>JABACO010000002.1:4669234-5404234 GCA_013339895.1 Ephydatia muelleri | reverse complement strand
GAATAATGTTTGATGGACAGCCAGAAGCTGAAGATATAGTTGAACTGATCACTTTTGACAAATGTGATGAAGACTGATGAGGACTCTTAGGTAAGGACTGACTGGAGTTAATTGTTGACAGTTGACTGGAATGCTGTGGTGTAGACTGACTGGAATGCTGTGGTGTAGACTGACTGGAATGCTGTGGTGTAGACTGACTGGAATGCTGTGGTGTAGACTGACTGGAATGCTGTGGTGTAGACTGACTGGAATGCTGTGGTGTAGACTGACTGGAATGCTGTGGTGTAGACTGACTGGAATGTTGTGGTGTAGACTGACTGGAATGCTGTGGTGTAGACTGACTGGAGTGAATGAGCAGAGGTTGACTGGAATGCTGTGGCGTAGACTGACTGGAGTGAATGGGCGAAGGCTGACTGGAATGTTGGGATGAGAACTGATTCAAGTGATGGGGTGAGGAATGACCTGAGTGACTGGGTGTGGACTGACTGGAATGGCGAGGCGTCAATGGTGATGAGGACTGACTGAGATCCTGAGAGTTACTCATATATTCTTGGGAATGGAATGCCTTCAATGTGCTCCATTCACTCGCTTGACACAGTCAGAAGGATTTGCAACAGACTGCAAAGAGTAAAACCCCTTGCTGAGCTTTTGAGTTATGATGTATGGTCCTAACCATCGAGGATCCAGTTTCCCCCCTTTTCTTTTTTTACGAAGGAAATCCTTTTTAAATACCTGCACACCAACATCAAATAATTTGGCTCTTGTATGCTTGGCATCATAATGCTGCTTTTGCTTTGCCTAGAATCATAAGTACGTTTATTAATTAAATAATACAGGTGTTACATTTACTGTATACCTGTGCAGTGAGGATTCACATCCTTTAAAATTTCTTGTCTTTCTTTGGCTACCTGTGCCATCTGGTTGGATGTATTTGGTGCATGAGCAAGTCTGAAAGAAAAGGGAAATAAAAATACTACACCATGCAATAAAAATGTGAACAATACTTGTACCTGGAATCGTAATTGCTTGGAATAGGCCTTAGATCTGCTTCAACCGGTAGTCTAGCTTTTCTGCCAAACATAACTTCAAATGGAGAGTATGTAGTTGATTCATGAGTTGAGGTATTGTATGCAGAATCAATAAACTCATCCCACATCTCCTTATGTCCCATTACTGCTTTTGAAAGCATACTCTGCAGAGTTTGATTGTACCTTTCATCAAGGCCATGGACTGTTCAAAAACATTTTGTAAGATCAAATGAAATAAACATCATGAGATTGTACCTGTGGATGGTAAGGAGTAATGAATGAGTGCCTTATTCCCAACTTCTTCAGCATAGCAGCGTTCAATTTGTTTCTGAACTCTGAACCATTGTCAGTTGTCAGTACATTGGGCAATCCCATCCGCATGAATATCTACACAATGAGAATGATACATTAATTAACCCATATAAACATAATTCAGTGCACCTTGTACAGTGCACTTGCTACTCGATGCGCTTCTTTAGTCGGAACTGCAACTGCTTCAACCCATTTTGAGAACTGGTCACTCAATGTGAGGATGTACCTATAAAAGTTCAGAAGCAAATGATTTAATATACTAAAGCAGTCTGCATGCGGAATCTTTGGATGCAAATCATTAAAAATGCAGACATTATGCACAAACTATCAAAATACATACATGTACATTCAACTGATTTTAAACCCAAGCATGCACACAAAGGTGTTCATTTTGAGAGTCTATGGACTGACCTATTTCCTGATGTTGAAATGGGTGAAATAGGTCCAACAAAGTCTATTGACACATGATGCCATGTTGTGACTACAGGAATCGGATGAAGCTCAGTTGAACCAACAGCCAACTTAGCAGAGTTTCTTTGGCAAACTTCACAAGATTTTACCTGTAAAAAACGAATATCATGCAAAAACATTCTTTTATAACTTTTCATAATTACTAATTGAATAACTTCAGTATTAAGCCCCTTCCATGTGAAACGTTCCCTAATTCGCTTGATCGTCCGCTTAATCCAAAGGTGGCCAGAGGTAGGGTCAGAATGGCATGAATGGAGGATCCTCTGTTTTTCAAATGCTTCAGAAATGAGCTTCACAACCTACATGTATTTGAGTGAATACAACAATGCTCTTAAACAATGCAACAACAATTCACAGCTAGAAACAGTTGGCATTACAAAAAACGTCGAAAAGGCTGTGGTCAATCTTGAAGACTACATGTACATGTATCCAAGGTTAATCACTGTTTCCAAGCGGTTATTTTTCCCTGATAAAGGCTGCAATACATACATGTATACGTAAATCGCTCACAAAATGCTAAGCTGCTATAGCGACCTGCACAATTTTACGAAATGAAACATGCAGGCATGCAGTGCTTTTATAGAAGTTCACAGTGCTTACCAGCACATGTTGCACTCGCGCTTATCTATGAAATCATAATTGAGATCTAACTCGCAATCGAGTTGTGGAAGTACATGTATGTGTCAGAGTTTATGCTGTAGAAACAAATCAAATTTGAAGTAAAAAATCATGAGCATATGCAATCGCCTTGATTGGTTGTGCGCTAGGCCTATTTCACCACCAAATCAACCAGCTCTATTGATTGCAAGCCATACACGACACGCTCACCTTAGTCTTTCCGTTCATTTTTCGTTCCTTCCACACCTCTCCATTTTGCAAAATGATTGACTTCGCTTGTCTTCGTATTGTTCTTTTCTTGTTTTGAGGACAGTCCTTAGGATACTTGCCAGTCAGCTTGTAATTGCAGGCAATGTCTGTCTCAGATTCAGAAGACATTTCAAAACGCTAGTAACTTCAAAACGCCTGGGACAAAAAAATGCCACGTGGGACCAAATTGAGCGTCCAAAATTATCCGGTCAGACAATTTTGAGCAGCGTGTTTCTGTCCGGCCGGACAAAAATTAGACGCGGACCAAAATATTCGTGACAGCACAACAATCCATATGGCACGTAAGGTATTATAGCTACTTTTTTGTGTTTGAAGCTATGTAACTTTAAAGCCATGGGACTTGTTCTCTTCAAACCAGCACCACGGTATTCTTCAAACATCGAGCGTTTTAGCAAGGCATGCTTCGTCGCTTGAACATGCTGCATGTTGCCACGGCGATTCATACAAAAATATCACTTTGCTTTGGCAACGCTTGATCGACTTGTTTTGGTGATCCACGCACTCTAAAGCTTTACATACATTGTGTCTGAAGTAACCAAAAGAGTTAGAAACCATCTATAGACTTTAGGGAATCTTAACTGTCTATTTTACCTTCTATTCAGTTGTCTACGTCCGCACCAATTCTCATGTCACCAAGAAAGCCCGCGCGAACTTAATTAGATTCATGCGAAACAAGGACGAAAATTTTCATTGAATTGGAATAGATGCAGCGTTTCCAATCCCGTTCCGTAAGGTCTTCAATCTATGGTGTGTGTGTGTGTGTGTGTGTGTGTGTGTGTGTGTGTGTGTGTGTGTGTGTGTGTGTGTGTGATCACGTGAGGTATCGTTTTGCACGCGTACGATTGCTTTTGCCTGAGATGATAATATAGAGGATCTATACATGAAGTTTAGCTATTAGCCGCATGTGTGTGGGGGTAGCGTATGGTTGTGTAATTTGTGATGTGTTAGTATATCCATGGCTGTACGGTGTTGGTAACCACGTGATGTGTTGCAATTGATAGCCATGTGCATTTCACTACAGTTGACTATAACCTGAATTCGATCATCAAAGAGAGCAAGTAAAACAGCTTCGACCCCTTAAATATATAGGATTTGATCGACAGCCTACCGCGGAGCTGTTTGATATAAAGTATAGTGCCAAATTCCAATACCGGTCGTGCCCAGACCTATTTCACAGCATACATCACCTAAATGTCTGGGCACGAAACAACATTGTTTACTTGGAGCTGAGATAGCTGAGATACGCGATATTAGCGCCATGAACGCGCAGTGGTGCGAAGATGTAGCTGAAGATTTAGTCTACATAGTGTTTGGAGTGTTTTCTGTTGTATTATGCTTAGTGGCTGCCGTAATGGTTTTCAGGCTAAAGCTGTACCGAACCCTTTTGTATCGGTTGACTGTTTACCAAACCATCTCTGCAGCTGTTTACGGTATTGTCCTTTTAGCCGTGGGATGTTCGAAATCAGGGACTGAATTCACCATGCATTGTTGTCGATGCAGTTTTCTATTACTTCGGATGGATGAAGGCAACATCTACCACGTGTCTGGTGGTACATTTGTTCGTCTATATCATCTTCGACAAAAATCTGAAAAAGCTGGAACCTCTATACATCATTGGTTGCCTCGTTATTCCTATACCCATGGCAAGCGTTCCTTTTGCATTAACATTCTCCAACGTCAGCATCAACGACGCTACTGTATATATATTGCGATATATTTGAAGTGGCTGAATAATCCAGCCAGCACTCCTTTACAAGTAGCTTCTGGCTTATTGTACCCAAGTTGGAGCTATTCGGCTGGTTTACTTGTAATGATCCACGTATGTATTGTAAGGACATATGTCCGAAGGTCCTCAAGACAGACAGAAAACACAGATGCCTTATGTAGGCCAACACTACCAAATTCTACCTCCATTCTAACGCGAAGCACTACGTATTATTCTGTTCCTATAGACGAGGATAACTGATATATTTTAACGTGTATGCCATTTAATTCAGTAGAACATTACAATTGTTAGCACTTTATGATCATAGTTGCATCTGTTTATAGTACAGAGTGTATCTTATGCATGTTCTGAATATCTGACCAGCTGTTTAAGTGAGTTTGCACCAAAATCTAAGTGTCAAAAGAAAAATGTGAGTGCTGCATTGCAGGACATCAATATTGTATGGAACAATACAGTCAATCATCAGCAGTATATCACATGATTTTTGTTTGAGGCATACTTAAAAATTAAACTACTACAGTAGGTCTTCATACAACACTTCTTTTTTGCTTCATTTCATGCCTTTAAGCTTAGAAGATATCCGTTTCTATCATTAATGTACATAATGGTTAATGATAATCAAAATTCTCCTTAAAAAATCTGGAGGCACAGAGAAGTGGGCAGTGGTTCCTTCTACTTATATGAGATGGATGAGTGATCTGAATAGTTGGGTATTGAAAAAGACAGTGTTTGATTATTCCAGATACAAGGAGTATCCTCAGTTGGTCACACAGTAGGCTGAAATACATTTTAAAAATTTAAGATAAGATCCTCATCCTCCCAGCTCTTTTGTGTTGAGGAAACCATTAGATACAGCTCAACCAGACACACAACAAAGCCTTGGTTGTCTTCACACTGATAAGCATTGAACTCCACCATATAGGTGCGGGAGTCATTCTTGAGCTATTTGATGCTGCAACGTAACTGAACAGTATCACCTTTGGTGTGTACAGAAGGTACATATGCATGTTTACACTTGACTAAGCAAGTAAATTAGATTACAAGCTGGTGTAAAATTGATCAAAGGAAAAATGTATGAGTGTAAATACAAAATCGCACCAGCGAAGGTATATTTAGTACATGCTTACAAGTTTTAAAACAATGATGAGCAAGTTTGTACTTATATCAGTAAAGGGTTTGAGCTTTTGTCTTAGGTTACTATGGCT
The DNA here is from genome assembly GCA_013339895.1 of Ephydatia muelleri. Taxonomy (NCBI): domain Eukaryota; kingdom Metazoa; phylum Porifera; class Demospongiae; order Spongillida; family Spongillidae; genus Ephydatia; species Ephydatia muelleri. The sequence continues at coordinate 5,398,604 of JABACO010000002.1, read as the reverse complement.
GTCCATAGTTATTAGTCCAAATTCACTTATCTAATCAGGTTTTGTATAGATGATGGTCACAATTTTCATTCATTGCAATTACCTTCCCCCATCTACATGCACTGTGTGACTTCTATGTATTGGGGTCACCATACTATCTGAGAAGGAACAAGGTTTAAAAGTTGTTGGTCATTAGGGAAAAGTATCATAAACAGCACCAGTATGTCTTTCAGCCTTCACATCTACCCCACCCCTCTCATATATTTAACATTAGTGTGTATGTGTCCCCACGTTGGTTGCAACATATGAAGTTTGGGGAAAGGAAGCCATCTGCACAATTGCCTCCAGACTTGCCACTTCCACATGCTGGCCAAAGTCCCTTGTTCTCAATGAGATCTATGGCCAGTTGAATCTCACCAACTCAACAGCCTCCACCATAATAGTAAAATTAAAATAAATATCTCTCGTCAAAGAAAATTACAAGCATCTATCAGAGACTGAACCTCACCTTAGTTCGCCAGAGCCTTGCTATCCTGTGCTAGGTTTCAGCATTCAGTGGGTGAGGGCTGAAAATGTTTTGTGTGTGTGTGTGTTTTTCTTTTTTTCTCTCTTTTAATAATTGTTTGTAGTCTTATATTCATTTGTAATATAATATACTATTATAGTAGTGGTATAGTATTAGCAATAAATACGTTTTGATGAGCTTATGGCTATAGCAGTGTCAAGGTTCGAATTTACTTGTTTAAACAAGTGTAAATATGCATATTTACTTTCTGTACACACCAAAGGTGATATTGTTCAGTTACCTTTGCATGCATCAAATAGCTATTGCAAGTCAAGCATGACTTCCACACCTATATGGTGGAGTTCAATGCTTATAAATGTTAAAACAACCAAGGGTCTGGTTGAGCTGTATCTAATCAACACAAAAGAGCTGGGAGTATGAGGATCTTATCTTCAATTCTTAAAATGTATTTCAGCCTCAACGTTGGCAATAAGCACTGTCCTTGCCTTGTTGGAAATGGTTGGTAAGCGCCCCCCCCCCCAATCACCATATGCTTCCACTATCATGAAGACAGACCCACCCCAGCTCCTTGCATAGTGATGTTCTACTTCCTGTTTCGGTGTTGTTCATTAATAATCTCTTCTGTGCACTCCTTTCATCAACTCAACGCACCAGTCTGAACACAATGGTTCACCACATGAGCCCCCATGTATAGCTGCATATGGCTACATGAAGCAGTTTCATCACAACCCTACCAACCATCAAATACAAGGACGGATCTCGCATACCTCACCCCCCATCTGATCGCGTGACCAGGTTAGGTAAATAAAAGGGGAGAAATGTAGTGAACAGGGTAGGTAATATGTCATAGTGATGTCATGTACCAGGAGCAGGGACAAGGCATCAAGTCCTCCATATAAAATGGTGGAGCATTGAGAGAACAACATTCTCTATGTAGTTGTGTATATTGACCCCAGCTGGACTATATCTGTAGTGTTGTGCTACTACAGTTACTACAGTATAATTATTATGATTAGTTGTTAGAGGCAAAGACTATGGCAGTGTGTTGATTCTGACAAGGTTCAGGTTCAACCTGCCATAAATGTTGGCAATAAGCACTGTCCTAGCCTTGTTGGAAATGGTTGGTAAGCGCCCACCCCCCCCCCCCCCCCCCCCCCCCCCCCCAAGCACCATATGCTTCCACTATCATGAAGACAGACCCACCCCAGCTCCTTGCACTTTGCAACATTGGCCTCATGCTTCCTCTCCTCAGTAGCTCTGGCTGCTGCACCTGCTGAGAGTCACACGTACAGCACCAGTGTTGGTGCAGCCACCACTTAATGGAATCATTATTATTTTTATGTTTATTTATATTCATAATACAGGTTTTCGGTCATTGTCCCCACCACACATAGGCAGCATCCTCCTAATGCTCGTCTGACTTTGGTCTGCCTTTACCTCACCATCTGTCTCATTCATTTTCTTAGCAACAAAGCGCATCTCTTGTCAGTTCCTTCCTTCCATGCTGCATCTTGGCTTTCTGTTGTGCCCTTTGAGATCTTAGAGCTTCACATGGATCTCCCTGTTTTCCAGGTTGCCATCAAATGGTGGTTTGGCCTTGATGCTTCAAAGAGGGCTCCCAATGTGCATTGGGCCTGGTAGTGTACTTGATCACCTTTGCCACCATGCAAATCTGGTGGTGATGTGGTCTCCTGTCAAAATAGGATTAGGGACAACCTGTCATCAGGCTCACATAGGGGTTAAGGTGGAAGTCCACAATAACTTAAGTAGAGACCACAGCAATACCTGTCCAGCTGACATCCCTACTTCCCAACTGGTTCTTGGGCAGAGCAGCAGTATTTGATGAGTCCGTCACCTCACCACTAAATCCTATCACTCTCTTGGAACCGGGAGGGTTGGTCACAGCTGCTGCAGACCACTGAGTCAAGGAAGCACCAATCTAATGACCAGAAATGCTCAGAACTAAGGTGCTTATGTGTTCCTATGGTGGTTGAAACATGTGGGGCTTGGGGAAAGGAAGCCATTGCCATCATCTATTCAGTTGCCTCTAGACTTGCCACCTCCACATGCCAGCCAAAGTTCGTTGTACTCAATGAGATCTACGGCCGGTTGAACCTTGTTTGTGACAATGCAACTGCTGTCCTCTTTATTAATAACACCTGTGTATCATTTTGGTGACATTTGTCCTGCAAGGCATCTTGAAGGAACCTCTTGAGATGCATGGAACAAATTTACTGAAGGCTAGGCTGTCAGCATCTACCACCACTTGGAGGAGGTTGGAGCAATGAAACTACACAAACTGATATCCAGGTTAGCTGAACTGCCAAATAACACCATCTACTGTTACACTGTTCATTTCACATAATTGTGAATGGCAGACCACACATGGAAAGTGCATCTATAATGCAGACATGTTCAAAAGAATATCCTTGATATTCTTGACTGCAAAGATATGGTTGAAGTTTTCAAATTTAGTAAACACATGTACAATTTGTCCTGGAAACTCAGATGTGCACTGGTTAGAAACGGCTAAGTTGCATGCGATGGTGGAAGCATTATGTTGTAGTGGTGAAATAAAGGCCAAAGTAGAGACTAAGTTTTCCTAACATTTCATCATATGGTTTAGCATTTTCATCAACCATACACATTGTAAGCTCTTCTATGCTGATTTTTGGGATAAAATGCACATGTAGTACTGCCTATTGTTCACAACTATGTGCCCTTTATAGTCGATTGTGTGCACATCTTGTGAGAAGCCCTAATGAGCATTTCAAAAAAATTTAATCCAATCTTATGCCATACACATCATGCACCAATGACAGGTTGTCTGTAAGTTTGGTAGGCATTCATTAGGCAAAGTGTGTAACACATACTGTTACATCTATCTTTACTAGTGGTTAAAAAGGAACTTCTAGGGGTATTTGGATGAATGGGAAAGAAGTGTAAGTACTAGAGGTAATTCTGACAAAGCAAAGCTTATGCTTAGTAAAGAAACTGTTCAGTGAAGATCTTTGAGGTTAAGGTTGGCATACACGGGGCGACTTCCTGCCGACTTGTCGCATGCAACTCGAATAAATATGGGTAAAAGTTCCGTAATTGTTTAGTTTACTGATGGTTTGCGGAACATTTGTCCATATTCATTTGAGTTGCATGCGACAAATCGGCAGGAAGTCGCCCCGTGTATGCCGGCCTTTAGACCATGCATCACCTTAATATGTGCAGCAATATATATGGTTTGGTTTCATCATTTGTTGAACTTATAACTATTTTTTTGAGCTGCCTGGTAATATGTTCTAAGTGAACAACTGACTATCACTAGATCCCCATTGAAAACTATTTTGGACAATTAAGACAGAAAGGAAGGCAGTGCCAAAATCCAATTGTAAGTGACTGCATAGTTTCAGCACAATCCATAAGAGTGCAAAGAAGTATGGCAATGATGCCAGTAAGAAGTAACTGTGCACGTAAATAGTGGCTATTTCCTGATGATATTGAAAACATTGATGATAGCCAACTACCAAAACAAAGATGTGCTCCAAAAAGCAAACTGTCAAATGAGTGAGTCAACAGAGGATGATTGCTTGTAGTAGGGGAGTGTCCATCTTTGTTGTTTAAAGTTGTAGAAGTTCAAACGGAACTCTTCTTGCCAGCATACCTTGGAAATATGTACAATCAGCTGACATCAAGCAACTGATAGATACAATTTTTGTTGACAATTAACGATGTCCAATATTACTGGTCAATGGTAGCGTTGGCATTGAAAGTGAAGATAACTCTTGCAAATGTTGGTGGAAAGGTGGATAACTTTGTGGGGTCATGAGATTACATCAGCATGGTTGGAAGAGTACAGGAGGGTTCAAAACACTACACAAGAGATCGTTAAGGAGCTGTTTAGGCTCAAACAGTTAACAAAATTACTTACCTCTTTGTGACATATGCCTGAATATGCAGTTCCATGTACATATTATGACATAATTTTAATGACAGTTTTGTACAAACAAAGACACTGTACACAATGCAGTACACAAGCAACTGATACAGATTGTTGAAATTTCGATATGCCTGTCCAAGTGTAAGGTGTAATTATAATAAGAAGACTCATCACCCTCACAAGTCATGTTAGACAAGCACTAAACAAATTTTATGGCATTAGCTTTTTTGCTGGATCTAAGGGATTTTAGTACCTCCTGCATAAAATAACCACAAGCATATAGCGTTCTCTTCTTCGTTCGACAATCTGAGTGCTGCATCGCACAAATTCTATTGGTTGTAGATGTTTCGCAGAGCAGCCTGTTGGTTAGTAGCAGATTGACAAATGCCTGTTCACTAATTTTTAGACAATGTATGGTAATTGGTGCAAGACATCTCATCTCTGTGCCCTGAAAGAATGTACTATTTAGACCCCAAATGTGGACATATAATTAAGATGTCTGTTGATTTATGAAGAGGTACATGTACGCTGATTAATGCTTGCATGTTAATTACCTACTTTTTATTTATTCACTTCATGCATCAGAGTGTTGGTGGATTCTCACTCTGTAGTATTGATGCAAGTACCAGTATCGTGTGTTGGTAGTGGGTACCTCTTTGCTTCGAGTCCTGAACTTATATATACACTGGGCACTAATCGTCATGTGTCTGCATGCTAAGAACCTACGATGCACGGAGAGGAAGCTGAGCGTGCCCATCTGTAGAGGCTATGAGCCTATAGAAAATTCTGACCCCAATACGTCTACTATATTTTAAAATGTACTGATAATAAACAAATTTTATCAGATGCATACTATAGTAAAATCATTGTAGTGGTGAGCTGAAAAGCATTACAATGACTCTCCGTTTGTTATCCGATCTAATGCTTTGGCTAGCTACAGTGTATTCGAATACATGCATCACTATAGCCAAGGGAGATGTGTTTACTGACATGTAAACGGCTTTCGTTTAACTGATACGTTGTTATGCATTGTTTGTAATACTGTGTATGTTATGTGCAAGTACATATTCCGCACACGCGCCACATGCACTCACAAGTGGCTATGGTGAAAATTTAATTTAGATGCATGTAGCAGCTTCTCAATCAGTACATCGAAGTTCTTACAAACGGGCATCCGATTCTGCAATCTTGGCTGACACTTGAATTCTGCTTGAAGAAAGGATCTTAAACTTGTTTATGACCATTAACAACTCCTTAACAATCTCTTGTGTAGTGTTTTGAATCTTCCTGTATTCTTCCACAGAGATGTGGTGTAGCATACTACACAAGTCGATACTATTACCGTTACGAAGTTATGGCGATTCAAATGTGAAGCATTTTAATAACATATAACCTAAGGACAATCTAACAGCATTCTGAGATAAACGGAAAACAGCCGGTATGCGGGCTCAAAGTATTTCATTCTTCGGCAGCAAGAACCCTAGCTTGTTGTACTTCGTGCAACTGCTATTATAACTTCGCTGTGGTGAACACATTAGACTTCAAAATGATACTATACTAGTCTGGGGACACGTCTGACGGTTAGAAACTATCAGACTGGGATTCCTGCAGCGGCATGAATCTTGCGACAGTAGCGGCTCACAATCTGCATATCCCACATTGGGAAAATATGCCCCATTCATAGTGGTGTTAGGCTGCGTGTTATGTTCCTAGCGATAGCTACAACCCATCGCTAATGAGATTCACTTGGTGTGGAATCTCATTAAATAGTGGTTTATGTCAACCATACCCCTGTTGATCCTCCCAGCAGTTATAATTGGTGCCTACCTTCTCATACCCTTTGGCTCGAATGAAAACAAACTTACCTGTACACATCTCGCCCTTATACATAAAGACTGGCTCTAGATGGGCAGCTGACGACAGATAGGCCGGTTGCATATTTATGCCAGCTCCAACACCTTGACTGTTAGTGTGAGACAGACAACACAAGTGGCATGATTGAGATTCATCGATCAGCAAAACCACCTACATATGCATGCATGTGCACATAAGGTATGTGCATCTTGTGCAAGTGCCGGCCTGCGTACACTATGATGTGGCCTGCAATATGAGTGAAGGAATTACAGCACAATACAAACTGTGTCAACAGCACCTTACTACGCATCATGTTCTACAAGCTTCTCAGATGCCTATCCCCAGCTGAGGATGCACATATCTTCTAAATGAATTACTCTGTACCACCAAACCAATCACAGTTAGCCACAGCCTGCTGAGCGACCAACAGCAATCCAAGTATTAACTGAATTAGACAAGTAATCAATATCTGCCTGTGCACATGTGTGATCTGCACCTGGAACATATAATCTGAAATTTATATTACATTTAATAAAACAAATACTAGGTAAGAGCACACAAATGTGCAATTTACAGCTGTAATTTGATCCTGTGAAAAATCAATGAGTGACAAAATATAATCTGCTAACACTTGAAATTCAGAAGGATTAAACGGTGGCATATCGTCTGTGTATTTCTGAATGCAGTGTGCAAGGAGATGTACACCAATAGATTTGCTGTAGTTACTGCCTGAAATAAAAATACATGTTATAAAACTAGTAGCTTATAATGCAACATACCTAAGTGACTACTGAGATAGTACACATCATTATGCACATCACAAGGACACGCAGCAAATCTGTTCCGTTGAATTCTGTGAAGATTCCGCCTGTTCTTAAATTCGCAAAGTTCCTTTTGCAACAGAGGTGCAAACGTATAGGCAGCTACCTGTCTGCTTTGTTTGTCGCATTAGAGTAGTTTGGTCAGGAATAGCAAGAACATACTGAAGTAATCGTACATCTGGATTATACAATCCATCCGCAATACGTCTGAGTAGAAACACATGCAGACACATAAAAGAAAAAAAACATGCACATATGGAATCACAGAACACACTTTAAATAGATCAATCCACCAGTCACGTCTAAAACTTCTGAGTCTTGACCACCAGCTCTCAATTCACTACATGAAGAACCATGGGTTAAAATGGATGCAGTATACAGTTCAAATGAAAGAAACAAGAACATATCATCGGCAAAGACACACACCTGCCCACCACAACACACACACACACAGTCACATATAAAGTAATCCCTGAAGATGGTGTGACCACAACAATCGAACACCACAGTGAGGGAGGGATTAGTTGTTTTAGCACTCAATAGGATAGAAGACATAAGCACATGCTCACAGCACATACACATGTACACACACCCACAGACACCCACACACATACACACACACATACACACACATACACACACATACACACATACACACACACATACACACACACATACACACACATACACAGACACACATACACAGACACACATACACAGACACACATACACAGACACACATACACACACAGTCACATATAAAGTAATCCCTCAAGATAGTGTGACCACAACAATCAAACACTTCAGTGAGGGAGGGATTAGTTGTTTTAGCACTCAGTAGGATAGAATGACATAAGCACATGCTCACAGCACATACACATGTACACACACACAGATACACACACACAGACACACACACATACACACACACATACACACATAGAGTCACATATAAAGTAATCCCTGAAGATGGTGTGACCACAACAATCAAACACCTCAATACAACCTGAGGTGTTACATTTTTGATGCTTTGTACGTCCTGGTGCCCTTGAGCTTCTTCGGATTCGTAGCCATTGCTGCTCCTGTAGCCGTGGCATTTTTCACACACTGCCTGGTATGTTTCCGGAACATCCAAGGTTGAGGGTGGTTGAGGGGCTACCATGTAAGTGCCACACACCTTGGCTGTTAGTTGCCCTGCATTCAGTTCCCCCCATACTCGGTTTGCTGTACTCAGCTCGACCAGCAAGCATCCGAATGAATAAATGTCAACTTACCATGATCGTTTGGCATCCACAAACATCTCCGGTGCTTTAAAAGGCGCAGTCCCTGCACCAGACCCTTTAGAAGTTTTAACAGTAGCCAAGTTGTTCTGTAGTTTGGCAACCCCCAAGTCACACATGTATGCATGATAATCCCATGATACTTGTACAATGGAATGTACTACTTATTTACTTATTCTGTCAATACACATCCTTACCATGACATTGGCAGGTTTTAAGTCCTGGTGGATCACAATAGGGTCACGACTATGCATGTATGCAAGTGCCCTTGCAATTTGCTTTGCTATGCTTCCAATATGAACAGGATCCATCTGAAAATTAAAATGTTTTAAATACACAAGGTTATTCCTATTGCAAGCTAACCGCAAGTGACCGTTGAAAAATTGCTTGATCAAGATTGCACCCATCTACATAGTTCATGAAAATCAGAAGTTGGTTTACTTCTTTGCATGCACCCATAAGGGTAACAATGTTGGGGTGCTTCAGCTGTCTGTTGTAATATAGCATAGTAGGTGATAGTGCCATATTGATATCTCTGATACTTAACTTAAAATTTGACACTTCTGTAAGTGTTTTCTTTGTTATGCATTCATCAGGAATGCTTATGATCTTTATGACAACCTCAGTGCCAAGGTAGTCAGTCACCTTTGCAAACAACCCCCCAACTGCCAACTCCGATCTTGTTCCCAATAATGAGGTGCTCCATCTGTATAACCAGTCCCTCTGTATTATAATGACATTATAGGGGCAAATATGAGACTACAGTTGCACTTAGTCATATACCTCGTATAGTTTCTTTCCCTTGTTAAAAAAGCAATGACATCATGATGGAAAAATAACTTTGGTGTTTATAAATTACTTTTTGTGTGATCAATGATTGGGGCAGATACGTGTTGTGGGCTGTGTCTCAATTTTAAGGAAAGGAAGGAAAGTCGTAAGTGTATGCTTATATTAGTCTTAGTTGCAACCTCCTGCATCTCGTCTTTTTCACTGCTCTTTAGTGACATTGGCTTCAGCTTGGTGCTACCTTCTAGTTCTATAAAGGTACATGTATATATAAGTGTCATTATTAGCATGTTGACTTTTGCCTTCGCAGTCAAATTAGTACATAATATACACATAGTTCATATCATATCTGCTGCCCCACTGCTGCTTAACTTGTCTTTTTTACTGCTTGGCTTTGGTGACATTGGCATATGCTTGGTGCTACCTTCTAGTTCTATAAAGGTATGAATAAATGTAATAGCACGTTGTCTTATTTTTTGGCAATCAAATTAGCGTATCATACTTGTTGTCCCACTGCTGCTTGATTCCTGTATATGATAATAATGTATAAACTATGCTGCATGGCTGAAGGCTATATATACTTACACTATCTTCAGGCATGTATATGCCTAGAACAAGCCTTTTAGCCTTTCCCATACCCCCAATCCTTTCAAGAACTCCCCCCAATGTCCATGCACCAGATTCGAGGGGAAGATTGACGACTGGAGCTTGTGAAACGATAAGACTACCGGTGTCAAAGTTTACTTTTTTTCTCAGCAGTGGAACTGCAGCTTTCTTGATGACATCATACGAGTCACTGTGCATAAATCCCAACCCTGCATCTGTCACCATGGCGCCTATAGCCGTCACCTTTCTTGGTTTTCACCATCCTGCATACCGATATCTAGCAGTACATGTAAAAAGTAAGAAGGGAAAATGACCGATGATTCAACCATCATGCAGTTATATACATGCCATAATCCATTCCTTGAATCGTGCATGAGCATAGCCTTTAACCATCGGAAACGCATACATGTATGTATGCTCATGATATTAAAAAATCAGTTTTAACAATGTGCTCGTAGTAGTGCAAACTTACGCCAAACAATTCTTCGTCACCCTTTGCTGACACTTCATTTTTCTTCATTTTACTTGCAAAAATTTCGCATCTTTTCGAGGATGTGAGCTCGCAATACGAACATAGAAGGTCTTCGTAGCTCTCCTCCTGCTTGCGCTTTCTGCTGCGATCGAGATTCATCAGACGAAGACGATAGTTCACGTCGCGGGAGTTCGCTATTGCTGACAATGACGATTGATCACGTCGTGAAGAGCTCACAACTTTGCGTTTGAGGGCTGTTAGCAATGCCTCTTGGAACGAGCTATCATTAAGTGGAGAATCGCGACTATCTTTCGACATATTTTACGCTACAAATTCACAAGTGCGCTTTAAAAAAAAAATTAATGAAAAAAATTGTATTACATACATGTAATGCATTCAATTCAAATACATGCATACGTTGAATCCTGTTTCGGAAGAAAATGATAATTCCAAATCCCCAACCCACACATTCACACCCACACCCACACACAAACACACATACACACAAATACACACACATAAACACACACACAAACGCAAAAACCCACACACAAACACACACACACACACACACACACACACACACACACACACACACACATACACACACACACACACACACACACACACACACACACACACACACACACACTCCTACCAGCCCTGGAGAGGACCATATGTTCCAAGAAGCCAGGTATAATGTCGTCCAAGCTGCAGGGAAGTAATTTGCATCCTCAATATCACTGGGTAACGAGTGTGGACCTGACAGAAGGTGCGTAACCCTCAATGGTCACCAAGTGAAGAGTTTATTTTTTCTCTTTGTTCAGGTTGGATGCTCTCACACACACAAACACAATATACATGTGCACAAATGTGTGTGTGAGGGACAGGAAATGCAAACCGAAAACCAGACTTACATATGGAATCACAGAACACACCTTAAATAGACCAATCCACCAGTCACATGCACTTCTAAAACTTCTCAGCCTTGACCACCAGCTCTCAATTCGCTATACGAAGAACCATGGGTTAAGATGGATGCAACGAAGCACATGATGTTATACAGTGTTTCTGATGGAGCTTCCAAACATGAAGCGACTGCCACCTGCAAACTGGTCATCATGGTCATGTCTAAAAGCCATTTAGCATGTGGCAATAGACACATTCTCCATTTCACAATCACTTCTTATAAGTGTGGGACATCCTGCAGTATACAGTTCCAAATAAATAAAACATGAACATATCATCTGCACACACACAGCTGCCCACAAACACACACACACACACACACACACAGTCCCATATAAACTCTGAAGATGACAACAATCAAACACCTCAGTGAGGGAGGGATTAGCTGTTTTAGCACTCAATAGGATAGAATGACATAAGCACATGCTCACAGCACATACACATATACACACACAGACACACACACAGGCACACACACAGACACACACACAGACACACACACAGACACACACACATACACACACAAACAGTAACATATAAAGTAATCCCTCAAGATGGTGTGACCACAACATTCAAACACCTCAGTGAGGGAGGGATTAGTTGTTTTAGCACTCAGTAGGATAGAATGACATATGCACATGCTCACAGCCCATACACATGTACATACACACAGACACACACACACACATACACACACAAACATACACACACACACACACGCTCACACACAGTCACATATAAAGTAATCGTGTGACCACAACAATCAAACCCCTCAGTGAGGGAGGGATTGGTTGTTTTAGCACTCAGTAGGACATAAGCACATGCTCACAGCACATACACATGTACACACACACATACACACACACACAGTCACACAAAGTAATATTTGAAGTTGGTGTGACACACATGGATGTTAGCACCCTGTGGAAATAGAATGACACAAGCACATGCACACTACACAAACACAAACACGCAACACTCAAGCAACAACTTGATACATACAGGCACACACAGATGTCAACTTGCAGTACAGGTGCATGCATATGCTCTCAAGGCATGTGGCATACCTTCCAATTTTACTACTGCATCCAAAAAGAACTTCACCACCACACTGGGATCAGTGTTAGTGGAAGTTAGCTCCAACCAGATGATCTTCTGTGAAAACCTGGAAGGTTTAATTATAAACACATGATGACTAATATGAGTAATATGATGAAGCAAGATACTTACCCATCAATACAAGCATGAATTGGAAATCCAAAAGCTTTCAGCTTATCGTACCCATCAATGTGCCAACACCAGTTTGGACCCTGCAATGAATCACGAAGCTCAAAGTAGCTGAATGGTGCAGAGAAATCATTGCCTTGTTCATGTAGGTTCTCCTTGTCAGTCGTTTTAATTTTCATAGCCGTGAACCAACAGGATCCATCACGGCGAGTAGCATCATCACAGTGGATCTAGAGGAGTGACGAGAGTGTCAAGGATCATTTGTACCTCACCCTTACATGTGCACCTTTTAATGGTATATCCGTACTTCGTTTGAAGCAATCGCTACATTATTGACCGGTACCCGAGGCAGCAGTTGGAGGTTTGCAGCTCATTCTATGGCCCACTAATGTGGAGACGTCACATCACTGTATATTCGTAGCTCAGCACTCAGTACCTTAATGGCCTGGTGCACTATTGTAAGGCGTGTTTCTACAACATTGCGCCGTTTTAGTCCCAGTGCAGCGAGCCTTTTCTTAGCCTGAAAGATATACAATGATACTGTTAGTTTACTGGTAGCGTGCTAATGTAGCCTGCATACACGCTTACCCAACAACCACGTGGTGCATCAGCCGCAGATACGCGAGTATGACCAGGATTGTCTTCCAGTATCGCACTATTAGTCCTGTGCGTGTACATGTATCGTTGCATGATTGTGATACGTTAACTTACGGTCGACAACAGGATCGTATCTGCGAACCATTCTAGTAGTACCAATAATAAATACTGCTTATGACGTCATGCAAGGTACCACCTATATCCCATAGTATGTTTGACTGGTCGGTCGGAGAAACGGCCTGTTATACGGTCGCAGAAATGCGACACTGTTCGATCGCAGAAATATATCATTGCAACAATGGATCACTGTTCGAATAGATTATTGCAAAAATGGGCTGTTGTACGGTAGCGGAATTGGATCGTTGTTTGGGCGCGGAATCGGACCGTTGCTATATTGTTCAATCGCAAAATCGAGCGTCGTGCAATGTTTTGTCGCGCGACCTCCAGGGCCACCGTATAGTTCCCGTTAATTAACTGAGTTTACAGAAATGTTACAATAGCAATCGATATTCAATCAACTCTCCTTTCTTATGTTAGGTTGGGCACTGAAATTGCTTCTACCCACTTTTGCAAGTTAATGTAGAAGGGCACAACAAATAATACTAGTTCTTGAGTACAATTTCAATAATGCCCAGTGACAGACTGCTTCATGTTTCTTCAGCATGTGTGTAGTGAACTACAAGCTGACCATTGGATCATGAGCAGGAGCCATCACTGAAACCAGAGATCATATATAGATTATCTCTGCTGAAACAAAAGCGGACCATAATGTGTGAGTGCGTGTCTGTGTATTATGTGCTTGTGGATTTTAACAGTGACCCTATCAATTAACTATTCTGTATGAAGCTGTGTGTGTTGAGAAGATCTGTGTGTGAGTATTTGAGTAAAATTGATGAATTTTGCTCACTCTATTTCCAGCTGCAGATCATATAGTTAGGGCAAAGCAAAGTTAATTCTTGTCAGGGAGACCTTGGGTGACAATCAAAAAAGGTATGATACAAGGAGCGATGTGTGGGGGTTTAAATTCATTCTTTTCATATGCATGCAGCTTGTGTGTTTTGTGGAGAGTGGGTTATATCCAAATAATGCTAATTCAACTCCAGAGTTGAAATAAGTGGGTCTCAAATTGAAAGCTATTAAACCTAAATTATTGGATCACATGAATTAGACTTCACCTAACGTCTGTGTGTTGTGTGCTTGTGGATTTTAAAAGTGATCCTATCTATTAACAATCATGTATTAAGCTCTGTGTGTGTATGTGTGTGTGTATGTGTGTGTGTGTATGTGTGTGTGTGTGTGTGTGTGTGAATGCTTTTGTTTGTTTGGAGCTTGTGCATTTTTGTGAGAGCGATGAAAATACATAATTAAGGTTGAACTTCATATCAAACAACAATCGCACACATGAAGTCATTCATTATATACAAATACACACTCAACTACGATATTATGTGTGTCAGAAAGCAAATAACAACTTAGGAAAACAGAAATGGAAAAAGTGTTTATCATTATCACCTATAGCTTGAACCTATTTTCAAACGTAGTCAATTCTTCTTTTGTTAATTGTTATTGAATATAATTATGATTCCCACACCCAGTGTCCTAAACCATGTACTGTTGTGCAGCCAGGGTGTCTGGAACCGCCTCCCCTAAGACTACAGCTTTTCAACCTGAATGCGGTTTTATAATTAAGAGTACATGTTGAGCATTCATGCAACATTAGCACTTGACTTACAATCTATGACCTTCTGAACCCTGACCTCTCATTACATTCTTGTATTTGGAGTTTGTTTCTTCCACCACAAAGTGAGTCTCATTACATGTACCTCACCCATGTGTCACTCATGAGCACATACACATATCTGATACAGAACATCCAAAAGACAAGCTTGAAATCTCTATCTAACACTCCCCCCTTTGCTTGGCATTTTTTCCTATATACCAACAATAGTGTGTGGTGACATGGAAGAGGCGTTGCCTGCATTCAAGAGACTGTGGACCGGGTGATTGCTCCTGCTCACTGCAAGCTAGAGAGATGGTGGAGGTATGTGGTAGACAGAGGGGAGATGGGGATGTGAACTCACACCTAACACTGATTGCAAAGGTCAATTCCACTAGTAAAGGTGTTATTCAGTCGTATTCTCAATGACTTCATAGATATAACCATGTCAAGGTACCCCCCCCCCCCCTCCCTTTCTCTGACACCGGCTAAGTGTCTAGTTCCAAAGCATAGGAGGATTGACATAGTACAAAAAAAATGGAACACAATTGTGATACGACTCACTGCTGCATTTGCATCCATGTGTACGAGTGAAGTAGCGTCATTTTTCATTGTGTAGGATCACCTGAACAATTCAGTTTCACAGAGAAAGCTGTATCCAAGAGGGGAAGGTAAGTCAAACTGCAAACTTCTATCTTCACCTCCCATACATGTACCTATTTCAGGCTAATCCTCTGAGCCCTGCATGGCGTCTCATATCATAACCACCAGGTTGAAGGCTATAACCTTGTGAGGACATTTGCAGCTGTCCATGCAGCCAGGATGGGCAAGGTGGGTGTAGACAAGTATTAAGTGCACTGTGCTGTTGTTGCTATTAGAAACCTGCCACACTATTTCCTTTGGACTACATGTAGCTGGTTCCATGCCATCATTCAGGAGCATTGGCAGAAACCATAATTGGACATTATTTGGGTATGTCCATGTGTATGTATGTTAGGGTGGTGCATGTAGGTGTATTCATATTTTTAATTAATATATATTCATACAAAAATGACAAACCCATTCATGTGTAAAACTCCAGCCAATTTAGATATCAGTGTTATTTATTAATCAGCGGAAAATGATTGATTTGAAGACCGACTGAACAGCACCATGATGTGTATGGGACACAGGCCTGTCATGCAGCCTCCATGAAGGAACACTTGCTATTTTGTGTTGTTATAAACATTCTTTTTCATACTGCGTTATTATTATGACTTCATATAATTATAATTCTGGTTATTAATACTGGCTCCGCGATGGAATAAAATCACCCCTAGACGGTGTGAAATCACCACTTTTTTAAGAGTGATTTCATCGGTTTATATATTTGGAAGGTAACACCTGATTTGGAGTGCCTATTGGCTGGGTCACACCACAAAATGGGTGACCTTCACACTTTTGTTTTTGCAGTGTATATATATTTAAAAACAAAAAACAAAACACGAACAAATAAAACAACATCCGCATGCAGAGATCAACAGCAGCTATCACAAAAATATTGTTCTGGTATTGACTCCTTAGATCGCCAACACAAACAAAGTGATACCATGTGCCACAATCATCACAACAAATCAAGTTCTCCACCTTCGATGTGTACTCTTTGTACACATCACGACAGACACCACAACTGTACTGTAATGTAGCAGATTTCGCCTTTGCCTTCTGTTTGCGAGTTTGTGCTGCCTTTTTCCCTGCATTCTTTCGAATGGTAGCAACACTTGCAAGGTGATTAAACTACATCTTGACTTCTGCTGGTGGAAAAGTACCTTCCTTGCTGCTTCTTCAATCACAGCAGGTGTTAGTGAAGCTTCATTGTACATATCAAAATACTCCTTCAGAACTGCAGATGGAGGTTTAAACATTGGAAGTACATCTGTGTGCAATGCTTGAAGTGGTGTCATAAAATGCCCATAGCAATCACCTTTTGCACTGATTACAGTCACCTCCATAAGCTTTTCTGGGTTGGGAATTGGTAAGGGTAAGTAAGCTATACTGGGGCCACCGTTAAACCATGTAGGCAAATTATCGGACTCTTCCTTACAAACTGGATGAGAGCAGCTACTTTTCATGCAACACACAAGATAAAACAGGTACTGTATAGGTATGTTTTTGACAGAATGACGTGAACTTTATATCACTTATTCTTTCGAAGTGGGCATACAGGTCTGGTTGCAGTACACGTAACTTTTGTTTCTGTTCAAGTGAACCCTTCAAATACTGCAGCAGGTGTGTCCTCCTTTCTTGGTCCACTGTTGAATTGGCCCCACGAAACTACTGTATCCTAGTTTCCCCACATGAGCAACCATTAACTCTATTCATATAAACTTCTGTGGCTAAGTCCATGTTGCATGTGAGCCAACTTTATCGGATCTACCTTTCCAGTGGTGGAATCTAAACTAGATCTAGCAAGTGTTAAGGGAATAAACAGATTTGCATGGCCAAGAGCTAAACAACCATTTTGTAATTCTACTTGATTTTAAATAGCTAGCTCCACTGTTACGAGCACTTACTAAAGTAGCAATACTTTGTTTTTCAAAATGCCTTTCTGTCCATAGAAACTGCACCTCTTCATGACTAGGGCCTTCATCACTAGCACCATCAACTCTAATACATTCTATTTGTTTTGGTGCAGGGTTTATAAAAGCCTATGACATTGATTCACAATTTTCTAACATTCTAAGATCTGCTGCATGTTGTGTTGGGTTTTTAGAATACACAGCAGTAGCTTTAACTACCCCAGCACATAGTTCTGGCATTGTTTTGGTACCAGTAAAATTGTAAGATGTAGTTTGAAGTGTAGAAGGATACTTATTTACATAATCTGTATACATGTATGTAGTCACAGAGTCATGTCCCTGGACAGTCAGTGTTCTATGAAGTCTATGAGTTGCCAATGTGTCAAGTCTAAACCCTGCAGCATCATCCCTATTGATATTCAGAATATTTATTCCATCAGTGTATTGTTAATGATTCAGATCTCTATAGAGTGCTGCAATCCAATGACTATCAGGGTTGTATTACAGTTGAAACCCTTTCCTTGCGCGATGAGATGTTACCTGTGCAATACCTTTGTAGCGTTTTGCTGAAACTCTTCGTTTGTCCTAGCCACATACAACTGCACTACAGTACCAAATCCAATTTTTCGTTTGTATATTTGCTCAAGATGTTGTTTTATAGCAGTATATGTAGCCTTTTGTTTCACTTTGGTATTGCCATCAAATGTCAGTACCCCTATACGCCGCCATGCATATTCTCTCTTGTACAAATTCTTCAATAACCCTTCCAATGTCCTTACATTCAGATAGAATTGTACTAATACGCTTGCTCTTTTTCCTGCACAGAAAGTGTCCTTCAGAAATCTTTTTGTGCTTTAGGTACTTTGAATGACGTCTCAGCACCTAGACACTAGTGCTTTGACTCGAATGTCAATCAAATCTTTTAACCCTATACAAACAGTTGTCAACTGTATGAACGGAAGCCTCAGCTCTAAATGGATTAATAATGTCAGATTCTGAAAATGTAGAGCTGAGGCTTCCGTTCATACAGTTGACAACTAAAGGCCCTGTCATGCACACATGCTTGATGTGAGATAGCTTAAGCAATGCTTTCTGTGCATCATGCCATCATCTAGCTCATTGGAAGAAACTAGGCTATCGTAAACTGTGTCAAGAGCTGAAGCAAATTTGATCCCCTAAATCACATCACAAAACTGGAACCAGTTACAATTGGATAGTATAACCTCCTGAATTAGACAGTTTCTATCTATTGGAAGTGACACTTCAGTGTTCTCTAGCATCACCTAAGCTGGTCTGATCATCACTAATTGCACTGTCCTTATCTCTGTCCCTTGTACTAACTTTATTACAGATAACTTCATTATCCTCACCAAGGGGTGGTAGTGATGTTTGTGAGGATAGTGAAGTTATCAGTGATAACGTTGGCACAAGGGGTGATAGTGATATTGTTGAAGTCATCAGTGATAACGTTGGCACAAGGGATGATTGTGATGTTGTGCCAAATTTATCACTGATGACTTCAACATCACTAGCACCCTTGTGCCAACTTTATCACTGATGACTTCACCATCACTATCACCCCTTGTGCCAATGTTATTACTGATGACTTCAACATCACTAGCACCCCTTGTGCCAACTTTATCACTGATGACTTCAACATCACTATCACCCCTTGTGCCAATGTTATTACTGATGACTTCAACAATTAAGACTATCACCCCTTGTGCCAACTTTATCACTGATAGCTTCATGGAGTAGGAACCGGGGAGGGGGGGGGGGGGGGGGTGGTTTAGACAGTTTTACTTGTATCCAAACTATGATCTTCACTCCCACAAAGGGAATCTAACTATTGGGAGGTGGGATGTAATAATTAGATGATCATATAGTTTTGTAAAATCTTTTTAATAGCATACAGTGCATAACGTGCTAGTTTATTATTTAAATTTACATCACTTTTACATTTGAGTGGACTTTTTAAAATCCAAAATCTAATTACGGAATATTGTTTATGCAACATTTGGTATTAAAAATACAAAACCACAACTGCTCACGTGACTTTCTCATTGCATAACGTTTCATTTTCAGTAACTACCCGAAATAAGTAGTTTTTAGGGGATTTCATGCTGGATTGCGCTGAAATTCGGTGTGTACGTATAACATGATCCCTTTTCTATAACTACCGTGTCCGATTTCGAATGCGGGAAACAGTTTCGGTATTGGCATCCTTTAAGACAGATTTTAGTATGCTGTTTTGTTGCGTACGCGATCTGAAGTCCCAGGATCAGCTAGTAGATAGTAAAATGATGGTTGAATCCAAGGCAGTTGCATTCGTGACTTTACTGATGGTTTGGCAACAAATAGAAAGCCCTCTAAGTTGGAGGATGAAAAAAAGTGGGCCATATACAATGAAATAAAATGTCATTGTATTTTGTGGGAGCGTGATTAAGTCGGCAACGGTTATTCAGGATTTCCTGTTTGTGGGGGGGAGGGGTGGGGGAACAAATGACCCATGCCCACGTCCTGCTCCAGCTGGGGTATGGGGGAGTGGATGTAAGCTCCTCCGTATGGTCTAGGGAAGAGCACATTACAATGTACATCGACATCAACCCATATTTCAACAAGTCAAAGAGTGTATGGAAGCACATGCGCCTACAGTACATGTACTGTACACAGATAAAGCCCATTACATGTACATAGAGGTGTAGCTCCTCCCATGGATGTCAGATAAGATAACCACAGGCATTACCACTCACACACACGCGCCCTCCCTCACAAGTCCAATCTTCCAATGTAGTTCGGTTGTCAAGTATATACACTAGCTCGGGAAATATAACTACATGACATGGCTACACGCCTTAGTGCATGCTCAGAAAGCACCTAACTACTTGTAACTAAAATGTCACTACTGCATGCAATCTTCTTGCGCGGGACGAGTTTATGTGCCTATCGCACGTACAACTCATACGACTCCAGCGCAGTGTCTTCGTTGTCTACTCCTTCGTCGCCACAGAGACGGACCTCCAGGTCAGAGCTTACACGTCTCGCGAGGGTCCTGCAGAACCACGGTTGGTGCGGAGCATGGCAGCACGTCTCCTCAGCGTATCGACACTCTTCTCCGTCCCACAGTGGATCGCAGTAAAGCAGGTTAGGGGACCATGTGCTGCCTGGATTGCCAGACTCGCAGTAGTGGTCGGCGTTCCTAACGAACAGCGGTACTGGTGTTCCTCCGGCACACGGACACACGTTTGCATTGCCATTAGCGCTGTTCTCAATGACGCTGCCCGCGTAGGTGAATACGTGCTCCCGCTTGCCTGCATTCATGTACGTGATGCTTATGCCATCGACGTAAGGACCGTCGATCGTTACTGGTTTGGGTGCATTAAAGGCTGAGAAACCGTCCGGACTTCCAACCTGGAACGCTCGGAATCTCCCGCATACTTGTCGGAAGCTATTGCTCCCAGTGGGAACTGTAAAAGAACTGCATAATTGACCGGCCATTCTTCCGCAAGCCCTTTTGATGTCGTACGACCTCAATTGATTCGGACACTTCTGATTCTTGTAGTCGAGCATGTCCAATGAGCCGACCAATTCCCATCCGTCAGCCGCTGTCGGAGGAAAGACAGTGGGCAGAGGAGCTGTTGGAATGATGCCGATTACAGTATTGATCACGTCAATAAAAAGTTGAACTAACGTGGCGGTGATCTCGATGCGCCGCATAGCAGAAACCCAGCGCTGCTTAGAAAGAGGACTGTTCCCAGCATACTGTTTGTCGATTGAGGCTGTGTGTTTTTCCAGTTGTGAGCTGATTTTTATAAGGCCTATTGAAGCACTATATATACATTTCTTCTTCCGAAACAAGAACATGAGGGATGTCCTATAAGGGCCGTAGGAGCCGGTCAGGAATTCGATCTATGGCCTGACCTATTTTCGCCCAAGATCCACCTCGTGCGTGAAACGGCTCAAAACGACATAAAATTTTGTGTATACCGGTGTTTTTTTACCCGCAATTCAACTAGTTGCGGTAGTGAAAGCTCTGTAATTTGTTCTTGTAACTGTTGATTGTTGCTACTATTGTAAGTTTCTAATTCTGATTCTATCATCAGTAAAATTTTACGATACAGTATGTAACGACTATTTTAATGCACAGTTGTACCATTTGATCATAATATCATTATTAAAACGAAACAGATTACATGTACATGTATGTTTTGTATGTTACTACTCGCAACTCTGATTTGGCCTCGCACGGCTTTAAATTGATAGCATAGTGTATCAACATTCCGGCACTCAGTACAGTTCAGTGCGAGCCACATGCACGACACCCCTGTCTTGGTCTACAATGCCATTGTCCTTACAACTGATTCGGAAAACCGCATGAGTAGGGTACAATCATAATGCTTTGTGCATTGTTTTGAAGTTCATCAATCAGTTGAAAGGACAATGCCATTATAGGCCAAGACACGGTTGCCGTGGGCTCCGACTAAAACAATAGAATGTCGTTACATACAGTATATGCCATCGAATTAAAGTACCAGTTGGGAGAGGGAAAAAACAGAAATTTATCCTTCTTCAGTCCATTTCGTTTTTATGCATGTACGAGTAACGAAGTAGCACGGAAAACTGCATGAGCCAACAAATTTACCCGACGCTATAGCAGTCTTTTCTTGGAAATTAAACGAATAGCGTGACAGTTTTGTTATTTCGTCTCTAATTATGCGTCATGCAGTATCAAGAATTGCTCATAATCAAAAGATGTAGATTATTAGAATAGATGTATGTTTATACTATATGTACATGTCATTCAAGGTAGTAGCAAACAAGGAAATGCTGAATAGTATGACAACATATGCTATGTACATTGTTTTGAAGTTCATCAATCAGTTCTAAGAACAATGGCATTGTAGGCCAAGGCTGGGCTGCCGTGGGTTCGGACTGAACTGTACTATGCCATCAATGTAAAGCCGTGCGAGGCCACATCAGAGTTGCGAGCACATGCACGTACCCCGCATATTAATAGCGATATACACAAATTTTTATGCCATTTTCAGCACGACGCGTGGATCTTTGTCGAAATTTGGTCAGGCCATAGTTCGAATGCCTGACCTGGTCCTACGGCCTTATAGGTTATCCCTCGTGTGAGGTGTGCATATAAATGTGCTGAAAACTACAATGCTTGCAATATGAATAATCTCAATATCCATCGCTCACTAAGAACTGCGCAAGTATGTCTGTTATTACGCGTACTCATGAGAACATGTAGACTATTGAAATAGATGTATATTAGATGTAATTCATGGTGGTTCTTGTATTAATAACAAACACGGAAACCCGCATGAGTAGGGTACAATCATAATGCTTTGTGCATTGTTTTGAAGTTCATCAATCAGTTGAAAGGACAATGCCATTATAGGCCAAGACACGGTTGCCGTGGGCTCCGACTAAAATAATAGAATGTCGTTACATACAGTATATGCCATCAAATTAAAGTACCAGTTGGGAGAGGGAAAAAACAGTAATTAATCCTTCTTCAGTCCATTTCGTTTTTATGCATGTACGAGTAACGAGGTAGCACGGAAAACTGCATGAGCCAACAAATTTACCCGACGCTATAGCAGTCTTTTCTTGGAAATTAAACGAATAGCGCGACAGTTTTGTTATTTCGTCTCTAATTATGCGTCATGCAGTATCAAGAATTGCTCATAATCAAAAGATGTAGATTATTAGAATAGATGTATGTTTATATACTATATGTACATGTCATTCAAGGTAGTAGCAAACAAGGAAATACTGAATAGTATGACAACATATGCTATGTACATTGTTTTGAAGTTCATCAATCAGTTCTAAGAACAATGGCATTGTAGGCCAAGGCTGGGCTGCCGTGGGTTCGGACTGAACTGTACTATGCCATCAATTTAAAGCCGTGCGCGGCCAAGTCAGAGTTGCGAGCACATGTACCCCGCATATTAATACCGAAATACACAAATTTTTATGTCATTTTCAGCTTGCACGACGTGGATACTACAATGCTTGCAATATGAATAATCTCAATATCCATCGCTCACTAAGAACTACGCAAGTATATCTGTTGTTACGCGTACTTCATGTGAACATGTAGACTTTTTATTTATTTATTTATTTTTTACAGAAACTTGTCATGCAGATATTCACATAAAAACGAAAGGAAACAAAATATGAGAGTCTATTGTGCAAGTAGAAGGGCTTCCCTTGACACCAGGTCAAGAAGAGGTTGCGTAGCAGACGTATAATGGCCAAGGTGAGAGCGTGCCCCTCGAATGCACATAACTGAACTTCGCAGTAATCTCAACCACATGATGGTTAGGCTATAGGCCTGGTTCCATTTAGTAGAGAGCAGAGAGGCCAGACGCTTATAGCTTGTCGTGGCTTGAGGCCCAAGGCCACCAGTGCAAGAGAGAATGAGTGGAGTGAAAGAGGCATGTTCAACTTCACGGATGCGTTGGTCATATTTCCTCTTTTTCTCGTTTTCATGGCTACGGTAGCATGCAGATAAAGGAGCTAGTCTTTTGATTCGAGGGGGCGTAAGGATTAAAAACCTTTACATCAAAAAATGCCCGATCGAACCGACTCCCCCAGACTATTGGAATAGATGTATATACATGTATAATCCACATGTATCTATTCCAATAGTCAAAATGTTCACAGAACCACCTTCAATTACATGTACTATAAATATATTATATTCAAGGTGGTTCTTGTATTAATAACAAACACGGAAAACTGCATGAGCAGGGTCTTTCCTCCGACAGCGGCTGACGGATGTGAATTGGTCGGCTCATTGGACATGCTCGACTACAAGAATCAGAAGTGTCCGAATCATACGACCCTTCCCTTTAAAGAACTCCGGACGTGACATCACTCATTAACGTACACTTAACCCAATTCGTGAAGTACGTTGATTAGTGATGTCACGTCCGGAGTTCTTCTTAAAGGGAAGGGTCTATTGAAGTCGTACGACATCAAAAGGGCTTGCCCTGTCAATGATGCAGTTCTTTTACTGTTCCCACTGGGAGCAATAGCTTCCGACAAGTATGTGGGAGATTCCAAGCGTTCCAGGTTGGAAGTCCGGACGGTTTCTCAGCCTTTAATGCACCCAAACCAGTAACGATCGACGGTCCTTACGTCGATGCACTTTTCATTTTCTCGGAAACTGACCTATATAACCGACGTTACAAGGCGCAGTACCCCGAGGGGTTCAAAATTAAGCAATGAACTTCCTATTTCGAACGCTTCGTGCCATACCACTTCAGTCCTTGAACCGCTTCCATTCTCCCGAGTGGGACTGAGAAAGGCGCGATTCGAGCGGGAAACGTGGACTTTAGTTTGCATTGCTGTATCTCCATAACGGATAAGGTAAAAATCAACGATCTGCAGAAGTAAACAGTGACAGGACTCCTTTACGTGCATATCGATTTTAAAGTGATTTGGACATTCCTGCAGGGAGCTACTGGATTTTGAACCCCTAGGGGTACTGTGCCTTGTAACGTCGGCAAGGAGCAAGGGTAAGACACCAAATCGATTTTCGTACAGAGAAGTGGTGTGGCAAGAATTGTTCGAAATAGAAAGTTGATAGCTTAAACCTTTACCGAGTTTTAGCGATTCAAACGTGAAGCATTTTTATAACTTTTTATATATATAGCCCTATTTCATTTTCTCGGAAACTGACCCATATATACATGGAACAGTTCACAACAAAATGTCGTGGTCCGAATATTAAAGAATGTTATAAAAATCCTTTGCGTTTACATCGTTATAACTTCTGAAGGGTAAACGCTATTTACTTCATATATATATTCTACACTTTCATCCTACACCATTTCGCATATTTCTCTACGGTAAAATACTTTTGGGGGTTTAATTTTTGCCATGGTGTGTGTATAGAGGACCAATCCAATGGGAACAAACGCGAAGTATGTACATCATATGGGACATGTAGCTACATACACTTGTACTTATGTGTAGTCATAGGAGGATCTACAGAGAACCATTCATGTGGGAACTCCACATGCATGAAGAGTTGCCAAAGGAATACAGTTTCATTTACACAATGTGTGCACATGCATAAATAAGTAACCAAACTCTGCAAACCGGTGGAACAACTGTGTGGAAGTAGCATAAAGAACAAAGAGAAGTTTAGCAAGGTTATGCCAGATGGGAAAGGGTGATGTGAGCTAGTGCGTACGGGCTTAAAAACCTTCATACATCATGTTGCATAGTTTTGTTCTTTGCCATGTGTATAACTGTGTGTGTGTTTGCGTGTGTGTGTGTGTGTGTATGTGTGTGTGTGTGTATGTGTGTGTGTGTGTGTGTGTGTGTCTGTGATGAATATGGTGCACAGGCTACATGTATTTACATAATGTGTGCACAGGTGTGTATATTCATGCACATGTACACTTTTAAAATCATTACGAGAAATAAGAACCCAAAGTCGTGTCTCTGTAAAGTATGTGTGTGTGTGTGTGTGTGTGTGTGTGTGTGTGTGTGCACGCACACAGGTGTGTACATTTATGCACATGTATGTTTTGTAAAAACAGTGTGAGAAATAAGAACCCAAAGTCACTGCAAGTGGTACGAGCCCAGTCTGTGTGTGTGTATGCATGTACATGTATGTGTGTGTGCACACAGGTGTGTACATTCATGCACATGTACGCTTTGCAAAAACAGTATGAGAAATAAGAACCCAAAGTCCTGTGTGTGTATGAGTGTGTGTGTGTGTGTGTGTGCGTGCACGCACAGGTGTGTGTGTTTGTGTGCGCACAGGTGTGTACATTTATGCACATGTATGTTTTGTAAGAACAGTGGGAGAAATAAGAACCCAAAGTCACTGCAGGTGGTACAAGCCCGGTCTGTGTGTGTGTGTGTGTGTGTGTGTGTGTGTGTGCATGTGCCTGTATGTGTGTGTGCATGTGTGTGTGTGCACAGGTGTGTACATTCATGCACATGTACGATTTATGAAAACAGTGTGAGAAATAAGAACCCAAAAGTCATTGCAAGTTGTACAAGCCCAGTCTGTGCGTGTGTCTGCATGTGTGTATGTATGGTGTATACATTCATGCACATGTACATGTACGCTTTGTAAAAACAGTACGAGAAATAAGAACCCAAAGTCACTGCAAGTGGTACAAGACCAGTCTGTGTGTGTGTATGTGTGTGTGTGCACAGGTGTGTACATTCATGCACATGTACTATTTGTGAAAACAGTGAGAAATAAGAACCCATGTAGTCTCTGCAAGTTGTGTGTGTGTGTGTGTGTGTACATTTATGCCATGTAAAAACAGTGTGAGAAATAAGAACCCAAAGTCACTGCAAGTGGTACAAGCCCAGTCTCTGTGTGCGTGTGTGTGTGCATGTACATGTTTGGGTGTGTGCATGTGTGTGTGTGTGCACAAGTGTGTACATTCATGCACATGTACGATTTGTGAAAACAGTATGAGAAATAAGACGGGTTTATACCCTGTGGGGTATCGGACGTTGCAATACTGGCACGGAGCAAGTGCAAGACCCCCAAAAGTATTTTACCGTAGAGAAATGGTGTAGTATGAAGATTAGAAAATAGGAAGCTGATAGCGCTTACCGTTCGGAAGTTATTATGATGTAAACGCAAAGGATTTTTATATCATTATGTAATATTTGGATCACGACGTGAACTATGGTCCCCTTAATATTGTTAGCTATGACTTTGATCACAGTAGGAAAAGCTGAATTCACTCACTGGCCTCAAGACATAGGCTGACCTTCTCCAACCACAGCATAGGCTGGCCTCGTCCAACCCATGCTGGGGGTGAGTAGTGGGAGGGGCTGTGTGCTGGTTGGCAATGTCAAGGAGCTTAGTGCTTTGGCACCTGTTGACTGGTCGTGAAGTTACACAATACATGTACATGATGCAATATTCAAATGGTGAACACCTCTTTCTCGAGAATTAACAGCTTGTTTATAGCTTCCACATGCATATACATGCATGCATTTTGCAGGTTTTGTTATCAGTGAGATATGTATCGTCTATTAATTGCAGAGTCTGCATATGCACGATTATATCCAGCTGCATGCATGCAATGTGCCCTCCTTGCAAGCAGGCCATGACTAAGCGGTTATAGGTGCATGATGTGCATAACCTTGGGTATGCTGTTTGTGCTGGTCATGTTTTAAAGTGTGCTACTTGTAGTGTTGTATGTGAGATATGTGGGTGTTGTGGTGTAAGAGAGGAGAGGCTCTTGAGAAGGGGGGGGGGGGGGGTGCTGTTTGAGAGCAGACCATGGTATGGGAAGCGGAATCTTGGAGGAGTGCAGGTAGACCTCGGGGTAGCGTATGGTTGTGTAATTTGTGATGTGTTAGTATATCCATGGCTGTACGGTGTTGGTAACCACGTGATGTATTGCAATTGATAGCCATGTGCATTTCACTATAGTTGACTTTTACCTGAATTCGATCATCAAAGAGAGCAAGTAAAACAGCTTCGACCCCTTAAATATAAAGGATTTGATCGACAGCTTACCGCGGAGCTGTTTTGGATATTGGAATCAGTATTAGATGGCATCCTTGCAGTGTAATACAGTAATACATACATACACATGATACACAAGATACAAAATGCTTCATAAAGAGAGTTGCACAATTTACAGTACATGAAAATGACGAATACACATTAATGATGTTCAAAAGGATTGGCAATATAATTAAATCAGTTTCATGTATGTGTGAATTGTGTGTACATGTATGCATACACATACACACATGAATTATACACATACACACATGTGCATGTGTGTTAATATGTGTGCATTGTGTGTGTGAATTCGTGTGTATGTGTGTATGTGCATGTGTGCCATGTGTGTATGCAGGCCTGTAGCAAGGGGGTTGGTCAATCCCCCTTGTTTGATGCCTAATTGTGAGGCCCCCCCCCCCTCCCCCCCTCTTTCATATTTGGCTAAATGTGAGGCCCCCCTCCCCCCTACCCCAACAGTCCTGCAGTCCTATTAATCGACCCCCCCCTGCCAGACTTCCTGCCTATGAGCCTGCGTATGCATGTGTACATGTGTGCATTGTGTGTGCATGTGTGTGTATGTGTTCATATGTGTAAGTGTGTGTTAGCATGTGTCTGTCATGCACATGTGTGCATGTGTGTGTGCTGTGTGTGCATGTGTGTGCATGTGTGTGCATGTGTGAATGTCTGCACATGTGTGCATGGAGTGTGCTTGTGTGTGCATGTGTGTGCATGTGTGTATGTCTGCACGTGTGTGCATGTGTACATTGTGTGTGTGTTCATTGTGTGTGTTAGCATGTGTATAGGTGCATGTGTGTTTTGTATGTGTGTGCACATGTGTGTGCATGTGTGTGTATGTGTCTGTACGTGTGTGTATGTGTTCATATGTTAGCATGAGTCTGTCATGTACGTGGTACATGTGTGTGTGCATGTGTGTGCATGTGTGTGTGCAGCATGTGTGCATGTGTGCATCGTGTGTGTGCACATGTGTGTGCATCCGCGTTTCGGCACGTGACTCTTTTGGTCTAATACATTTACATGGCTATACCAGCGGCCGACACTGACTTGCTTATTGTGATACGAGCGATACAGGAGACGATTACGGACACTAAGATACCTGGTACGCAGGCAGAAACACATCCTCTTAGCGAGTTGCTTACGATTTCCGATACCGTTGTTTTCAATACATTTTGTTGTGAGTTATGTTCCTCTATTCGAGACTGTCTACATCACCCAAGGATAAAGGCACAGTCAGCTAGAGAAAGAGCTTACCGGTGTTTCAATCAGGCACGTTTGATGGAGTTGCCACGTACTTGGAAACGCCTTTTCAGTCGAATCAGTGTCATTGGTCAGCAGTTCGATCATCCATTGCGCTTACAAGCAGTGAACAGGCGTTTGTTCAATCAGCTACTAACTAACAAGCTGCTTTGCGAAACCTCTGCGACCAACAGTACTAGTTTGTGTGATGCAGCACTCACATTGTCGAACGAAGAAGAGAACGCTATAAGATATGCGTGTGGCTATGTTTGTATGAAGGTACTAAAAACCCTTAGATCCAGCAAAAAAGCTAACGCCATACAATTTGCTGAGTGCTTGTCTAATATGGCTTGCGATGGTGACGAGTCTTCTTATTATAAGTACACCTTGCACTGGACGGGCATAGTCAACAACTTTAGATACAACTTTAATCACTGTATGTGCGTTCCCTACAATTGATCATAGTAACTGCTTAGATGTGTCTAAATGCTTTCTAGCTTGCACTTACCGTGCACGAGATGTACCGAAACACATATCGGTCCGCGGACGGTTAAATTAAAGTAACCCACAAAACTATAAGACATTTGTACATAACGTGTAACGTTGGTACACCTTTGACAGTATGCGTTCCACACAACAACTCTTTCTTAACAGTTATAAGCAAAATTGGACTTTGTTGCGTGAGTCTAGTTCACACACTATGTTCCGAAACAAGATGGGTCCACAACCTGTTCACAAAGCAGTTGTACCCACATGTTGAGGCCCCTTACAACGTATATACGTTCGTTCCACAGAGGGAATAATACACTTATTTGCTTATAGAAATGAATGGTTAGAAGCTTCTCTAAGTTGAGATGTATGTTCCGAAGAGGCAGAAATGATACATACGGTACCTACATAGAGTGTGCTTAGTGAATTGCGTGAACAGTACTTACTAACCTGGAAAGTAAGACCAGTGGGAGTACGAATATTGCCGAAAATATCGAAGTTTGTGTTGAACAGCAGTGAAAGTTGGGA
Organism: Ephydatia muelleri; assembly: GCA_013339895.1. NCBI lineage: Eukaryota > Metazoa > Porifera > Demospongiae > Spongillida > Spongillidae > Ephydatia > Ephydatia muelleri. Next base: position 5,368,488 of record JABACO010000002.1, on the reverse strand, counting down.
AAAAAGTGTACGGTACAAAAGGGTTAATCGAAACACACTTAGCTTCAAAGAGTTCGCCGCCTACAATTGACAATTCAATGGATCACGTGACGCGTTTCGTATCCAGGTATTCTTTAATCTATGGTCATATATAAATCATAAATATATATAACATGTATACTATCGTACTAAGTAAAAAAGCAGTTTGTCACAAACCATCGATGACATGTACAGCTAATTGAAGCTCCTGTGATCCACTGTGTTGCTGAACCTGTGGCTCTTGTTGTTCTTCCTGCAATGCAGGGACTAAGCTGCAGACTGACAGTGAGGTTGACGAAGTAAGTTCTTCCAGCTGTGATCGAGACTCCGAGACTAGGTCGGGATTCTTCTCACGCTAATCCTATGGAGCTATACTATCTACGCTTGAACAGTCCTGGTAAGGCATGTATAAGCGATCGATGACTTATGTATACAAGTAAGTTTTAATTATAATAGTTTGTGCTTCATGTACTATACTTCAGCCCTACGCAAAAATATATTGTTCATACAATATATTGCAATATATTGTATACAATATATTGTATTGTAGTAGTTAACAATACCAATATATTGTATTGTAGTAGTTAACAATACCAATATATTGTATTGTAGTAGTTAACAATACCAATGTATTGTATTGTAGTAGTTAGCAATAACAATATATTGTATTGTATAGGTTGACAAAAAGGTGTTAAATCAGACTGAACTTAATCTCATATATATACGTGTCAAACCACATCAATCTTGTATTGTGCAGTAGGGCTGTGGTAAACAAATTTCAAAATGTTTCAAACGACGCGCACCACAACACCGCCCACTTTTCAAGCAGCTGGTAGACATGAAACAGCTGGAAAAAAGCAAAAATAAATATTACTAACCATATATTGTATTATTACAATGGAATATTGCAATATATTGTATTGTTACAATAGAATATTGCAATATATTGTATTGTTATAATGGAGTATTGCAATATATTGTATTGTTGTAATGGTATATTTATTGCTGAATATCAGTACAACCAATACAATAACAATATTATTGTGCCTAGCGCTGCTATACACCATGCCAAATTGAAATTATCCACAAGGTGTATCCGCCCGTTTTACACGTGTTGTACGCGTGTGTGTACATGCTGCGCATACATTTGATGTATAACTTGTGTAGTCGCTCGAAGTACACGTGTTATCCACTATGGCGTATAACGCGCGTTGCTCTAGATGTATAACAAGCGTTTCAGTCTACTTACGCATGTTATACACCGAGGTGTGATTGCGTGCTTAAACTTTTCGTATAACGACCGCATTCAACCTGGATAAGCTTTGTATATCCTGAGGCGTATAACCGAGAATTTAACTTGTCGTTATGCCGGGGATGGGCATGGTGAGTCACAACTGCAAACGTGATTGTATTGCTGACTTTTGCCGTCAAGTAACGTTAGCAAACAAGTGGTCAGTATACATTTCATGCTGGGTTCGTCCGAAACATTAATACGATATGCATGCTTCAAGAAATACTGCACAATTCCAAATATGTATGATGCAGTAGTGTGCAGGTTGACTTTCCCATCAGAATCATACCAGGATGCCATAACCACTGCAGAACGTTGATATTTTGATTTTGCTGAACAACGTTCTTAGTGTATTTCAATATCATAGCAAATCAAATGTCGGCGAGATACTGGCTGCTCAAATTGGTTTATATTGGGATATAGTATGTGATACACAGCCGACAAAGCAGTAAGTACTGCGTCATTTAAATACCTTTCATAACACTTTGAAAGAATTGCATGATGGTTTGATGCAAATACTGCATTAATTTTATCACCATACATATTTACCTTATCCATATCGCTGCTCTCTTCTTCCATATCAACACTGAAGTTATTTCTTTCTTGTGATGTATTAGTATTCTTTGTCGTATGACATTGATTTGTCGGCATTCTGACCAAAGCGGAACATCCATTTCGTCGCACATGCCTGTAATCGACAGATCGTGATAAGTCTTGTTGACACATCTAGCATCTATATCGCTTATTTAGTCCTTCCATGTTTTGTACGAGGGTAAAAATAAAAGCTGATGTGAAATTAGAAATTTGAAAATTATGACGAAATGCACGTGCGCATGGATGGGCAGCTGCGGAGTATGATTCATTGAAAATCGACTGCTCGAGTCGTTTGATGGACCTAACAGTTTCGTCGACTCCGATGAAGTTTCACCTGAGATAGGCCTGCAAAATGCTGAATCGTTTTACGGATCAGCTGGAAGATCTTCGTCTCGAATTTGTCACATAAGTATGTTACACGTGATGGAATACAAAGTTGCATGTGTTCTAATATTCAATAGAAACGAGTGAAGTAACACCTCCGGCAAGAATACCCTCCGCAGATAGTGTGTGTGCGTGTCTGTGTGTGTGCCGGTGTGTGTGCGTGTTGTGTGCGTGTGTGTGTGTGTGTGTGTGTGCCGGTGTGTGTTTGTGTGTGTGTGTGTGTGTATGTGTGTGTGTGTGTGTGTGTGTGTCACGGTGTGTGTGTACCAGTAAATAAAGCACTTCCTTATAATGATGACCTCGCGTCACTAAGATCTGTCATCTCTCGCGGTAGTAGAACACCATGCAGCTCCAGTAGATCATGACGTCAAAACACTTGTCGCCAATGAGATGGCCAAAGTGAATGAAAAATGGAGGGAAATTGAGTACCCTTGAAATCAAAGTGCAGGCGTTAGAGGCTGATAAAGGGACTTGTACATCAGAGGCCCCAGCAGAGCCAGCAAAAAGGAAAAGACGTACTCCGTTGTGTTTTCAGGTTTGCCAAGCTAAATTAGCAGCCATTCATTTGCTCAATGCATGCATGCTTTCAATCGAGTAGAGCAGTGTACACGAACTTTTAAAATCTTTCGATGAAGGTTCACAACTCAGAACCGAAGAGCCGTAAGCAAGTATGCTTTTGTAAATTCGGCTAAAAGTTTTATTCACATCCATATAGTTTGGAAAGTCCCCACAACGAAGGAGTTTGTAAGACTTCATCAGGAATAGAAGTACAGTGTAAGTCACATGTTCTGTTCGATTTGTTTGATTTATTCAACTAGCTACTGACGACCGCCAAAGACGAATAAGCGCGCGAGCAAGGCAGCAAAGGTTGTGATATAATCATAGCGTTACGAATGTAGTGTCATTAACTAGCTTTGGGAGCGCCGCAGTAAAGTCCTCCTTACAAATGAAGAAATGGAGGCATGGAAGTGCATTGCAATTGGCATGATGTCGGAGGAAGAAACTACGGGTGATGGGAAAATAGAAAGAAGACGGCCTAGCTGGAGATCGGAAGAATACACAATTGGATGGATGAGCTGGATAGACGGGGAACAGACACATGGAAAGTGGCCAGGAAAGAAAGGATTGATGGATCTCTTCTCCAGTTACAGGCCCCGGCTGGTTTGCAAGCCTGGATGGTGAAATCCTAGCCGCGAACATGAGACTTTAATTTGGTGGCATCTCAGATCATGTGCTCATGCACTGTATTTACATGTACCTGCATATACGTTTTGATTTGATTAATTTCTTTTCCTACTATTAAAAAATAAAAATAAGCATATGCGATCGTCACAACGCGTCATAAATATGCGGAGTTTACAGAGATAGTTTCGTGTTGCATTCACTCTAAATACGCTTGTTGTACGCTTGTTATCATCTCCATACACGGCGTTTTACACAGTTTTATCCATAAGTTATACACTAGAGTGTAAGACAGTCTCCTTCCACTAGTTATCCACTGCTGTATACACCGTGTTTACCGCAAGAGTTAAAAACGTGTAGGCAGAGTGCATACACGCATTCTACACGGTCGGAAAACATTTAATTGGCACAGTGATCTTACCAACGCTGATCGTTTATAGAAGAAATCCGTAATCACAGACGCCTTCTTTTCTTTACCTGGTTAACGCTAGCGTCAGATTGTTCTTCAATGGCAGCCATGATATGGTCCCAGGATTATTAATTGTGTGTGATTAATTAATGAGACCATGTGATATATCTGACTGCGGTATTGTAATCATTTGATGGTTTTCAGTCGTGTATGACCGTATGACCACATCTTGACCGTATGACCGCATCTATTCATTTAACGGGGGAGGGGGGGGGGGGGGGGGGGGGGGGGGGGGGACAGGCCCCTTGTGCCCCCCCCCCCCCCCCCCCCCCCTCCGTCCGCCACTGTCAGTACAACAAGCTAGCGAACTATACACACAGCAGTGCACATACATGAACATTGCACGCAAGCCTTCATAAGCACATCGAGATTATACGGTAATTACATGCTGAAAAAGCAGCGTGTAGGCCTACTAATATACCTACTAGATATCCACACGCGCACGCGCCACTCGGGTCACCAACGCACGGGCGATGGCCAGCCTATGGTAGACGTTTTTGTACTGGTACGTTGTGTGCGTGCATACCACTTGAAGTCCAGTATCACCTCCAACTACGAAGTCACAGCTTAGTCTCGTACCCAGACCCTGATTCCCGCAGCTGCGGATGGATTACATCACCGCTACGCGGAAAGAGGTCTGGTAAAATGCCTAACCAAAGTCGTTATGAGAGCAACCGATTTGATCAGAATGCAGAGCACCCGTGACGTCATTTATGGAGTGTAATTGATCAATAAGTATTAAGTTAGACACGTATCGTATCGTCGTAATATGTATCGTTGCAAGCTGTGCGTGGCCCCCGTCCTTCAAAGCCAGGGCAGAAAACAACTGGCTTCATTGACGTCAGCATCTTGCGTAGCTGCATTAGTAGACTTAGCATGTGAGTCAGGGACAGCTAAAACTGAAGCGACACAGACGTATGCTTCTGGGTATTTGTGCAACAAGTGCTTCAACTCCATCGCCAAATATTCTGGCTTAAAGGAAGAGCTGTTGTACAAGCTTTCCAAGGTTCACCACAGTAGCAGCAGCGCTAGCAGCAGCAGTGGTGCAGGCACGTCTGAAATTAGTCAAGGCACTAAACGTAAAGCTGATGCTGCTCTACAAGAAGCGACTGCTGTTAAGGTATATATTTTGCTGTTGTTAGATGAGTCTTACAGTATAGTGATGCGTGTCTGCATATCATTTAGGTTGTTGTGACGTATATGATGGTTGCGAGAAAAGGTACGTCTTGTCGCCGAAAAGGGAGCGGATTGGAAAGTCATTAGGTCGCAACTTTAAGCGAGCGTTTGCACAGCATTCGTTAGAATCCCAGGAGATGGGAAAGCATCTGTTGGCTAGAATTCATAAGATGATCCGTGTAGAGATGAAAAACGTTCTCAAAGAGAGTACAGTCACAGTTACAAATTCTGACAGAGATGTCTTTACAACACGTACTTGGGAAAGTCATTACACTGAGATACAACGTATAGCACCAGTTCTGCTAGGCATCTTAGATGCTTGCATCCCAAAACACAGTTCAAGGAGACAGTGCACCATAGCTGGTGCACGTTATAGCTATTCTTGTCAAATCTCATGGCAGGAGTACTCTTGCTCATTTTTTTCACATCATTGGTACTTTATTCAGGACATGCAGCAAAACAGGTATTTGCATGATTATGCAAAATGATCGTGATCAGTTTGTTTATTGCAATTTATATCATATAGGTGTACTCAAGGCTGCAGAAACTTGGCCTATGTCTATCCATCACTAGTACTCTTAAACTACTTGATGTTCTAGGTACCAACCACGACCATATTGTTATGGGTTGGGTTAAAGAACTAAGCAAGCTTACAACAACCAGTCATGTGAGAACAATTTCTTTAAGAATTGGTGGAAAATTATTATATATATTTATTTCACAGGGCTTCATAACAGGCTTACCAACAGCTCAGATGTTCAATGATTCTGTTTCAAGCACATACTCCTCTTTTGGTGTAGATTCACTAGCGGAAAATCTTTATGCATCTACTCCACCATCATCTCCATCGTTGAGTGAATACAGCTTTGTGGGAAACATTTCCCCAATCACTCCAGAAGTGTCTTGTGTATCCAGTGATGAGAGTGATGACATCCCATCTGAACCCAATGAGTATCCCCCTCAATCAACACCTGTTCCAGCAGGTAAGATGAAGCTTTAACAATATAACATTTTATAAGTTTTTGTATTCCACAGGTATAGGTAATGATACAATGAAGAATGGTATGGATTTAGGCTGGTAGGGGATAATGTTGACAAGAATGTCAAACCTAGGGACATGCGTCTTAACAGACAGACCACTTCCTTGCACTATTTTCATACCTATGCTGTTAAGGACAGGATATGTTTCAGTCATTTAAGTACTGACCCCATTGAGATCGTTCAAGACAGTATTAACTTTGAAATGTTCTACCCAACTGTTGGAGATAACACTCAGTTAGTTTCAAACTTAGAAACATTAGTAGCTAGGATGTTTGTACAACGTATTCCTGGTCTGCAAAGTTTGTCAGCTGAGGCTACACCTCACATCAAACACCTGTACTCAAAGCAGATGGCTTTGAAATCAGAAGTGGTATGTTCCTACTTACTATTACATATACATTCCTAATTTATTATTATTAATGCACAGGTGCCATTGGGAGTGATGCTAAAAAATGAAAATGTTCTAGGAGATATGATAGATATCTTAGATGGATTACACCAGTATATTCCTACGACTACAACCTCCCAGACGTTGGATGTTTGTGCAGAAGGTGGACATACAAGAGCTGTTGAAGTCAAGCTACACAATTTTAGCTACATTCCTTTGGGTGGTGATCAACTGACAATAGCGAGAATTCGGGGTAGCCAAAGTATATTTTCAAACTCAGACAATGGTGAAGAACGTCTTGAGGGGTTTGTACCTGTGATAGAAGATTGGCACACAAAGATGTGCTTTATGGAGGTAACCTGGTTTCTTGATTATACTAGGTGTGCATAACCTGAATGGGTTGCTAATAGGGTTTGGAATTTGGTCATGACATTGCACCTTTTCTGTTGATTGATGCACAGGTGATATGGAAGAGGCTGTACAGTTCTTGCTCAGGTATGGATACTGGGACTCTCTTCCAGCTAAGAAGCGTCATCAACAGACGGAATGTTATTACAGACGTCAGCAAGGACCTTACTGCTTGTGAAGAGTTTATGCAGCTGGCAACTATAGCACATGTCTTGTCAGCTGCAATTCACATAGCAGGAGTCACAAACATGTCTGAACTGTCCTCAAAGATTATGTCAACTGATAAGCCTATGGCAGCTGTGAAGTCATTAGTGAAAACATTGATCAGTGAAATGGTCAGAATTTAATACATTGCTGGGACATCTGAGTCAGCCTGCCCTTCAATAGACAGTGTACAGGAGTATGCTAAGGAGACACTGTCACTGGGCTTACTACTCTTAGAATTCAAAGACGGTATTCGCGAGGGAGATGGAAACAGAGTCCTAAGATGTTGGAAATATTTTCTTCTTTTTTTTCGCGTTACTAAGCATAAAAATTACTGCATAGAAGCATTTAACCTACAGATGCAGTATTATATTATATCTTGCCCAAACGGTATGCTGAACAGATGTTGTGGGGCCGCTTCATCAACAGTGAGGGTGGACCTGGACACAACATACCAGCTGACCTACACATGGAACACCTCAATAAACTACTGAAGGGCACAATCTGTCATTTGGGTGCCAATAAAACTCCTCAGGCAATTATCAGAGCTGGGAAAGCCCTCGGCGCTCTAAAATATATACTTGAAGAGTTTGACAGAAGTACTGGTGTATGGGTTACAACCAACCATACGACAAGGTCAGAAGCTGATGATCTGATGAAGATGGTCACAGAGCTCTCACAGAACAAGGTGTTCTCTCATAAGCCTGGAAGAAAGCATCAAATATTTCCATCCATTCAATGCAACAAGCTGTTGGAGTCAATCAATCAGAAAAAGCTTGACCTCTGGATGACTCAGAAGGTTGGAGAAATCCTTAAACTTTCACCTTTTTCTCACTAGAGATTTAAACCTGTGCATGTAATTGTCCAATTGTATTTGTAAGTAATGTTTTGCCTTGAGAGTAAAGGTTCAGACGTAAACATTGCTTAATGTGTGTGGGAATGGTACCTACAGGTCCCAGACACTATACATATATACGGGAGACCAAGGGAGGGGGGCTCAATCAGTCATCAGCCACTGCAGTGCACAAGTCTCCCAACCTACCTCTCCCATACTGTATGCACACCTGTCCTATACAACATTTCTGGCATATGCATGTGTATTCATGCAATTAATGATTTATATCCAGTTGATGGAATAACAGTTGCTTGTAATTTAACAGAATGAAATGGGAAAAGATTTACAATCACAACTATGTGTTGTACATTTGCATTTAGCAGCACAAACATCACAGCATTTACAACCTGAAATGCTACTGTTAGTACAGTCAAAATAAGACATGAGCTTAGCCCTTCTGCACTCTTCTTGGCCCCTGCAATAAAGTTCCATTTCCTTGCTTTGGAATCTAAAATCGGCCGTTTTCCGAAACAGTACAGCATTAGATGGGAGACCATTTCTACAGCTCGACCATACTCCTGAACATATGATTTGATGTCAGATGAAGGTCCCCAATGGATGACCTGGCGTACATCTACACAGTCTATGCCCATGCCAAATGCTATGGTACATATCACCACACGAAGAGGAGCATGGCTTGTACCAAAAGAGGTTACAATAGAATCTCGTATGGACTTTCGTGTTACACCTGTTACATGTCCACAAGGCGAAACATTGCTAAATTTGGTGCCCCAACTGGTTCAGTGAACTCTTGCTTTAGTATAAAGAATGAAAGAAGTGGTACAGTTCTGCGCACTCTTCACACCTTCTACAGTAAATTATTACCCTTGCATGGCAGTCGACATCTAACAGCTCTAAGCTTAATATCCAGAGGTGTAAAGACATCTTCTATGCTCGCTTTCACACGTACTGAATAACTGATATTAGGCTTATCTGGTGATGAAGACACAATGACTGTGTCAATAAGACCCAAACTAGTAATGACGTTCTCTCTCGTTGCGGTTGTGGCAGTTGCTGTCATGGCCATTATGTGGACGTGTGATGGAATTAAGCTTCTTACTGCTCCAAGATTTCTAAATTCCTGTCGAAAAAAGTCACCCCTACAAATAAGGACATGACAGTATGAAAGCAGTTTAAATAATGCAGAAGGTAGCTAACCATTTGGGAACACAGTGGACCTCGTCCACTACAAAAGCCACCAAATTACTTTTATACACAGGAGTCCTGAGCATTTCTCTCCATGTCGTGTTTTGCAACAAACTTTCTGGACCTATAAAGACTATTTGAACCTCGCCTCTTAGTATCGCTTCACATTGGGCACGGTCATCCATTTCGCTACTTATATACGCTGCTGAAACACCTTTAGAGTTGAGAGCTGTTACCTGTGGAGTCATAAAAAGCTGTTAGTGAAGCCTAATTTTATAATGAGTTGCAACATACTTGGTCCTTCATCAAGGCAATTAGCGGCGACACGACGATCACATTGCTTCCAACGCGCCCATAGAGATAGTCAAAGGCGAACGGTAGCACGGAGAAGCACAACGATTTACCACTCCCAGTGGGGAGAATGAGGAATACATCATTTCCTTGCATAAAGCTCTTCACGGCTTTAAGCTGATTTTCCCTAAGCAAGGGATATCCCAGCTTTACACAAGCTTTTAAGATGATGGCGTCGAGATCGTTGCTTGCCATGACTAAAACGATACGTGTCTAACTTAATACTTATTGATCAATTACACTCCATAAATGACGTCACGGGTGCTCTGCATTCTGATAAAATCGGTTACTCTCAGAACGACTTTGGTTAGGCATTTTACCAGACCCTCTTTCCGCGTAGCGGTGATGTAATCCATCCGCAGCTGCGGGAATCAGGGTCTGGGTACGAGACTAGTCACAGCTGCCATCATAGTCATATCATCTATTTATACCAAACCACGCCCTCTCCGTCAGAAGTAATTACTAAACAAGGCTGGGAACTATGCAAACTCCTTGGGCTGTAACACCCCTCAAACCTAACACCCCTCGGGCCTTTTTATTTAACAGTGTAGTACAGATAAGGAGCCTAAGCATATGAAGCTTCTCAGACGACTTGTTTTTCTCCTTTCAAACAACCTAGAAGTTATCTGACATTATACATATACATTAACCCGAAACACATGCATGTACATGTACATACCAACATGCCTTAAATAAAATATCAGCAAAAATATATTACAATAGTAACCTGATCAGTATATGGGATCGTTTCCACGGAAAGGGACCTAAAGCATGTTTTTTTTTTTTTTCAAGATTGTGCATGGTGGGCATTATTTTAAAAAGTAGACTTTCATGAACCTTTTTGCATATACAGTGTCAAATGTATCTGTGTCATTGCAATAAACAATGTAATAGTAGTTCAATCTGTATTGATTTTGTTTAATGTCTATCATGCTACCATTTGTATCTGTATTACTGAAACCATAATTTGAATCACCCTGCGCGTATCTGTAATGAGACGCGGGCTAGCAACTATACCCTTTGTGGAGCTGGATGAATAGCATTTCCTGACCCACATCCTGTAGAGGTCCTGCACTCCTGGGATAGGGGTCAAAGGATGCAGTGAAACACTATAGCTATTGATGTATTCCTATGTTAAGTATGTAGTGGGTTACATATAGATCGTATTACATTGTTAGCAGAGAATGGTTGATCGTCACATAGTGTTCCTGGTCATTTTATTGGAGGAGACTTCAGTAAGTGGATTCAGGGTTTTGAGATTTGCTCTGCGGCAAATGAATGGGATCCAGATGCGATGGCGCGGAAGCTACCAGCACTGCTGGAGAAGGAAGCCTTGGTACACTGGCTGGACCTACCTGCAGAGACTAGAAAGATCTACAAGGATGTGAAGCGTTGACCTTCTAGTTGTACATTGAAAAATGGCGCCCGGAAAGCAGTGCTGCGTGTGTGACAAAAGAAGTGTTGACCTGTCATCGCATTTGGGCTTGGCTTGTAGTTATTGTGGTTCCTTTTTTCACGCCAAGTGTTCTTCTACCTATATTCTGATGTTGTTTCAGACGTTCTGGCTATTGTCAAGAAGGTCTGTGTCACGTGTCCATGTTGCGAAGCTAGACTTAGAAGGTTGCCTGCTAAACTAGAGGAAGTGGAGAAAAAGCTGGATGAGTTTGTTGCTCGAGTGGAGGAGAAATTTAGCGACCTAAAGGGCTCTTCACTTCCTGCTCAGCGTATCTGCTCTCCTGATATCGATGTTGATAAAGCGGTAAAAGACGCGGTCTCGGCCATCAATAACAGAGACCACGTTATTTTATACGGGCTTCCTGAAACGGGTAGTGCCATCAAAGATTTTGATACTGTCAAGGACATTTTTGACTCTCTTGGTGTGAATGATGTCAAGGCTATGGATGTATAACGTATTTCGGCTAGGTAAAGTGCAATCAGTTGTTGGTGTTTCCCAATCTAAGCCACGTCTACTAAAAGTCCGACTTTCTTCCTCGATTGTCCGTAACTCTTTACTCAAAAAAGCTAAATTGTTGAGAGATTCTAGCAAGTACAAGTCTGTATTTATTCGCCGTTCTTATTCCTTTGTTGAGCGTTCGAAAATCAAGGAACTGTATAATGTTTTGAGGCAGAAGAAAGATGAAACTGGTCGTGAGTTCTTTATTGACAGGCGTGGAAATGTGGGTACTTGGTCGGTAAAAGAACGTCCAACTGGTCACTGCGCCACAGCATTTAGTATGCAGAGCTGTGCAGAGTCTGCATATCAACCATATGCAGATGAGTATCATTGAAGTGTTCATATGCAGACGTCTGCATATGAACACTTCAACGATACTCATCTGCATATGGTTGATATGCAGACTCTGCACAGCTCTGCATACTAAATGCTGTGGCGCAGTGGGTAGTACTGCTACATCAGGGATAGGCAATACTGAGTCTGCTCAGCCTGCTAGTAATTGTTAGGGACACGAGGCAAGTTCTGGCTTTCTTCATTGTAAGTTATTCAATGCACGTTCTTTATGCAATAAGTTAACTACTCTTTATATGCTACTAAATTCTGCCAAATATCTTTGTTACTGAAACTTGGCTGCATTCCGATTTTCCTGATTCTCTTTTACTGCCCAATTATGTGTATCATATTTTCAGAAAAGATAGAGGTGGTGGATATGGTGGTGTTGCAATATTTGTGAAAAACTCATTAAAAGCTGTTTTTGTTGATCTTGACCCTGTATTCTTATTGCTGGAATGTATTGTTCTTGATCTCTTGGTTAGTGGATATCCATGTATTCGCTGTGTATGTAATTATAACCCACCTTCATTGGCAAATGATGTTGGTCACACTGCTTGTATTCGTTCCCTTTTCAATACATATACCAAAGGGTGTGTGTTCTATGTTGGTGACTTCAATTATCCACATATTAACTGGAAGATTCCTTCAAGCCATGGTTCAATTGCACAGAACAATTTTGTAACCTGCACGCTTCAGAATGGTCTTACACAAGTTGTTGATTGTCCTACACATGGCGCAAATTGTATTGACCTATTCATCCTAGGAAATCTTCTCTTCCAAAGCACAATCGTTCCTTACTTCTAAAGAAAAATTACTGGTACCCCAAGAATAAGCTGATATATAGACAGTATGCTAAACAATACGATGAAGCAGTCAAGTCTTATTACTCTTTAAGGGAGCTTGATATTGCTAAAAGCAAGAACATATCTAGATTTTATGCCTATGCTAACTCCAAATTTAATAGTTGTGTGGGTATACCACCTCTATTGAGTGATGATGGTACTTTGGCTATTGAAGATTGTGACAAATGTGAACTTCTCAATAAATACTTTGTTTCTGTTTTTAGACAATGACAATGCATGGCAAACACCAACATTTTCCTCTTCGTATACAAAGCACAAAATCTCTAAATATCATCAGTTTTACTTATGACAAAGTGTTGAGATCTCTTAGGAACCTACCAAACAAATGCTCTAAAACTCCTGATGGTTTTCCTGCATTTTTTCTAAAGTCTATTGCTCCTGCAATAGCATTCCCTCTAAGTTGTCTGTTTACTATGTCTATGGAAAGCGGTATCCTACCTGCTGTTTGGAAAGTCGGTTATGTGTGTCCAATTTTTAAGAATGGTGCTCGTCAACTTCCTAGTAACTATCACCCTGTTTCTATGACCAGTATATGTTGCAAAGTGATGGAATCTATTATTTCTGAATCAATGGTTCATTTCCTCAGGGTTAATGGTCTGTTATCAAAAGATCAGCATGGTTTTCTACCCAAAAGGTCTATATGTACCCAACTTTTGGTAACGCTAAATGAAATATCATTGCTATCCGATGCTAAGATGCAGGTTGATGTAGTTTATATAGATTCTGCTAAAGCATTTCATTCCGTCTCGCATCAAAAGCTTCTACTAAAGTTAGAATCTTACGGTTTCCATTCTAATCTGCTTGCTTGGATAAAGTCATTTCTTAGTAATGGATATCAACGTGTCTACATAGGTTCAAAATTGTCGACCCCACTACCTGTCATTAGTGGCGTTCCTCAGGGTTCTGTCTTAGGTCCGCTTCTTTTTCTCTTATATATAAACGATCTACCGGATTGTTTGTCATCACCTGTTAAAGCTAAAATCTTCGCTGATGAACTAAAATTTATTTTCATCATTCTACTGGGGATACATCTCCCTTTGTAAGCTCATTATCTGCATTTTGTGATTGGGCATCTAATTGGCAGCTCAGCATTGCTTTGCAAAAATGCAATGTCATCTCCTTTGGAAAGCAAATATCTGATACATCATACTCATTATGTGGGGTAACCTTAGAGCAAGTATCTCATCTTCGTGATCTTGGTGTTTATGTTTCATCAGATTTTAAACCTGGAATTCATTGCTCATCCATAGCGGCCAAAGCGTATTCTAGATGTTCTCTACTTCTAAAAGGATTCCATACTAGTGATGTCAGCATTCTATTACGTGTATTTAAAACCTACGTCAGGCCACTTTTAGAATTCAACACTCCAGTCTGGAGTCCTTGGCTGTTTAAGGATATTGAGCATATAGAAGGAGTTCAGCGTTACTTCACACGAGAAATTTGTAAACGTGCAAGGCTTCCTCACATGGATTATGCGTCCAGGTTAGCAAATCTTAATTTATCATCGTTAGAATATCGTCGTGTTTATTTTGACCTTACAATGTGTTACAAAATTGTGAATAAGCTTTTGGCTATTTATTGGCTGGGGGGGCACTCGCATATTTTGGCGCCCCCCCCCCCCCCCCCCCCCGGCGCAACCGCGCAAGCTACACTCGTACGTACGTATGAGCAAATAATAATCAAATATGGCGTGCGCATGCGCTAACTGATAATCAGTGCACGTGCGATGAACGTTGTACTAGTTATAGTAGGAATGACCAAGGATTATTAATAGTTAATGTTCATAACCTTGGATTGACATAGAGAGTAATTGCACATGATACGATAGCATTTTATTGCATGGAGGGTGGAGGGGTGAAAGGGGGGGGGGGGGGGGGGGGGGGGAGCCGGGAGCGCCTCACGGCCTTTGTTCCAACGAGTGATTGCCGATTCAATTGATGCAGCTGAGATGTTTACGGTCAGTTCAAACGTTCATTCCACTCGAGGAAATTCATTCAGGCTCCAGTCGACCACCATACCTCGTCACGATTTTCGGCTATACTTTTTTACATCTAGGTTGTTCCTATTTGGAATTCTTTGCCACAGCATGCTGTATCTGCTAAGAATATCATCACCTTCATGTCTCACCTCCAAACTGTAGATCTATCTCCCTTTTATAAACTGTATCCATTTAAATAGGAAGTATATAAGTGCATTTACTCATGCCATTACTTGCCTCTTACAGTGCATTATCTGTACAATGCATTGAGAAATATTATTATTATTATTATTAATTGAGAAGTTTAGGCCAAGCGGATTCGTCGCTTTCGCTGAATTCCAAGCACGGAAACTGCACCCTGGAGAAACAGCACTGCTGTATGTGCATGAGTTGAAGCGCCTACTGGAAGATGCCATGCCTAATATTGATGCGGATAGTCAGGACAGGATCTTGTTTCAACAGCTATTAGCTGGTCTCTCTGATACTGCAGTCGCGCGCTAAGGGCTATCTCGAAAATACAAACTACAGCTGAAGCAGCGGCTCGAGCTCGACTACTCATGATGGTTTCGCATCAAGCAAGCGTACCCACGGTAGCGTCTGTAAACGTTGGCAAGGATTCACAGACAGCAGCTATCGATACATTTCAAGACCATGTTAGGCACCTCACGGAACAGATCGATGTCTTCCCTAGCAGACAGGCTAGACGGTTTAAGCGTTGCTGCAGTGGTGCGGCCTCAATCTTCTGATGGGAGGTCTATCATCAGGTGTTTCAAGTGTTATCGAACGGGCCACATTTCAAGGAACTGTCGCCAGCAAAAGGTGACGTGTTACAATTGCGTCATATAGCTCGTGTCTGTAGACGCAGCCGACATATACACTGATATTGAATCTGCAGGAGCTCTAGCAATAAAGATAAAACTTCCGTAGTTTGAAGGGCGAACGAGATACACGGAACACGATCAAAGCCATGGAGTACTCCACACGCACACAAGTATGAACACGTGAGATGCGTGCGCAGTGACATGATACTTATAGTGCTTCGTTCCGTGTGTTCCGTGTTTTAGTCCTGCGTTCCGTTCCGTTCCGTGAAATAGACCTACCCTAAAATGCTGAAACTGCAGTTGCGCTTGAACAGTTCCCATGACAGCCAGTCTATGCCAGTCAGCCGTCTGTAATTGGGGCATTTTTCCGCTTAAGGTACTCTGTTTTGGTAGAGAGCCTTTATCAAGCGAAACAGACGATACGGAATCCAACATAATTCGTACATCGTTTCCTTCCAGCTTTCTAGTTACTTTGTCAGTCATTGCAGCTGTAATGTATTGGGGCTTCAAAAACGATCGGAGCCCTTACAGCCATCCCGATACCGTTTTCCTGCGGTGAAATGTATACATCTACATGTACCATATAGCGGAAGAAAATAAGGCCATGCACAGAGCTTTTTGCATAACAACCCTTCCACCAAATACATATTTACGACGGGAGACAAGTGGTGCAATGCAATCACATCTATTTCGCCATGCAAGTTTCATCTTAATACAACAATGGAAGAAACTTCTAATAAGAACAGTTTGTACAAATCCATTTCACCTCTAAAGTGGAACATGCAGCTGTAACTTCAACACATAGATTTTTGTGATAGACTTCACCGCAACTTGAATATGCAATCATGTCTTCATCTTTGGTCTTTGGCATTCTACATGAACAATGAACCATAACTGCGTCGTGGGTTGATAACTTTGTCAGAAATTCTGCGTTCTTTTCTAACAGGGAATTCTTCCATAAGCTTATTTTCCAAGCACTTAAGCAAATGACGTCTCATCAAGCCCTGATCAAAAATGAATTTCTCTGGCTTTTTCCCGTAGCAAATAGTAGTGGCATATGCAACTGCAAACAGGCCACAATCATCAGAACCATTCTGGCATGTGACATCCATGAAGTTCAATTTAATTCGTGGATACGCTGCATTCACAATGCAAGCTATTTGCTTTTTTGTATGGGATGAAGCAGTGTGAAATAGACTGTCATAAACATTTACTACTGGTTCATCAATAATGACGCAACAGCAAGTCAATGATGACGTACCTCATCGTACAGAATCTGAACAAATCCTTTTCTTTGTTTACAAAAATTCATGCTGTACCCGCATCCAACAGTCTGAAATCCATAAAAGTGATTGAATTTATGTGCCAGAAGTGTCTGAGATGCATCAATAATAGATGCATTAATCCTAGCGGTATGAGATTCTAGAATCGTCTTATCAGAATCATAGAGAAGGAAATCTTTTATCCAATATTGCTGCTGCACTGCATCTACACATCCAGAGTATCCATCACCATAATTGTTTTTAATTTGTTCACTCATCTTGTCAAATGCCTCTTTTCTCTCTGCGGCTTTTATCTTACGAACAGCAACTTCTAGTTTAAAAGCAGCCTCATCTCTACTTAAGCCACACTGATCACTGGTTTCCTCTATGTTCAATTTTGTCGCTGAGTCAGTCTTAAGCTTTGAGCTTTGATCAACAGATAAATGGGATTCTTCTGGTAGATCTGGAACTACGTGTACCTCATCATTAGCCTCTTTTTTAACAGAAGAAAAGCATTCATCGGAAAGTACTGCTGCATTATTTTCATCTGGCTCTACAACATCAAGTATAGTAGCAGAACAGTGCATTACTGCACTTAAATGATACTTCAAATATTGCACGCCTTATACTTACCATGTGCATCAGATGCAGGAACAACGTCAACATCCTCTGGTCGGGGTCTCTTTCTGCCTGAAGTTTTTTCTTTTCGACTTCTAGCATTCTTTCGAAGTTGTGAAAGGTTAATTTTTTTTTCTTTTAGTGACATCATCATCTTGACCAATACTTAGCTTTGCTGCCATAATATGGTAGCATATTGATGTAGATGGACATGAGCATGTTTCCTTAGTGAATAAGGTGACCACATGAGGTTTAGTAGTTCCCATTATAGTGAATGTGTGAAATCTTGGATCAAAGCTAACTTTTGTTGTTTTCTTGTGTGAGGTTACTTGAGACAGGGGTAGCATTAGAATTCATTTCATTCTCACAATGTGTGTACTTACCTTTAATACGATCAATGATGCTTTGGGGATGATGTATACTTTCTGAAAACAATGGTGGTTGCAAATCAAGTACACTTGAAAATTGCGGGTGAAGTGTATATTCTCTTAATCCTTGCTTTCCTCTCTCAATTTCATGTGAATAGTACATTTGGAGATAATACAGAGACAGTGCCATGCAGTCCACAGGCGCTTCCTTCCATTCCTGCAAATTGTAAGCACATGATTAAATCCTTCTGCCTGATTATGTGTTACTCCACTAAATGGATTGTATACACCACAGGGCTCAATACCCCATCGGGCTATGGAATCAATGTCAGGGTGTATATGAGTCATGTAGTACTGATGAAACGGTGCGCTCCACTTGCAAGTCATGTTGGTTAAGGCTACTGTATAATCATTTAGTGCCATAATATGGTAGCATGTTAATGTAGATGGACATGAGCATGTTTCCTTAGGGAAAAAGGTGACCACATGAGGTTTAGTAGTTCCCATTATAGTGAATGTGTGAAATCTTGGATCAAAGCTAACTTGAGTATTAGCACCATGAGAACTTAACCTTAACTAACTACATGGTTCCAACAACTCAAGTGAGGTGCGTAAGGTAAATGCTTTTTAATTGTCTTCACTATGGCCTGTTCTTCATCAGTAACAATGGGTTTTCTAGTCTTCAGCAATGAAGGTGAAAATCTACAGCAAATACTAAACAGTTCATCATGCGATGATTGAAACTTTCTGTCTTGTATAAGAAACCAAAGTGGAATGACAGGAGACTGGGTAAAAAGAATGTGACGGAAAGCTAATGTGGACAAATAAAAATCGCCCAACTTGTCATATGACAACAGTTGTGGTGACGGTGAATCAGTCAATAGTAGCCTATCAAACTCCTCAAACAATGCTTGTTGCCCACAAACGCAAACCAAATTTGGATGAGTATGAATTGTATGAATAAACTCAGGGTTATCTATAGCCAGTTCATGAAGGTTGTATAAAGCATCAATATGTGATAATCTTTGCTGCCCTAAAATGCTTGATCGTATATTTTTGTTTGTTTTATATTGTGTGGATGTTTTACAGGCATGCAAGTGTTGTGGAGATGACACTTCTAAGATGTGATTTTGGTAGGCGTTTTTATGTACTTTCTTTTAGAATCACTTGTTGCATTCCCATGTGCATAGGGGAAAGCACTGTAATGTATTAGCACAGTAGGGACATCATTTGGTGCTAAAAGTTCAAATGCATGCTTCATAAACAGTTTGGATGGTCCACTGGAACTAGAGATTAAAAAATTAAGACTTTTTAATAGTACGATCCTTCTTGGGCAGCTTTTGGACACATTGATTTGACCACCTAAGCTGATCACACTGCCAATCATCTATGCATATAGTCAATACTACTATTATGGCATCAGATTTTAATGCATACATGTAGCATGACCTTAAGTTTGTATCTTTGGTTTCACATTAAACACCAGCCTACCACTCTACAGCTGTATAACCCTAATCTAATGTAAAATATAACTAGACTGAATTCAAATTTAAGGTTGCCAATGTGTTAATAAGTTGCTAACGTGTTACATGTACTAAGTGCTGGGGAAGGATAGGCTCTAAAATAATAATCGCAATAGTAATTTAAGCAGCAATCGGTTCCATTGTGACTATTAATTAGGACTTCGTTAAAAACGAATGACACTAAACCCTCGCGCAACCCCCCAATGGTCATACCTTTTTCTTCCGCCTTGCTATGGTAGATGTATATTTCACCTCCTTTTGGGCTTACTGGTGGAAGGGTTGATATTGAATCTGCAGGAGGCTCTAGCAATAAAGATAAAACTTCTTAAGTTTGAAGAGGCGAACGAGATACACGGAACACGATCAAAGCCATGGAGTACTCCACACGCACACAAGTATGAACACGTGAGATGCGTGCGCAGTGACATGATACTTATAATGCTTCGTTCCGTGTGTTCCGTGTTTTAGTCCTGCGTTCCAATCCGTGAAATAGACCTAACCGCATTATAGCACCAAGCACAGTTTCTGGTGACTAACAAGTTAATAACTAAAGGGATACTTGGTATAGACTTCCTATCCAAGCATGCAGTACGACTGGACCACAGCACAGACCCTGTGAGCATTCACATTGGAGGTGTAGCTGTCATGTCCAACAAACCTGGAAAAGGAGATGCTTCAAATGCAACAACAGGTCACATGTATGTTGCTTCAACTGCAGGGGGTGAAAATGATGACGTGGAAGAAATTGCAGTACCAAATTTGGAGAGGAGGTGAAATACGACATTCCACCGGCACCCACATGCAGAATTAAGAGATCTGGTGAAACAGTTTGAGGTTTTATTTTCAACTGTTCCTGGATCAACAACAATTGCTTACCACACCATACTAACAGCAAACCATCCACCAGTGCGAGTTCCACCCAGAAGAGTAACAAATATGCTGGACCACAATATTGTTAGAGTTAGCAGCAGCCCATTGCTCACTCCAGCTGTACACGTCCCAAGAAGTCCGGAGAGATTAGGATCTGCATTGACTATAGAGCTGAATAAAGCAGACAGTGAAAGATGCCTACCCGCTGCCGCTGCCGGATGAAGTCCAAGACTGACTCTCAGGATCCAAAGTGTTCTCAAAGCTCGACCTACATTCTGGTTACTGGCATTTGCCAGTTAAAGAAGGAGGACTGTATGAAGACTGCTTTTTGTCCTGGTCCTGGTATGGTTCTGTATGAGTTTTGCAGGATGTCATCTGGGGTAACAGGTGGACCCAGCTCATTCCAGAGACTGATGGACAAGTTTTTACATGGACTACCATTTGCGACCAGTTATAGTGATGATGTGTTGGTCCATTCACCCAATGTGAAGTGTCACCTACAATAATTAATTTACAGCAGGTGTTGAGCGATTGGCCAATCCTGGACTAACTTTGAGGGGATCCAAGTGCCAGTTAGGACTGGACAAAGTGCACTACCTGGGACATGTATTATCAGAATTCAGAATGTCTCCAGACAAAGAGAAAATAGCTACATGTATGATCAAGAATTGGTTGATTCCTAAGACTGTCACTGAAGAACGACAATTCTTTGGTCTAGCCTCCTACTATCGCAGATATATACAACAATTTGCAGACATGCTACACCCCTACACCATCTGACTGAGAATAGTGTCACATTTGTATGGACTGAGGAATGCCAGAAGGCTTTCCAAAAATGGAAAGATCTGTTGTCTCAAGCTCCAGTGCTATGTTATCCTTCATTAACAAAAGACTTTGAGTTGCAGACTGATGCCAGTGCTGTTGGTTTAGGAGCTGTATTGGAACAGGATGGACATGTACTGGCATATGCAAGCAGAAGTCTGACCCATGCTGAGAGACAATATAATGTGCTTGAGAGGGAATTTTTGGCAGTTCTACATGCAGTGAAGCAATTCAGATACTACCTACATGGACGAGCATTTGCCCTGCATGCAGACCACCAACCACTACAATGGCTGTCTGCTCAAAAGATGGAGGGTATGCTATGTCGTTGGGCGCTGGTGTTGCAGGAATTTGTTTCACAATCAAATATCAACGAGGGTCTTTCAATGCAAATGTATTCATGTCCCTACCCTTCATAACACCTGTGCAGGAACAGTGACAGTACCTGAATTCTATTTAGAACATGTTGCACAAGAGCAGGGTAAAGATAAGTGTTACACAAAGTAATACGCCTTGCTTCTTCTGGCTCACTACGGCACTGGAATCAGCATCCCTATCGACAATTCTAAAGAATTCAAAGCCAGCTTTGTGTAGTTGATGGTGTACTTTGCCGCAAGTACACACCCGGACCGTTGGAGAAGGAGAAAACTGTACCAGTAGTTCCCTTATCATTACAGCCTACAGCCCTTAAGGCCACTCATGATATAATAAGTTCAGGACATCAAGGTGTAGAGAAAACCCTACAGAGGCCGAAGCGCACTGCATATTGGTTTTGAATGGCCAAGGACACA
This sequence comes from Ephydatia muelleri, assembly GCA_013339895.1. Lineage (NCBI taxonomy): Eukaryota > Metazoa > Porifera > Demospongiae > Spongillida > Spongillidae > Ephydatia > Ephydatia muelleri. The sequence goes on along the minus strand of JABACO010000002.1, from coordinate 5,346,738 downwards.
GAGCTATATTGCAGGAGTTGTATGGTGCGCCAAAGGTCCAAGCTGCCAATGCCAACACTGATTCCAATGACGAATATTCCAATTGGACACCCCTGGCAGATGCTGACTATTGATGTACTGCAAGTGCCAGTATCCAACAGAGGTAATCGCTATTTCTTAATCTTACAAGACTATTTCATGAAGTGGGCTGAAGCTATACCGATGCCTAACCAGACTGCAGAGTGTATTCCTGGGATACTAACTTGTTTTCACGGTTCGGGATCCCTGAAATATTGCACTCTGACCAAGGTGCAAACTTTGAAAGTACCATGATCCGAAGAGCATGTGCAGCATTTGGAATCACAAAGTCTCGAACAACATCATTCCACTCCCAAGGCAATGGGATGGTAGAGCGTTTCAACAGAACTTTGCTGCAACTGCTCCGGGAAGGGAATCTACCATTGGTGCTCTATGCATATGCATATAGAACAGCATGTAATGCTTCTACTGGTTTTAGCCCATTTGTATTAATGATGGGACGAGATCCTGTTCTACAATCCTGCCATCTATGACCAACAGTAGTGCACAGGACCACACCTCATATAACAGCAACCTCAGGGTTAATATGACAGAGCTACGTGACATGGTGTAATGTTGCATAGTACAGGAAGCAAAGCAGCAAAAGGAACATTAGGACAAATATACTAAAAGTAGGGAGTTTTGTGAAGGTGACACTGTTTGGCTACAAATCCCAACTGCTGTAAAATTGGATCCAAAGTGGGAAGGTGGATGGGTTGTAAATAAGGTTAATTCCCCAACAACTGTACAGATTGAGCACAGAAGGTCGCAAAGGTCCAGAATGGTGCACATTAACAGAATGCGACGCTGAGAAGGAGAGCACACTGTCAAGAGAGGGTGAGTGGGAACCAGCAAGCATCAAACACTTTTCAGTGCCAACAGATTCCACTCCCCAGCCAGAAATTGTTCATGAGATTCCACCAGCTGTTCCCTTGCCAAATGAGCAATTTCTTGATAATTATGCAGATGTTCCACAAGCAGTGCAGCCTCCGATAGATATAGCAGGACAAGCAGCCCCACCTACTTTGGACCAGGCACAAAGGCGCTACCCACAACGCGAACGACGACCTCCTAATTATTACCAAGTTCAAATTGTAAGCTTGAGGTCAAGCTTAAAGTACGGTGGGACGAATGTAAGGAGACGGGCTAGCAAGTATTCTGGATGAATGAATAGTATTTCCTGACCCACATCCTGTCACTTCTTCTGTAGAGGTACTGTACTCCTGGGACAGGGGTCAAAGGATGCAGTGAAACAACTATATAAGCTATTGGTGTATTTGTGTGTTATGTATGTTGTGGAATAAAATAACAGATTGATGGTTACATATAGATCGTATTACATATGAGTATAATAATACCATTTGATATAGTGATCTTCCTTGTCATTTTGACTGATAATATGTGTATCATAAGATAATGAAGTAAGATTCAATAATCATTAGTAAGACTATATGTTTTATGGTTTTGGTTAATGCTCCAAACTTCTTGACATCTCCGTGTTGGATATAGAAACTCAATAGGGACAGTTTTTGTTTTGCGCATCCCATTGATTCGCGTACATGTATAGTCTAAATCAGTTAGACACTGTCACCTTCGGGATCCAAATGATTTAGAATTCCCTCGTGCCCTTAGCAGCGCCCTCGGTATCGCTATTGCCCAGGGCCCTCGGGTATTCTAAATCACATAGATCCCTTGGTTTCTGTGTCTAACTGTATTCATATATACTCATATCATATACATGTACTACTCACAAACAGAAATAATTGTTTTTATATCCAACACCTTTTAAAAATTTATTTCTTGAAATTGGCATCATGATCAGCCAAAAGCGATGTAGCCTACTGTAGAAGCTAGATTGGGTTCTTAAAGTGCCAAGAATCTTATTAATATGTTGGCCAAGAAGTGGGATTTTCTTGGCATCAGTTTTGCAAAGAAGCGTGCAAGACTACATGCCAGTACTAATAGCCAAGACGCAGGATTTATTTCTTGATTTCGTAGAAGAATATCATCAAGACTGAATTTTTTTGCCGAGAGGAGCGCATGTGGATTATTGCCAGAAATTTCGGACATCGACCCATAACTCTGGCTAGGAATCGAATGTCAAAATTCTACTTTCACCGTTACAATATTATTTGTAAGCTAAGATTTATCAAAACATAAAAACAGCTAATTATTAAATCAATTAATTAACGTTCTTTACGACAACAAAATTTATTTTAAGTACCTGTATGAGTAGAGAGTTAATTGTCGTATAACATACAAAAATATCTCTTTTAGTACAATTTTTAGTTTCGATTCCGTGTATTGATTGTTACGCATGCGCATTGCGGCAGCGCCTAAAAATGGCTCTTACATCACTCCGATGGGCCTGACTTTCTAGTCCCCAGACTCGTGTAGCCCCTCCTTCCATTCTTGTTATCCCCCCCCCCCCCCCCCCCCCCCCCCCCCCCCCCCCCCCCCCCCCCCCGGGTAGGTTTCTGGAGTTCGAAGCTCTTTTCGTTATGATTCGTACGTGTAGGCTCGCCACCTCATGGTAATGGCCATCTTTGGCTGAAACCGATATACTTTCATTGAAAGACCTTATCGGCGACGGGGTTGAGAATTTGACCTCCTGAGTGGCCATGAAAAGGGTGGATCGGACCTAGTCCGATCCACCCTTTTCATGGCCACTATACTTGGCACATTGTCAAGACATCTAATTGTGTGAGGTGATAGACAGCTTCTTTTAAGTGCAGTGTGTATGTGTAGCTATTGTAGTGTTATTTATGAAGTATACACACTTTAATGCATATACATTTAAGTGTACATGTGTATTATGAAATTGTAAATCATTGTTATTGTATTACTAATTCCGCAGCTGGGTGTGTCGTGCATGTGCAGAGAAAGTAGCTCATGCTTAGTATTGCAATGATTTTGTATTGCTTAAGTTGGATATGACGAATACCTTCAACATTATCTCCAGGCAAGTAGCTGCAGTCCTTGATCTACCCGGAACTATATAGTGTCTTGTTGCCATGGGACCCACCCCTCAGTATGATACCTACTTGACCAGATCAGCTCTGGAGTGCAGCAAGGTTACCCTCTGGATCCCCTGCAGTTTTCCTTGGTCCTCCATGCAGGAGATGATATCCAGCCTGCATGTATGATGATGGAGTGTGTTGACTGCCTTGATGGCACCCACCCAGCTAAACTATGTGCTTTGCATCTGGGTAAGGAGTTGAGTCCAGCAATGGGCCTCCATGTGAACATGGCTAAGTGTGAGCTGTTCAGTCTGAAGGGTCCTCAGTGCGGCTACAAGCACTGCACAACAAGTGTGCTGAGTTCTGAATACTGCATTTAGTTTTTGTAGCTGCTGTCTACATACTTATTAATTATTAATTTTGTCTGAAGCGGAAGTGTTGCTAATAGACCCAAAGAACACTACTAGCAGTAGAGACTTATTTCTGCTGGGTGCTGACATTAGGGAAACAGTATCGCACATAACAATATTAATAACAGTTCTACTAACTTACAATAGATGCTGCTAACAAACCTACAGTTCTACTAACGTATTCGGACATTTACTCTTCCCATGATGGCCCCAGCCACTGACCTCACCAGTGACATGTTCAGGCAGCCATAGATTTTAGCCAGCATTTTGGGTTTGAGGGTGGCATGGCCGATGGCAAGTAGAGAGGCAGGACAGGTGTGCTACCTGACATTAAGCAGAGTCAAGGTGCAGTTCCAAGCCAGTAGAAGGAATGACTGAGATCCAAGAACCCGTGTGAGAGGTGCGTGCATGGTGTGTGTGGGGGGGTGTGGTATGTGTGTGGTGTGAGTGTGTGCATGGTGTGTGTGTGGTGTGTGTGGGGTGTGTGTTTGTGTGTGGGGTATGTGTGTGGTATGTGTGTGGTATGTGTGTGGTGTGGTGTACGTGTGGTGTGTGTTTATGGTGTGCGTGCGTGTGTGTGTGTGTGTGTGTGTGTGTGTGTGTGTGTGTGTGTGTGTTAAACATTCTCCTAAATATCAGATCTTTTTGTTCATATCTTTGTGGTTGATCATTTTATTAGTGGTAGTTGAGCAGCTGTACCTGCTATGTAAACTGTTAAAAGGCATAAGTTGTCATGGCATGACACCATAAACCTTCCCTCTCAAATTATGTGCTCACTCCCTACTCCTTCCCCTTAACTGAATGGTGGTTGTATTCTAATCCTTGTACAATATCAATTTGCAGCTTTGGTTCTAGCTCAATTGATGGCTGTGTGTGAGTGTGTGTGTGAGTGTGTGTGTGAGTGTGTGCGTGCTTGTGGTGTGTGTGTGGTGTGTGTGGTGTGTGTGGTGTGTGTGGTGTGTGTGAGTGCCTGGTGTGTGTGCATGGTGTGTTTGTGGTGTGTGGTGTGTAGTATGTGAGTGCATGGTGTATGTGTGTGTGATGTGGTGTGTGTGGTGTGTGTGTGGTGTGTGGTGTGCATGGTGTGTGTGGTGTGTGTTTGTGCATGGTGTTTGTGTGTGGGGTGTGTGTGTGTGTGTGGTGTGGTGTGTGTGTGTGTGTGTTAAACACTCTCCTATACATCAGATCTTTTAGTTCATATCTTTGTGATTGATCATTTCATTAGTGGTGGTTACCCCTAACCCTCCTTCAGATCATGAATCTTAATGTTCCAGTATTTGATTTCTGCTACATGTACCCTAACCCATAACATGCAAAAAAACACTCTCCACTCATACAAATATACACACACAAAAACTCCAGACACACACACATACACACACACACATACACACACACACATGACACACACAAACTCCTCTAGCATGAGATGTCCAGTTCCAATCTATAGACTATCCAGATTGCCCAAACACTATAGACTATTTGAGACCCACGTGAGTGGAAGTTACAAGTGACACAAACGAACACACTCACGTGCAAAACACATGCACATACAAGTACCCATGTGCACTAACATTCACATGCATATACATGCACACGCGTGTGCATGTGTGCACATAACGTGCACAACACATACACTGACATATTAACTCATGAATACATACACACATACAAGCACACAAATACACACACATGCAAACACACATAACATGTGCACACACACATACAACATATACTACACACACACATATTATACACGCCATCATTCACCGCCTACAACTTTATAGGCCTAACTGTGTGATACATGTATAAACAATTCGTGTTTGGACTTCATGGTACTATAGTTTTCAAAGAGCTTGCAATGAATGCACATGAGCTGGACAACGAGCTGAATGGACAATAGAAATGAACTGGACTCATATTACTGGACAGAGCTTAGAGGGCGTTTGTGTGTGTATTTACATGTACCGGTATCTGTTTGCATGTGTGCATGTTGTGTGTGTGCATGTGTTTGTGTACAGGTGATATGTGTGTGTTTGTGTACATGTTAGTGTGTGGTATGTGTGTATGTGTGTAGGTGTGTGCAATGTATGTGTACACAGTGTGAATGTGTGTGAGGCTGGTTGTATGAGCTATTTCTATTTCTTAGTTTGGTGGTAGTCTGGTAAATATATAAGAAATCGCAAGCCATATATGCAGGCCCGGGCCCACATAGCAATGCCCATGGGGGAACAGTGACTGCCATTTATAGGATGCCAAACCTAACTTGAGTACCGGCATACTGTAGCGCACCGCAAACGTCGAACATCTACATGTACGGTATACTTAGGCCCTATATACTAGGTATTCGGGTCAAGCTATGGTTGTTACGCAGCACCTAAGCACCTTAGTTATAACATACTTGAGTGAGTCTGATTCAGGGAAGCATTGCAGCAGAGATACTCACGCCCGTGAAAAACTTCCATTACGTCATGCAATCATTGTGAAGGATTAATAATGGAAACATTCAGTATCTCAACCACTAAAAGTGACTCAGGAACCTAGAGAAGTAGGCAAAAGAGTCTTTTATGGTAACGCACACCTGCCTCGATGATCTGGTTACCATAATAACGTTTTTAAACACAACTATCGCAGATCCTGAGAAAAATGTACAAACGTCTTGAAAAAACCCTAATTGTATCAAATTTCTACAGGTGTGTTGTTTTAAGGGCCATGGAACCCAAAGATAGCATTTATTTTCATCAATAAAGCATAGCTTATGATGTGCATCACTATATCTTTCAACGTTTTTGTAATTTCTATCCTTTCCTGATTTAGGTTGAACAGAAATGCACATCATTTCAATGGACGCGTGCGCGGAAATTTAACGGACGTTTGCAATGACGCGTCAGGAATACATATACGTCATGAGCGTCCGAAATTTCTGGCGATGGGGCTCAGCCCAGAAATGGGCTGTAGCCGAGTATAGGTATAGGTACAAAGGCCCACGCGTGGGGGTGGAGTTACACTGAGATGGTATATTTCATATCGTTATAATGTGGAACGTTCTATGCGATAATGAACATAACACTCAAATTGCTGTAATTTATCAATAATTCACGCTATCGACTCCTTATTTTCAAAAATTCGTCCTACACCATTTCTCTATGTGTTAATGTAGTTTGGTGCCTTGCCTCTGTGTGTGTGTCTGTGTGTTCGTCATGTGTGAGTGTGTATTTCGTGTGTGCTTGTATGTGTGTCTGTGTGTGACGATTTGACGGACACAGACACAGACACACATGATGCACATACACAAACACATGCAAGACACGACACACACAGACACAAACACATACATGACACAACACACATACACGGACGCACATAGACACACACATATATGACATCCACACAGACACACCTAAACACGCACAGACACACGGACACACACACACACACACATGGGCGTCGGAAGGTATAAAACATTGGTCCGGCAAATGAATAAATAATTAAGTGGGAGGACGCGGAGGGGGAAGGTGCGGGAGGGGGTTAAACCCCCTCCCGCCCAGCAAGGGGGGTATGGTGGAGCGCTGTAAGCTCCCCCATCGGGGTCTGGGGCGGAGCCCCAGAAGCTTAGCAAGTTGTGCATTATTAATGCCCTAAACCATAAGGAATTTCACTACTACTAGCCAGCAGCTCGCCGCCCAAAAATCATGGCTATGGCCTATGAATTCGAAATTGCGATTGATTGCTTCAAATAAAAAAACAATTAAGTATGCATAAAATGACCAAACTGGCTAAGGCGGTGTTCGTTACCTCGAACAAACTCCTCTGCAATAACATCTGTGATCAATTTATCAAGGCTTTCTTGGTTTATGTTTAGTAGCATTATGTGGTTCAACCTACATTGACACATTGTACTTCGCAAGTACGTCTTCAAGCGCCTCATTGAAGAGAAACTGCGCTCACTAACAGCATTGGTTGCTGGCATTACGAGAATAAGTCTAGCCACTGTGCACACTTCGCTGAAAAATTCTTTCTGTGCTGTAGACATATCCTGCATTGCTTGAATGCAATCTTTCAGAAGTAACCTTTCACCCTTCCCAGTAAACCAGCTTCCTACATTTTGCAGCTGTGCAGATAGTAGAGAAGCATCGAGGTCATTCTCGTAAAATTCCACTACTTCCTTAAGGTGCTGATCAAAAGGTTCACACTGACAATCAAGCTTTCTAGATTCTGATAAATTGAATAGCCTGGCTGATTGAATCGATCTGAAATGCTTGCAATGGCCAAATCTAAGACCTCAAAGTAAGCTTGACGGTAGTGGTCTTCAACAATAGAGCTGTGTGATCCTTCTCCAGTACCCACTTCAAAACGTTGAGGAGCTCTTCTCTTTCGTGGCAGCACCGGAGGATTAGTGTTTGTTCGCTCACAGAAGCAGTGAACTAAAAGCAGAAAACCATCAAAACAGTCTGTAGTGCGCATGGACACAAGTGTCTTAACAGTACATTCAGCCAAAGAATGCCCTTCAGCAGCAGACATTGTCTGCTTTTGTAAAGTTCTGCTCAAGTTATCCGTTATCTTGAGGATTTTCATGGCAAGCTGCAGCCCAAAAAGTACATTAAAAGTAGCCATTTGTGTTTGTACACCAATTATCCTGCCCTTCACATCAGGATCAAGCTGGGTTGTGAGGCATTCACTCCATAGTTGTTTTAGTACAACATAATTTTCGATGATGCTTTCCACAGCATCTCCTCTCACTGTCCATCTGGTAGGGCACATTGCTCGAATACCTATACTTGATCCAACGTGCTCCTCACTCAGTTAGGTTCTCAACTTTGATGCGATCAAAGGCAGCATTTCGTTTAGGAGAATATCTAATCAATTTGCTAATTTCAAAGGCAGTATAGTATCTAAAGCATCCTTGCAAACCTTAGATTGTTTCATTGAATCTCCTACAGCCAGGTTCAATGCATGACCATAGCAGTGTGTCAATACTGCTCTCTTCTCCTTTCTGGCAAGTTGGGTAGCAACACCTTTTCTGCAACCTACCATGTTTGATGCACTGACCACGACACTGTGACACTGTCAAATTCATGCGTAGCAGCACATATTGTTTCCACATTATATAACCCTATTACATCTTCATGGGATGTTAATGTGTTATCCACCCAGCGTATGCAAATCACAAACTGTTCTTTATTTGACACATCTGTGCACTCATCTGCCATGATTGTAAAGAAACCATTCTTAGCAATATCTGCCGCAAGATGTGCAAAGCCATTATCTCCAAAAACTCGTTCTGGATTTCTCCTGAGGTATACTTGTTTGCTTTTTTCTTCAACCAAGTCAGAAGAGCTGGACAATCAATTCCCCGCAAAAGTAGAAGCTGCGAAAAATTGCTGTCAGCTTCATCCTTATGTCCCCTTAAAGCCAGTCCCTGGCGAGCAAGGTAGCGAATAGACTCAATGATTTTGCGTAACATTGCTCTATTTGCTTCCTTTTCTTTCTTGTGTTCCGTGCATAGCATCTCGCCCACATCACCGGTTTTCAAAGGTAATTCAATACTTTCAACAGCCTCCTTATGACAATCACTGTTAAAGTGCTTTTGAAATGCTTCACAAGCATCTTTCCAGTTCGTGTATCCTTTGGAAATGAAAGTAAGTTCACGTTTGGTACTTGCCTTGAATTTCTTCTCTACTTCTGTCATCATGCATAAGTGACAAAAAGCAGCATCAGTACTGGCATCGTAGTGTAACCAGCTGTGGTTTTCACACCACTCTGCTCTAAACGAGCGCGTTTCACCCTTCGATCCAAACGAACGTTTTGGAAAGGGAAATGACTTAGACGGATGGAATTTCTCTGGCACCACGGCAGACGCGGAAGAAGAAGGGACGGACAATGATATCGAGCGAGCGGAATCCATTTCTCTTTTAGACCATGTACATTATCAGATGACCCCCAACATTGTTAAACATTATCGTAGCAAGTTAACACTTCATTCAATGCCGGACGTAACAGGAAATACATGCGAAAGGGCGTGTGGCCTGGTCCGTTCGCTTATTACCTATGCCCTTATTAGTTAATTTATAATTAAAAATTTTATTTTTTTTGGAAAATATTGGTCCGGCGGCCGCCGGACCTGCCGGACCGGTTCCGACGCCCATGACACAACACACGACATACACACAAACACACATGCACACGACATACCGACACACACACGACACACACAGACACACACATAACACACACACATAGCAAACACACACACCAACACAGACACACACAGTTTGTACCAACATCACTCAGACACGTTTTTTGTTTGCCGCATGCATAACTGGTGTGGCAAGTGTCCTGTGCATGATGTGTCTGTGTGTGGTGCATAAGAATGTATGCCATATAATAGTGTACTGACCCATGTATGCAACAATGCTAGTGTTTGCACAAGTGTGAGCCAGCATGAGTTCGTGCATGTACTATGTGTGAACGTTTTGTGAGAAATAACATATAGAACGTTCCACATTACATTTTCTCGGAAACTGTCCCATATTGTCACATTAGTATGGCTCCGCATCGTAGCTGTAATGTGACCTACAGTAGGTTGATAATCCGAGTATAGATCGCTCTACTGTAGCCAGTGATGGTGTCTAAATTTACACAGATGTTGGCCTTCAGCCACGTGGCAGCTTACCTGTTGCTGATCTTGATACTATAGATTTTGGGATGCAATAACCACATCTCAATATGTCCAACGCAATTATTTTGTTACATTAGTATGGCTCCGCATCGTAGCTGCAATTTGACCTATACAGTAGTCAATAGTCCGCTTAACCGACACAGGGGAAAAAAAAGGCGTCGAATCACTTTATGATTTGTCACTTACATTATGTTAGTGATGAATCATTTGTAAATCATAAAGTGATTCGATGCGTTTTTTTTCAGGTGTGCGATTAACGGCGGAATATTTTTTGTTAACTAAAGTAGAGTTGTCCAAAATCAACTGAATGAGGCAGCAGAGGAATGTAAAGTAGCAGGAAAGGGGGGTTTCAACAATATTAAATTAAGCCGAGAACGTAAACTTGTAATATGTATTGTTTCAACGGGTCTGAAAGAATTCATTGTAATAGTAAACAAATTTGACGCAGATATGTGTCTCTCGGCGTTAATCAGTTAAAGATCGCTCTTGTAATTACTTTAGCCAATGGTGGTGACTAAATTGTTTGCAACAGAATTTAAAGATGCGTACATGAGCGCACAAGGGAACACGCGCGCCTCTTCAGTCATTGCGGTGGTGTAACCTATAATTGATTGCTCTCGCATATAAGATTATGCATTCGTTCAATCATATCGTCGTGGCTGCAGCAGGATGGTGCCCCGTATATTATATCAAATTTCTGATTTCTATAGTGACTAGGGTCTAACAAGCCTAAACTAGCAATAACGACATTTGATACACCTTATGTTCCGCTAATTCAGATCAGTACAGCACTAACACTGTTGATGGCAGTAATATTGCCAGCAACTGTTATCTTATGTTCTTCGTTGAATTTTTACCTCTCCAACTCCGCAATGCCTTAATTCTCCAATGTCCTGACCTGGTACATGCATGTACGCAAGGCATTTGGGGTGTGTACCAAGATACCATGAGAGAAGACTTGACTGCATGGGCTGTCTTGGTCTGTGACTCTTAAAGGCTAGTTGCTGTTGCAGAAGCCATTATAGAACGAGTACTTATAGTACCCGCACTGCATCACCTGCATGTACGTGAGGCTGATTTGTAACACTAAAATGAGCACGAGGAAAACATCGCGAAAGGCCCGTAATGTACCATACGCGGGTATAGTGGTAAATTTAATCAACAAATTGAAAGCTAGCAATAACGACATTTTTATACACCTTATGTGCCGCTAATTCAGTACAGCACTAACACTCTTTAATCACAGTGATGGCAGCAATATTGTCAGCAACTGTTATGTTATGTTCATCCCTGAATTTTTCCCTCTCGAACTCCGCAATGCCTTCTTCAATGTCCTGGTCGCTAAGGCAGTGCAAGTGACTCATGTACCGCATCCTGAGCATGGCGTACCAACGGTGTTTGCTCATATTGAACATCATTGTTTCTTCCGACGCCTCGACCTTTAGACCATGGTGCCTTAAGCAGTCAACCATAGCTGGGACATCCGCAGTCGACTTCTCAAAGAGAGAGGCAGCTTTCCTAAAGAAGGGTAAAGTAGTCGTCGGCGGCCTTGTTAGAATGAAACAAACCGAACCGGGGCGCAGCCACTCGGCCCACTTCTTGAACATTGAGGTAGGATCGCAAAAGTGATGAATACTACAAAGGATTAGTGCTTTGTCGAAAGTATAGTTTTCTTTGTGGTTGAAGAATTCTTCTGCCGTGCTTTGCAGAGGAGTAACACCGTCCTTTTGGAACGCCAATGCAAGCATGGACTCGAAGGGATCCACGCACAAGATGTTATTCCTTAACCGAGCCTCCCTGTAGACAGCTTGCGTGAGGGATCCGGTCCCGCCACCGATGTCCACAACTAAGTCATTTTCGTCGAACGGAATCTTTCGTAGCACGATCTTCACCATCTCTTTGTACGTTTCGCTGTAAGCTTCGTTGTATGCAATGGCCGTCGCGCGGTAGTGCTCCGAACCTGAAATCGTGTGTGTGTGTGTGTGTGTGTGTGTGTGTGTGTGTGTGTGTGTGTGTGTGTGTGTGTGTGTGTGTGTGTGTGCGTGTGTGTTTGTGCGTGTGTGTGTGTGTGTGTGTGCGTGTGTGTTTGTGCGTGTGTGTGTGTGTGTGTGTGTGTGTGTGGAGGGGGGATTGGACGTAACTGTATTTAAAATACGTACCGTACACATCGTCCAGTGTCATGACTACCAATAGAGTCCATCTGAGTCGTCTCGTTCCTTCTGAAGCAATTGGAATGTACTAAATTAACCATATAGAAAATTGAAGCTACTAATTGTACATGAGTCTACATGTACAGCACCTCATTTCTAAGTACCAGTCCTTTGTGCACATGGTTAAAAGTATCAATTATGAATTGTTCGACCCCTAGCTGCATGCACCATGCTTCAACTTGTCGTTATGTCGTGGATGAGCTCTGACACGACGCAACTGCATACTGCCGACTCGTACTCACCTTGCAGGCCCCTCTTCCAATTAAGGTAGTGGTATTGATCCAGGCAAAGCTAGGTCACATCCTGATACCTAATTGGTCACTGTCACGGACTGCATCAAAGTTATATACATATACACCACACGTCAATAAATTCATTGATTTCAGAACTGAGCATATCAAGTCGGAGCCTCAGCGGCACGACAGCAATGGTCAGGGTTGTCTCAAAAGAGTTTCGATTTTGTAGTGGACTCAGGTATATATCGTGCTCCTGTTGTCTTATTACACACACCAAATGTTTTGGGTGGTTATACACAAAAAAAAAACAGGTCATCCCCCTCATGAAATCATATATAGAACTAACATTGGAGAATATGCCGTGGCCAAGACATCTAGTCAGGTCTTCTCTTCTTGTGTACCTCAAAAATGTACATTATCATAACCTTCGACAATTTAAGTTTTTTTAATTTATTTTTTTATTTATAGCTGAGATGTTTAGTTAAGTCAAGGCGCTACTACACACTTATTGGGCGTGCGACTACAAATTCAATTCATAGATTGTACATTGAAACTGTCTATAGTTATGTTACAGTACAAATGAACCCAATCAGGACATCAGACCAGTGAGAACCCAGCCAGACCAGCAAACTAGGGGAGCCTGGGGTTGTTAGGTGTTTAACTCTTTCACGGGCAGTGTTGCCGCGGCTGACTAATTGGAACAAGTCCCGGACGGCCGGCTGACCGGATTAGACCCCTGACGGTCACGGTCACGGCCAGCAATGGCCGGTGTCATAGGGTATAAGGTCCGGCCCAATTTTCGGTCCGGCGGACCGTATTCCCTAAGATTCTGTCGTATTTCTCAGAATCCCGATTGATCAATGGTAAGATACACACAAATATAAGAATAGTTACACTCGAAAAATCACGACAATGGGAAAATAAAAAGAATGAAAACGTGGGAAAAACTTGGGGTTAAAATAATAAGGAATGTTAGAATCACAATAAATGCTATCACCATGACTAAGGGAATACGGTCCCCCCCCGGACCCAACTCCCTAGGGAATACGGTCCGTCTAAATTATTGTACATCCAGGGAATACAGTCCGGGGGAGGAGGCGGACTCAATTCCCTGATAGAATGGAGATTTGATTTTGACGACCCGGTTTATAGCGTGCATAATTAAAAAGAGAAATCGATTCTCACCAAAATCGACAATGCCAGGACAGAAGTTCTAACTTATAATGAACGTATATAATTAAAAGGAGAAATCGATTCTCATCGAAATCGCAACCGTTATGAAAACACAGGACAGAAGTTCTAATTGATAATGTTATATAATGAAAACAATTTAAAACCAAGACAGAAGTTCTTTCACGACATCATGTAATTTATAGCTAATTTATAAACACAAGACAGAATTTATATAATGAAAGCAATTTAAACTCAACACAGAAGTTATATAATGAAACCAAGATAGAAGTTTTTTCACGACATCAGATGTTTAATGTAATGAATAGCTGATTGTTCGTACGATGTTTCTGGACTGTGGTTCATCCAGACAGAATGAAAGCAATTTAAACTCAAGACAGAAGTTACATAATGAAACCAAGATAGAAGTTCTTTCACGACATCAGCAGACAGAATGAAAGCAATTTAAACTTAAGACAGAAGTTACATAATAAAACCAAGATAGAAGTTCTTTCACGACATCAGATGATGAATAGCTGATTGTTCGTACGATGTTTCTGGACTGTGGTTCATCCAGACAGAATTGATATAATGAAGGCAATTTAAACTCAAGACAGAAGTTGTATAATGAAACCAAGATAGAAGTTCTTTCACGACATCAGATGTTTAATGTAATGAATAGCTGATTGTTCGTACGATGTTTCTGGACTGTGGTTCATCCTTTGCAGGAGCGTGATCATTAGCTACAATGTAAAGAATAGCTAGATTCCTATTTGTCACCTCAAATGATTTTGACATCCTTTACCTCTAGGGTAGAGGACATCCCAAGCAAGGTTATTTACTTGAGGGCCCTTAAAACCTTCATCTATTGCAATCCCGAACAAGAAGTGTTGGACTGCCTCTACCTGTGCGATAAGAATTTTTACAGTGCTCAGTCTCAGACGGTCATAACATAACTTATACCATTTCGCGGCCTTCTTGTTCTCAGTCTTAGTACATGTACGTGACGCGCATGCATGCACGTTATTTATTAAGATATGTTTAATCTGCCTTTTGCAAACCATGCACCATGTATATTGACAGAACGTGTACCACAGATTTAGCTCGGCAATGTGTATAATTCATAATATTTTTAATTGGTGATGTAGGATTTGTAGGCACCAATTTACTAAAAGTATGTAAATAAGGGATTTCGTATATTCTTGCAATTATCAAATATTATTTGACAAATGCTGTGCTTAATTGGTGCCTACAATTCATACATAACCAATTTTATACATTTCATTTCTCTCATAGCTTGTCTGTGAGTGCATTTTTATATGTGTATCAGTACATGAGTGCTAGCCATGCAGCAATTACGATGGTTCATGTCGAAAGCTTTCATAGAACATATACTGACATGTGTGTACACTGGAACACATGATTGGGATTTCATTTATAACCGAATACTATAGCTAGATGAGCCAACATCGCTTGCGCGTCCTAATACCAGTTCAGATACTCTGTAGTGTCTGCTAGTATCGGTCAGGTAGGATCTTGATGCAACAGTCATACTGTTGGGGTGGATCACTGAACCCCAATCTTTCCTTCTACTGTCCCCTTTATAGATTCCTGAATCATGGGCGGGATAAACTGTATGGTGTGGTGCAAGGTGCTAATTAAGACTTGTTACTCGTGTACTTTATACTTATAAGTGGTATAGAAGCCGTACCATTGTATGGGCATTGAGCAATTCTATACATAGTGTTTACACCCTGAGGAGGCATGGAAAGAGAAGCGAGTAAGTTCTATACTGGCGCCGCGTGAGGATTGATATCGACGATTCGTAGCTGTATTTAGTTATCACAGGTACAGGTAATATTAAGATACTATTTGCAGTTAATCGTTTCATGACCGTTACCCCGGTAGCGCTCTACTCAGTTCGGTCTATTAAACGCTCCTTCCTTACTTCGCAATCAATGAACAGACTACGGTGAACTGACGAGTGTGTTGGTCACTTAGATTTAGCGATAACATGAATTGCTGTGTTTTCTGGCAGTCTAAGTTTCTACTCGGCTCTAAACTAGTTGCGTCAGGTCATTTTGCAAACCCATATACCAAGACTTATGTTCATCTGGTCCCATGGGTACTAGTAATAGCTAGAGGGAGGATGTAAAACTGTTCTTTCAGTGTGTTTCAAAGGTGCATTCTTACTGATGCACAACTCTCGGAGGAAGACTGGTGACAATGTGTTTCGATTGGAGAGAATCTGTGTGTTAATTTAAGGTCAATGTACATGTATCATGTGTGTTTGCACTTACTCTCAGGTGATATATATGTATTACATTCTTATAGGGTGTAGATGCACACCTCTCCAAGGTGATTGGAGACCATGCATGTATTCTCATAGGTCAGTGAGCCTGCACTTACCCTCAGATGACATACACCTGTATGTATATGCACCTCTAAGACAAGGTTTGGCGACTGTGTGTTTCTACTGGAGGGATTCAATTTATTTAAGGTCAGTGTGTTTGCACTTACATGTACCCTCAGATGACGAAATGTAGGCACGTCTTTTTACCGCAAAAAGACATGCATACAAAGACAAGCCAGACAGCTTAAAGACATGTGAGGATATAACAAAGAGATGCTGTCCCTACAAGATATGTGATTTATAGTTAAACCTACACAAAGACATCCAGCCCATACAACACCACTAAAACAGTAAGTTATTCCTAATCCTTAACTTCCATGAGCATGGCTTTTATCATATACAGCAACAAGTAGCTATCTTGCTAATGCTATGTGTCTAATACACAGTGACACTCGAGACTAAAAAGACACAGGGCACACAAGCAATATTAACGGATGCCGCCAAGCTTATATTTATCTGTGAAATTCACTTTTTGGCTGATTTTACAGGTACAAAATTGAGTACACTCAATATATCAGCATGTCTCTTATGTTCATTTGACTAGTATCCCCCACTCATTCCTCTCTCATCCCATTTCTTTTTCTCCTCACACAGGACCTGGCGCATAGAGGAAGTATGCAGTCACACTTAGAGTGTGCCAGGTCGATTTAACCGCTAATTAAGTACCAAGTTATTGAGGGCCCATGCAGCTTAAAGCTATGTGTCTATGGTACCTCTTCTCTCTTTTCTTCTCATCTCCCTTCCTTTTCCTACCTCCTCTCCCTCTGCAGAAAATCTCTGGGCACACGAGCAGCGTTATTTGTCTGCGAAATTCACTTTTTATCATGTACATGATTGAAAAACACTTATGCATCATTCTCTAAACAATAATGGCTGAAGTGTACTAGTTTTAGTTTCTTTTTTACAGGTACAAAATTGAGATTTATCCAGTACCCTCATCTCTCTTATGTTCAGTTAACTGTTATATATTTTTATTTCTTTAATCTTTATTTCTACTTTGTTTGCACAACGATTTGATAATATAAACAGCGTTAATTGTGCTGCATGTATAGTTGCCGACCTGCACGCGATCCTTTTCGTACCAAATGGAAACATATATAAATAGTAACAAGACAGACCGAAGAAAAAGGTTAATCAGTTGTTACAGAAGCTGCATACATGTATATAGTTGACGACCTGTGATCATTGTGGCTTTTGATTTTCGAACCAAATGTGCTGTTACAGACCGAATTGAAACTGCATACATAGTTGACGACCTACAGCTTTTGCTTTTCGAACCAAATGTTACGTGCATGCAAGGTTGGAAATACATGCATATATTTAAAACCAGGGAATACGGTCCGGGGGGGGGGGGGGGACTCGATTCCCTAGGGAATTGAGTCCGGTTAATTGGTTTTGTTAGGGAGTTGGGTCCGGGGGGACCGTATTCCCTAAGGGAATACGGTCCGCCGGACCGATAATTGGGCCGGACCGTATACCCTATGACACCGGCATCAATCCTTCCCGGTCACGGCCACGGCCAACCGTTAGCAGCCTATCCGACACGGTCACGGCCATTTCTGACCGCCAAAACCGTCAAATCTCGAGTTTGGCGGTCACGGTCGGCGGTCAACCGTCAAGGGCTGGGAATTAATTACCTGTACCAGAGATAATTACATGTGTATCAGTAAAATTGCGTGTAATAAGAACAGCTTAAGAAGAACTACTACACCTGTGGGATAGAGGAAGCTATATCTGTTTTCGCGTGTGTGATTGGAGTTTTGAAATACAGAGATTTGACCGTCGCGTACAGTATAGCGCGCTGTATTACATGTATTGTCGACACGACGATCGTAAAGAACCCGATTCTAATTAGGAGGAAGAAAACTAATCCATCTGCCAACTCCCCCAGTTTTCCCACATTTCCCACATTCTCACAACTTCCCCACAGTCTCTAAAATGACACTAAAGTATCTGGCTATTCCAGCATCAGGTACACCAGAGATAATATTATCTCTGGGTACACCATCAGAGCGAACTAAACTAATACTTGAACGCAAAAGATGGAGAATGGACTCTGCCCGGCTAGAAAGAGTTTTGTTGTTACGTTGTGTTTAAACTTTAAACATATACCCTTCCTAGGTGGACAATTAACAAGGGGTCTATTCAAAACACTTTATGGGATGTAGCATGTGGTTTTGTGGTTTGATGTCTGGTCTCAGTGGTTAGTGTTGGATGGATAGGTTTACATTACTATTGATATGTACAAGTGCATGGTGAAGACACACAATTTATTAAACTCTATTTGGCAAACACATGCTTTTAGATCTTTGTGTCTCTGTGTTTTCAACTAACATGCATAGCTCTAGTTTGGGTGCGAGACCAGGTGGATTTCTGTGCAGACATAAATTATCTTCTCAGTGTGCACTCCACAAGCACCATAACCTGAATAACCTAGGTATTCGGCAGGAATTATGGCACAACCTATTCGGAAAAATCGATTTTAGTTTTTTAAACTATTCGGAAAAATCGATTTAGTTTTTTTAACTATTCGAAAAAATCGATTTCAGGTCCACAAAAAACTGAAAAATCGATTAGTGTTTTTAAAGTATTCGGAAAAATCGATTTTCATTATGCAGAGGAGGTTGCACACCTTACTGCGTGCTATCCAAGACAATTGGTTGTAAATGCCATGCTTGCCATAGACTAAATGCCATGCTTGCCATAGACTAAATTCAAGCTACTGTACTTCACGATCCAGCTATGCATGCAATATATGGTATTATGGAAATGAATCTTGACTTTGCTTGTTGAAGCACAGTCACAGAATAGCAATTTTTAATTACTACAGGTTCAAATTCATCATACTGGAAAGTTTCAGGAAGGTTGGATGATGCCGAAGGGGTGCTTTAATAGCTCAGGCGTTTTGTTTTTGCCTGCTTGAATGTTAAATTATTGGTTTAATGCTGTTGCCTAGTATATTAACTTGGATTTCATACGTCAAAATATAACCAGTAGCTTTTTAGTACAATAAAATGTTTTGTGACTACTTTATTTTAAGCGCATACATGTAGTGTAGATAAAAGCCATATTGTTATAGGATTGTTATAAGATGGTGCCCACACATCGATCTTTTCAAGCCATTTATTCATTACTAATTAGATGTACAAACATGTATCAGCGTTGTACGTACAATGTGAAAACAATTTGAGTGAGCATGGTGCCCTTATAGCTCCTGAAATTAGAAAGCATGGATTAGACTACAACTTTACACATGACAGCCCGAATAAACCGCCCATCATTATTTTTTTGTGGTACTTGTAGCGATGATGAGCGTGTCTATGCGCCCGTACATTTGCACTAGTGCTGCATGGCACGTCAAAAGTTTGCGTGGTATGTGTTTGTTATCCCAAGCGTAGTGTGCCGCCGTTGTGCTATTTGGGGTGCATCCTATTCTGCATTCATTGGCTGTAAATGTAGTCAAACGTATTGCACGCTACGGCTAGACTGATTAGGACGTGCATGAATGTACGCTAAGTGAGATGCCGTGAGATGTACGCGTGCAGGGTTACGTTCTCTGCGATAAAAATCAAAGTGCCACACACACTGCCAGCGAAATCTCGATCTTGACACCCAGACCGGCGAAAAATAATGAAACGCGTGACAGCAAGGAGTGAGAAGGTGGGGCAATTCCATGCATGTATTTGCGGTGGAGGTTGGGCTCGGCACCACGTAATCACGTTTTGAACCATGTACATTACAGTCCATGCAGCGACATTACGTCCATGAAGCAACAATAAAGACCATGTAGCAAAAGCGGTGAAAAGATACTGTCAATAATATATACATTTGAGGCATTTGGTGCTAGGTGTTTACGGAAGCAATTACTATAGCACGATCACATGTCCTTCCTCCTCCCATGCACGAGCATGGGCTATATATTTCCTAACAACCGTCGCACAACTTAAGTACTGCTGCTATAGAGACGATAACTGAAGGTAAACCGTAAATTGATTATGCATGTTGCTATTTAGAATCTCTCATCTTTAATTTTTAAATGGATTTGATAACATGTTTTGAGAGTAGATTTTTCCCCATGCTTTAACCCTTCTGAGATGAGTTTTAGTGTTCTGCATTTGTTTCTGGGAAAGCATGTACTCAAGGACTCAAGGGTATGATGGAGATGCTAAGGCTTCATGAACTTCAGAAGCACATGCAAATATCAATGATACAGTGTATAAGTGTAGTATTAAAGTTATATTTCCTTACATAGTCGTGATCCAAACGATGCCAAAACTGTTCCGACACAAACATAACAGTAGGGGGGGGGGGGGGGGGGGGGGTGTCTTATTGCACTTTTTGTTAAATTTCTTGTTTCTACCACTCTGAAAATATGTACTGGGTCACACTGAATGTGAAAATATATTTAAATGAATTTTTAACCCCTCACAACCCCCCTGTACATACCCCTTGAAGTTCGCACGTGTATATGGTTTTGCCGCGAATTAATGAAACAGAAGATGGCATGTGTAGAAACAAGGTCTAGAGGGAGAAAATGCCTTGGACGTGTGGACTACTTAGAATCTGCTGACCAACAAAAAAGGCTGTAATTGAAGTTATGCTTTATCTTCTTCGTCCAAGACGCGCGGGACATACTCAGCGGTCAAGAAGCGATGCAGCCGATATGTTGGCGTCAGTATTGCAGGAGCATTGGATCTTTTGTAATCTCTATACAATTTCAACAAAGAGCATCAAAAAGCACATTATCAAACTGTATGAGGATTTTTTGAAATTGCTTCAGACTAGGGACAGCAGAAAAAATGAAAGTTATGATGCCAAAGTCTTACTTTGCCTTCAATACAGATAGTGCAGCAATGTTTGACATTTTTTGTACAGATGCTTGTCAAAGTAGAAAGTTTGAGAATTTCTATGATGTTAGGATGACTGAAAATGAGTGGAAGTTTTTAGAAGACCAAAGAGGCAAGAGAAAAATGTATTGTCAAGACCATGTCGACACTCAATGGACCAAAACAATGACAAGGCGAAATAAAGATTTATTTGCTCTAGAGAGGATGCGGCACTCTGTAAATGCTGAACAGCCAATGGCTGTGCCAGAGAGTACAGAAACTACTGAATACACTAGTGATAGTGCGGATGAGCTATACACATCTGTTACAGTAGAGGATGTTGAATTTCAAAGCCCAAGAAAGAAAAAGAAGGTGATGGAAGATAAGAATAGCAATGCTTCGAGTTCAATGCCTGAAGAGTACCAACGTGTTAGGTGGAGTATGCGAAAGGTGAGACCAGAATACTATGAGGTGGTGGACAAACTGAAAAGTTGCTTTCATATGTCACAGAACCAAGCAGAAGCTGCTGTTGTTGAACAAAATGTTTGGACGAAATTGGAATTATCACAATGAAGAAGCTGAAATTGATGTAGACACTCTTCCTGACAAGAAGAATGCTAGAAGAGTTGGAAAGTGCATTGAAGCCATGGCACTGAGTGAAATAGTGATGGAGTTGTATCCTCTGATGACCAATCTACAATAACATAGGTTCTAAAAAACAAGGAGCCGGCTCATTCACAGTGCAAGGTATTATTATTAATGGTAAGTATAGAGCTCTACCTACCATGAGCATTGTATCAGAGTCTAAACCTAACCTTGTAGAGTTAAAGCTAACAACCTTGCAAATTCTATCGGCAGCTAGTGGAGTTGATGCAAAAGTTCTTTTTGAGAGAATTGATTTTGTCATTTCTGATCAAACAGCACACAATATAGATGTTGAATTGTTAGTTGCTAAAGAGCTTGGCACAGAGAAAGTACCTAATCAACTGTTTTGCAATGTTCATCCATGCCTTATGTTCAATCGGGTGATAGTAAAGCATTGGTCCCAGCTTGAGCATGCAATTGGACGTGATAAAATTTTCTTGTGAATGCCACAACAACTGCTAGTAGTGTAACAGAACAAGCTCTTGATTGTATCACTCGATTGATAAACCATGACTTTGATCATAAGCCCTGGAACAAGTCCCAGGAATTTGACATGCATATAACCCCTAAGAAAACATGTCTGTTAGCTTGAAAGATGAACGGTTTAATCGTTTGCCACTTACATGTACAGTTACACTTTATCACTTTGATGATGTTGCATCTTTTCTAGACAAGTTTCAGCATGTGACCAACCAATTGGCATGCATTGTAAGATGCTTTCTAGATCTCGAATTTCTTAAAGTGATGCTATGTATTGGTGCATTATTAGGAGTGCACTTAGTAGAGCCATTTTTGATACTGACAACATATACTCCAATGACATATTCCAAACTTATTCCTGCTTTTCAAAAGCTCTATCATGACCTGCTAGAAACTGAACCCTGTAAGCTCCTAAATTTGAACAAGGCTGCATTTACATTTGTCTCTGATAGCCAATTTACACATTCTAGATATGCTTTGGAAATTTGTAGGAGCATAGAAGCAATTTGTGAAGAGTATAAGCCACAAGTTTTAAAGATACTAAAAGTTATCCTACCTGCTCTTGCAGAAGCATTTCAAACACAGAAAGGGGAGATATTTGGGTTTGGTTCTTACAATGAAAACTCCCATAGCCTCTCAACAATGGATCAAGATAAGCTAGAAGGAACACCAGTGCATAACCTTGATGCTGAGCGAAGCGTTGGCTTTATAAATTATGAATTATCAATAAGAGGATCAAAGCAGTTTAGTTCTGCTTCATCAACACAAGTTAAATGTGCGGCACATGATTTAATTGACAATACTGTTCCAGGATCATATAAAGAATATTCCAAGGTAGCCAAATATGTAATTCCTGAGTTGTGCCTCAAATGGGCTGCTTTGCAGGAGGATCTAAAGAAAAAAGGTCTTGTAGATAAAGAAATTGCAAATGTAGCCTTGGATAGAAGAAAAACAAAGGATCTAGAGAAACTTAAATGCATGGGTGGGCCGTTTACAATGTCAAGCCAGGTTGATGAGTACTTGAAATCTGATGACAGCAATAAGGTTGCAAGATTGTACATGAAAGTGAGATATGCAAGAGACACATCTTTGTCAATGCCAAAGAACAGTGACATTTTTAGACTTATGAAGGACCACAGAAGACTTAGTGAAGAAACATATGCTACCAATCTTAAGCTATACTTGGACAATGTAGTTTCAATTGCTGATGTGACTATGGATGATTTTGACAGAGCAATAGATACATTTACACAACATGATTAATGTTCTGAAACATGTAATGCATTTAATATGACTTTACGAAGTACAACAAACAAATTTGCTTATAATAGATGTGCAGTGTAATAATGTTCTACGAATGACACTACTTCTGTGTTTCTTCCATTACATAATCTGTATACTGCACTCCTGATAATGCCTATAAATTAATGAAAGATGTAAATTGAAGGCAGAATACTACTAATAATTGTACACATACAAATGGTGTCATGAGTGGAGAATATACTATACGCAATGTATACATTCGTATTTAGCAAAACTTCAAGGGTAATGTACAGGGGGGTTACACTTAGTATAAAAATTTAAAATACATGTTTTCCTATATTTCTTAATGCCCTCCATAATCTGAGAGGGGTAGAAACCAAAGTTATACCTAAGACCCCCCCCCCCCCCTCCCCCCCTAATAAAAGGACTCGCATAAGTCTGAGTATTACATGTACGTCGTTCATTGCTGGCTGCACTGCATGCGTACAGTCAGACCATGAGGTATCTTCGCTACTGTTATTATTTTTCACTTTTACGCTCATCCCGTATCCAATGCATCAGGAAGCACGATCCTAATCATGCGCATGAAATACACCTGCCTTCCTTCATTAAACTCTGTACGTTCCCATGAACACATGACAAATAATAATGCATGGTCATTCTCCACTTTCATGTACAATACAGGTGCTTTGCGATTTAAACATCATGTCATACTAATACACATGCAAATTGCTGCATCGTGAAATAATGACATTTCAATGGATGTTGATATATACAATGTAGTTCACTAATGATAATAGAGCTAGTGTATGGAGTTATTACGCATCCAGGTTATGCTGCAGATTAGATACCCCCCTCGCACTTTACCTTCATATTTAATTCACACATTCTTTTAATTAATCAACGCGTAATCCGCGCAAAATGAAGCTGTCCAACCACTCTCATACAACGTCTGAATCAAGCATAAGGGAATCGATACAATCTGGAACTTAGCAGTGCGGAAACAAATATACCTAAACAGGATATTGGACAATGCTTTTGGGTCGAAGTGTTGCTATATCTAAACAGAGTACTGTTCAGAAATATGTTAGATAATGCAAAAGGGGTCTCCAAAACGTTTTCTCCACATTAAATCAGGAAGGTATGTCTCGAACAGCTTTGAGTGCATTGTCTTCTCCTCCCACAACATTCTCGTACAACAGCTCCACATCCCTTCAACTCCTTGGGTATGAGCATCAGTTGCTGGGTCTACAAAGTAGAGTGAATGGTTTACGGTGTTATGAACCAAACCGGTTGCTGTGTTGAGGCTGCGGTACTCTTCACTGTACACAATGCTGCCAGGTCTAACATATTGCTGTATATAATGTGGCAGCATCTCTATGTTCCACTTCCACCAAAATGCATTCACCAGTCGTTCTCTCCATCCCTCCAAATACCCAACAACGATCAACAACCCTAACTCAATTAAATTTCCTCTTCCCATCTCTCATCTTTTTCAACCTCCACACCCTGGCCTCCTTTGATAGCAGGGTGATCGACGAAAAACTGGACACATACGTCCCCGAACAAAATTATACCAATCCACAGCAGCATGCCAAGCATGCAACTAACATGTAGCAATATGGCATCAGATGTCATGTACAAAGGCTTTCCACTTCCGTCATCTCTTTACCTACAGGAATCTTTGTGGACCAGAGATAGGTTTGCAATCTCCTCATAACTGGATCCTCCTAATGGAACGATGCTGTGGTTGGAGCTCTGAAACAGAGATTTAAAGTAAATATTTGCGCACATGATAACATGCAGTAACATATTCTCAGTATGATATCTTACTCTGGCTATAATGTCACTCCGCTATCTTATAATTAATTTAACATCAGGTAGAGATTTACCTGTCTTATTATCGCAATGTTGACTAACATCAATAACAGCTGGGTGAGTCTTGCAAAGGGCATCCTAACAACATACTATTCCTAATAGCCTTTCAGAGACCATTTTTAGCATGTTATACACGGGAGAAGCTACAGAAGTGAAGGAGATGAATAAGGATTGTCAACAGTTATTACCACTTACATGTAAGTGTATAACTACAAAATCATGCGTCTTAAATGCATGAATTAAAAACTCATTTATCATTAACGTCCTATGCTGATACACAAGGTGGCCCACTGTAATAAAAAATTGGTTACATAGGATCGTTTCCGCGAAAAATGATACATAATAAATTTTCCAGTACGCTTGCGTTGAAATGTATCACTAATTAAAAATTCAGAGCCTAATAACGTCATGAAAGACACTTTGATTCTCAGTGCGTAAGAAGCAATGTGTAGAAGACATTTCAGACTTCTAGAATACAAAAAAATGAAATCTTGAAAATAAACATGCGTTAGCTTGTGAAACATTAGAATAAAAATTAAGAATTCAAAATTCGTTGAGTTTTGAACCTCTGTATTGCCTTTCCTGCCTTGACATAGCAATTCTTACTGAACGTTTAATGCATGGTTATTAAAGCTAGTCCAACCTGTACATTAATACCCTTATTTACAAGTATAAACTTGATACCCAAGCCATAAAAATCAAGAATCCAAAACTCAGTAAGTGTTGAAAGCTCCATATTGCATTGTGTTCCCTCCTGCCAGTAATCCAAGAACACTTGTGCACACTTCCTTTCATATCAAAATACCTACTTTGTACATGTAGTTACATCACTAACTAAAATGCAGTACACGCTGTAACATAATGTTCACAAAGAATGTCTTCTTGACATCACACGGACATGAAATCCATTCACTGAAGAATATGTAATGCCAATTGTACTCTTCAATGGAATCTGCAATGAGTAGCAACAATCAATTACATGCACTCTCGCTCAATCAAGCTCACCAGGCTCCTTGTGTATGTGGTACCAACATGCTTTGTTTTTAACTGCAATCAGCTCAATTTATTTATGAATCAATAACTGATAATCCTATTATATGCCTGCTATTATTTTATAATCAGTGTGCATGGCATTTAGAATGATTCCATATGCACTACAGTGTAACTGTGCATAGTAAACACCCCTATGTTCAAAATCGACAGCAATCTGCAGGCAGTGACCAAGCATGTGCATCCTTCAAATAAATATTATAACCAGAGCATGAGACATAATACAAACCCTACTGAATAAAGAAGACAAAAGTTATGTCATTCAAACTGAGAAACATTAATAGTGAATTCAAGTTACGTGAATTCAAAACTTATGTATGCCTCTTTAAGTAACTTAACAGCGCTGCTGTGAAGCCTGTTTGATTTAGATAGAGCAATTTTTGACACTATGCAGCTTGGCCATTAGTTGTTCCTAAATTTGTCATTAATGGTGACTAAAATATCATTAATATGGTAGATATAATTTTTGCTCTTATTCCTCCTTGTAAAATCTATGGTGTCTATATAAAAAGTTCTAAACACTTAAACCAATAACATACTTTACATTAGCAACATTATGAATTTTCATTTGTTGTTTTTTTCCGATAACAAAATTTTCACAATTGTTCATTTGTTGAAACATTAGAATTCAGTCATCGGTACAGTTGTTTTTTTCCGATAACAAAATTTTCACAATTGTTCATTTGTTGAAACATTAGAATTCAGTCATCGGTACAGTGTACATGTATTTCGACGTTTCAGTGTTACTTTGCCACCTTTAATTTCACGTATCGGTCTGGTCCGTTTTCCCCATATTCTTATGAACTAATTAATCCAAAGGATGATATATGGTACGCAAGATCGGAATGGGACTCAGGCACCTGTGTCTGACCCCTCCCCTTGATTGCTGAATCTTACCTCATAGGGCCTTACGCGTAAATAATAAATCCAAGAACAGTATAGATTCACATGAACAGAACATGATCTCCATTGCATGGGCCGTTTGGCGAATCACAACTCGTCATGAGATCGCTTTATTTACGGCACCGAATCGTATAAGATAATGCCCGTGACACATGCATGTGGGTGCCCCCTCCCCATTCTGATGCCTACACAAATCGGTCGCATCTTCCCCCCCCTAGTTGCCAGACTTTTACGTACTATTACGTGGACTGGGGACTAGCACGAGAAGAATTAATTATCCCGGGACCCAAATTCCTTTAGGCAACCTAACCTGCTCCCCTCCCTGTTAGTAATGAGTATAGTGACTTCTATCTGCCGTATAAAATGCTTTATATGCTTTGTGACAACCAACTTGTGACAAGACCAACTTGAATACGTGTCTCCTTTAAATAAAAAAAAATGCCTGCATGGTCACCTGTGATTATAGTAATTCAGAAGCGCCTGATCCACAAACGGTCCAAGGATTTTGCCATCCGCGCGAAGGGACGATGCCCATAGTCTACAAGAAGCATGGTTGTGAGAAGATAGTCTTGTACCTAGACCCTAATTAATTAATTTATATGTATTCATATCAAAACCATGCACATTCCATTATGACGATACTGCACGCTCTAATTCAGAACACTTTGCACGACCATTAAAAACTCTACAACAATGCTGACAAACGTAAGTCACATAATTGAAGTCCAAAAAAAATTATAATGCATCATCACCCTAGATCCAGATTGTAAACCAAAGTGATTTAACAAAATTGAAGAATACTTTGTTACATAATTTCACCATTCCAAATAAAGACAATTAGTAATTAAAATGTGTTTGAGTGGTTAGAATACTTAGAATATGTCAGATCCCTGTTATGAAACTTGTCTCACCTGCAACTTCATGTTTAATCCGCACACCTGATGAAACTTTTATAGTAATGCTGAAAGCAGAATGTTAAAAAATCGAATGAATGAAGTGTCACCTATAATTGGACTGGTACAACTGAAAAGTGATGAATCTTTCCAAAAAGAGAATGCAACCGGCTACACGTTTGAGTGCATTGGGGGAAACCATACCCAGATTGCTCTGCAGCAACTCATGAATGAAAACAAGTCGCTTGCCAGTGATAAACATTTTACTTGTCAAAGCGTTAATGTTTATGTCAATCTGATTGACGAGCAAGCACAGCATGTTGCTCATAGACATAATAAAGCAACAGAATTTGTAAACAAAATGACTACACAAGTCATAATATGCAATTATATAAAATGCTCAATCCTTTAACGAAGTGTTTAATAGGGTAAGAATATAAATGCTAAATTGCTGTATGCAAAACATGTCACTATGAAAAGATGAAATGTGTCAATTCCAATTCAGGTACAATTTTGTAGAATGCGTCCTATATACAATAGCTGGAAAATGTGCAGATGAAGAAACACCAGAGAAACAGGAATGGAGAACATCTTGCACAGATACTGTAATGATGACTGTGAGTTATATTAAGTAGCATTTATGTATTTATGCCTTGGTTCCAAATGCATTTATTTTTCTATAGAAGAAACAGCTCAATGAAAATATGATTTTTTTTCTTGCTTCATTGCCAAACACTGTGTACACTGTGTATCACAGTATGATGGCAAAAAAATGAATAAGGCAGGCATAAAAGGTTTCCAATTTAAGGGGTTGCGGGGCCTAACTCCATCAGACGTCCTGAATATTTTGCAAATGGTGAAGAAAGGGGAATTAAGATAGAATGAAGTGAATGGATACTCCTATGACTTAAAGGTTCCGGACAAAATAAACACTATCTTTATTCAGAGAGTGGGAGGCAAAAGACTGGGGTGATGCAAAGGAAGGATTTACAGAATTTGCAAGTGAAAAAAATTTATCTGCCTCTTCGGAAAGAAATTCAATCCTGAAGCTGCTTCATCATTGATTACTGTAGTCATGCAACAAAGTATGCAAGTTTTTCAATGATCAATGATACATTGCCATTACATTTTGTTTCTTCATAGGCAAATGCTGCTTTCATCTGGTCCAAAGAAAGGGGAATGTGGCAGCATTTTACACTTAGTCTACAGAAATGACATCACTATCTGTAGATGAGGTATCCAAGTTACCTCAGTTTGATTGATTTTTGCACTATCCTTTATTACATTGGATGGTCCAAATTGTAACTGTGAGTTAAGCTGCAATTTTTGCTTCCTACGAATTCCCATTAAGGTTACTGATATAGTAAAGGCACTTCAGAATTCATTAGGTAAATGAACAGTATCGCTACGGTTGTGGAATAACATTTATTATCCCACAGGAGCCTTCTTTGATACCACAGTTGTTCCATTTGTGCTCGCATTTTCTGGAGATAGTGCTTCCAAAACATATACACGTTTCTGTCGTTTGTACGGAGTTACATTAGACATAAACTAAGCTCCCTCCCACCAAGGTATTTCTTGGTGATGCTATCTACCCTGCTTCTCAGCCACCACGCTGGCGGCCACATGGGTGGGGTATTAATAGAGTTGAAGGGTCGTAACAGTCATTCTAAGCGTGAGTGCATGACTGGCAACTTACTGGAGGATGAGCAGCAGCAGTAGCAGTGACTACTCATCAACGAGCGCCGCGGGTACCTGCTCAACGAACACCACCAGTACCAGCAGGCCTACAAACGACCCCATTGCCCAGATCCTGCACGGGTTGCATTTTATGCAGAACGGACTTCAGAGCGTGAGGCAAGGCCAAGAAGAGGCAGCCCGGGTCTCGCGCCAGAACCAGAAAGAACTCCAAAGCGTGCACCAAGGGTAGGAAGAGACGGCTCGGATGGTGAGAGAAAGCCAAATGGAGTCCACACAAAAAGGAAAGAAGCCCCTTACCCTATCAGAAAGAAGGGTAATGAGATTCAGTCGGCGTTCATCGACCAGGTGGTGGAGCAAGTAGCGTCGGCGGCGAGTCGTATCGGGAGGGTTGAGGTTGCTGAAGAGCATGGGTCAGAGCTTTGAAGAAAGCAAAGGAAGATCTGGACGAAGGTATGAAAATTCTCTCCTGCAGGCAAAAAATGATCAAGTTTGCCGACCAATCAGAGGCGGGCTGGGCCATGGTGGAGGAGTACAAGGAAGATGCCTTGGCATCCAACTCAGAGGATGAAAAGAAGATGGAGAAGGCAGTGAGGGAGGCAGATAGGAAGGTGGCCGAGCTTAAGGCCCTACCCAGCCCGATTGCCCAAGAAGCGCAAGCTGTGTGACAGCAAAGAGGCAGTGCGGCATGAGCTACCGCCAGCTTTCGCAACAACGAACCCCCCCCCCCCCCCCCCCCCCCATTCGCCCCTAAGATAACTGCGGGTATGGTGCCGAAGCCCTTGGGGATATGCTTCCATTGTGGCGAGCTGGGCCACTTTAGGAGAGAGTGTCCAAAGGCGTTGGCCAGTGTGCCGTATCCTTTGATCAGTGTTAATGAACACGGGGCTGATGAGAGCACGTGTTGTGGGTGCTCGGAGGTTGGGAATGTGTCACCTAATGGAGGGGAAACTGTGGGGGAGGTAACACTTTCCTTTGGCACCTGTGGAGATGTGGAAGGGTGTGGCAGATGTTGGGAGGTTCAGGATGGAGACACAGGTACAGTATCTGTTAGGGGAAGGTTGAGTAGTTGTGTAACATTCTGGGAACAAGAGCTCCATGCACCGCCATGGTATTGGATACAGTTAGGAATGGGTATGTACTCCCTTTTTATTTGTTACCTACACCCTATTCTCGGCCTAACCAGCGTACAGCGCTTATTGAGAGAGAATTTGTTGACAAGGCAGTGTATGAATTGTTAAAGGGAGGATATATTGAGAGGGCAGAGTCCCCTCCTGTGGTATGCAGCCCCCTGTCGGTAGTCACTAATGGGGTGGGCAAGATGCGGCTGGTAGTGAATCTGAGACATGTTAATGGATTCCTCTGGAAACAAAAGTTCAAGTATGAAGACCTGCGTGTGGCAATGATGTTGTTTGAGCAAGGTGAGTGGCTGTATTCATTTGATCTTAAGTCAGGATATCATGTTGATGTGGCCAAGCACCATCATAAGTACTTGGGGTTCAAATGGGGTAGAAAGTGTTTACACATTTGTAGTATTACCATTTGGGTTGTCTTCTGCACCATATGTTTTCACTAAGATCATGCATCGTTTCGTGCGTTTATGGCGTAGTAAGGGCCTTAAGGCTATTGTGCATCTGGATGATGGTTTTGTTGCCTCACAGAACGAGAGCAGTGCAAATGCAACTAGTACATGGGTAAGGGACACCTTAAGAAGAGCGGGCTGGGTTTTGTAATGAGGAAAAGTCAGTTTGGGTGCCAACCCACAGGCTCTGCTGGCTTGGGTTTAATTTGGATATAGAAAAAGGTAGCATTTCAGTACCGGAGGGAAAGGTTAGGGCCTTGCAGCATAGGCTTAGAGTGGCAGCTAAAAAGTCAAGCCTGGTGGCTAGGGATATAGCTAGCCTGATAGGCAGAATTGTATCCATGGGTTTAGCATTGGGCCCAGTGGCCAGGTTCATGACACAAGCATTGTATGCCCTGTTGGAAACTACACTAGCATGGTGTGATATGTTGTCCATCACACAAGAAGCATGCGAAGAGATTACGTTTTGGACAGAGTTATTTGACCAGTTTAATGCACAACCAATATGGCATAGTCCGGCAGAGGTAAGGTGCATGTACTCGGATGCTAGTGACACAGGGTAAACACAGTAGAGCCTGGCATGCTTATTGCATAAGGCAACTGGCTGCCTGAGGAAGCTGTGCAGAGATCCACATGGAGGGAGTTAGTGGCAGTGGGAAGGGTGCTAGAATCCATAGCACACAAGCTCAGTAACTTGAGGATACGTTGGTTCACTGACAATCGGAATGTGGTGCGCATTCTGCAAGTGGGTAGTGCTAAGCCACACGTACAGGTTGAGGCTTTGAGGGTGTTTAAGGCATGTATTTGTTACAACATCCGGCTTGAGCCAGAATGGATAACCAGAGACAGAAATCAACTTGCAGATATTACAGTCGTATTGTAGATTATGACGACTGGCATATAGACCCCTCAGTGTTTGCAGAGTTGAATGCTTTGTGGGGCCGATAGGTTTGCATCATCATATAACAAACAAGTAGAGAGGTTCAACTCTCATTTTGCATCCGCTGCGACAGAGGCTGTAGCAAACGAGACCAAGTGTTCCTTAAAACGAAACATGACGAAAGGAGACCATGCAGCCTTAAAACCACACCTAGAGACACACAAACTTCTACTTTTACAAGACCCACTGCTGCGAGTAATACACGGTAAGCAAGCCAACCATCCCCACCCAAACCCACCCCACACCACGTAAATGCAACCTCCACTCACAGACCCCCTCAATATCCTAGCCAACCTGGCACATACTAGATGCATTCACAGTAGACTGGCACGGGGAGAATAACTGGTGGTGTCCACCTCCTAGCCTTATACCAAGGGTTATAAGACATGCTGAGATGTGTAAAGCTCAGGGGACACTTGTAGTTCCATGTATGGAATCTGCCCCCTTCTGGCCACTGCTTTGGCCAGAAGGTAAAGGATGGGCACCATTTATAGAAGATAAATGGTCTTTGCCACTGTCAGAGTGATTGGTCAGGCCTGTCAGGTCAGGCTCACACTTGTTAAGTGGGGAGTTCCCCAATACGGCTGTGCTTGCAATGCGGATGGATTTTGGTATCTGACAGTGATAACTGGCTGCAGTGTGGGCGGGCCTAGAAGGGTAGGCCTGATGCCTGTGTGCAAGCCTTGATGGCTATGTCGATTGCCGAGATGGACTGTGTTAGCCTTGATGGCTGTGTCAATCGCCGAGATTGACTGTGTTAGCCCAGAGGGTTGGATCCCAGCAGTGGATGTTGGCAAGCCAACCTGGGCTGTTGGAGGGGTGGTACACCTCTGATTTATTTTGCCCTTGTTCCCCAATGCAGGTGTGTTCTCAATGGGAGCATAGCCACTGCTGGGAAACCTAGAGGACCCAGAGTTGAGGAGACTGGCACAAACCCTGCCAGCAACGGTACTGAGAAGCAGGGCACCAAGAAATACCTTGGTGCATTCCAGCGATGGAAGATCTGGGCAGATGCAAGACAAGGAGTGCCAAGCTTCCCAGTGCAGGAGCTTCACCTGGTGCTGTACATGCAGCACCTCAGTGAGTCCACAGAGTCTAAGGCTACAGTAGAGGAGGCAGCGCATGCTCTCATGGCTGGGCTCCAGCCAGTATGTGGGTCATCCTTAGAGGGTTACAGCGCATATTGGCTAAGCCTAAGGTTCGGAACAGTCATTCTAAGCGTGAGTGCATGACTGGTAACTTTTCCCCATGAGTGTTTTATGCTACAGTGGCGTATCCAGGATTTTAGCGAGGGGGGTGCTTAAGGTCAGGCCCCATACGAAAAGTGGGGGGGGGGTGGGCAGTCCACTTCAGTTCCGATATACAAAAAGTGGGGGGGGGGGGCAGTCCACTTCAGGTCCGATATTTGATAAGTGGGGGGGGGGGGGGGGGGGCAGTCCACTTCTGGTCCGATATACGAAAAGTGGGGGGGGGGGGGGGGCAGTCCACTTCAGGCTTCAGGTCCCATATACGAAAAGTGGGAGGGGCAGTCCACATCAGGTCCAATATACGAAAAGGGGGGCAATTCGCTTCAGGTCCGATACGAAAAGTGGGGGGGGGGGGCAGTCCGCTTCAGGTCCGATACCTTTGTTTGGCACACAGAAAATACTTTATCGTTAATTATAAACGATTACAATTTTGACCAAGGGGGTGGGCTCAAGCACTTCACACGCGCGCGCGAATGAACTTAATTGTCGTTTTAAATTGTATTCATTCTTGAGACGGAGGGGGGTGCCAGAGCCCCCTGAGCCCCCCTAAATATGCCACTGTGCTACATTATATCTGCAGCAGGAAGCTGAGCAAGTGTGCCTTAACCAAAACAGCAGATCATGAAATGCAAGTTGACCTGGACGGGTGTGGCTCAACTTTTTAGTTTGTGTTGTTTGTGAGCGGTGTGCTGCAATGGTCTTTTCCCTACTGTGCGGATTTTTCCGACTGGGTTTTTCCCACAGAGGTTTTTTCACTGCGGGTATGTGGACCCAACCCCGCAAAATTAATATTTGTGTTCTGGCCCCCGCTCTGTGTTGTAGGATGTGTGCAATTGGAGTCATTTTAGTTGGTGTCAGGTTATGGATACAGTGTGTCCTCTGTGTGTGTTTGCAGGCGTGCACGACGACGCAAACCCAATTCAGTGTCATTGGAGGGTTAAGGGTGGATGTAAGAGGAGTGTGGGGGAGTGCTGTAGGCAATGCATGTGTAGTATATGTCAATGCTGACGTAATGTGACCGTATCAGCTGGACTTCATTAAAGAACAATAGTCTTTGTGCGCAAGCCAGAGGCGGCCGCCGAAGATTCTAGAAGAGCACTTACTATTTATATGCATGTCATTGTGCACTGAGTTCAGTCAGTGTGTCCAGTGTTGTGCATAGTGTCTTGCTGTGTAGATTATAGTTGTGTGCCGTGTCCGCTACTCGAGCGTGCAACTAGGATTCGCGTCGGGGCGATACTACATTTGGCCACGAAGGTAAAAAATGCTAATCGTTTCTTTCCTGTGTAGGGGGACATGGCAGCTCCGAGTACGTTGGGAACCATCGGGCCTTACGACCACGGTTCGGAAGAGTGGTCGGCCTACTGTGAGTGGGTCCTGATCTACCTCAGCGCGAACGCATTTGAGGATGCAGACAGGCAGCGCGCAGTGTTCCTAAGCGTCTGCGGAGCACAGACATATCAGCTCATTCGCAGCTTGGTGGTTCCAGCCAAGCCCTCGGACAAAACGCTGAAGGAACTCATGGATTTGGTGAAGGAACATTTGCAGCCCGCTCCTTCAGTTATCATGCAGCGGTTTAACTTCAACGGTCGGATGCAAAAGAAGCAGTGGTGGAGTATGTCGCGGAGCAGCGTCGCATTGCAGAACATTGCGAGTTTAAGGACGCATTGGACGAAATGCTCAGGGGTCGTCTGGTGTGCGACATTAAGGACACCTGAGTTCAAAGACGGCTGTTGGCGGAGCCTAAACTCACCTTTGTTAAGGCTCTAGAGATTGCTCAGGCGGCAGAGTTGGCCGAGAAAGGTGCCCGCATGCTACAGCCTCAACTAGTGACGGAGTCGGCATCGGTTAACAAGATAGTTCAACCAGCTTCGAGGCCTTGTTATCGCTGTGGGGGAAAGCACTCTAGTGATGACTGCAAGTGCAAGGACTGGGTCTACAAAGCGTGTGGCAAAATGGGTCACATCGCTCGCGTGTGCAGGAGCAAGGGCATATCTACCGCCAATAGCAAGAAAGGTAGAAACAAGTTGGGCATTAGTCAAACAGGCAGTGAAGACCACGTAACAGAAGACTCGTCTGAGGAAGTGCATACTCTGTTCCATCTCAAGGAGAAGGGACACCCGCCCCTAATGGTTGCGGTGGAACTGAACAATTCCAGCCTACGTATGGAGATCGACACTGGTGCGGCGGTCTCTATAATCAGCGAGACCACGTATACAGGGTTGTGGTCGAAGAATGTCAGACCTCCGCTTCTCCAGTCTATGGTGTTGCTTCGAACCTACACTGGGGAGGTGTTGTCTGTGAAAGGGCAGGTTATGGTGAACGCCATGTACCAGGATCAGGCACGACAACTGCGATTGCTTGTGGTTCTTAGTAATGGTCCATCGCTGTTGGGTAGAGACTGGTTGTCAGCTTTGAACATCAACTTGCAAGAATTGTCTGTTCTGCACACGGGAGGCATCAGGAACCTTCAAGGCATCTTGGACAGCCATGCGGAACTTTTCAAGGACGAGCTTGGACTGGTCAAGGGTACCAAGGTGAAGCTCTTCGTCTATGACTCTTGCAAACCTGCTTTCTTCAAGGCTAGAACAGAACCGTATGCCTTGCAGAAAAAGGTGGAGGCTGAGTTAGAAAGGCTGGAGAAAGTTGGTTTTATAGAAAAGGTCCAGTTCTCGGCGTGGGCAGCCCCAATAGTGCCAATCCTCAAGCGTGATGGCAGTCTGCGCATCTGTGGGGAATATAAGCTCACTGTCAACAAAGCAGCCATTGTGGACAAGTACCCTCTTCCTCGAATTGAAGACATACTCTCCTCGTTAGGGAACGCTAGGGTCTTCAGTAAATTGGATCTGGCCAATGCATACTTGCAGCTACCTCTGGAAGAAGAGTCAAAGGAGTACATCACAATCTCCACCCATCGAGGACTGTACAGGTACAATCAACTTCCCTTCGGAGTGTCTTCGGCACCAGCAATATTTCAGCGCACCATGGAGTCATTGTATCCTGCTCATGGCACCTTCGTCCCTTCCCTGTCTTGGTCCTACATAGTACCCATTACCTGTCCTGGTCATGTGACCTCAGGTTGGCAGGCATACCAAATGTTTCCGTCTACATTGATGATCTTCTGGTGTCTGGTAGTATGGAGGAGGAACATTTGCACACGCTGGAAGCAGTCCTGGATCGTCTTAGCAATGCTGGAATGAAGTTAAAGCTCTCCAAGTGCTTTTTCTTGTTGCCTTCAGTCGAGTACCTGGGCCATGTAATTTCCGCAGAAGGAATCCGCCCATCATCAGAGAAAACTCGAGCCATATCTAATGCCCCAGCACCTCAAAACGTCACACAGCTAAGGTCCTTCCTGGGTCTACTTAACTATTATGGCAAGTTCCTGCCAAACCTGTCAAGTGTGCTGGCCCCGTTGTATACCTTGCTGCAGAAAGGTAGTTCCTGGAAGTGGGAAAAGGAACAGAAGGTGCATTCTTCAAGGCCAAGCAAATGCTTATGTCAGCAAAAGTCCTTATCCTTTTCGATCCCAAAAAGGAGCTACTGCTGGCCTGTGATGCCTCGCCTTATGGGATTGGTGCTGTGCTCTCTCACCGGATGGAAGATGGCTCGGAGAAGCCGATAGCATTTGCTTCGCGCAGCCTGTCCCAGGCGGAGAGGAAATACTCCCAGTTACAGAAGGAGGGTCTAGCTGTTGTGTTTGGAGTTAGCAAGTTTCAGCTCTATCTTTTGGGTAGAAATTTCACTATTCTCTCTGACCACAAACCGCTGCAAAATACATCTTCAGCACAGACCGAACCATTTCACCTATGGCATCGTCACGGATTCAACGTTGGGCGTTAAATCTGAGTGCTTACTGCTATCAGATTGAGTTCAAGCCTGGAAGCCAGCAAGGCAATGCAGATGCACTGAGTAGGCTCCCACTGGACGAGGCACCCAAGGATGTTCCGGTTCCAGGAGATACCATCTGCTTGATGGAAGCTTTGGATTGCTGCGGTCCAGTTACAGCTGCAGTAATCAAGTCCTGGACCGACAAGGACCCTGTCCTGTCATGTGTTAGAAATTTGGTACGTCACGGCAACTGGTCAGCAGCTCCTCAACACCCAGATTTTCAACCCTTCCTTCAGAGACAGTTGGAACTCAGCGTGGAAGGTGATTGCCTGCTTTGGGGGTGTCGCGTAGTGGTACCAAAGGCTGGAAGCAAAAAGGTGTTGGAAATGTTACATGACTCCCACCCAGGCATCACAAGGATGAAGGCGATTATCACCAGAAGTACAGTCTGGTGGCCAGGAATTGACAATGCACTGGCAACTAAAGTGAAGACTTGTCAAGCCTGTCAGAGTAATAGGAAGTCTCCACCCTTGTCATTACTTCATCCGTGGGAATTCCCGGCTCACCCCTGGTCTCATCTCCATGTAGACTTCGCTGGACTATTTCTTGGAAAGCATTTCATCGTGTTAGTGGATTCTTTTTCCAAGTGGTTGGAAGTTGCTGTGGTCTCTTCCTGTTCCTCCCTGCAAGCAATCAGATTCTTGCGGTACGTGTTTTCGACTCGTGGGTTGCCTGAAATGCTTATCTCAGACAACGGCATAGCATTCACGTCTGCAGAATTTAAAACTTTTGTAGCTCACAATGGTGTCTGTCATTTAACTAGCGCTCCGTACCATCCGGCTACAAATGGCTTGGCGGAAAGAGCAGTCCAGACATTTAAGGAAGCTCTCCAGAAAACTTCTGGAGACATTGAGACAAGACTGGCGAAATTCTTGTTCAGCTACAGAACGACACCACATACTACCACTGGCGTTTTGCCTGCAGAGCTTTTGCTAGGCTGCAAGCCTCATACATTACTTGACAATCTGCACCCGGATCTCACGTCGAAGGTAGCCAAAAGCCAGGAAAAGCAGAAGAGAGATCACAACAGTCATGCCAGGCCTAGGTCGTTCCAAGTTGGCGATCCAGTTTATGTCAGGAATTTTAATGGCTCTCCGCAATGGCTCCCAGGGGTGGTGGAGGGTTTTTCTGGCGCTGCTGGTGAAGATGCAGGAAGGGAGGACTTGTCGTCGACACATCGATCATGTGAAGCCACGTGCTGTTGTATTTGTGGAAGAGGAGAAGCTAGGCAGAACGGAAGGAGACAGTAATTTGGTAGACTTCCTTCCAGACCTTGCGTTTAGTGTTGAGAGGGTGGCAGAGCTTCGAGCCGGGGAAGAACAACCCGCTGTAGAAGTACAACTTGCTGCAGAACAACCTGCGGCAGAACAGCCGCTGGAGGCGGTAGGCAATCAGGGTCATAGCGAAATTTCTGCTGAACCACAGTCGAGTGTTACCCAGGATGACAGTGCAGTCTCAGAACAGGTGCTGGAGGAGCAACAAAGTCTGCAGCCTAAGGATTCTACTTCACCAGTTGCAGTAGTTCCGGCTGATATCTCCCTGGAGGCAGAGCAACCTCCACCGCCGGCCCCGCCCAGATGTTCATCTCGTCGACGTCACCCCCCAGACCGCTTTGGGCTAACAGGGGAGGAGTGTAGTATACGTCAATGCTGACATTATGTGACCGTATCAGCTGGACTTCATTAAAGAACAATTATAGTCTTTGTGCGCAAGCCAGAGGCGGCCGCCGAAGATTCTAGAAGAGCACTCACTATTTATAAGTATGTCATTGTGCACTGAGTTCAGTCAGTGTGTCCAGTGTTGTGTATAGTGTCTTGCTGTGTAGATTATAGTTGTGTGCCATGTCCGCTACTCGAGCGTGCAACTAGGATTCGCGTCAGGGCGATACTACAGCATGGGAGGGAGAAAGTGTCCACTTCCCTCCAGAACAAAATTATTTCTTCCAAGGAATATTGGATGATGTCTATAAATCGCTATTGTTGGGTTTGAGTAATGAGAACAATTTTGTGATAAGCACAATGCCAACAATAGGTAAGTACATGATTTGCATAGGTGTCGAACTCTACAGACCAGTGGTGCCTATATTGTCAATAACTGTCAAAATACTTTAATATAGTAATTAAATTATGAATGTAAATATCACAGCCTTTGGTATGTGATAAGTATTTGAGATCTTTTAGATTGCTGTGCTTCATATGAATATGAATGATATTATAGGGTTCAAACAAAAGAGTGTAGTGAAATATCAAGTTCACATATTGTAGAGACATGCAGTGCAATTCCTAAGCTATTTAACGTTTTTTTAATATCTCATTTATTTAATCCATTAAAGCCTTTGCAAACAGAGAATAATGTACACTCTTGAAATTTCAAACACTGCAGACTCTTGTGGTCTCATACATTTCAAACATCAAAAATTGAAAACAAGCATTGCCCAGTTCGTCCTACATATTTCGCAGATGTTCCTGACAACGAACATAACTTTTAAATGTCATAGACTTTTAATAGAAAGCAGCATTGTATCTTGACTGCATTATTGAATACTATTGACGTATTGTCCATTTATCACTAGAACCCTGTGAAGTTAGTATCACTTACTAATGCTGTGAATAAATGGTTCATTTTGTGATTCCTTTTCTTAATAACAGATTTGCCATGGGAAGCTTTTGAACTCAAGAGGAATACCGTTGTAGCTGCGCCAGTTTCCATGAAATCAGCATTTGAACAGAAGATGGAGAACATAGATTAGTAACATGTATTGTAATTTTGATTGTTATAAATTATCGAACATGCATTGTTTATTGAATGATATAAAGAGTCATGCTGCAAAATGAGGAAAAACATTTTTTGAAGCAAATTCCATTTTGATTCAAAATTAATCAAATGAATTGTAATATATACAAATGAGAAATGAGAATGAGAAATTCCACAGTGAAATGAGATGTGGTTTTCAGTAGAGGAGTAAATTCTCTATCACATTTCAATAATCTCACTCACCTGTGCATTCATAACTACTCTCTGCAGTGTCAGTGCAGATTCTGCACACATCTTATGTGTTGCCTTCTTGTCACTTCTAAGGTCAAAATAATGCACTCTGTAGCA
Organism: Ephydatia muelleri; assembly: GCA_013339895.1. Classification (NCBI taxonomy): domain Eukaryota; kingdom Metazoa; phylum Porifera; class Demospongiae; order Spongillida; family Spongillidae; genus Ephydatia; species Ephydatia muelleri. The sequence goes on along the minus strand of JABACO010000002.1, from coordinate 5,306,208 downwards.
TATTTCCAGTCTCTGTACAGTTTCCTTATCAAGACTGCATGCTCATTCTTGTAACAGACAAAAAGCAAGCAGAACAAACAGTAGGCTCCATCCTGACTTATGGAATAGGCCAACCCTGGGTATTTGCCTATCCAACTGTATATGAAGCTCCTGTGTAATGAAAAATATAATAATATAATATCAATATATGCATAGAATACTGAAGAATGCCATTTGGTACACACCATCTGCTTACTCCTGTTTTTGTTTTGAACTCCTGAACAGGAAACTTGTAGTCATTTGCAGGAACAGTTATGCTTTTCAAAGCTTCATATTTCTCAGACTGAGTCAAAGTTTTCCCAATGTCCTTATCTGTTATTATAGTGTCATGCAGATTACATGTACAAACTGCATGCACTTGCACTAACCATCGATGATCATCAACTGGGGCACCTGTCATTGTCGCTGTGGCTCAGGAACTTGTTCAACTTCTTCAGCAGGGACTGAGAGCACTAAGAAGGTTGAGGAAGAAGGAGTCTGTTGCTGCAGTGAGCGGATGTCTGCTGAGACTGGATCCTGCTGTATGGTTGTTATGGAGTTGTCCAAGCTCAAAATTTTGTATGCGGTATCGTGTAAATCAACGCAGACACACAAGTGCTGCATAAAGCAGTTTTTGCCAATTAAATTACCACAGACTGAGACGGTGACCGTTTGCAAAAGAAATTGGTAATCGCTGACGCTTTTATCTTTTTCGGCACTCCGTTGCGTTTGCAGAGCCGGCTGGTCTTCGATCAAATAGCGCGGCTAGCATTGGTCGCCATCACGTAGATGCAATACACGTGGCCTGCGCTCTTAATAGAATTCGCGCTCTTAATAGAATTCAAACGTACAATAATTGATTCAATGAATTGTATTATTTGCTAAGGTAATGGAAGGGGGCGTCGTGGTCTCGTACCCAGACCCAAATGTACGTAACGATAATCATCGCTTACAGTATGACATCACGTAGTAATGTCATTGGAATGTTAGTTACGTAACTGACAATTGGAATGTTGGATGGTGAAGTGGAATTTAATTAAGAATCACTGCAAAGTGTGCCGCTCTGCCATTTTGGAATCCAGGAATAGGCGATCGCTTGAAAGTTGCTCTTGTATTCAGAATGAGATAGATGTTTGAAAAAGTTAAGCACAGGCTAATTTATGCACCATATGTTTTCGAGCGGTAGAGAAGTACCTAGACCTGAAACGTCGGTACAAGAGCCTAGAAGTGGATCTAGTCACAACAATGCAAGGTCTTTGGAATCGTCAATCAACATCACTAACGAGCGTCGATGACGGAACGTAGAGGGATTAAACGACCGATTGCTGCACACTCCAGTGCCTCTTCAAATGAGGAGGAATTAGGTAGCATATCACCATGTGCTCCAAATTTTTCTTTTTGTAGCAAGAAATGTGATGATTCTACTTACACTCACCATAAGGACATTCCAGTGTCAGTCAACTCAGGCATCAGTGTCACAGTCAACTCAGGCATCAGTGTCACAGTCAACTCAGGCATCAGTGTCACAGTCAACTCAGGCATCAGTGTCACAGTCAACTCAGGTGTCAGTGTCACAGTCAACTCAGGCGTCAGTGTCACAGTCAACTCAGGCATCAGTGTCACAGTCAACTCAGGCATCGGTGTCACCTCAACTCAGGCGTCAGTGTCACAGTCAACTCAGGCGTCAGTGTCACAGTCAACTCAGGTGTCAGTGTTACAGTCAACTCAGGCATCAGCGTTACAGGCAACTCCAGTGCCCATCATGTCAGTACCAACACAACCATTAATCAGCTACCAGATGAAAGGTCACCATGGAGTGGCTTCAGGCTAGTCGGTGATAATATTGGATTGATTTTGAAGGATTGAATTGTAATGCCACTTTGATTGATCCCACGACAATTGACACAACTCTATTTTTACCTACACCAGAAGATACAAGTGTACAGATTGTCAACTAATTGCTCGGATTTTATCTCATGACATTATTAAGGATAATGATTTGTTATTATTAACAAAAGGCCACATTGAACACAAATATTCTGACCACATGTCTAAAAAGTCTCAAGTGGTAAGTTCTAAAACAGTTTTAATGCATTGCAATTTAATTCACTTGTTTCTAGGTGCCATTAGGAGTGTTCTTTAAAGATGAGAATAAGCTGGATGAAATGGCAGATGTTTTGAATTAACTTCACAAGTATGTGGCGGTGGTACGGAAAACCGAGACATATCAAACAGCAGAGGAAGTAGCAGCCGAAACCATCACCTGTCATGTTGATCACTTCAGCCACACATTGATTGGTGGGGATGGCAAGAGTTAGAGGATGCCAGAGAGTAAGAAGAAACTCAGAGACTGGAAGAGAGCGTTTGGAAGGATTGGACCCAGTGATTGAAGATTGGCATGCTAAAATGTGTTATATGAAGGTAATTAACAAGTAATTAATAGTAAAATTGTCATGTGCAAGTCCTAATCTACACATTCCTGATCATGACACAAGATATGCTAGACATAACAGTACATGATGGACTGTTATGTCTTGAATTGAACTCTGTAGCATATCTTGTGTCAATCATGCACTGTTATGTCTGGAACTCTTAGCATAACTTGCGTCATGATCAGGAATGTGTGGATTAGGACTTTCACATGAGGATTTATGTACAGCTTGTAACAAATGCCCACATGGTTACAGCAGTACTGCACATTCTGAATATTGGAAGTGTATCTGAGCTCTGAACATTGTTTTCAGAAAAATCATCTATGGAAGTCATCTGTGTTCAGATAGCTAGTGAAGGCAGTTTGTGGAAAGTACATAGACAGTAACTTTAGTGCAGAAAGGAAAACTGCTTCAGATATAGACCATGTGCTTGAATATGTAAAAGAGGCACTAACTCTAGGAATGATTTTTCTTGAGGTAAAAGATGCCATTAGAGAGGGTGATGGAATAAGAGTTCTTAGGTGCTGGAAGTATTTCTTTCGGGGATCTGGCCATACAAACTATTGCGCTGAGGGATTAACATTCCTAGCACAATATTACTACGTTTTCCCACCACGTCTAGCTGAGCAGATGCTGTGGGGATGCTTTGTTAACTATGAGGGAAAGAAAGGCAAAAACTTTTCTACAGATCTACAAATATGGAACATATAAATAGAACCTGCAAGGATGCAATCCGACATGCAATTGTGTGTAGTTGCAGTTGCTGTCATTGCAATTACATGGACTAGTGGGGGAATTAAACGATTTCTCCTAGCTTGCCAAACTATTTTTTAAAGTGTTGCCCCCTTAAAACACACACACAACACACATACACACACACACATGCACACACACACAAACACACAAACACATATATGAGGTAGTCAAAGTAAGTTCAAATTCGCTTGACATACCATTCAGTAATGCAATGGCCTCGTCAACCATGAAAGCAATCAACTTGTTCATATATGTAGGCATTCGAATCATCTCTCTCTGTGACAGATTTGTTAAAAGCAGTTCTAGCACAATGATTTTCCACTGCCTGTCGGCAAGCTTAAGAAAGCATCGTTTCCTTCTACAAATGCCTTAACTGCCTTGTTCTGGTTTGGACGAATGTTATAGTAGCATGGACTGATGAAGAGTAATAGGTATTCGCCATCATGTATTTTTTTTTTGCTGGGATTCGCCAGTGGCATAAGCTGCAGACAAACCTTTTGAAGATAGAGACGCCACCTTGGGGAAAAAAGAGGCAGTATTAACCGTAGAGTTCATTAAAGGCAAAGGGCAGAATAGCGTCAGTTGAAATTCATTAGATGGGGACCTTTGTGTCATTCATCTCCTAAAGCATGCCAGTCTTCTTCTTAGAACTCCCTCCAACGTTACTCCATTATGTGCATCAGAGGAACACGATCACCTATAGCCCAAGTAAACACTCACACTCACCTGTGGACAACTTCTGTAACGCCAAAACTGAAAACCAAATATTGTTTAAGGGGCTGATGATATAGATTTAACGTTGGGAGCTCTAGACAAGATCAGACAATGCAAGCTGGTGGGTACATTAATTTGATAGAGGAATTTAGCATGGCACGATACTGTAAATGTGTTCCATGAAAGTTCACTATTTAGTGTGCATAGATCAGTGCATACTAGTACTGTACATACTTTACAGTAAGTACACTGTGAAACATGCATGCAAAGAGTAGGAAATGTCGCTTCCTCAATTTCAAGCTTGGCTATTTATTGTTAAACTACAACCAATGCAATTGAGTACTACATACTGTATATGCTCGTTTCGTCATTTTTATCATTCTCGGATATTTGTGCATGCATGCATGGTGTTCTGTATATGTACATGTTATTTGCAAATGTACAACTGTACATGTAAAGATAGTCGGGGTATGCTTTTGTGCTGGTCATGTTTTAAAAGAGTGTGTTATATGTAGAGTTGTGTGTGAGTATGAAGGTGTTGTCATGTACCATGGTATAGGAGAAGAGAAACTGTTGAGAAAAGTATGGTGGATGGCGGCTGTTTAAGAACAGACCTTAGACGCTGTTGGAAAATTGCTCAACATCCAGTTACATTAACATGTAGAACTCCAAATTACATCAGATGGCATGGTTTACTACTGGTGCAGACTTTATGATTTCTATTAGATAAGGATATAACTCTCTCTCTATTCCAACTATACAATAAAAATAAAAATCAAATCGCTTGAGAACCTGACAACAAATGCTGAAAAACGGCAGAAGTTTTTTTTGTGAATATAAGATGTGTGTTGAAACACTAATCCAGTCAGGTACGCTGTCAATTGAGCACTCGATCTATGCACAAAGTCAAAATTGTGCTCAAAAAATGTATATGAAGTGCATTGCCTGGAAGAATTTCTGCCATGAAGGAGCGACTGTCTCACCTTCTTATTAGCTGTTGTGTTCCTAGCTTTTCTTTTGACATCAAGTATCTTACGAAAAGATGCTTATTCCACTTATCCATAAATGCATCTACCTATACTTATTCACGCATGCAGGTTTTAACAGGCACAGCACCATTTGTAATATTCAGTTCGAATATCCATCCCAACTTCATCGACATAAACTATCCAGCAGCCACAGGGAGTTTGCTACAACTCTTGAATCTCATTAGAATGGATCAAATGAGGTAATTAAGTGATGTGGATGAACAATATATAAATCCAAACAATTTCACATATGCAGTTTGATATGGAGAGCTAGTGCACACTACAATGTCAGTGAAGATCACATGTACCTTGAAGTACTCACTGCAGAGGAGTCAGTAGATGAGCTAGCATGTGAAAATATTGCATCCAGTATTTCTGATTCTGATTCTGAATCAGATATTCAGACTGAATCTGAATGTGAAGAATCAACAGTGACTAGTGAGTTAAACAAAGCTGAACTAATATGTCGTTCATTCTATCTGGGCAACATCTTGACGTAGTGCCAAATCAGCAGACAGAACCATTTTCTTATGAACAGTTTGCAATTTTATATGCATTCCATCACAGTACTCATCCTCCGATATGCCATGCTTTGGAGATGATCTTCAATTATTTGTAATGTACTATACATGTATAAGGGCAAAAGAAATGTGAAGTTTATGTGCCACAGGGACAATCTATCGTCACCATAATTATATGATTTAAAGAGATTGGCTTTGCCTGGTCATGCAGCATCACAATGTGTTAGCATGCTATTTCATCACACAATTGTAAATCTTAAACAGACTGCCAACTATTTTCAACACTCAATTTAGATGCGTACTGAGGCTGGAGAACCCTTTATTTAAATGGGCCTATTGATGTTGTGCAGCATTGTTTTAGAAACCCTGCTATCAGCAGCTCTGTACAAAGATTGCCAGTATCACACACAGATGTTGTATTGTAAGTCGCTTAGGTTTTTTAGTTGGAATATTTCCTTTACATGTGTATAACTCATAGTGAGATGTGGGAGGCTGATAAATGGAACAAGGAGGCAACATATCAAGCTGTTTCCCAGTGAATCATTTACAGCAGAGATACTCTTTTCCTTGGTGATGAAGTCACTATAAAGGAGAATCAGATTGTCAGAGTATTGCCTGCTCCCAATTCTGGTGCATTTCTGGTACAGAGATCTTATATCTGGTATCAGATGGATTCAGAGGTTCATCTCCATAAGCATTGAAATATGCTGATTTAATATTATCCCTTGCAAATAGGAAACAAAATGCTTCACCTCTCCACATCCTGTAAAGGAGAAAGCCAAAGGAATGACTGTTGTCGTTGCTCCATTATTGCTGTAATCTGATGATCTCAGTGGAAACTGTAGCAAACAATGGAATCTGTTTGACGTACAGTATGGTGTTTGCTTTTGGCTGGTCTTCCAAAACAGCAAAACCATCATCTCCGCCATATTGATCTGTTGTGTGCATCTAATACCGCAACAGCTGTAGACATGATAAGTGCTGTTGTCAAAGATCTTTGCATGCTAGAAAATGGAGTTGAGATGTTTGATGCCAGAATGTATTTGTTATTGCTCCACTTGTGATACCTGTGACAATCCCAGAGCATCATAAATTCTTGGCCACATGACTGGAGGACCAATAATGTTCTGCAGAGTGTGTAAGGTACAGTCATTTAATTCCTACCTGCTGTACTGTTAATTCAACCTTATAGGCCAATGTAAATGACTCACCTGATCTGATAGGGATTATGTGAAGTAAGGAGGTAAGCATCTTCTGAATTTCAGAAGATTGCTTCAGCACATGGGGAATGACGAACTGAGCTGAGGACTGCATCTGGGCTGTGTGATAAGCCAACAGCAATATTAGACCTATTGATTGATGCTTTTAGGTTAGTTTGCAAATATAAAACATATAATTTTGACATCTTAAGACAAATTGCGACTTCAAGCTTTTATGGAGGCCTTCAATTACTCCAGATTTCGTGTGAAGCCTAGGGCAAAGCATATATGCCGATATTCAGGTTCCCTACTTGGTGAGATCTGAAAGCTTTTGCTCAGATGTCACTGTTTGCTCTCCAACCATATTTAACAAGTGGAGAGATGGAGATCTGGACAACACTGCTAAATGTAAGGCTGTTCAATTATGAGCTTAAATTGAACACGGTTTTTTGCTATTAAAGGTATTTAGGATTATTTACTGCAATGTGGTGAGGCAAAGTTGCATACATGAATATGAAGTGGCTTGCAATTACTTTGTACAAGCTGTAAAAACACACAACACACCTCTTTTGAGGTAATACAAGATTTATCTTCTGCTTCATACCACAATGTCTTCGTGATTATGGCCACCATCAAATGTTTGCTGTTCAAAACAGTCTGCATGAACTGTCCTCTGATGGTGTTGACGAATGACCTAGTGATTGTGCCATCCTTATCTGTAGAGAATTCTATCTCAATCTGCCATGAGTGTGGGACTCCCTGCAATACGAAACGTTTCCTGTGCCATTTTGGTCTATACATCTCCTGAACAGTAGTAGCATTTAGATGAAGTACTTGTTTTTCTAATGCTTCTATCCTGTGTGTCACAGGCCCCGAACTTTCTTCATTACGAGAGTCTGCATGCGGCGACACTACCGGTACTACTAGAGGTACCTGTACCACTCGTACACGGACGGGATATACGTGGTGGACCTAAAGATGCATCTTATTAATAACGCAGATATAGAGGACATAATCCAAACATACCAGTGATACAAATAAGTCACGGCCCGCATGGTTATATTACATCGATTAGTTGCGGCGAAGCCATGGATACTGCAGATGGCTTGTTTGTTCCAATTACACCTTTACACGTCGCGAAACACGTGCATTTTAAAAACATTCCAGCAATTTTGGACATCCATACACGTCTGAAGGAAGCAGCTGGTATACACAATGTACATGTATGATGAATGTTACTAATGTAAAGTGTATTTGTACCTTAAAGAAATTTCCTTTTACTTTCACCAATTAAGGATGTCCACTCATGACATGAAGTATTTGTGTCAGACTCACATTCTTCTTCTTTTGAAGCGCTTCTCGAGAACTGGTTCCGCACGGTGATCCGATGACGGTGTTACGCGCAAAGTGTGGATTTGCGCAATCCCGGGATTGTCCTGCGCAAACCCTGGACCACTGGTGTTTGCGGCCATATATTTTGTGGACAGTACGTTTATAACCCGAAATATTGAAATCATTACGTATTCCCTTAGCAACGTCCTAGACAACCAGAGCCAAGAAACGTGAGCCCCCTGTACAAAAACAGGAATTATACCAGCGTCATTGAAAACTTCTAAACAAAAGAAGCATCATCTTTCTACATACACTGCGTTTCTCGTGTCACAGTGTTGACGCTACGGCAAGTTATGGCTCTTGAAAGCGGGTAACCCTCGACGTACCTGTCCACTTTGAAGTAAGTTTTCCACGCTCCCGACCCGTAGAAGGTTTTGATTCAAACTAAATCTTCGAGATAACAGAAGGTACTAACTGATTCGATTATCTGCTTGTAGCCGACTTTTTTTGGGCTAGAGATACGTATTGCTGAAATATCGTGAATTTAACGGTATCAAAATTTTACTCTTTTGGGGGCTGCCACGTTTTGTGGAGCTATTGAAAGCAGGTCCTTCTTCATAATCAAGGACAGTCTTTCGACTAGGTCATGTACTGAATGCAAGGAGTTAAACCTGGCATGGATGGATTCTGCTCCTTGCTCCTCAGAATACCAAATCCAACGTATGTTCTTTTTGCCCATGGCACTGTACGTTCTTCCAGCATGTGCATTTTTAATGTTACAGAGCAGTCTGGGAAGGAACTCCTAAAGTGCTCCATGAGCTGGGCCGTTATCGTTTGTATTGGATTATGTAAAGTTATTTCATACATGTACTTGTCCATGCATGCACGTTAAAAGCGTACCTAGCTCCTCTTCAATGAAATTGTTATCATGACACTCAGCAGGGTGAACATGTTAACTTCATGCATGCCTCCGTTGCTGGTGTTATTAGTGTAGGGCACTTTTTTGTTGCAACCTCTACGATGGAGGTACACAAACGCTGATGTTTGTTGGCTAAATAGTGTATGAGTTACAACAACTGAACTAAATTTAGATGATTATAACCTGTAGTGTCTTGTGGTGGTTACCAACAAACACACCACCAAAGTATTGCTGCCGCTGCACCTTGAAGGATTAGAGGGCTTCATCCAATCCCTTCACAAATGGACCATCATGAAGGGCAAACTCCTTGCTAGTAACTTTAGTGGTCTTAGCTATTTCCATTTCCTGTGTTAGGTGTTATAATCATTAAAATCAGTGTTTGTTTAACCCTTACCATTTTCTCCACAGACTGCCTCCTGTCCAGGGCATGCCTGATAAGGATCTCCATAACAGGGCTGTCCTCCCCATATGCCACCAATACGTACATGACAGCTACCTCTAAAGCTGCCAAGGAGTCTTGGGCTTCAGCCAGCTTAGCCTTGGCCACCTGCTTCTTGTACAGCTCTTCAGTGTACTTTGTGAATGAGGATGAGCTGCTGCTTTCTTCCTGGTATGTGTACGCCAGCTGCAAGTCAAACTGGTGGCAAGTGTCCTCCAGCAGCCTGAATAGCTTCATGAAGACACCCTGTGCCATATGCAGCCCTGGTATAAATCCTCCACTAAGAAGGGGCCACACACTCTGCATCGCTCTTCGACTTTCTTTGCGTTTATCTCTAAAATACTGAAATTATTCATAAAAACTTCTGCCTTATTCTGGGGTTACAAAAAAAGGCGGCTATTTATGAGCGATATGTATATACTCTCCTATGTGTGCTGATCATTATTTTACTCGCTTACAGATTTCTACGGGTCGGTTGGTCCGCAAAGACCGCTCAAGTACACCCCATCTTTTCCCGCCAAAATTACATTGATGTGGAAACGGGCTGCGCAGAACCATTCATAATAAATGTAGTCCTTGTGCAATTATGGCTTATGTATAGCTGTGGTAGAGTGTTTTCATGAGCATTTTCTCTCCTCGGAATGTCATAAGGCGAGTATGATATGTGCTCGCAAAAACAGATATCGTATAATGAGATGCGCTAGATATTTTTTTGGTCGCCCATACTAAATTACGGTATCACTTAATTATCCAACCTACTGTCCGGCCGCAAACACCCGTGGGACATGCAGGATCCATGGTTTTTGGTACAATCCATGGATTGGCCGCGCAATTCTAAGATTGCTCGTGCGCAAAGCATAGATTAGGACAATCCTGGGATTGCCCTGCGCAAAGCGTAGATCAGACAGTCTGTAATATATTAGCCATGGGTAACGAATAATGAGTACATCCACATTACTTTATATCAAATAACAAGCGTTTGCAGTACAAATAAAAGGCCTATGGTGTACAAATACAATTGTTCTCTACTAATGAGACACCGAGCACAGTGAACTGTGCAGCCATGGTTCAGAATTCTTGAAAATGTGGTCAGTTTCAATACATCTTGATATGCAGTCCTTCATGTCTCCCTTTGTATACAGTTGCTTGCACGCAAGCCTCCAATAATGCTACCAAATATGAAATACTGAGATATCACTTTTTCCTCACCATCACCAGTATCTGCAGAAATATATGGAGACAAATTATTACATCAAGATTTTAATTGGCCTTGCAGGTATAAATTACTTAATTTCATGCCAATCAGCCCAAGAATAATTTCCATTGATTAACTATCATCATATGGAGAAATGGCCCATACATAGGCGGTCATCTTGCTTTTTTTTTTTCAAATTGAATTTCAAACACGTTTGTAATTTACGATAAATCGGAGTGATTGTGAATCTGTGCTTTATAAGATTACCATGAACCATTCGTAAACTAAAATCAAGACAAAAATTTAGTTTCTACCGCGCATAATTTATTCATAAACGAAGTAGTCATTACGTAATACCTTCCGTCATCTTAGAATTATTAACAGTATGTCGGCTAGCTAGTATGGGTTAACGGTTATAAACTTTAATAGCTGTGATCGTGACGTAACTATCAAGACAATTTGAATTACAACTATAATTGTACCGATACACAAATTAAAATTAACTTATCAGCTGTGCGTCACTTGCATGCACCGGAGAAGTGTAGCGCATCAATTAGGCACAATGATGCATGCAGGGATCGAACTACGTATGTCCTTCATGCTTTCATCTTCTGAGACGCAGGTGTTTTGGTGAGTATAGGCTACTATGTGAATTTAGTAGCGTAGCCCCCCCCCCCCCCCCCCCCCCCCCAAGTGGGCTACATGTACATGTCCATAGCTGTGTCCAGCGGCGTAGTCAGTTACATAGTATACATGAATATCACAACAGGAGAAGCAGGCATGTTGGGCATGTGTGTGTGTGTGTGCATGTGTGTGTGTGCATGTGTGTGTGTGCATGTGTGTGTGTGCATGTGTGTGTGTGCATGTGTGTGTGTGCATGTGTGTGTGCATGTGTGTGTGCATGTGTGTGTGTGCATGTGTGTGTGTGCATGTGTGTGTGTGCTTGTGTGTGTGTATGTGTTGTGTGATTGTGTGTGCGTGTGTATGTGTGTGTGTCTCTGACTGTATATACATGCATAGATAATCTATCATACATGTACATGTATGTGTGATGTGATTGTGTGCAATCTCGTTATGTGATGTCATTTCATCTTCCCCCAGCACCGGATGGATTTGATGCTGTGTCGGTGCAGAATGTGGGCTCCACCTACATCATTGTGTCTTGGGACTTTGCCAACTCACAGTAATGGCATCCTCATCAACTTCAGTTTGTATTGCAATGGTGCTCTGGCGGGTGTCCCGCCACTTACTGTGATCAGCTACAACACCACCGGCCTCCTCCCCTTCACTTTGTACATGCACATGTTAGTCTTCTCTGCTACTGTTTGCAACATGCGCAAATAACAGTGTGCATGGTACATGTATATGATCTGTGCTCAATACGTTATCTGTTGGACAGGTCCTCCAGTCATGCCCACAGGCACTGCACTCCAGTTGGAACGTGGTGTTGGGCGTCATCAGTGCTGCAGCCAGCCTGCCCAGGTACATTGTGTACACTTCAATCACTTAGTTTGTGTTCCATCTTTCTTTGCTCTTATCCCTCTCTCCTCCTTCCTTTCTTTCTCTCCTGTCTCACCTACTCCCTCACTTCCTCCTTCCTTTCTTTCTCTCCCGTCTCACCTACTCCCTCACTTCCTCCCTCACTTCCTCCCTCCCTTCCTCCTCCCTTCCTCCCCTCCCTTCCTCCTCCCTTCCTCCCCCTCCCTCCCTCCCCCCTCCATCCCTCCCTCACTCCCTCTCTCCTGTCCTCCTGTAGTCATGTACATGTACACCAGCAGGGACATCTCTGGCTAAATTACACATACCATTTATCCACCCTCCCTCCCTCTTACCTCCCTTCACCTTCACCTCCTCACTGTCCCTTGCTCCTAGCTCCAGTACATTGTGATTCCTACCTTCTCAGCATGAGAAGGACAGCCTTCCTGGGGGACCCCCTGATCCTGAGTCGGACACTAATGACATTGTCATCAGCGTATTTATTAATAAGATCATTAACCTGACAAGTCCTTTGGCTCCTCTGTGAGTACTTCACTCAATATGCCTATAGACCTTATAAGGTCATACCTTAGCACTATTCCCCAGGACCCCATGTGCATCCTTCTACAACTCCCCTCTCTGCTAGTGGAGCATACTGCCCCAAACATTCATGACTCCAACAAGTCAGTACAGATACAGATGTGTAGTGTATTAGCGTTGATATAGGCCTTCGATCTCCCTCGGTACTGTTGTTTATTGGCCTTGGGGCCTGACTGCTACCACAAAACCCACAAGGGCAGTTCAAGGTGTACACAACCATTGTCCTGGCTAAAATGAATACAATCAAAGCATCTAGTGAGCTGACCTTCACTTGATAGGCAGATAGTGTGGCAGATACGTGTACTTGAAGATTGGACTACTTGTGAGGGAGGGTGTGTGTGTGTGTGTGTGTGTGTGTGTGTGTGTGTGTGTGTGTGTGTGTGTAAGTGGTAATGCCCGTGGTTATTTTATCTCACATCCATGGGACGAGCTACACCTCTATGTAATGGGCTTTTTCTGTGTACATGTACTGTAGGCACAAGCGCTTCCATACACTCTTTGACTTGTTGAAATATTGGTTGATGTCGAAGTACAATGTAATGTGCTCTTCCCTAGACCCTATGGAGGAGCTTACAGCCAGTCCCCCATACCCCAGCTGGAGCAGGACGTGGGCATGGGTCATTTGTCCTCCCACCCCCCCCCCCCCCCACCCCACAAACTGGATCCATCACTGAAATTGAATGTACTCTCTTGTCAGGATCAGCTGAACAGGATGCCCTTACAATGAAAGAGTCACCCCTCAAAAACTTGATACTGTTCTTCCTAAGGCCACACCCATCATGGGGGTGGTTGCAAAATGACTAACAGTTTTTGCTTCCTCTATCTGTATCAGTCCCTGCACCATCATCTTTTATGAAAATGCTTGACCCTTGCACCCCAAATAACCCCTACACAAATACCATGTGCAGAAGTTGTTCAGGTATCATACATATACATGTATGTACATGTATGTACGTTGCATGCATGCCACACAACAAAATTCATGACATTGTGCCTTTGTTCTTTGTATAAACATCCAAATTAAGATAGGATCAGAAGAGGGCTATGTGCACACACACACACAGCATGTCTCAGCTTATGAAGTGAGAAGCTGAAATCCCATTGCAAGCATTGTTTGTTCAGATTACACAGTGGCTGACAGAAACAAAGAAAAATGAGTTCAATGACACCAAGTCCTATGAGCTTGGAGTTGATGGAAGCAATGGCAATGGCGCATTCTACCAACTGGCATCATGATTCTCATCCTGTCCAGTTCTCGCCATCCTTTGTATGTGTAGCCTGTATGTTTTTAAATTACTAATGACATAATGTAATCAGTAGAAGCCTGGGGGTCGGGGGGGGGGGGGGGGGGGGGGGGGGGGGGTGAGAGAGAGAGACAGGAAGGGTTGAGTAGGCAACACACGCAACATCTATCAGTAACACTCATAGTTTCAAGACATTCAGTTGCTACAGATGTTACATTTACAAGATGCACACCATTACAAGGGATTTACTGACCCCCTGATTTACACATGCCATGTAACTTGCCATTCAGCCAATCAATCGGGCTGGTCTGCACCATTTACTATAACTGCATGGCATGCCATGTAATGGTACGAAGGGAAAACTTATTTTTGCCCCATCACCAATTATATCCCGAAACACCACCCCCTGTTGCTTTCAACACAGATCCTCGTAACTAAATATCCATTCCTGGACCAATGGGACTTAATATATTCATGTATGATCAGTCACATTGGTCCTTCTTCCTATGCATGGGTAAAATGCAACCATAGGTGGGTTCAAAAGTAGTTCTGGAAGAGTTCAAACTCTGCACATACATGTATGTGATTGCCCACACATGTGTTAGAGGCAAAATATACAGTTTTTACTATTTATTCGCAATACATAATCGATATGCTACTGCTAAACTATACTACAACAGCGTAATACATTATTTCTAATAAATGCTCCCTTTGTGAAGGGCACTATTATTACACCCGATTCGAACCTAACTAATCACAGAATCACACTGTCAACACATCGATATCGAGTACGTGGATGGAACCACACAACTACGCTTAAAGTTTCTCACCTCGGATCTGCAAAATATTAGCGTTGTTGTTGTGTTAATTTGATAACTGGAGGTGTCGCATGTACATGTACATGTACACATTTGGCTGCTGGTTTGTTTCTCAGACACTCGATTCAGCTACGTGTAGGCCTATAGGATCCGCTAACATAATAATTTGATATACGAAGTGTTGCCAGCGTACGTAGATATCTGAGCGCAGCCGGTCGAGGTATATGCAGCCTACACTATCATTCTAATTTCAAGACAACGATCAGTCTACTCGGTGACAGACTCGAAGCTTTTAGTATTCCATGTAGTTATGTTTATATGCTCATTTCCCCCTGTCTACTCCGCCCCCTGGCCCACCTCGCCCTCTGCCTCGACTCCACCCTCCAGAATTGCACTAGATGGGCGTGTCCAAGTTAGGGTCTCACGTTAGCTAAATATCTATGGCAACCCATAGAAAAGCCATTAAAAAATGGCGCCTTATTGCACCAAAACCCATTTACAATTTTTAAAAATGGTCCCCAACTTCTTCATGACAACATTCACTTTTTTTCATATATGATAGTTGTAGAATAGCTTTAGAGGGTGGCAAAAGTTCTAACCCCCTCTGTTCATTAGTTATAACTAATGGAATATCTTAATTAGCATGATTTTTTTCCATTTTGTGTACAAGTCTATGGAATATCATATTTTCAGACATGGTCCCAGAATTTTGGACGGTATGATACAAAATTTGAAATTGCCTACATTTGAACATCATTTAGAGTAGTATTAGTGGGTAGCAAAAGTTGCAGGTCCGTTATTTAATTAAATAATAAAAACGCCATACAATGGAACGTACAGCGGAATGAAATCCAAAAATTTACAAACCGCAACTTTCGTGACCGTTCATTTCTCCATATGTTTCTCTTTCCTCAAGTCCTTGACTTTGAGGATGCTGGTCTGTCATTAAGAATGGTCACTTCACCAGGCCAGTTCTTTACAAAATCAGCAATTAAAGTGCTCCCATTGTAATATTTTACATGGGTAAAATAAGATATAAGCAATTAACTGATTTGGTGCAAGGTTCCAGCTAGGCCACCTCCTTGCCCCTCTCCTCTGATTGGTTCTGAAGAGCAGGATTGGTCCACCTATCCAATCATCAGTGCATTATTAACCTTGTAGATAAAATCACAACTTGAACACACACTTGAGGCTATACTATATAGGTTAGTACTTTATAAAACCTGATTCTATTTGATGGATTTTAGTGGCACTGACTAGATTTTGCTGTATAGTTTTTTGAGAACTGACACTTGCAGGCTCACAAACTGAATATCTGCACCCGTAGACCATGGAAGACATTCAAAGAATGCTGAATCTATATATGAAAAATCATGCACACATACATGTATAACTATGAAATTAACAATTTTCTCTGTACAGTAAGAGTTTTTTGGGGTAACATACGACCTCGTTGTTGACACTCATTAAAATTTCCACATACACCATTTTACTAACACGGCTAGCACGGTGGTGTTATTAGAATCCTGCACAGGTTAATGACGAAAATTATACTTGTCACATGTTGCTATTAAATGCTGGCTGGTGATCAACAGAGCACATCACAGAGTCAGCGTACAAGTGCAACTTCATCCAAAACTTCAAACGGTCGGTACTAGTCCCATTAATAAGCGCAACTACCTAACAAACTAGCTCCCTGGTTTCCTTTTTGACAAATACGGCTGTACTTCAGTTTACCCACTTAAACTTCATAATCAAATATGTAGCTGGCGCACATAAGTGCGTAACATATTGATAAAATAGCGGGCGCCCATAAACTGGGCCTTTTACAACCATCACAGGAAAGTGTTCTATTGAGGGTAGGCCTATTAATCGATCCGCTCTTTATAATGCCTACCACACAACTTAACTTTTTGAATAGCCCAAATAGGTTGGAGACCTAGACTGGCTAGACCGACGGTTATCTCAACTTATCTGTGTGTACGCTCAACGGCTCTGCCAGGCTCTGTGTAGTCGATACAACTTTTGTGCCTTAGTTATAGTTGAACATTACGAGATACGCGAGTTGATTGGGTTTAAAATATATAAGGGCAATCTCGACATTGCGCAAGCAAACCATCACTTTTTCCTAGGATAAAGTGTCCGGGGGGGGGGGGGGGACACATATGCCTAGGAAAAAGTGTCCGGGGGGACATTTTATCCTGGGATTTTGTGTCCGGGGGGACACATTTAGGGGGGACACTATTTACTACGACACCGGGATTGTCCTGCGCAAACCCCGGATCCATGGTGTAGTCGTGTGTAGTCGATAAAATATGTGTGCCTTCGTCGCAGGACAATCCCGGTGTCGTAGTAAATAGTGTCCCCCCTAAATGTGTCCCCCCGGACACAAAATCCCAGGATAAAATGTCCCCCCGGACACTTTTTCCTAGGCATATGTGCCCCCCCCCCCCCCCCCCCCCCGGACACTTTATCCTAGGAAAAAGTGTCCCCATCTAGTTTCTAGTGTCTCCCCTGGACATTCTATCCTATTTCCATGGCATCCTTCGATGTCGCGGCCTCCACCTCTAACCACAAATTAAGCAACAGCCCCTAGCTGTCACGATGTCACCGCGCTCACGCATTTAGCTGTATTTTAATTGGATTCATATAATAGCATGTGCTCCAAATCAAGTGAAGCTAGTGCAAGAAGTAAATAAATGATGCAAAGAAATCATGTTTATGAATGAAATAATTTCTTGCATGAAGAACAATAATCTGACATCAGCAAATGCAGTGATTCAATCCAAAATGGTGCTGCATTGGTTTCGTATGCTTGAGGTTTTTTAGGCACCGAGGATGATGTTAAAACAGTAGAATTTTTTCTTGCTGATTTTTGTACAGTTGAAGCTGTGAGTGATTCGTTCCTGTGCTGAAGACCCTCTATTGATACTGATGTCAGTTTACGTATAGGGGAAAATCTCATACAGTTAAAAGGCATTAACAAACCGCAGTGCAACTCTGAGTAAAAGTCGTAAGATAAGTTAGTTGCTATATCGATGTATATTGATCCGGATGCCGATGCTTCTCTTCTCTAGCTGTCCAAGCCGTCTTCAGATTATGTCTGCTTGATGTACCGGTGTATGTAAATAAAAAACAAATGTTTTTATTTATTCCTAGCACGCAGTCTGGAATACAAGTCTTTGTGGAGCTGCTCTAGAAAACATCTATATCTCTTTTCTTTGCATTTGCTGCTGTACATGTACTAGGAAAAATGTAAAACCTCTTGTTAATTATTAAAAACGAAGCCAAGGATGGAGAAAGGTGGGTCCGTGCCGCTATCCTGGGAACCACACACTTGTACCAAATATGAGAACATTATTGTGCGGCGAATGAATTTCACATATTTCATAAGTGTCTGCTTGCTAAGATAGATGAGCGAATTGCTTTGATATATATGTGCACATATATGAAACAAAAAAAAAACTTTCCTGGGTGTGTATAAGCTTGGAATACAATTAACGTGACGTCACGCAAGCTCTCGATTTTGAAGGACCCGGCGACATTCCAGCGGACAGAGCAACTTCGATCGGCTTACGTCCTAGACCCTCTGTACGTGATTTCATACTGTAAGCGATGATCATCGCTACGTACATTTGGGTGTGGGTGCGAACTAGGCCTGCCCCCTCCCTGGATCCGCTACTGATAACAAACGCTGATTTCTGAATAACATCACATGACCAGCCATTGATAGTTTATTCATACAGGCGTAAAAATATGGGCTATAAATATAAATGTACAGGTGTATGGCCAGAGATAATGTATAGAGGTATTGGAAATAGGTCACGTGCGCTATATAGTAGCGCGGGCAATATGCTGGCTAGTGTGAGTCACACATTGGTTAGAGGCTTGAAGGGGGACTTATTCAGCAAAAAAAGGTAAAGTGGTCACTTTTTGCGCTACAACTGTACTTTTTTAGTAATCACAATCATAGTTTGGACAGTTAAGAGCATTGCTGTGCTAATTACTTGGTGTAGTGTTGCATCTGATGCGCGATAAATCATTTTGTACGCCATTTTGGCATCTTCTATGAGTATCTTTGTGTACCTCCATCGCCTTCCCTGAGTGATCGCTTATTTTGAGTGATCTCGCAGTATTGTATTGTATGGAAGAGGAATTATAGCGTTGCGTCCTTCCAAAGCGTGTTTGGATCGGTCTAGTTTTGCCACCTTTTTAAAGCAAAAGAGCCAATTTTAAGTAGTGGATTTCTTATGGAGATAGAATGGCGTATTGCATGCGTGCCGTTTTATTGAGATTGACCATTTGGTGTGTCCTGTGTGCCTTTTTAAAGGTGACCATCCGCGACGGGCAGACGATTTAGATTAAGTGACCCTCGCAAAAATGAGGAGCGGAATAAAAAAACAGGCCCTTCTTGTATCATTTCCACGTAAATCGCTAGTGGTGAATATGCCACATGGCATTTTACTGTCATCGCCCCTACCAACTCCTTCAGAATAGATTCACATGACACCTTCATTGTTGATATCCTTACCAGTATCTTCCTTTCTAAGTGGACCAGCTCTGTCAGCTGTTCAGCTGGGCATGAGGCTATCAAAAATACCATTGCCTCCACCTTGGGTCTTAACTTCCTCGTCTCCCCTTGTGTTGCGTTACGTCTCAAAGTACCCACGCAGCTATAGCAATGAGGGTCAGTCTATAGCAATTTATAAGAAGCAGAAAAAGAAACTGACTCAAAAATTAAAAGGACTAAGAAAACAGCTTGTATAACATTTACATGTACAAGTAGAATCCTCTGGTAGAACGCGTGTGTGGCTGGCAGCATCACTGTTATATGGCTTCATTCCTGCACTGCCCTAGTGTTGATAAGCCTTGTTTCCAATCCCTCCATGCATCAACATTTTCATTATTCATTACATAATTGTGGTAGTATGTATAATACTTGCACTGTTGACAGTGATAGCTATGCTATGAATATGCACAATTAGTTATGGCTGCAAACAGCAGTAAGTGACCCCCCCCCCCCCCCCCCCCCCCCCCCCCTTCCCCTCGCTTCGATTTATTCCTCCTCCCTTCCCTCATTTCAGTTGTCACATCGGAGCACTATAGCGAGACGGCTCATGTATTCAATGAATCTAACAGTGAGACACACGAAGGGGCGGTAAAGGTCGTGTTAGGCATTATTCGGTTCGACGAAAACGACTTCGTTGTGGACATCGGAGGCGGGACCGGATCCCTCGCGCAAGCTATCTACAGGGAGGCTCGGTTAAAGAATAACATCTTGTGCGTGGACACGAGTGAGCCCATGCTTGCATTGGCGGGTGAAAAATATGGTGTTACTCCTCTGCAAAGCACAGCAGAAGAATTCTTCAGCCACAAAGAGAACTACACCTTCGACAAGGCCTTTATCATATTTAGTATTCATCACTTTTCAGAAACCACGCTAATGTTCAAGAAGTGGGCCGAGTGGCTGCGCCCAGGTTCGGTTTGCTTAATTCTAACGAGACCCCCGACGACTACTCTGCCCTTCTTTAGGAAGGCTGCCTCTCTCTTTGAGAAGTCGACTGCGGATGTCCCAGCTATGGTTGACTGCTTAAGGCACCATGGTCTTAAGGTCGAGGTGTCAGAAGAAAGAATGGTGCTAAATATGAGCAAACACCGTTGGTACGCCATGCTCAGGATGCGGTACATGAGTCACTTGCACTGCCTTAGCGACCAGGACATTGAAGATGGCATTGTGGAGTTGGAAAGGGAGAGATTCTTCGATAAACATAACATCACTGTTATAGACAATGTTACTGCCGTTTTAGTGCATAAGGAGTGCTATAAGGAAATATGGGAAAACAATTCGTTTCACCTTTAGTAGCTACTGCAGTTATTTAGTATTATGTTCCATGTATCGGGATATATCCAGAAACATGGGGTTACGGTCGCTTCAGAGGTTACATGCCAGTCACAGACCCTTTGCGGCCATAGAAATTGTGGACAAAGGCATACCTCGCGAAAGCCGTCATCCGATAGCTCAACCCGTCATCCAATAGCTCAACCACCCTTGACAACCGCCGACCTTAGAACTACATGTTAATCACAATCCACACAACGAATGAAGAACTTTTGTTCTATTTATAGCAAAATTCACATGCTTTCTACAAGCGGCTAACTTTCGACAAACAAATCCACTTCAACGTACCTTTTCGACCACGTAGACAAATTCTACTGCCAAGATGGAAGCGGGAAACAAAAGGAGACAGGAGGTTCTTACAGTTTATAGTGTGAACCTGTAGCCACACTTTTGTTTGGCGATAGTATACGCGTATGAAGTTCAGCGTGGTTTGTTGGCTTGTGCGCGTACCTGTACATATATTGAACAAGGGATTAAACGATACTGTATAATTTAATTAAGTGAAATACGTATCAGTATTTTTAAATTTCGCCCTAACATCTAGGGTGTGTAACCAGTTATCAGGTTATTCGGGTTATTCGGATATTCGCAAAAACCTATCCGTTCGAATAGCAATTTAGCATTACTCGGAAAAATCGATTAGTGAATTTTATCTATTCGAAATAACCGGTTTATGTATCTCCATTCGGAGGTACTTAGGTATTCGTCGTCAGCATCGACAATTCGCCCATTATTCGAATACCATTTTATACTAATATCCGGATATGATTTTCAACAGAGTATTAGAGTTATATATACATGTATAACATACGTCACAGGCGTTTGCGGCCATATATTTTGTGGACAAAAAGTATGTAATCCGAAAAATTGAAATGATTGCGTAATGCCTATAGCAACGCCCTTGACAACCTGGAGAGCTGAAAACGTGAGCTGGTACAAAAGACAGGATGGCTACAAGCGCCATTTAAAAGCAGATTACAAAAGAAGCTACAGTTTCCTCTTTTTGATGCAAGTCATTAGGGCCAGCAATTCTTGCCACGGCAAGTTATGGCTGTTGAAAGCGGGTAACCCTTGACGTACCTTTCCTCTTCGAAGTGTGTTTTCCACGTTCCCAACCGATAGAAAGTTTGAATTCAAGCTAGAAATTAAAGGTAACAGAAGGTACTAACTAGTTCTCGTATGTTCTTGTAGCCACGATTTTTTTTACCAGCGATACTTACTGTTGAAGTTTATCCTGAATTGCGGTTTAATTATTTCATTCTTTTAGGAGGAGGCGCCACATTTTGTAGAGCTGCAATCAGTAAGTGCTCCTTAACGATGAGCAACAAATGTTTCACAGGATCTGTTACCGAATGGTACATCCTTTGCAAGGTGCATGAATGGATTGGCTTCTTTCTCATCCCATGAGGCCGAATCCAATATGTGTTTGCCATGCCAATACGCTCTTTGAGCATATTTTATTCTTAGTTATACCTGGAGGGTCTTGTGTATATGGTTGCCAACTAACACACCACCTAAGTATTGTTGCCTATGGATGTTAAAAGATTGGAGGGCTTCATCCAATTGCTTGACAAAGGGACCAGCAAATTCCTTGTCAGTCACTTTGGTGCTGTTGATTATTTCCTCCTTCTGTTTGCTTGCTTTCAATCAGTGTTTTTTTAATCCTTACCATCTTCTCTACAGACTGTCTCATGTCTTCCACCTGCTGGACGATAATCTGAGTTTGACCTATGCCATGAACCACTGGATGGTACAGTCAGTACATATCAATGCCCTACATGGTAGCTCCAAACTCCAGTGGTTGGCTCACAATCATTAGGCATATGGGACACCACAGCTGCTCCAGGATTACTGGATGATTAGAACTGTGCTCATCCAGTGAAAATCCCATCTCGATGGGAGGGGCGGGGCAACTGCACGAATGCCAGCAACAATTTTGTGTGGATTTAAGTTTGCTGGTTGACCAACCTAACTTTTGTGGTTGGTTGTTTTGGTAAGAAAAGACCAGTGTAAACTTACATGTATACATACATGTATATATGCATCAATTCAGTACACATAATTATTTTATGGTACCTTCTTGCAGACAACTGCTGTGTGCACTGTCCAATCAAAAGGGCGAAGTAAACTATGTACTCTTCAGATAATTTCCATCCATCACTTATTTGCATAAACAAAAGATTGTGGGTGAGTGGCTCATTATGTCATTGCCTGTGTTAATTGCACAGACTGAGTGCAAATCGTCTGCAAACTCTCTGCACTTGTATGAACGTCAAGAAGCGGCCGTACACTCTGCATCGCTGGTTTGCCTTCATTACGTGGATCCCCATACAATACTGCCCCTTTTATTCATTAAAAAAACTCACGTCTAGATCACAGGTTTAACAAAATCGTGGCTGCTTCTGTGTGTTGTATATGTGTTTCCCCATGTGTGCTGATGAGCGTTATTGCTCGCCAAACGTTTTCTATCGGTTGGTTCCTCCACTACGCACGCTTAAAGTAACCCCCTCTTTTCCCGCCAAAGACACATGGGCGTGAAAACGGGCTGCGCATATCAATAATGCTTGTACTTGCGCGTCGATGGTTTTGTTTACAGATATGTTACAGCATTTGCAGATGCTATTTATTTTTACTAAACGTCTCAAAGTCAGTATGATTTGTGGTTCGCAAAACATGAACAGTATAATGAGATATGATATTACTTTTGGTTTTGGCTCTTTGTAAATTACGGTATTGTCTAATTATCGACTTTTTGTCCAGCCGCAAACGTCCGTGACGTCACTGTTGTTTTTTAAGGTATTGAGTAAATAGAATACTAAATATTTAATGCGCATCAATTGGGGATACAAAATATACAGCTTGTACTAGCTCAATTATTTTATCATCGTCTTCAAGTAAGTAACGAAGTTCATTAGTATATGCCACGAGTTGTGTTTTTATGTAGTAGGAATAAATTTATGTACCAGTACTAGAATTGTATTGTTTTATTGTACAGTGGTAACAGACCTGCCAACTTGCCAATAATACCCGTCGTGAGAATATGCAACCTACCCATCCCCAGACCACATTTTAATAATGCACACGCAATAAACAGGTGTACACGCAATAAACAGATGCACAACAATTATAATTCAGCTTCTTCATTCTGTTGTACTGCCTTGTAGCCCCTTTGGCTTGTTCAAGCACTTCTTTTGTAGGTTTCCATTCAAGAGTGTAACTGATGTGGGTCTTTAATACCATAATTGATGACAGTGATCCATCAAGATGAAGTGAACTCCTGCTGGGTGTCTTACATTTATAAATGTAAGAAATATCCTTTCTTCACTTGCATTGGAATGTGGCATGGTCAAAATTGTTTCTGCAACTCAAAACAAAAGGTCAAACTGTGGTACTTTAGTTCCTAGTTTATTAACTGAGGCAAGTAGCTCCAAAGAGTGTCAATTCTACACGGATGATCATCATCGGTATAATGGCATGCCTTTAAATTTTCTGGAAGATCATTTATAGACATAAATTTGTATTGAAGAAACTGTTCATTGAGATTGTCACAAATGATGTCACCTAAAATACTTGGAAAGCAGCCAACAAAATATTAATCAAATAGTTTTCTTTCAAAGTCAATCCAAACTGCATGACCAAGAATTTCTTCACCCAAGGGACACCACATAATTAGATAGTCCATTGCTGATGTGAAAAATTGTCTACCAGACTTGTAAAATTTCGACAAACTTTGTTTATCAATACTGCCTTCAGTAAAAAGTTTCATAAATGGTTTGTCCTGTAGTAAATCCAATGACTACTTCTCTGTCCTCAACTTGATTACATCTGTCGGTGTAGTCAATGGAGCTGAGGTTATTAAAGTTGCAGAAATTTCAGTAAGTTTGACAAATTTACCCAACAGACTTTTGTACAAATGGAGAAGATGGGCCTTCAGTAGGTGAATATGGGTTCTTCACGCTGAAGGAATTTATTTGCATGTGTAAAAGCTGGCAAGGTAGCTTGGTAAAATAGCAGGTACGCTTCTGCCATAGGATTTTCTAAAGCTGTTTTGAGGCACTTAAATTGTGCTTGTGGGCAATCATATTTTATGTCACATGATTGCCCACAAGCACAATTTAAGAGCCAGATTCATTGCACTGCATTGATAATTGTGATGAGGCATCAGTACATGTAAAGTCCAATTTAGATTGGTTCACTTTATTTTTTGCAATATTAATGTGTGACTTTGTTTGGCTGTGTTTCGTAATATCGGTTTTTCCCATGTGGCTGCATTTAGCAACTTTATCGCATATATTCTAGAGGTAAAACGTAAAGATGTCAAATTTATGGGAACACAAAAGGTTTATTGCGTAACGGTGGATAGGCCTTACCTGTAAGGATCACTCGCACTAGTGATCAAGGAAACTCTTTCTTCCATTCAGGTTTGAATTTGATGCGATACATAGTTGCCCCACGATGAGGACGCTTCCGAGCGCAAGTGGCACTGTACTGGTAGCCTTGCTTTTCTTTCTTGCTTCAGCTTGTGCAAAACCAGAATCGCATATGGCAGAGTCCGAGTCACTTTCAACGTCCAAAGACATAGTATATAGTATACAGTCAAGACCGAGTCGGCATCTTCCCGATCGTAATCAACACACTCAGACTCACTACGCTGCTTAGTTGAACAGGATGCGGCAATTTTATTAAAATAAGCAAGCTTAGAATAAAACGCGTTAACGCGTACGCTTTAGTTACGTACGTACGTACGTACGTACGCACGCGGTTAACGGACTTTACTAATAGTTGTTGAATAATTAATATTATTGAAACATGATTTACAGTACCGGCGATCGTGAGAAATAGGGACTTAGTCGTGAGATCGTGAGAAAAGGTCGAAAATCGTGAGTCTCACGACCAAATCGTGAGAGTTGGCAGGTCTGAGTGGTATGAAGTGAACATATCTGAGTATTGCGCTAGTGTGTGAAATAGAATCGCTAGAGAATGACAGCCACTTCAAGGAAGTATGCGCGCACTGTTTGAGTATGTATAGGAATTGGAGAGCATTACTAATGGAAAATTTCATATGCGAGAACGGGAATGGAGTGATGTTGGATGATTGTAATTGATGTGAGGTGATGTGAGGTTTTGTTTTTGTAGGTGATGTGAGGTGAGTTTTTAATGGTGATGTCTGGTCTCAGTGGTTAGTGTTGGATGGTTAGGTTTACATTACTATTGATATGTACAAGTGCCATACAATTTATTAAACTCTATATGACAAACACATGCTACTGTAGACCTTTGTGTCTCTGTGTTTTCAACTGACATGCATAGCTCTAGTTTGGAGCAAGACCATGTGGATTTCTGTACAGACATATGCATGTATTATCTTCTCAGTGTGCACTCCACAAGCACCATAACCTGAATAACCTAGGTATTCGGCAGGAAATTTGGCAAAACCTATTCGGAACAATTGATTTTGTTTTGTAAACTATTCGGAAAAATCGATTTTCAGATCCACAAAAACCTGAAAAATCGATTAGTGTTTTAAAAGTATTAGGAAAAATCGATTTTCATTATGCAGGGGAGGTTACACACCCTACTAGTAACATCGTACATGTAATATAAACAACACTATTTGCGTGATTTAAAAATTACGTATGCGTATTCGCTAAAGTAATGTAATTACAGTAGTATGATGTAAGCTTACGGCCAGCTGCAGTAGAGGAAGTCATTGTTGCCGCGCCGTGCCACGCCGCTTATCGTTATAACGCCCTTCACAATTGGAGCCACAGCAGACAAGTGACTCGTTTACTAGTAATTTGTTTAGTATATAAGCCACGTGTATTTTGATGTAAGTTACTAAATTTGTTGCGTGAATACTGTTGAATTGAGTCTAATTACTTACTGGTTAGTGCTGGTGTCACCGTATAGTATAGGTACCAGTACTACTAGTATCTGCTTTTTAGAAACCTTTTTCTAGTAAAATGAAATAGCATTAAACACTTACAATTTCATTGGAACTGTTCAATGTGGAGACAATATGATTCCTCCTTCTCACAGGGGAAAATGCTTGCTTTGCTACCCTGAAAATCTAAAGTAGTTCCATTTTATCTGATGTAAATGTTGTTGTAAACTGATGTAATTTGTGATTTGCTAATGCTTCAAAAATGGTGTTTTACATGGCATGTATTTTTTACATTGGTAGTAAAATTTGCGCTACTTTTGCATTGCTTTACTACTGTAGCAATTCAGAATTGCAATGGTTTTAGTGACTCACATGTATGTGAAAATACCACAAATATTCTTACAAATGCCCCGATTTTAGCTGTTATAAATTCCTCAATGGTCTGGGAACGAGAAAACACAGCCATTAATAAACTAGGAATAAACTTGATAAAGAAATGAACTTTAAAAATTCAAAACAATTACATCCTCTTTACACAATCCAGCCGCTTTTTAAAAAATGCTACTAATTTCTCTTCAACGAGTCTGTTTCCAAAATGAATTAGAAGTTCCCTAGGTGTGCAGTTCTTTTTTGGTCTAGGAATTCCATGCCCGTCAATCTGAGCAACGATCCCTGTAATGCACACCCGTGCACTGCGCTGTGACTGCCACCACTGTGATGAAACAAGTACAGCATCGTCATCATCCATTGTATTACTGGTAGTAAGCTACAAGAAAGTCAAGTTATGGGAATATGTTAATTTGAACAGTAACGTACCATTTCTTGCTGATTAAGAAACTCTCTATTCTGTTGAATTTTTCGGACCCTAGCCAATTCATACTCATACTCAGTTCTGTTTTCATGTTCTTCATCACTGGTTGACTTAGAAAAACAGGGACAAGGTTAGTGGTCACTTTGCATTTGATGTCTTGTGTGTATCAATACTGACTGATAGGTGTGCCTTTCTACTCACCCCATATGTTCCTTCAACTTTGTCAGACTGATCACCATGTTTGTCATCACAACACGCATGAAAAAATACTGTACCCCTAAGTTATTGTTCCCCTGGTTGAGAGCTGATGCTTCTGTGTGCAGTAACCTTCATCGGTGGACGTGATGGGGTCTTTTGTGTGGTAACAGGTTGGCTTGGAGTAGAAGCTCTGGAATATCGGATACAGGAATCACAATCGTATATCCACGAGAAACCCACACGCGATAGCGTATATCTACGCACAAACCCACAGTACAGCATCACTAAAAACCTAATAACAAAACAAAAATAACCTAAAACTGTGCTAATTAGTTAGCATTTAAACCATACGAAGGCAAATGTACCTACAGTTTTTTGCATTACGTTCTTACCTCCGTTTTTGCAATAAGTCGTCTAATGGTGCCATTCATTCTGTTCCATTGACACAGCACTCTTCTGGCAATTAGGGATGTTTTTGCTGATACATGAAGTTGCCGCTTCGTCAAGGAAATAGTTGCTGATGAAAAAATCAACTCTATATGAAAGTGAATGACAATACAGTATAAATACGTACCTCTTGAATGTGGTTCTAGAGGTACTGTCATGGCGCCACCATCAGCATGAGCTCTGTGGCTAGCCGCGTCAGTCGCGATTAAATCTGCTGTGGCTATCTCACGTTTCTCAACAACGGTGTAAATTCTGCTTTCTGGTTGCCAACCACCTAATAGCTCTCCAGCCTCCACTCTGACACCCCGATGACGCGACGTTTAAGACACATACTTTAATCCAACAGCCTGCGGAAGCTCCGATTAGCGATTCCAGGTCAACTTGCCAGGGCTGTTGCATTCCCAGCAAAAAATCCGTGTACGATCGTTTGCAAACGTATCATGAAATTTCCATCGTGCAAATGTGATTACTCAATGATTTATTCGTTTTATGATAGTATGCGATTGTGCCCGTTCTTCAAAATTTGTCTCGCTATGAAACTTGACTAAACTTCTTCACAATGATAATATATGCTAGCTAAATACACTATTAATGATATCGCGCTATCATGTTTATACATATAAGCGATCCATCTCATAGATTTTCATATACATACGGTCGTGAACGAATAAATTTAATTTTACGATACCGTGTTATTTATGTAATTTTGTTACCTTTAGTACGAAAATACACCGTTCGTAAAAATCATACAATCATACAAGAAAGTAAGATTTTCATGAACGGGAAGGGAGAAATTAAAACTTAAGTTTGGTCAAAAAATTTAATCATAAAAAACATACAAAGTAATTAATATCAAATCGGGAGGCAAAAGCACACAGGAATACAGATTTACTGTATGCATAAAAGCAAGTTAAAATATCTATCACGAAATATCACGAATAAGATCGATAGCATTATCGTATAAAAACTATATTTCACAGGTTTGAACCTAAGTGATAATATATCAGACACGCTAACTGCACTTCAGACCATTGGTACTACTGGGTTATACTAATATGTATTTGCAAATTCTTGGAAAGATCGATGATGGATATACTAATCCCCGTTTAACCAATATAATAGCTGGTGAATCATTACTTCACTATCATTTACAGTGTTGTTACATAATAGCAAGTAGCTTGTTTACATTCATGGTTCATATCATTGACATACATATTTTGGTGACCCTACCCACCTGACATAATAGTGCACCCCCAGTTCCCATCTTGCACAGTTCCAAACGTATATCTCCAGCCTCACAATTTGGGAAATGTGCCCTTGTTCAAATATACCCATATTCACAAGTTGTGGATTTTTACTGGAAGTTAAAGATAGGGAAGCATCAAGTCGGGTATAAACTTACAAGAAAAAAAAAAAACACAAGAATAAATAGTCTAAAGGGGGAAATAGCACGATTAGAATTATCGTATAAATAGGGTACAAAAACTATCTTTTGCAGGTACCGAACCGCTGAAAAATTATATTTTATGAGTCACGCTCACTTGCACTTCAGACCGTTGATACAACTGGGTTACTATTGTGTATTTGTATCAATCAATTCTTGGAAAGGATCTATGATTGATATCCGTTTAACCAATATAATAGCTGGTGAATCATTACTTCACTATCATTTACACTGTTGTTACATAATAGCAAGTAGCTTGTTTACATTCATGGTTCATATCATATTTTGGTGTCCCTACCCACCTGACATAATAGTGCACCCCCAGTTCCCATCTTGCACAGTTCCAAACGTACATCTCCAACCTCACCATGTGAGAGATGTGCCCTTGTTGAGACAAATAGACCCATATTCACAAGTTGTGGAATTTAACTACAAGTAAAAAATAATAAGGAAGGAGGGATGTAGTTGGGTATAAAAGAAAAAAGTATCACGAATAGCATGATTCAGAACCATAGAATTATTGTATAAAATGGGTACGAAAACTATCTTTCGCAGGTATCCAAACTCGGAAATGTTATGTATTATTAATCATGGTAAATGCACTTCAGACTGTTGGTACTTAAGCATTAATTGTGCATTACTGACACATAAAAATTATACCTATGCATTTACTTCCCTATCAACTACACTGTTTTACATTTCATAGCATTGCAATACATGCATATTGTAGTGTATTGACTTGATTATATCATCAGATTTCACACTACATGACATAAAAATCAAACATAATGGCACAATAGGAGCCTCAGTGCAGCGGACAGTAAAACTGTTCTAAGACTGGATTGGTTGTACCATATGTAGAGTGTGTTGATGTTGATGCAGGAACAATGTCAGCTATACATACACTTACATACACATACATGTACAAATACACACATATACACCCAGAGCAGGATGATTTTCACTAAGCCGCTGCCACAATGTGTGCTTCATTTCTTCACATATAGTCCAGTAATCCTAAAGCATGTATGCAATAGGTTGGGTGCATGCTGTAAAGTTTATCATGTTGCCATGGCAATTCTATATAGACCAGTTGGCTCTATCTCTCCTTTGAAGGCCATCAATGAAAGGCACTAACTTCAGATGATAGGCAAGGTTTAAACACGCCTCCTGGAGGGTTTTCCTGTAGGGCTACTGAGGATCAGTACATGACCTTGAAACGACTGACTTGAGAAGGACAACTCCCTGAGTGTAGGGGTGTATGTGTGTGTGCATGTGTGTGCATTCAATGGCAGTGTGTGTGTGTGTGTGTTTGTGTGTGTTGAGGGACACATTGATGGACACACAATGACACATTTAAAACTACATGTACATGTGTGTACCATATATACAATTAAAAGTGTTTTGTGTGCATGTCATTAAATGCAACACACACACAGGACTTCATGCACATATACATGAGCAAACACACATAAAAGATGAAGCAATCAACTTGTGTTCTACTTTTGTATTGTTCTTCAATTGACAGTTCGTCACATCTAAAGTAGACATTGAATTATACCCATGTTTGCATCCTATTTCCTGAGACCTGTTATGATTCCTGTTTAAATGGAAGAATGCAAAAGTAATATGTGTGATGTGCTAATTTTACACACATGCACATGCGCACACACATACAGACACACACACACACAGACACACACACACCCACAAACACACACAGTATCATTTAATTAGAGTGTTGCATACAAATCTTCCACAGTTACTTCAATACGCTCAACAAAGTTATATGGATTGGGTGTGGCCAGGTGAGTCTCCTTGACAAGAGATGGAGTGACCCATGATACAGAAGCCGCAGCTTGTCCCAAAATGGTAGTCAAGGACTTGGATCAACAGAATGGGGTCCAGACATGGTCCATATGAGATCACATTTTTCAGCAGTCTATTAGAAACAGAGATACATATCACAACAATGTGCACAAATGTGTGTATGCGTGTGAATGTGTGTATGTGTGTGTCTGTGAATGTGTGTGCATGCGTGTGTGTACAGTGTATGTGTGTACATGCATGTGTGTCTGCACATGTATGTATGTATGTATGTGTGTGTGTGTGCATGCATGTATGTATGTATGTATGTATGTATGTATGTATGTATGTATGTATGTATGTATGTATGTATGTATGTATGTATGTATGTATGCATGCATGCATGTATGTATGTATGTATGTATGTATGTATGTATGTATGTATGCATGCATGCATGTATGTATGTATGTATGTATGTATGTATGTATGTATGTATGTATGTATGTATGTATGTATGCATGCATGCATGCATGCATGCATGCATGTATGTATTTATGTATGTATGTATGTGTGTGTGTGTATGTAAGTATGTATGTATGTATGTATGTATGTATGTATGTATGTATGTATGTATGTATGTATGTATGTGTGTGTGTGTATGTATGTATGTATGTATGATGTATGTATGTATGTATGTATGTATGTATGTATGTATCTATGTATGTATGTATGTATGTATGTATGTATGTATGTATGTATGCATGCATGTATGTTGTATTATTGTATGTATGTATGTATGTATGTATGTATGTATGTATGTATGTATGTATGTATGTATGTATGTATGTATGTATGTATGTATGTATGTATGTATGTATGTATGTATGTATGTATGTATGTATGTATGTATGCATGTGCAAATCCATCATGACTTGAGTCTCAATGCATCATAGATGGCATTGCACAACACACACATAAATTACACATGTGGCCACACACATATACACATACACATATGCACACATACACATATGCCATACACATATGCACACACACACATACATGCACACCAACCTCAGAGGGTCCATTGACTTCATGTGGGTGGTGAGATCTTCCACAGAGAGCATATGCATGGAGGGATCAGACATGAGAAGAAGACTGGTCCTCTTCAGTGTGAAAAGGAACAGTTCAGTATGCTGTTCTGTCTCATAGATCTTCAGAGCACAAGTGACAAATATCTCTGCATCCCTCTTCTCTAAGAACTCATAGAGACCCTGCACGTTATTAGCTGAGAAGGGATGGAGGGGAAGTGAGGAAGGGAGGGGAGGGAGGGAGGGAGGGAGGGAGGGAGGGAGGGAGGGAGGGAGGGAGGGAGGGAGGGAGGGAGGGAGGGAGGGAGGGAGGGAGGGAGGGAGGGAGGGAGGGAGGGAGGGAGGGAGGGAGGGAGGGAGGGAGGGAGGGAGGGAGGGAGGGAGGGAGGGAGGGAGGGAGGGAGGGAGGGAGGGAGGGAGGGAGCATGTTCAAACAAGTAGAATGGAATGAGCCTACACATACAGAACAGCAAAAGAGATTGACCCTCTCCCTTGCATATCAAATAGTCACACATGTACATCTCAAGAATGACAGGGACATCACCCCAGGATAGTGCCAGACACCAGGGTACGGCACATCCCAAACACAGATAGAAAGGTTCAGAGCCATCTTATTCAGGGATACACAGGAGGCAATATGGCAGACAAACTAAAGAACCTGATAGCCTCTCTCCATGCTACTTCCTTGTCTCCCCGAGTTTCTGCTCAAACTGCTTTAGCCTTTGGCTCTTTTGCTCGACTTCATCACACATCAGCTGTGTCAAGATAAGATGAGATATTTAGTGCTCAATGCCACTACTGCAATTTCTATGTTCTTCCCCTGCCACCACTTTTGCAACATGTACACATACACATGTACACATGTGACATCATATAGGTGTCATGTGACATCATATAGGTGTACATGTGACATCGTACAGGTTGACAGCCCATAACCTTGCACATGGATACATTCAGCCACAAACCCTACCTCATAGTTAGTCTGCAGCTTCACTACTACGTCATATTTTCAATCAGCTGGAGGTGTGTAAATAATGGTGTGAGCAAGTACAGGCACATGTGTATGTATTTTGGCATTATGGCATATTGAAGTTTCTTATGTTGCAATCATGTGTAAATATACTACATTTAAATATAGATAGGTTGAGGGGTGAGAATACATGTAGGTAGGGAGTAGGGATGGAAAGAAGGTAGAGGGATGGGTATCATCCAAATGCAATACACTTATACATGTAAGGTACATCATATGTTTAAATGCACATGTTTATTACATACCATGAAAAGGAAGAATTCCACGATCTGAAGTTGTAAACATCTCAGTACCAATGTAGACTTGATGATTTTGAGATTAAACAATAAACTGTGTTCAGGTTATATACAGATTATAAAAGTAACAATAATGATGAAAAAAAAAATCAAAATGTGTTTAGACATGGATTTTACAAAAACAATGACATATGGAACAAGACTTGGCAAAAATGAAACTGATAAAACTATAAACAGCATGTGTTCAGGTTATAATAATGAAAATTGCGAGAATATATAGATTTTACAAATATCATGACATATGGGAAGCAACTGGAGGAAATGAAAACTGACAAAACAATGAACTGTGCTCAAGTTATATTCACATTACAATAAGAAATAATTCAATAAGAAATAATAGTTTGTTCAGACATGGATTTTACAAATCATTTTGAAAGAAACTTGAAAACTGATAAAGCAATAAACTGTGCTCAAGTTATATTCAGATCATAAACACATAATAATAAAGAATTTGAGAAGAAAACAAATGTGTTCAGACTCGGATTAACAAATTCCATGACATACAGGGGAGAAAATCAAAACTCTCAGGCTTGATAAGATGAGTGGAGGAATATTAGTGGTGTTCCAACACATTTGCCAAAGGAATTACTACATCAAAGTTTGCATTGCTCGTTGGTACATGTATGCATTTCTTTAAAAGAGACTTGGTATTGACAACAATAACATTGTTTTTTTGCTGTAGCTTATCTACTAAGTAAAAAAATCTATGAGTAATGCTATCTGCTAGATGCAGATCAGTAAGACCATCATCAGTTGTTGAGATGTCATAGAAAACATCATCTATGTTTGTAAAGAAATAACCTATATACAGATCATTTAAAGTTTGACAAAAACACTTTATTGAAATGAATTGCTTCCCAGGCTCAATTTCACATATAGACCCATTCTTAACAGATTTAAAGTTAAAAGCATGCAATTGGTCACGTATTCTTTGAAATACTCGAAATGTTACAATAGGTTCAGTTATCTGAATTCCTACATTACTAAATGCTTGAATCTCCTCAGGTAGTAAAACTGTCTTTCGTATCTTACCCACAATGGGTTCTAATTTTGGTAAGGGAGTAAAGTAGTCATGCAAGTATTCTAACTTCATAAATTTAGTAATCTGTGGCAAAACATTACGGGTTCCATGAATTCTACGCTTAAGTTCACTATGAAAACTCTCGTCCAAACATTGAGAAAGCCCATGTCACTGCTTCTTGTGCAAATTTTTGCATTACTGACATAGTTCGTTCAGTGTGTAACTCTGTAGGCAAGTATAAATGTCTATTATACTTGTGTATGCCTTGGTCTAAACAGAACAAACACCCGTAATAGCCATTAAATTGCACCATGTTTGTAGCCATTGCTCTGGCTGGTAGATCAAATACACCAATTAATAATTTGCATTTCATAATTTTACTAGTTTTAATTATTATTCCTTTTTCATAAAGTTCAGTTAGTTTACTTAATGTAGGCTTAAGTAGTACTTCCATGTTTGGTTTTGTTGGTCCATACCACAAACTGGTTAAAATAATGTATTTTCTATTAAACCTAATGTTAGGAGGCAAATTGATTAGCACAAGCTGAACTGGCCAGAAACTATAACCTAAAGAATAAAAACATTGCATCATTTAGTGTAAGAATTACAATAGTACAACATACCAGAAGATTTAAAAACTGGTACACCATCGGTACACAGGATAACACCGGCATGTTCCGGACAATCAAAGAATGAATCCTGTTGCATGATATCAGCATCACAAACATCCGTTATTACATTAGATTTATGGCTCCTTTTGCGATGCTGCTCTGTACTTTCCCACATCCTTACAAAAAAAGACACATTTGTTCTGTATGCAAATCAATAAAATTTATCCAACACATTATGCTTTTTTTTCCAGATAACTTCATTGCTGTATTTCTTAAAATTTGCACAATCTTAGTCATGGCATAAATCTTTTATCATGACAACATTAATGCATGCATTCCCAGGTAGAGATAACATACCTTCATACATTGCCTTCATTTTCTCTTCAAATGGTAGAATCATTAGTCTACAAATGCCAGAATGTGTCTCATCTTCACAAACTTCCTTAACTTCCTTGTAACATGCACTACAATACTTTATCATATCCACGTCTAAATGAAGAGCTTTTTTCAACTTGTATATTGAGGATGGTAACCCGTCTTTTTCTTTTTGTTCTCCTAACAAATTAATAAGTTCTTCTCCAGCACAATCAGTGAGATAGTGTTTCTTAATAAAACTTGCTAAATTCATCCATGATTTACTCACTTTAGCACAAGTTACGCCCCCTTCCTCCTCTCCATTGTAGCCAATACCGTCATCATTATCATCAGAAATATCATCACCCCCACTATGGAGAGTATCAACATTACTCTCATCATCACTGCCACTTTCACCACCCCCATCACCACCACGTGCACCAATACCCTCATTGTCATCACCATGTTCATCAGAATCATCACTGCCACTATCACCACTACCTCCACCATAAAAACCACCACTACCCTCGTTGTCATCACCATTTTCACCAGAATCGCCATCACCAACTACATTGCCTGTATTGCCACCACCACTACTACTACCATCAACACCACCACCACTACTACCATCAACACCACCACCACTACTACCATCAACACCACCACCACTACTACCATCAACACCACCACCACTACTACCATCAACACCACCACCACTACTACCATCAACACCACCATAAAACTACCATCAACATCACCTCCACGACTATCACCATCACCGCCCCCATCAAGATCCCTGTTGCTATCTTGTATAATAGAATCTTTCCTGTCATATCTTCTTCTACTCGCAACCTTTTTCTTGAATAACACTGAAACATATCTATATGGGATTGAGAAATATATATTTGCTTATTTAAAACATGCAAACTTCTTTAAATCATTCTATTCAATTCCATACACATTTCATTACCATACATACATATCCTTGGAAATCCTGCTTTCACCTTTACATGAAATGTAAATAACCAATTCATCGACATACCCCGCACATGTATGTATGACAGGGCAGCAGCTAGACATCGCTCCCTTGTCATGAATGCATTTTTACAAATAGTATTGAACCTCCGTTTACGCTTCGTATACTACTGATCGAGTGGAGCGTAAGTAAATGTACGCTCCTTATCACGAATACTTTTATTTTCAAATCCCCACCTTCATATATGCCTTTCCTCTTCCAATAATTAATTGTTGACTTTGGAATTTTCTTCGTTGTATCCAAAAGGTACAACTGCCTATATCTCTTTCTAAGCCTAAAACATGAACTCGCCATTTTTGAAGCATGCACGTGCGTATAGAAGGTGCTTACAAATGCGAAGAGGTTTTATCAATAACTAAAAATAAACTCTTTTAAAGATTATTGTTCTTATTGCACAGAGTCACATCAACAATAACATCAGCTCTTCGAATATGAGCACTCGTGACTACGATGCGGAACTCATTGTCTCCTCTTGCACATATGTACGTTGGCAAGTTTAGATTCCATACACTTCTTTCTGTAGTATGTAATGAAGCTTCACTTATTGTTATTGGTTGTCAGATGAACCTGCAGTGGCTGCAGTAACCCTGGGCAACAATCTGAATGTACATCTTGTACACATGTCCACGTTGGCCATAACACTCACAGCAGCTGCTCCAGAGGGGAAGTAGACAGCTGAGCTGGCATATGATTCTCTATAGAGTAAGGTCACCTCTGAACTTGTTCTGTACCAAATGCATATGCAAACATTCAATTCAGTTTCAACTACTCATACAGTATGCATATTTGTAAGTCTACTGATTACACTTGAGAGTGTAGTTATGTCTCAAGGGGTGGCTATATGCTGGCACACAGAAACTTTACATGTATAGAAGGTTGTCAACCACACGCAATAATAAAGAGAACACACTGGGAGTGCAGAAGTCTCAAAAGGTACAGATCACACAAGAGGAACAGAATGCTTTTGCATATGGCTAGTATTTTTTTAAATTAATTGTTATGAGTTTAATTACAGCATTAAATCATATGCACAAACAGTTTAATCATCAAAGATACTTGCAGAACGAATCCATATAATCATGCATATGTGATAATCTATGAGCCTTATAAAAATGTACCTGTGATAGCAACAGTTGTATGCTGCAACTCTTTGATCATTATCTGCAGGTTGAATAAGCAGTATTTTGATTTAAAAATAATTGAGAAACGTAAATGAAAAAATTAAAATGTTGATCTAATTAAACACTACCAGATTAATTACAGATAGTAAATCAATACAGTTTGGAAACCTAGTACTAGAGTACTGCATAATGAATATGTTAATACAATTTGTCTACCATAACAATAGATTTTGTAAGATTCCTAGCTTTAATAATTATTTGTGTGCATTGTGTTTAGATTAACAAATCGCATTATACCGGGTCTTTGCAATTCAAGGCAAAATCTTTAAACAAGTATTACATTGTAATTATTAAATGGGGAAGTTAGGCAAATGCAAATCGCATTATCTAGTAATAGATGTAAATTCAAACTTATTAATGTAACACAATTATGTGCAAGAACTATTTAATAATTGAATGATTTAGAAACTATCCATTAACTTAAATACAATTAAAAAAAAAAAAAGAATTTGGGTTTTACTTGTAAATAGCCATAGATATTAGACTAATATCCATGCAAATAACCAAAGCAACAAATCAAACTTGAAAACACAAAAATCACTGCTTTTGTTTCCCTTCATTTGTGTATTAGATTAAGTGTATGGATTTACAAAACTGACAATCCAGATACTGCATAAACCAAGAGAATGTACCATTTTCTTTAAGGGATGAATTATTGCATTTGGTGATTTCTTTATGCCCATTTTCAAATGTCTATTTGTGCTTAGTTATTTTGTACTACATATTAATTTATTTCACAGAGGAATACACAAAGTGCACACATTCCATTAAGAACATATATTATTTAACTCTATGATGCAATTGGTATCGTATAAAGAATTGCTGTTGAATTAGCACTGACCAGTTTCATTATTGATGGATGACAATATACAAACCATTTGCAACACATACATACATACAGTAAATACACAAATGACAAGTTATTTATAATAATCAAATATGAACAATAGTTACATAAACAAACTTAGAAATTAGCTACAAACGTCTGCCTAATTGTGGTAGCCTTGATTGGATGGCTCTAGACACCTACATAACCAAGATGATGTTGAGACGTTGGCTGAGAGAAGCTATATAATTGAAAGGTGGAATTTTTCCACAGCCTTGGGATACATATCGAGCCCACACAAATATGTTAGTGTGTGTATACATTTATAACTGATTATATTTTTCCATCAGGTGGATGGGAAGGATTTGATGCTAATCCAAGCAAGAGATCCGATAAAGTTTTGTTTGCAAGCAATGGATGTAATGTTTAGTAGAGAAGAGATGGAAAAGAGCAGGTTCAAGGAAACGAGAAAAAGAGGGTTGACGTTAGATCAAACTAAAGTGAAATTGATTGATGGTAAAAAGTATATGCAAGATTGCATTTTTAATACATTTTCATTATTCTCCAGATGCCATTATAGCTAGATTTGGAATGGAACAATTTAATGACATGCAGCCAAAGTTCGCACTCAGGCGAACCAAAAGTGTTCGGACTTACTAACAAAAAAAAAGAAAAAGACTGATTAGATTGTTGTATTGAGGTGTTGGTGTTGTTATTAATTTTATTGTTTTTGTTTGTATTACAAGTATTTACTACAATGCGGAATCGTGACAAATATTGACAGCACGTATACGTATGAGCATTGATTTTGATCTTATTATTAGTGCATGTACGATATATAATGATATTGCTATTGGCGGCAATGTCAAATCTTTTTCCATCTTACTAGACCTTGATAGCAATGTATAATAGCTAGATGACGAATCAGCAAGATCTATAAGTAGCCTCTATTTCCTTTTATTTTATGATCCGAAACGATTATCAGTGGCGGATTTAGGGGGGGGGGGGGGGGCGTGGAGGGCGCACGCCCCCCCTAACATATGGATGACAAAAAAATTATAATAAGTTAACCTTTGCCGGCATGTATTTTACGTTCATTCGCGCGTGCGTGTGAAGTATACCTAGGTAGCACGTAGGTAGGTACATGTAAGATATTTTCTGTGTGTCCAAAGGTATCGGACCTGAAGCGGAATGGCCCCCTCCCCCCCCCCCCCCCCCCACTTTTCGTATATCGGACCTGAAGCCCCCCCCCCCCCCCCCCCACTTTTCGTATATCGGACCTGAAGCGCCCCCCCCCCCCCCCCCCCCCCCCCCACTTTTTGTATGGGGCCTGTCACGAAAATTTCGGTCCGGGCAAAAATTGGTCCGGCCGGACCAATTGAGGTCGCCAAAATTAGTCCGGCCGGACTAATTTTGATGCCAATAATTGTCCGGTATGACTAAAACCAGTCCGCGCGTGCGTATTGCTAGTTCTATCGCCTAAAACACGTGGAAGAATCTTGCGAGCATGAAATGTCGAGTAGTGAAGAGGATGAAGTGAAGGAAAACTTAGTTGAAGAGGTTTACCAGTACCTGAGGAGGAAAAGTTACCCTGCAGGCGCAAGTGAAGGGCGAAAGCGATGTATCAGAAGAAAAGCAGCGAAATTTGTCTTATTAAAGAACGGAGAACTATTTTTCAAAAAGATGAACAAAGCTAGGAAAGGTGAGGCTAGGGCAAGGTGCTTTAAATTGCTGCTTTCGTTGTTGATCGACATGGTTTTTGTTTTTAATTCGGCTCTAGGAGAGTGAGATACGATATGTTGTAAACACAGAAGAACAACAACGAATTCTTCATGGATTTCATAATGATCCAACAGCAGGGCATATGGGAGTGAAGCGTACGTTGAAAAGGATTAATGAGCGATTTAGATGGCCTGGAATGGTAAAAGACGTGACAAACATGGTAGGCATGTAGTATTGTATTAGATATTCACTGTCTTTATATATAACGCTCCTCTTGCATGTAGGTTGCTAGATGTGACATCTGTCAGCGTGCAAATAGGAAGCTTGTCCACACTGCTCCCGAGCTCCATCCTGTTCCGGTCAAGTCCCCATGGCATCAAATAGGAATTAATTTTGTGGGACCCATTTTGGAGTCAAAATCAGGAAATCTGTACATCTTAACAGTTAGCGATTATTTTTCGAAGTGGGTTGAAGCTGTTCCTCTCCCTTCAAAACATGCTGTCGGAGTTGCACATGCACTATTCAAGGTATCAAAGAATGAGATGTATTCATTAGCTGTTGTTAGGGTGTGCTGGAAACATTATAGCAATAAATAAATCATTAGTATGAGAACGTTTGGAGAGCATGGTACCTGTAGGATTAACAGTGGTGGGGTATAATGCATGCATGGAAGTAAGTGTGATAAAAGATTTATGGGGATATTAGAACACATGTATTTGAACACATGCATGTAGGTCAATCAATATCTCAGTTCAGTTTCTATGTGAAATATCGTGTGCTCAGTAGTAGATACTAAAAATTTTCAGGTTCATGTTTTATTCATTGTGTGACACATGCACATATTCAATTACACAGATTTTTATGAGGATGGGCTTGCCTAAAGTAATCACAACAGATAATGGAACAGAATCTTATTGTACTAGGCATTGTCTTTAATTGATTCATTCTACAATGTACATGCAATTGAAGGAGCAATATTTTTATTTTTAATCATAGAAAGTTCAAGTTTTCATAGACATGTGTAATCAATACCTCAAAAGGCCTTGATGTAGATGTACGTTTAGTGATTTGAATGGGTGGTTGATTTTCTCGGAGGAAACTAATGTGTGATTTGGCGTATATGCACGGTGTCCCACAATCAAGGAGAAAATAAAAAAGTATAATAACATGAGTTTTGATTATTAACTGTCTAAAAAGGAAAAATGCTGACCATTTTAAGTAAGGTGTTATAAATCGAATAAGCAGGTATATCTTACTTATGATCTAAACTTATAACCAAGTTTTTTTTTATTGCAGGACACACTGTACACATAAGTATGCATACAATTTGCAGTTCATGAACATGTTGCATTGAGCATGTGATTAATAAACCACAATCATGTCCCCTTGTAGGCCAATGGCTTGGTAGAGCGGTTCAATCAGACTCTGCAAACAATGGTCGTAAAATTTTGTGCTTCAAAGAAAGGCAATTGGGACATGGTCTTAGATGGTTGTTTTTTGCTTACAACACTTCGTGCCATGAATCTGCACTGTATACTCCTTTCAAAATCATGTTAGGAAGAAAAGCGACTCTTCCCATCGACCTAAAGATGGAGCAGGTAGAAGCAGTTGTTAATCATGGTCTGTTTTTCCAAGATAATGTATTGGACATTGAAGAAATAACCAAGCAAAGATGCAGTGTTGTAAAACAAGTGAAGGAGAATATTGAGAAAGCGCAAATCAAGCAAAAGCAAAATTATGATAGGAGACATGCAAACCCTAAAGCCTATCAAATAGGAACCAAATTTCTAAAGAAGGATTTTACAAGAAAGAAGAGAAGATGGATTGCAGGTATGTGGGACCATTTGTCATAACAAAGAGTCTTGGGAAGAGTCTGTACTCTCTCGCATCAATTGAAAGCCCCAAAAAGGTTACTAAGAGTGTAAACGGTGTTCACCTTAAACCATACCTTTCACCAACCTCGTCACAATGCCATTTTGATAAGGATGAGAACAGATCAAATGTTGATGGTCCTGTAGAAGATGATGACTTTGGTGTTTCTCTCAATATGGATTGTTTTGGCAGGTGTGATGGTTCAAAAATAGATGATGGTTCTACAGGAGAAGAAGGGGACGATGGTTGTCTAGAAGGCCATGGTTGTCTAGAAGGCCATGGTTGTGAAGGAGATGATGGTTTTCAAAGTGATGATGGTTCTAGAGAGGATGGTTCTAAAGGAGACGGTTGTAAAGGAGATGAGGGTTCTAAAGGAGATATTGGTTCTCAAAGTGATGATGGTTCTAGGGATGATGGTTACAGAGATGATGGTTCTAGAGATGATGGTTCTAAAGGAGATGATGGTTCTAAAGGAGATGATGGTTCTAAAGGAGATGATGGTTCTAAAGGAGATTTATTACGAGGAGACGATGGTTTAGCAACACTTACATGCATTGGTAGTAAAGGTTGTTGTGATCCACAAAATAAAGGTTGTAGTTGTCGAAAGGGATGCAATAGTGGTAAATCATGTAAGTGCAAGAAAAGCAGAACAACATGCTCAGTTTTTTGTCACCCCTTGCACTCATGTACGAATTGCAAAGATCCTTCTAACACCCAAAACATTTTATTAATCAGTGATGAGCGCAACATCTTACCCCTAAAGGGTATTCACCCCCCACCTTTACCCTGGCAGAATTGGTTTGGTGTAGCCCTTATGTATTGAAAATGGAAAATGGTTGTGTGATTACATCCTTCATGCTTCTCAAATGTTATTGAAGAATACTTATCCCAATGTTGGCGGTCTCCAGAATCCTCTTCTTGCAGTAAATTTCAGCATGGAGCCATGTCAGAAAGAATTTATCCAAATTTTGAATTTGAACAACAATCATTGGATAACAGTGTCAACTATAGGATGTTCAACATCAAGTATAAATGTATTATGATTTTATGCATTTGAAGCTGAGCAATGAGTTGAAGAAAGTAGTGGCAGATGTTATGAAATCATCAAGTGATGAAATAGTCGTGAAATACTGTGATGTGCAATGGCAAAAGGAAGGCAGTGATTGTGGACTCTTTGCAATTGCTTTTGCATTTAGCCTTTGCTGTGGGATTGACCTGACCACTGTTCGTTTTGAGCAAGAAAAAATGAGACCCCACCTGATAAAGTGTCTTGAAACCAAAACATGTTCTATGTTTCCGAGCAATCCCATACGCAAAAGGGCTAAGTATGTAGAATAGTGTGAAAGTATATCTATTTACTGTTCTTGTCGCTTGCCTAATGATGGCAAGCCAATGGTGCAGTGCTGTCAATGCTTTAATTGGTATCACAGTGCATGCTTACAATGCAAAGTTTCAGATTTGCCTTTAGAGTGGAACTGTAGTGACTGTCAATGAAGCTTGCATCACTGAATCATTTTGAATCATGTGTACTGGACACGGTCGTTCCGTAATGGACATTAGTTTTTTAATTAGAGAATGATAGTAAATATTACGGTATGTCGGCCAAAAAGATACACAAAAGTTGCCATATGTTTAGTCCTTTTTATTCCCATCTAGACGGTGACTAAAAATCCAAAAACTATTACATGAAGATTCCCAGGGTACCAACTCCTTATTAAAAAGTACAACGCATTTTATACCCCTATGGATCGACGTGTGTATTGATCGCGCATTATTTAGATCGTATTTTGTTTACAAACTACGTTCGTTTCAGCCGTCTAGTACGCCACAACTGCCACATTCTAGAGCTCCAAACCTTAGCACTTAAGCGTGCAAGCGTAGTTTTTGTTGTATGTGAATAGCCTCTCTCTGGACGCTTTTTCTGTGAGAAGTTGTGACCTTTGCAAAATGGTCAAGATCAATAGATCAACCGCGTGAGTGCCAGGTCAATAACTATTGCAGGATCTGTGGCTATAGGCTACAGACGGGTTCAAGGTCGTCTAATCCTACATGTACGTACGATGGCAGTGCTTAAAAAGAGCAACTTAAATATATCTTGCTTTGGAATCATCATCAGCACTGATGTTGACCTACATGCATTTCCAAGTAAATTCTGCAAAACATGCTATTGTAATGGAGAACTACATGCACGTATACATCATGCCATGCACTTCGGACCCTAGACAGTAGTTCCAGACAGACTGGCTCCCTTCT
Source organism: Ephydatia muelleri (assembly GCA_013339895.1). NCBI lineage: Eukaryota > Metazoa > Porifera > Demospongiae > Spongillida > Spongillidae > Ephydatia > Ephydatia muelleri. Next base: position 5,261,734 of record JABACO010000002.1, on the reverse strand, counting down.
AGTGTATATAAATAGCATAGGATTTCATGTGACTGCATGCGATAATTTTGTAGTGCTGCTTGATTTCATATATCACTTTGTGTATCCTCGGCTATTATTACACTATCTAGCTGTTCAGCGCCATGTCAAGGCATCATCAACCAAGACACCTTACAGATGCATGATCAAGACATATGACTGGATCAAACATTTGTCACACAGCTGTGAGGTAAATACATTCAATGACCATACTATGCATAGACACTGGCTGACTGCATGACATATTCTTCAACGTCAACAGGAACCAATCCACTCACAATGAGCTAAAAACGATCACAAGTTCCAGACAGGCAGCCTGGAATTGCACCTAAAGTTTTTTAGATCTGTGTTGAGCCATTGCACTATCAAAGGTTTCATCACAGCTTGAGCATTAACCACCACAATGTGCCAACCAGGCCTTGTCTGTCATGGACCAGCTTATGTGTCATATATGCACAAAGGTTCTTATACAACCATTGCAGTTAGATTGCAGTGCAGTAGTGTGCAGTGGATGCCTATCTGAATGGATAACTATTTCAGCCAGCACTGAATGTCCATGTTGTGTTTCACACCACCATTTGACATTACAAAGTATCCACCCGGCCCCAGAAATAATTGTACGTTTGTTGTTCACCAATGATGGATTACAGACACTACTGTCTGAAAGAAAGCCTAAAAGGAAGACATGGGCCCCTCATTCACTGCACCTACTTCAAAAAGATCACAAATAATTTGTGCAATCGGGAGGGGATTTAAAGAATGCCAAGAAGTTTTATAACTGCACAGAGGACCATTTTTTTATATTCCATTAACTTAGGTAGGAATTAATGTGAATAATGTGTATAAGGCAAATCGTACATCTTTGTTTTGTTTTTTCACAAAGTGTGTTGGCCTGGATTCATAAATATCGCAAGGAATCTTCATATCCATCAAGTAGCAACATTGGTTCGTTCATTCAGATTTAATTCTTATTTGTTAATAATTTCCATCCAATCAGCAGGACAGTAGCTCACAGCTATGTTGGAAAAAGATTCCCTATGTCAGGCGGCCCATTTGTAAAGGGACTAGATTTGGCTTTGCAATCCTTTCATGTACATCGGCAACAGTATCACAGTGGGGCATTTGTGGGTAACTGTGCTCATAAGTCCTTGCAGGTAAGTAAACAGTGCAAAAATTTAGTGTTAAAGTTCTATCCACAATTTCTGTATAGCCTTCATATGTTGACACACTGTGTGAGTCTCTTCTAAACACAGCACAACAGTGTTCACCATCACTGCTCAGTGATACTAGAACTGTATGTGAAAAGTAAAAACAAGCCTTCCATCAGTTTGCTAATTGTCACACTCTATACAATTGAGGTGTTTTGTCACAGGATTAAATTGGTACCTGCAAAATAATGAGTTTGCTAACGCTATTTTTTTCATTTCCACAGGTCAGGCTATCACAGGGATTTTCTCATATTTTGACAAAGACTTCAAAGGAGTAACAGAACAGTAAAAATGCATTTGTTGGAGAGGCACACAATGGAATGGATGCATCGATATGGAATTGGATGGGGGAGCAAGGCATTGAAACTATACGCCTCGATGCAGGACTAAGTGTTCAAAGGCTTCAAAGCATAATGCAAGAAACGTTTTAAGCGTTTCTCCTATGCTGGAAGCCAGAAAGCCACCGCCAAAGCGACGAAAACAGTAACTTTTACACTCAGCCGTTTATTTACACCAGTAACCGCCATCTTGTAAACCCATATTCTAGATGTTTTGTATAGCCGACAGAAAAAGCGTCCATCTTAGTACACAATATATGTATACACTTATGCGTCCACTATACTTAGTATAAGTGGTTTTCACAGATCTGTGGCAGTTGGTCCAAACAAGCCTCGTGTTCGTACCCTATTCGAAACAGGTATCCTAACTTCCGCAATTACAGCGTTGCGTAGGAGAGTGCTGTCAAGACAGGACTTGCACTGTTCTCATCTGAATAGATGACACTTTTCAGCCATTCGTTATTTATATGTATCACTATAACCAAAGACTAGTAGCAACGCGAATTCCATTCGCACGTGGTTGCCAGGCCGATAATGAGTCGGTAACTAGGTAGTTAATCACGGGCGGAGGCCTAATGTCCAAGTTTTCAATGCATTGAAACAGCCGTGTGGAATGTGCAATTAATATTTTTTGTGTGCTGTGTAATCACAGGTGTATTATTAGTGTTATTGTAAACAAAGGGGTAACTACATGCATGCATGCGCACATGTTCAAACTAAGATTGGTTGTAACAACATGCGGATAACATGCACTTGAAATAAGCTTACAACGATTGAAATAAGCTTACAACGATTGGTCGGGATGGTGGACCACTTTTGGCAAGGTCGGACCACTTTTGGCAGCCCATTTCAGTCCGGGCGGACCTTTTTTGGCAACCAAAAGTGGTCCGCCCGGACCACTTCTAGGTAGGACTGCTTTTGCCGGGACAGGCCTGACCTTAAGCCCCCCCCCCCCCCCCCGCTGAAATCGTAGATTCACCACTTGCGCCCCCCCCCCTAACTCTAAATCCTGCGTCCGCCCCTGATTATAATGGGCCAGACATGAACGTAGACAATCGTAGCTATGTAATCTACAAAGTACGTTGCTAATTGTGCTAATCGTGCATGCATTCTGCAAGTAAGATACAACACGATAGTTAAAGTTCGAAATCGAATATATAGATACGATATTAGTACGATCCAATACCAATCATATCCAATCGTAATTGACAAAAATCGTACTACTTTAACGATCACCGCGTATCGTTACAACGATACTTATGCACGAATTTTTTGCTGGGTTCTAGTTCAAGATTTTCCTTGCCGTCAACAGTTACAACGATGTAGTCCGACATTTTCGATTGAACACGTGGCACATTATTGTTGTGGTGCAATAACCACCATGATCACGTGCATTAAGTTTATGATATGAATGCTGTGAAGAGAAGAAAGCTTGTACACTGTACCTTGCTGTTGTCCAGCATGCAACAGTGAGCTACGAGACATACGAACTGTCGAGCGCCATGCATTGCAGACATGTTCCCCATGTTAGTCCCCAAGTTCTGACTGGTGGGTCCATTGTCATTAGCACAGTGGCTAAACACACACCCAGTACTCTGTACAGAAAGGGGTGGAGGCTATTCTGGTGTAACATGAAAGGGAAAATGCATCAGGAGTGTCCCAAGATCAACAACAACAGCAGTGTTGTTGTCATGACAACTAGGCAAAAAGGGTGTGTTGTTCCCCAACACAGACTCCTGTCGACTGGGTAGTGATAAATGGGAAGGCGATAATTAAGTAACATGCACCATAATACAATCAGGAATGCTATTAATGATCATCGGTCTAAATGTGCATCGAGTGTGAGTCTGGGTACGAGACTAGGGACAAACATTGTACGCAGCTGAGATGCATTGGGTCTGGGCATGAGACTAACATGTAGGTAATGCCTGCATGGTGCCATTTAAGGATGGTGGCTATAAATGACGATGACTGATGACTTTCGACATTAATTAACAGAATCGGGGAACAAATCGTATCTACTTTGGGTTCACCTAGTGTTTCGACAGAACGGCACAATATATTCAAAGTCGTTCCCACTTAATACTGAGGCGTGGTTCGACCTCAGCGTCTGCGCAGGGTCACGCCCAACAATTTTTGAATTTTGTGTCTGCGAACGAGGCTAAAGGATAAGAATTCTCTCACGTGACTATATTTCGACATTGGCGGGAAATCGTTGCATTTCATCATTTACATCTGAATGCAGCGCCAGTTACAATGGTGTTCAATGTGTTCTATGACATTCTGTAGCAATAGCTGGATATTTGTAGCATTAAAAAATTCAACGAGATATACATAAAACTGCTGTATAATTATTACTTCAGTCGAAAACCGTTGTAATTCTCAGTAGCATTTTAAACTTTTCTGCTGTGTCTCGGACTTCAGGATCAAAGTCTTTACCACTATGTTCCAGCAAGTGGACCACAGATGTATATGACACAGTTAGATTAAGTTGTTTAAATCGCTGGTAGACCTGAATGAGAATCATGTGTGCATTCAGAATAAATATACATACACATACATGTACAATGATGCCATGTAATTAAAAAGATTTTTATCAACATACCTGCTTGGAAATGTGAGCTGCATAAAGAAGTAGTGAATTTATTTTTTGCACCAAATTCATCTTGGGGTGTTGTTGATTGACGAGCATAGCTACACACAACCCAACTACGGCATTAGTATTGCTGCGGGGATCCCTGGTGTGTGTGGCTGAGAACAGCAAATATCTCATTACTAGTGCAAACTGTGAGACCTCATTCAGTAGCATGTCCCATGAGAACTCCTTTAAGTGTGATGGATTTTCGCTTTGAACCACTTCCAATTTCACCGTGGAATTTCCAATTCCTGATATTTGAATCCAAAAGGTCTATTTCATTCAAATAAGTCACATAAATCTTGTCGGATTTAAATTATCCATCCCTGTTCAATACACATGGAGCATTTTCAAGTATATAAAATTTAAAATTCATTCAAAAGAAATGTCATGTGCTTATGATCGGGGTTCTAGTTTATGCATAAAATTATGTTATACCTCAATAACACTTCAGAGTCAACAGTAAAAAATTGCATACTACTACTTAAAATAATCAAAGAGGACAACATGTTTGAATAAACTTCATATCACATTCACAAATCGTACATAAATTCAACAGAATATCCTACATGTACTCAAAATTATCATAAATGCTCTTCAGTTTATCTATAATCAGTTTAGACAGTCTGTTGGACTTAGATAAAGATATGTTTCTGAGTACAATATTGTTTCTGTGCACAGATATTGTTTGTTCCACAGATTTAACTAACCATGGAACCCATGTGCCAGTATATGTTCCCACCCACCACTCCAGAGTGATAGAATCATCATCGATAGCCAGAACTTTGGTAATTTGTGGCAGTTCTTCCTTGAATTCATCGAGGCCCAATGCCACAAAACTTCCTATCCCAGCTGAACATCAACATCACTATCATCCACTTCAGATTCTTTACTCTGTGATAGAAAAAGATCATGAGTGCTGTTTTTAAGGGTCAAATGTTATTTGAAATTTCAAAATGGTCATTGAATATTATACTTATACAGTTGGCAGGATAAAGATAGATATTGCTGTGAATCAGAAAGGTAGTAGAATATATCTGACAGAAATCTACCTACATTTTATGTGAACTGTCGTAGGCTAAATGTTAGTCACAGTAATTTCAAGCTTCATTCGAAGATTGGCTTTGTTAGCATCATTTGATCTAGACAATCTCAAGTAAGTTAGACAACTTACAATTTGTATACAAGGCAAAAAATCCGGACTTGAAATTTCAAAACATTAGCTGGGACTTGAATTGATATGATATTCAAGATAAAAGTTTTGAAATACTGTAGTTCTAGTAAGAACACATTTAGTTTTCCTTGGTTTGGTCAAAATTAAGGTCTACAGCTATTAATGACCATAGGCCATTTCGGATCCTAGTTTGAAATTTCAAACATATCTACACTAGAATTTGTCCCAGCTTAAAAATGGAAATAACACATTTTAATTCAGAGCATAACTTCATATCCGTATACACATAATTATATTTGTGCCATTTGTAATTAGTGATTATTTCAATCTTCCAAGCCTTAAACTCAGATCCAAGTACTGAGATTTAAAATACAATGTCATTCAAAAAAAAAAGAACTTGAAATTTCAAGAATATCTAGTGTATCTATGGTCTGTGTGCCTTTCCGCCATGTCGATTTCTCTATTAATGGCACTCTTGTTTGTCCATTTTATTGCCATTTTTTGATCTTTCGTTTAATGACATAATCACATTTTGCTAGACATTCGCCTCAATTTCGATGGCAGCTTGGATTGGGAAGTCCAGAATTCTAACGATTGCTTAAAATGGGTTCAATTATTGGTTTTGTCAAATTTAAATATTTTGGAAAATCGAAAATTTGAAATTTTGGTATGGAACCGAAGTGAGTCCGGAATGGAGTCGGGCTTTCTAATAACTACGACGCCACACCTATATCCCGGTTGTCCTTCTATAGCCTAGCTGCATATATACTGCGGGTTCTCGCTCCGCGAGACTATACGCGAGTGAGAAACTATATAGAGCCTGAATTATTCTTCATCTAGCATGTCGGCGGCACCCACATTTCGTATGGGCGAGCTTGGCCAATGAACTTTACCTTCCCCCGGCCTCATAAATAACTTATAGCACACACACACACGCACACACACACACACACACACACACACACACACACACACACACACACACACACACACACACACACACACACACACACACACACACAGAAAGGTAAGACAGTAGAGATAATCCATACTCGTTCTCTGTGTTCACGATTTATGCCTAATGTTAGTGCACTCATGTATAGCAGAAAAGTTAGGAACTTTTTGCCGAGTATTATGACTTTCTAAATTGGATCCGGAGTTATGTTGAATACATGCAGATTTCGGTGTTTAGGTAAAGCTTGATTTTATTACTTTTAGCGCACGACACACAGTAAACAGGCACACCCCTTCTGCTAATGTAATGATAGCGATACTATTATTTGAGATGTCGACGTCGTGAAACGGTTAGCAGACAGTATATGTGGCCTCTATGAATTTTATTCCGACGGCGAATGTATCATTAGTGAAACTTCATACGCTTAGAAAGCTAAGACAGCAAAGATAATGCATACTCGTTACCCTCATTCGATCGGACATATAGTTTATATTTCGTGTTATGACCTTTTGAACCAGAATACATGCTTGGTTTAGTTACATCATTAACGGTAGCAAAGGATATGCAAAAGGTACTATGCACCCCTTCTTATATATCTATAGTGACGTGCATAGGTGCATATTATAAAACAATAGGGGGTGCATATAATAAATGAAAGCAGACGAGTCGCAAGATATTGCTTTGAATGTGCAGAGCGTGACATTTTCGTGGAAGCGAATGAAAGAAAGAAGGGCGTGCAAGTCTTAGAACCGTTACGCATACAATCCAGAAAGCAAGAAGTCTTACAAAAAGGCCCGGCGCCTTCAATCTTTCGTAAGTTAGTAGTAACTAGCTAGAGGTCTGTGGTATAGAACAGAAGGCAATCTTTTACTTTAGGGTCCCCATTGAAATTCATACTAGTAATGTGTGTGTCTACTCTGGGGGTGACGATGCATACTTACCCCTGCTTACACTAAACCTAGGCTAGGACGCTAATACGAGAACTGTCAGAGGGGTAGGCGTTTATTCGGCTGAGTATGAAACGCTAAGTACTGGATGTGATTAAGATGGTGGCCGTGAACTTTATACAGTACTTAGCGTTTCATACTCAGCCGAATGAACGCCTACCCCTCTGATAGTTCTCGTATTAGCGTCCTAGCCTAGGTTTAGTGTAAGCAGGGGTAAGTATACATCGTCACCCCCAGAGTAGACACACACATTACTAGTATGAATACCCAGCAAAAAATTTCTTCCTCGGATCTTACAAGATCTTGTAAGACAGCACTAAGATTTAGATAAGGTGTAAGAATGTATGTAAGAAAAGTACCGCTTACTTAAGATCTTGTAAGAAATGGATAAGGTTCAATAAGATCATAATTATATATACATCCAGACCTGTTGACTTAATACTATATATATCACACATAGGTATGCTCACTTTAATGATTTTAATAGGCACGTTTTCTCATGGTATAAACAGGAGGAAAGGGATATATAAGAGAATCATATAACATACAAGAAATCCGCGCTTTGCTCTATAGTCCACATGCACATATACTAGAATACAGGCTATATATGCAATGATCAATGGTGTTCATATTCTTATTGGGCTGCAGAATGATGTAATCAATTGGTGAATACTTCACAGCAATATGAACGCAAATTCTAACAATACTACCAACAGGAATAGCAATCATTTTCTTTGTCAGAGACATCTTTACTTTGTATATAAAATTCTTAATCTGTTGATGTGCACAGGGGAAATTATCATCACAATCCAGTATGCTCTCTTGTGTTTTCTCAAGAACATCACCAATGGCATACCAATTTTTATTTATGGTGCATACAGCGAACAGATATGAATAAAAGTTCAAAAGTATCTGAGTTTTCAACTTCACACACTGATGAATTTCTTTTCCTTTTTTCATTTTGCAGTGCTAGACATGCATGGTTGGCCAATATACGGGCCAAGCAAGATTTTTTTGTATCAGCTTCTCAGTTTTTATGATAATTTCATGCAGACAAGCCACATGATGTTTGTGAGTGTACATTTCAGATTGCTGAGTACAACACCAAACATGTATGTTACCAATGGGTTGTTTCTCAGTGGTAAGGGTTACAAAACAATAGGCATTCCTATCAAGAATAGCACTGGCATCAAACCAGTACCAAAAGGTAACAAGCTAGGATGGACATGAGTCATGATAGAGAGACATGAAAGAGAGAGAGGGAGGGGAGGGAGGGGGAGAGAGAGAGAGAGTGTGAGTGAGAGAGAGTGAGAGAGCGAGAGAGAGTGAGAGAGAGTGAGAGAGTGAGAGTGAAAGTGAGAGAGAGAGGGAAAGAGTGAGAGAGGGAAAAGAGTGAGAGAGGGGTGAGAAGGGAGTGGGAGAGAGTGAGAGAGCGAGAGAGAGAGAGAGTGAGAGAGTGAGAGTGAAAGAGTGAGAGTGAGAGAGGGAAAGAGAGAGAGAGGGAAAGAGAGTGAGAGAGGGAAAGAGAGTGAGAGAGGGAAAGAGAGTGAGAGAGGGAAAGAGAGTGAGAGAGGGAAAGAGAGTGAGAGAGGGGTGAGAAGGGAGTGACATAGAATCCATTTCATCTTGTAGTTTAGAATACGAATATTATTTAAATTTTGGGTTTTGGGGTCAACTTTGTAACCTGACAAAAATTGTTCAATGACTACTGTATACAATCACTGCAAACCCATCCATTATACATATATTTACTCCCCATTGGTACCTTTGCCGATTTTAAACGATTCTTTCACGGCTCAAAATCAGTTTCACATGCATGCCATAGCCATTAAGTTGGTTAGTTTCATTGACAGGGATTTAACCCATGGTTTCCCACCATCCCTGACCAGTGGCCAGGGATTTAATACATTGTTGCTTAGAGTATGAACCACACCCAGGTATCACACATGACCAGAGGCCAGTGATATAACCCATTGTGGACCCCCACCCAGATATCACATGACCAGTGACTAGGGATTTACCCCATTGCTGTCCTGAGTATGAACCACAACCCTGACCAGTGGCCATGCAGGGATTTAACCCATTGTTCATTAGTATGCGTTATGGTACCCAGCTCTCCATAGACACCCGGTAGAATATATATTTTTATTACATATTGCGGGAAATCAAGCTTTTCATGTCTGCAAAGTGTGCACATGACCACTTTTTGAAGGCTTAACTTATACATAAAGAAGTTAGGTTATAGAACGTTAATGCGGTTGATCAGATACACGAAATATTGTACCTTTGGAGCAAACACGCGCACAGGACCGCGAATCAGTTGTTAAGATTAATTTGCACAACAACATACATATAGAATTATATTATGCCACAAGCTATCTCATTTTCGGTTTTGAAGTGACATTAAATATGATGCAAAATGTGGAGAGTTAGGTTGGGTTTGCATCCCTTTGGTGGTAGACCTGAAGCTCAGCGTAGTCTCTCTAGACTTGCAGGTAGACTAGCCAGTCCATCACAACAAACCAGATCTATGGTAGATTGAACTTGACCCTGATCAGAGCCAACTCCAGGGCCATTCTATCTAGAGTATGTGTTTAACTTTGTTGTGTGCATGTATTTCATGTTTTATTTTCAGTTAACTCCTGCACTGCTGTGGACACTTCAGATACAGCTTGGAGACAGGAAATTCTAGGCCTTAGTAAGGGAAGGTTGGGTCTTCGCTCACTATACCAACTTGCACCTGCAGCATATATAGCCTCTATTTGCTCAGCTGGGCAGAGACAAATCTTCACCTCTGTTCTGCAGTTGCAGATTTTAATTCTGCTGTTCCACCTGACAAGGCACTGCAAATTCACTCCCTTCTCTCAGCGTCTCTGGTCTCCCAAAAATAACTATCCAGCACATTGGACACTTGCATGTTCAATCTGCTGTTGGAAACCTCCTCCAATGCTGACCAAGCACGATTGCTTTCTGTTTCCGCACCACATGCATTATCCTGGCTGTCTGTTCTACCATCACAGGGGCTGAGCCTACATCTTGATGCACCGGTCCATGAAGTTCATAAAATGGTGGCTTGGTCAGGGATCCCAGTGTGCACTTTGCCCTGGCAATGCCTTGATCCTCTGGGACATCATGCCACCACTTGTAAGCGTGGCGGTGATGTGGTGGTACGACACAACACCCTTCGTGATGTTCTGGCTGAAACATGCCACCGGGCCCATCTTGGCATCCAAGTGGAAGCTGGCAATGACCCCACAGCCAATCATAGCCACACCCATCCTGCTGACCTTCTGTTGACTAACTGGACAACAGGCAAGACAGCTGCCTTTGATATCTCTGTAACCTCTCCGCTCAACACACATACCCTTATGGAAGCGGGTCTGCAGGATCAGCTGCCCTTGCCAGTGAAGGCAGAAAGCACAGGGCCAATGATGCAAAATGCAAAGAACTCGGCTGGTTGTGTGTTCCCCTGGTAGCAGATACTTATGGTGCATGGGGAAATGAAGCTGTTGAAGTCTTCTCACAGCTGGCTTCTCGGCTTGCCACGCTTACATGCAGGCCCAAGTCGGCTGTACTTAGAGACATCTATGGCAGACTCAATTGAGGACCAATGCCACTGCCATCCTCACCAGATGTATTTTGAATTAACATTAACTATAGGCTATGTTTAAGATTGTACTCATGTGTATGTATTGTAATATTGATATTTATTGTATAAATAAATAATGAGTTAATGTGACCAGTGACACTTTTGCCCAATTTATATGAAAGAAGCCATTTATATGAAAGAAGAATAAATGTGACATCACAATACACTTTCTAAAGCAGTGGATCACATGTGGTTGTGCATGTGACATGCTTTGTATATGGTTCTGTGTAGTAACATTGCTGATTTTAAGGGTTTGGATAATTATGCAAACACACTCACCCCCAAACGAGGATCACTGACAGGCATGGATTACATGATTTCATGTAATTACTATATTTCACTTTATATATATATTGTTCCACTCATTTAAAAAATGTATGCAGCAGTGAGTGGGAGCGCAACATGCCTATTAGTACATGACGTCATGCATGTTATGTATACCAATATTGTGTTAAGTGACCACTAGATTCTGTTCTACACCAGACCCCTGGCTAGTTACTACAAACTTACGAAAGATTGAAGGCGCCGGGCCTTTTTGTAAGACTTCTTGCTTTCTGGATCGTTTGCGTAACGGTTCTTGTCAAAAATGCCACGCTCAAGCAATATCTAGCGACTCGTCTGCTTATACTATGCACCCTCTATTGTTTTATATTATAATAGAATACAAGTGGTGCACGATACCGTTATTGGCGTTAATGATGTAATTAAACCAAGCTACACAAATATATGTATTCTGGTTCAGAAGGTCATAATACGAAATATAAACTATATGTCCGATCGAATGAGGCCAAGGTATGCATTATCTTTGCTGTCGTAGCTTTCTAAGCGTATGCAGTTTCACTAATGATATATTCGCCGTCGGAATATTCATAGAGGCCTAATACGCGCGCTTGCTAAATTTAAATAGATGCCGCGGGGCGATCTGTGTCCTATTCACGACACTTAATTCAAGATCCAAGCATGTACCGCGCAATTGGAGTGTGTGTGCGTGCGTCTGTGTGCATGTGTGTGTGTGTGTACATGTGTGTGTGTGTGTGTGTGCGTGTGTGTGTGTGCGTGATGAAGAATAATTCAGGCACTATATAGTTTCTCACTCGCGTTTAGTCTCGCGGAGCGAGAACCCGTAGTATATATGCAGCTAGACTATAGAAGGACAACCGGGATATAGGTGTGGCTTCGTAGTTATTAGAAAGCCCGACTCCATTCCGGACTCACTTCGGTTCCATACCAAAATTTCAAATTTTCGATTTTCCAAAATATTTAAATTTGACAAGACTTCCCAACCCAAGCTGCCATCGAAATTGAGGCGAATGTCTGGCAAAATGTGATTATGTCATTAAACGAAAGATCAAAAAATGGCAATAAAATGGACAAACAAGAGTGCCATTAATAGAGAAATCGACATGGCGGAAAGGCACACAGACCATCTATGGTCTGTGTGCCTTTCCGCCATGTCGATTTCTCTATTAATGGCACTCTTGTTTGTCCATTTTATTGCCATTATTTGATCTTTCGTTTAATGACATAATCACATTTTGCCAGACATTCGCCTCAATTTCAATGGCAGCTTGGATTGGGAAGTCCAGAATTCGAACGATTGCTTAAAATGGGTTCAATTATTGGTTTTGTCAAATTTAAATATTTTGGAAAATCGAAAATTTGAAATTTTGGTATGGAACCGAAGTGAGTCCGGAATGGAGTCGGGCTTTCTAATAACTACGACGCCACACCTATATCCCGGTTGTCCTTCTATAGCCTAGCTGCATATATACTGCGGGTTCTCGCTCCGCGAGACTATACGCGAGTGAGAAACTATATAGAGCCTGAATTATTCTTCATCACACACACACACACGCACACGCACACGCACACACACACATGTACACACACACACACACAGACGCACGCACACACACTCCAATTGCGCGGTACATGCTTGGATCTTGAATTAAGTGTCGTGAATAGGACACCGATCGCCCCGCGGCATCTATTTAAATTTAGCAAGCGCGCGTATTAGGCCTCTATGAATATTCCGACGGCGAATATATCATTAGTGAAACTGCATACGCTTAGAAAGCTACGACAGCAAAGATAATGCATACCTTGGCCTCATTCGATCGGACATATAGTTTTTATTTCGTATTATGACCTTCTGAACCAGAATACATATATTTGTGTAGCTTGGTTTAATTACATCATTAACGCCAATAACGGTATCATGCACCACTTGTATTCTATTATAATATATAACAATAGAGGGTGCATAGTATAAGCAGACGAGTCGCTAGATATTGCTTGAGCGTGGCATTTTTGACAAGAACCGTTACGCAAACGATCCAGAAAGCAAGAAGTCTTACAAAAAGGCCCGGCGCCTTCAATCTTTCGTAAGTTAGTAGTAACTAGCCAGGGGTCTGGTGTAAAACAGAATCTAGTGGTCACTTAACACAATATTGGTATACATAACATGCATGACGTCATGTACTAATAGGCATGTTGCGCTCCCACTCACTGCTGCATACATTTTTTAAATGAGTGGAACAATATGTATATAAAGTGAAATATAGTAATTACATGAAATCATGTAATCCATGCCTGTCAGTGATCCTCGTTTGGGGGTGAGTGTGTTTGCATAATTATCCAAACCCTTAAAATCAGCAATGTTACTACACAGAACCATATACAAAGCATGTCACATGCACAACCACATGCGATCCACTGCTTTAGAAAGTGTATTGTGATGTCACATTTATTCTTCTTTCATATAAATGGCTTCTTTCATATAAATTGGGCAAAAGTGTCACTGGTCACATTAACTCATCATTTATTTATACAATAAAAATCAATATTACAATACATACACATGAGTACAATCTTAAACATAGCCTATAGTTAATGTTAATTCAAAATACATCTGGTGAGGATGGCAGTGGCATTGGCCCTCAATAGATGGAGGTTGAGTCTGCCATAGATGTCTCTAAGTACAGCCGACTTGGGCCTGCATGTAAGCGTGGCAAGCCGAGAAGCCAGCTGTGAGAAGACTTCAACAGCTTCATTTCCCCATGCACCATAAGTATCTGCTACCAGGGAAACACACAACCAGCCGAGTTCTTTGCATTTTGCATCATTGGCCCTGTGCTTTCTGCCTTCACTGGCAAGGGCAGCTGATCCTGCAGACACTCCCGCTTCCATAAGGGTATGTGTGTTGAGCGGAGAGGTTACAGAGATATCAAAGGCAGCTAGCTGTCTTGCCTGTTGTCCAGTTAGTCAACAGAAGGTCAGCAGGATGGGTGTGGCTATGATCGGCTGTGGGGTCATTGCCAGCTTCCACTTGATAGTTCTTTTTGGGAGACCAGAGACGCTGAGAGAAGGGAGTGAATTTGCAGTGCCTTGTCAGGTGGAACAGCAGAATTAAAATCTGCAACTGCAGAACAGAGGTGAAGATTTGTCTCTGCCCAGCTGAGCAAATAGAGGCTATATATGCTGCAGGTGCAAGTTGGTATAGTGAGCGAAGACCCAACCTTCCCTTACTAAGGCCTAGAATTTCCTGTCTCCAAGCTGTATCTGAAGTGTCCACAGCAGTGCAGGAGTTAACTGAAAATAAAACATGAAATACATGCACACAACAAAGTTAAACACATACTTTAGATAGAATGGCCCTGGAGTTGCTCTGATCAGGGTCAAGTTCAATCTACCATAGATCTGGTTTGTTGTGATGGACTGGCTAGTCTACCTGCAAGTCTAGAGAGACTACGCTGAGCTTCAGGTCCCCAGCTCTACCACCAAAGGGATGCAAACCCAACCTAACTCTCCACATTTTGCATCATATTTAATGTCACTTCAAAACCGAAAATGAGATAGCTTGTGGCATAATATTACTCTATATGTATGTTGTTGTGCTAATTAATCTTAACAACTGATTTGCGGTCCTGTGTGCGTGTTTGCTCCAAAGGTACAGTATTTAGTGTATCTGATCAACCGCGTTAACGTTCTATAACCTAGCTTCTTTATGTATAAGTTAAGCCTTCAAAAAGTGCACACTTTGCAGACATGAAAAGCTTGATTTCCCGCAATATGTATATTCTACCGGGTGTCTATGGAGAGCTGGGTACCATAACGCATACTAATGAACAATGGGTTAAATCCCTGCATGGCCACTGGTCAGGGTTGTGGTTCATACTCAGGACAGCAATGGGGTCAATCCCTAGTCACTGGTCATGTGATATCTGGGTGGGGGTCCACAATGGGTTATATCACTGGCCTCTGGTCATGTGTGATACCTGGGTTTGGTTCATACTCTAAGCAACAATGTATTAAATCCCTGGCCACTGGTCAGGGATGGTGGGAAACAATGGGTTAAATCCCTGTCAATGAAACTAACCAACTTAATGGCTATGGCATGCATGTGAAACTGATTTTGAGCCGTGGAAGAATCGTTTAAAATCGGCAAAGGTACCAATGGGGAGTAAATATATGTATAATGGATGGGTTTGCAGTGATTGTATACTGTAGAGTCATTGAACAATTTTTGTCAGGTTACAAAGTTTGACCCCAAAACCCAAAATTTAAATGATATTCGTATTCTAAACCACAAGATGAAATGGATTCTATGTCACTCCCTTCTCACCCCTCTCTCACTCTCTTTCCCTCTCTCACTCTCTTTCCCTCTCTCACTCTCTTTCCCTCTCTCACTCTCTTACCCTTATCACTCTCTATCCCGCTTCACTCTCACTCTTCACTCTCACCCCACTCTCATCTCTCCGCCTCTCGCACTGCTTCCCACACTCCCTTCTCACACCCCCTCCTCTCCTCTCATCCGTCTCACTCTCTTTCCCCTCTCATCGTTGCCCTCCACTCTCACTCTCTTTCCCTCTTCATCTCTCCCCTCCACTTCTTTCCCTCTCTCACTCTCTTCCCTCTCTCACTCTCTTTCCCTATCTCACTCTCTTTCCCTCTCTCACTCTTCCCTCTCTCACTCTCACTCTTTCACTTCTCACTCTCGTCACTCTCTCTCACTCTCTCTCGCTCTCCTCACTCTCTCTCTCACTCACACAACACTCTCTCTCTCTCTCTTTCTCTCTCTCTCTCCCTCCCTCCCCTCCCTCCCTCTCTTTCAATGTCTCTCTATCATGACTCGTGTCCATCCCAGCTTGTTACCTTTTGGTACTGGTTTGATGCCAGTGCTATTCTTGATAGGAATGCCTATTGTTTTGTAACCCTTACCACTGAGAAACAACCCATTGGTAACATACATGTTTGGTGTTGTGCTCAGCAATCTGAAATGTACACTCACAAACATCATGTGGCTTGTCTGCATGAAATTATCATAAAAACTGAGAAGCTAATACAAAAAAAATTTTGCTTGGCCCGTATATTGGCCAACCATGCATGTCTAGCACTGCAAAATGAAAAAAGGAAAAGAAATTCATCAGTGTGTGAAGTTGAAAACTCAGATAATTTTGAACTTTTATTCGCTGTATGCACCATAAATAAAAATTGGTATGCCATTGGTGATGTTCTTGAGAAAACGCAAGAGAGCATACTGGATTGTGGTGATAATTTCCCCTGTGCGCATCAACAGATTAAGAATTTTATATACAAAGTAAAGATGTCTCTGACAAAGAAAATGATTGCTATTCCTGTCGGTAGTATTGTTAGAATTTGCGTTCATATTGCTGTGAAGTATTCACCAATTGATTACATCATTCTGCAGCCCAATAAGAATATGAACACCATTGATCATTGCATATATAGCCTGTATTCTAGTATATGTGCATGTGGACTATAGAGCAAAGCGCGCATTTCTTGTATGTTATATGATTCTCTTATATATCCCTTTCCTCCTGTTTATACCATGAGAAAACGTGCCTATTAAAATCATTAAAGTGAGCATACCTATGTGTGATATATATAGTATTAAGTCAACAGGTCTGTATGTATATATAATTATGATCTTATTGAACCTTATCCATTTCTTACAAGATCTTAAGTAAGCGGTACTTTTCTTACATACATTCTTACACCTTATCTAAATCTTAGTGCTGTCTTACAAGATCTTGTAAGATCCGAGTAAGAAATTTTTTGCAGGGAATTCATACTAGTAATGTGTGTGTCTACTCTGGGGGTGACGATGTATACTTACCCCTGCTTACACTAAACCTAGGCTAGGACGCTAATACGAGAACTATCAGAGGGGTAGGCGTTCATTCGGCTGAGTATGAAACGCTATAAGTACTGTATAAAGTTCACGCCACCATCTTAATCACATCCAGTACTTAGCGTTTCATACTCAGCCGAATAAACGCCTACCCCTCTGACAGTTCTCGTATTAGCGTCCTAGCCTAGGTTTAGTGTAAGCAGGGGTAAGTATACATCGTCACCTCAAGAGTAGACACACACATTACTAGTATGAATTTCAATGGGGACCCTAAAGTAAAAGATTGCCTTCTGTTCTATACCACAGACCTCTAGCTAGTTACTACTAACTTACGAAAGATTGAAGGCGCCGGGCCTTTTTGTAAGACTTCTTGCTTTCTGGATTGTATGCGTAACGGTTCTAAGACTTGCACGCCCTTCTTTCTTTCATTCGCTTCCACGAAAATGTCACGCTCTGCACATTCAAAGCAATATCTTGCGACTCGTCTGCTTTCATTTATTATATGCACCCCCTATTGTTATATAATATACACCTATGCACGTCACTATAGATATATAAGAAGGGGTGCATAGTACCTTTTGCATATCCTTTGCTACCGTTAATGATGTAACTAAACCAAGCGAGACAAATATGTATTCTGGTTCAGAAGGTCATAACACGAAATATAAACTATATGTCCGATCGAATGAGGGTAACGAGTATGCATTATCTTTGCTGTCTTAGCTTTCTAAGCGTATGAAGTTTCACTAATAATACATTTGCCGTCGGAATAAAATTCATAGAGGCCACATATACTGTCTGCTAACCGTTTCACGACGTCGACATCTCAAATAATAGTATCGCTATCATTACATTAGCAGAAGGGGTGTGCCTGTTTACTGTGTGTCGTGCGCTAACAGTAATAAAATCAAGCTTGACCTAAACACCGAAATCTGCATGTATTCAACATAACTCCGGATCCAATTTAGAAAGTCATAATACTCGGCAAAAAGTTCCTAACTTTTCTGCTATACATGAGTGCACTAACATTAGGCATAAATCGTGAACACAGAGAACGAGTATGGATTATCTCTACTGTCTTACCTTTCTGTGTGTGTGTGTGTGTGTGTGTGTGTGTGTGTGTGTGTGTGTGTGTGTGTGTGTGTGTGTGTGTGTGTGCGTGTGTGTGTGTGTGTGTGTGTGTGCATGTGTGTGTGTGCTATAAGTTATTTATGAGGCCGGGGGAAGGTGAAGTTCATTGGCCAAGCTTGCCAATACGAAATGTGGGTGCCGCCGACATGCTAGATGAAGAATAATTCAGGCTCTATATAGTTTCTCACTCGCGTATAGTCTCGCGGAGCGAGAACCCGCAGTATATATGCAGCTAGGCTATAGAAGGACAACCGGGATATAGGTGTGGCGTCGTAGTTATTAGAAAGCCCGACTCCATTCCGGACTCACTTCGGTTCCATACCAAAATTTCAAATTTTCGATTTTCCAAAATATTTAAATTTGACAAAACCAATAATTGAACCCATTTTAAGCAATCGTTCGAATTCTGGACTTCCCAATCCAAGCTGCCATTGAAATTGAGGCGAATGTCTGGCAAAATGTGATTATGTCATTAAACGAAAGATCAAACAATGGCAATAAAATGGACAAACAAGAGTGCCATTAATAGAGAAATCGACATGGCGGAAAGGCACACAGACCATCTATCTATAGTCATTAATCCTTTTACATTTTAAACTTATCTGCAACAGACTTTATGCATGATTTCCACAATGGTAAATGCTGTTATAACATACATTTTGAATATCAGTTAGACAACCTTTACCTATATATAAAGTCCCAACTTGAAATTTCAATGTGTGACTTGCCTTATTTGTAATGAATTTCTCCATTTAGTTCAAATTTAGATATGTGGACATTGGGCTATCCTAGTTTGAAATTTCAAAATGTCTACACCAGGAATTAGTTAATGCACCATTTACAATACTTAGTCATTAAGATCCAAGCCGTAAATTCACAATTTATAATTCAAAAAGAAAGAAGTTGAATATCTAGGCTTAAATTTCTGGTATATATCTTCTTGAAATTTCAAGTTACAAGGACTTGAAGTAAAAGCAAATGATTGTAAAAAGACAAGCATAAATTTTGAAATTTCAATGCGTGACTTGCCTTAATTTCTCCATTTAGTTCAAATTTAGATATGTGGACATTGGGCTATCCTAGTTTGAAATTTCAAAATGTCTACACCAGGAATTAGTTAATGCACTATCTACAATACTTTGTCATTAAGATACAAGCCATAAATTCACAATTTATAATTCAAAAAGAAAGAAGTTGAATATCTAGGCTTAAATTTCTGGTATATATCTTCTTGAAATTTCAAGTTACAAGGACTTGAAGTAAAAGCAAGTGATTGTAAAAAAGACAAACATATTGTTACAACTTGTAGCCTAGATGTTCATTTCATTTCAATCAAAGATACTACAGGTAAGCTTTATTATTTGTTTGCTTACCTTGTATTTTATATTGTTATACTGGCAATAATCTTTGACTTTAATCCCACATGTGATGCATGAATTATTTCATAGCACTATTAGCAATATTATACTAACTTTTAATCTAGATTTTAAAGTTTTGAAATTTCAACGTTCGGATTGCTTTGGATCGAAATGTAGTAAAATTGATTACTCTGAACGAAGAGGTATTATTATTCTTGAAATGATTCTCTTCCTTTGAATGATGTGTTTGAATTTCAGGCTGGGAATTGATCAGAATTCTAGGCAAGGTATCCTTGAAATTTCAAGCTAGGAGGAATACTAGTAAATTCACAATGTATACTACTTTACATTCAAAGGAAATAACTTGAAATTTCAAGTTAAGTTACAATGATTTTTGAATTAATAGCAAATTATGACTATAAATAAGACAAATATATCATTACCACTTGTAGTCAAAGATGTCAATTTCATTTCAATATAACATACTAGTAATGTATAATTCACAATTTATAATATTTTTTATTCAAAGGAAATAACTTGAAATTTCAAGAATATCCATGCCTAAATTTTATAAACTCTGGCCAGATACTCTTGAAATTTCAAGTTAAGTTTTGAATTAATAGCAAATAATGACTGTAAAGAAGACAAATATATCATTACCAATTGTAGTCTAGATGTCAATTTCATTTCAATATAACATACTAATATAGTAAATGTATAATTCACAATTTATAATATTTTTCATTCAAAGGAAATAACTTGAAATTTCAAGAATATCTATGCCTAAATTTTATTAACTCTGGCCAGATATTCTTGAAATTTCAAGTTAAGTTCAATGATTTTTGAATTATTAGCAAATAATGACTATAAATAAGACAAATATATCATTACCACTTGTAGTCTAGATGTCAATTTCATTTCAATAAAAGATACTAGCAAATTCACAATTTATACTATTTTTCATTCAAAGGAAATAACATGAATATATAACATACTAGTAATGTATAATTCACAATTTATAATATTTTTCATTCAAAGGAAATAACTTGAAATTTCAAGAATATCTATGCCTAAATTTTATAAACTCAGGCCAGATATTCTTGAAATTTTGAATTAATAGCAAATAATGACTGTAAATAAGACAAATACATCTTTACCACTTGTAGTCTAGATGTCCATTTCATTTCAATATAACATACTAGCAAATGTATAATTTACAATTTATAATATTTTTCATTCAAAGGAAATAACTTGAAATTTCAAGAATATCTATGCCTAAATTTTATAAACTCTGGCCAGATATTCTTGAAATTTCAAGTTAAGTTCAATGTTTTTTGAATTAATAGCAAATAATGACTATAAATAATATATCATTACCACTTGTAGTCTAGATGTCAATTTCATTTCAAATTCACAATTTATGCTATTGTTCATTCAAAGGAAATGACTTGAAATTTCAAGAATATCTATCCTTACATTTTATAAACTTTGTGGCCAGATATTCTTGAAATTTCAAGTTAAGTTACAATGATTTTTGAATGAATAGCAAATAATGACTATAAATAAGACAAATATATCATTACCACTTGTAGCCTAGATGTCAATTTTATTTGTACTAGTAAATTCACAATTTATAATAATTTTCATATCGGTAATAATAATATCATTAGTATAAATTTTAGTATTATAGTAGTTAAAGTGTATGCATGTTTCTTATTAATACCTAGTACTTATAGTTTTGAAATTTCAAGATTTTTTTTGCTTTGGATTGAAAGGATTTCCTTCCTTAGAATGAAAAGGTAACATCATTCTTGAAATAATTTCCTTTCTTTGAATGAAATGTTTGAATATCAAGCTGGGAATTGAGCTGAATTCTAGTCAAACTAGGAGGATTTCAATTTTAATTTCCGGATTTGGACTAAAGAAAAGTTATCGTATTTTAATGAATACCAACTAATATGGTCTTGAAACCATCAAAATCATTGAAGATCATTTGTTAGTAATATCACATATTGTTCAAGAAGGGATTTCTTTTTTTAAATGAAAATATATGAACATTTTAAGCTGGAGTTTGATCTGTGCACAAACATCATTAAAAATCACACAAGTTAGGCGAATTTTTAACAGGCCACATATACCAGTTGTAATTGCAATGCATCTGGTAATAGCACATTAACTGAAATATGACTTTGAAAATTCTATGTCCCCCTTTACAAAATAACTATATAAAAAGTATTAAGTAACGTTACTATGGCATATATCTTTTGCTCCAACATTATTTTGAGTATGTATACAAAACAAAATCACATACCTCATGAACATCTTCAAGTTTTTTCTTTTTTCATTGGTGTTTGCTTTTTTCTTTCTATGGCCAACATAGGCCTGATAATTAATATTAATGTTTTGTTATTTTAAAAGTGTGTTCTTACAATTTTTATTATAAACTTACTTCTGGATTATCATCGGTACAACTTGCATGTCTTTCGATTCATTCTGAAGGTATGAGTAGATCAGGTAGGATTACGGTGTGATTCTCTTTAGCAATAACACCAATCTGTGTTAATTCCCATATCGCCAAAATATACTTAGGAATTTCTTACCTGGTACAGTCAGGGCATTATTATTTTTCAGCCATTTGCCAATATTCCCAAACAAAGCATCTATATCTTCATGGGTATGACCAACCATCAGAAATCCTAGCTCAACCTGCAAGTCGATAATTATATTATTCATGTTCATTTTAACATTATTAATTTACCTCTTCAAACACTTCTAACTGAACCAGTAGCGACAAAAAAGATAAAACACAACGATTCTTGTTTTCTCGGGCCGTATTATCAAGCTGTAAGCACAAACGCTTTGGCAGTGGTCGCGATAACTGCTTCAAGTTTTGAAAGTGAGACAGTACAACCTAATTTTAAAATACAGAACAAGTCATGCGATGAAACATTGTGGATATAACTTACTTGCAAAAGTACATTGATGGTAAGATCGGGGTCATGTGGCCCCTGAGTCCAAAAATACAGTGGCCCAGTGACCATGGAGTATTGCGTCAGTTAAATGTGCCATAAATTGGAAATGGAATCTTCTACCCATGTACCAACACCTACAAATGAATTTGTTAAGTCAATCAAGTCCAATATCTGCCTTGCAATGATGGTGCATAAACAATTTCAGTACAGATTGGCAATGAATATGAATAAGTATCGAATAGAAATTATAATAATATTGTTACCTTCAGAATGGCTCAACCTCAAGGGCTGTCAGCAGTGCATCGATCTTTCCCAAACTCACCAAACACTAAAAAAGAAAATCTGATTTCAAACAACACTGTAAAGTTGCAAAAACAATTCCCTTCAAAACCCAATAGCATGAACCCAATCCCCTCAAAACCCAATAACATACAATGCTTTCTTTTCTTCCTTTCTGCATTTTCATTTTCAGAGTCACTTGAAGAAATGGAATTTTCTACCAAAGTACCAACACCTACAAAAGGATTTATGAAATCAATCAAGTCTAATATTTGCCTTGTAGTGATGTTGCATATATCATTTCAGTACATTGTAAGGTGATTGGCAAAGAATATGAATATGTATCAAATAAAAAATATAATTATATAAATTACAATAATATTTTTACCTTCAGAATAGATCAACCTCTTCCGGCTGACAGCAGTGCATTCATCATTCCCAAATTCACCCAAAACTACAAATGAAAATCTGATTTCAAACAACACTGCAAAGTTGCAACACGTTTCTACTCTATACACATTATATGGATTAAGTAATCACAGCACTAAATGTACATGCTTGGATTCCTGTACATGTATTCATATACATGTTAAACGTTCCAAAACGGAGTACCAATTTGCATTCTACACAGGTGTTAAAATGTCAAGTGACAACTCCGTCAGCGCACACGTGGTAAAGACCAAGTAATGCCCTGACAATGGCAAACGCTGTTACTTATGCATCAAATCCCCAACCAACCCCGACTTCGCACATGATGAATGCACGCTTTTTAGCTGATCATTCTAACGAGCATACCTCTGTCAGTGCGTTTAGTCAAACCAGACATATCACCTGAAGATGTATAGAAACTGATCTCCGCTTCAGATCGCACGTCACCATTCATATATCATCTGGGTTATCAACATCGCTGGATGCCATCGAAATGCCTTCAGCATCGTTGCACCTCACGTCAATGTCACTGAATCTCACAGATATGATATCAGGGATATCGTCAGTGTCGCTGAATCTCACAGATATGCCATCCGGGATGTCGTCAATATCGCTGAATCTCACAGATATACCATCCGGGATGTCGTCAATATCGCTGTAACTCACAGATATGCCGTCGCTACATTCAATCGCCATTTTAGTACAACACGTGGAATGTCACGCGCATGCGTTTTGTTGCACGTGGAGTATAATGTCTTCGAGGTGGCGCTTGAATTTATCCGGTGACTCAGTGTAGCGAGATCCGCCTTATACCAGAAAATGGTGAGATGATGGCAGACGAAAAGAACCCGCAACTGCCTATTGGACCGTTGATTGGTCTTCGATCGCACACTCGCGATGGAATAGACTATGTGATTGTAAGTCAGCTAAGAGTACAGTGTGTTTTTAGTGATACCATGGTTTCGGTATTGTTTTATACCTAGAGCGTTATCTTTCCGTACATTATTTTGTTAGATATACCGTTTGGCCTTGTCCCTCTGCGGACTTAATTATATTTTTGTCTCTCTCGCAACAGTTTAATACCAAACCTGGAACACCGAGGCCTAAGGGTTTACCTATAATGAAATTCTGTTCATCTGCAAATGTGTTCAGCCACAAATTTGCACGTGCCACAAAATCGAATGAGTTTTGCGAAGTTTGGCAGACGGAAGTAGCTCCAATTTTGAATGGTATGTTAATAGATAGCGTATGTTATTTGTAGATGAAGCGCTATAACTAGATGACAAACAATGCTACGTAATTCATATTTATAATACATTCTTAAATATTTCTTGGTGTACAATGTTCGTTTTAATACTTAGTTGTTCTTTATCATGTGTTTTTAACTGAAGACCTTGGCAATCACAATGATGTGCCATCTGGTTCTGCCTTACAACTGAATAGGATATCTCCCTCCCTCTCTTTCAAATGTCACCTTCCCACTTACCCTCCAGGATTGGTTTAGCTATAACACTTTTAGCAGGAGCTAGCTACAGAAAATTTGGAGGTTTGCCCACAAAGCCCCTTTAACCCTGATGGAAAAAGCCTCAGTGTGAAATCCATTGTATTAAAACCTAAAAGCAAGAAAAATAACCTGGCTAATAAACTGTTCTACACAATGTAATGGGTACAACAGCACATAACATTTAAGTCTGTGTTCCAGGCAGTCTTCGAGGTCTATTCAGTGGACCTATACAGTGGTTAAGGAATCTCATCTGTAGCACATATTCAAAAGACAACCCTACCCCCCCCCCCCCCCCCCCCCCAAACACCAATAAGCACACAACAAGGGGAATCGTTTGCAAGCTAAGTGTACACAATACTATGGCACCCACCTTTAAAAACCCCAATTTGGAAGGGAGCAAAATTCACCATGTTAAAACAACATGTTTACCAACCCCTCAGTTCCTGTTGCTGAAGCATGTCACGCGAGTTCATCAAGTTCAAAAGCAAAGCAGAGTCGTAAACGGTCAGCATCAAGTTTGGAAGAGGATACCCATCCCGAAAGAACTGCAGAGGGTAAGTGAGGATTTATTCTAAGAATTTGTGTCAATGTCTACATGCATGAGTCAGACTTCCACGTAATGTATAGTTGCTATGGTAGTTAATGCTTTTGGGACATAATTGTATTTTACCTGTGTATTGTGATACATCTATATCCTTTCATCCCCCCCCCTCACTTCTTGTAGTTGAAACATTATCCAGTTCAAAAGCAAAGCAGAGTCGTAAACGGTTGGCATCAAATTTGGAAGGGAATATAATTCAGACTCTACTGACATAGAAATTCAAAAGGCATTTGTTGGTAAGCAAAAGCGATCACAATAAATGGTATGTATTATTACATACAGGATTCATCATATATATTTTATTGCAAATAAAATTGCCGGGTAATAATTTTTAAAGTACTGCATAAGCATTACTGTTCCCATTCTCTAGATAGAAGTTAAAAAAAGGCATGTAAACTTAATAAAATAAACAGTCCGATATGCATTATGTAACCAATGTATTAATATGCATGGAATCCAAAATTAATTTAGTGCTTTGATAAGCTGGTTTGTTCCCCAAATATACATGTATGCTAAAACTTTAATTTATGCTCATTTAATAACAACTCAAAACATTTTAAACACTACAATCAATGGTGGTCATACTAGAATGGTGTGTGTGTGTGGGGGGGTAGTACCCTTACTGGGAGCGCTGCTAATCCATTTCTTTTCATTTTTAAAAGTTTTTTCTTTTTGTGATTGTCCCATGACAATGCTTTAAACAGATTTAGAACATTGCTGCACACAAAACATTACATACCGCAGAGTGTACAAACCAATTTCAACTAACATAGAAAATAGAAGACCAATTAAAGGCTGCCCGATAGTGAATAAAGTTAAATTAGTAAGTATTAACTAATGGTCTGATGCATTACGAATGAGCATCTGCATTGAATGAAATAGTGACACTTTTTCAAAGCATTTTACTCCTCATACAGGTGACTCTAATTCAAAACATTTTATCCTCTTACAGGTGGATTTCAAAGCATGGCTGCTTTGTTTTTGAACAAGATTAGCTTAAGTGACATGCTTCAGCTACAAGAACAGAGGGGTTGGTAAGAATGCATCATTATGTTACAACACTATCAATGATACAAGTATATTGCAGCTTAAAATTAGTATGCTAACTTTATTCCATTTTGAATGTACCGAATAAGCCTGTTCAGTTTAATTTAGTCGTACTGGTTACTGTCCTTCAAATTGCAAAGCATTTTATATGGGTAACTATCCTGTTATGTTTGAAATTTCCACTATTCATTAAACTTCAAAGCATCATATGGGTGACAATTGTTGAAATTTCAAAGCATTATAGTCCTCATGTCAATGCTCTTTATTCCCAATATGGGTACGTTCTTGTTTTTCTAAGCATTTCATTGTACAACTGTTTATGCATCACTATGTTAGAAATTTCAAACTATCATATGGGTACTATTAAGGGCTTTTAGTCCTAATATGGAAGCATTTTTACAGATGAATAACCAGTACCAATCTATTCTGATGGTATTTGGTCAATACATTAGTAGTATTCGGATAGGAAACTGTCATTATTCTTGAAATTTCAAAGAATTTTAGTTCCCATATGGGTGATATTCAAAGCATTTTAGTCCCCATACGAGTAACTATTCCTGAATTTCTAAGCTTTTTATTGTTCAGCTGTTTATGCATTGTATGGGAGACTATTCTTGAAATTTCAAAGCATTGTATGTGACACAAATCCATTTGAAATTTCAATACATTAGTATTTATTTCGGATGGGAAACTTTCATTTTTGGACACTATATGACTATTCTTGAATTGCAAAGCATTTTACTCTACAACTATGGGAAAAGATCATTCTTGAAATTTCAAAGCATTGTATGTGACACAAATCCTTTTGAAATTTCAATACATTAGTATTTATTTCGGATGGGAAACTTTCATTATTCAGATTATAATTTTGTACACTATATGAGTAACAACTATTCTTGAATTGCAAAGCATTTTACTTTACAACTATGAGAAAAGATTATTCTTGAAATTTCAAAGCATCATATGGGTAAATTTTCAAAGCATTTTAGTACTCGTGGATGAATATCAAAGCACTTTACAGTTCTATGATGTGTGAATAACCTGTACAAATCTATTCTATATTTTTCTTTTGAAATTTCAAATACATTAGTATTTGAATGTGTCTTATTATTGAAATTTCAAAGCATTTAAGTCCCCATATAGGTGACGATTCTAGAAATTTAAAAACACTTTAGTCCCTATATGGGTGACTATTATCGAATTTTTATAAAGGGCTATTCTTGATTTCAATGCATCATATGCAAGACTATTCAAATTTCAGAGCATTAGGATGAATAACTTGTACAAATCTGTTTGAAATTGCAATAGAGTAGTAGTCGGATAGCGAATTTTATTATTCTTGAAATTTCAAAGCATTTTAGTCCTCTCTATACTTGAGTAGTAGTCATACATTGTTCTATTTTAGAATTTTAAAGCATTGTATTGTACAAGCATCATATGGGGGAAGACTTCTTGAAATGTCAGTGCATAATATGTGAGACTATTCTTGAAATTTCAGAGCATCATATGGGTGACTTGACTATTCTTAAATTTCCAAGCATTTTAGGCCGTAATATCAAAACAATTAGTCATTATTGTTAATTTCACAGAACTATTTTTGTCCACCAAGTGTATGTGTTTAACTCTTTGAACGCCAAGTGCATATATACATACTTGCGATAATTATCTGCCTCACCATTCATGCAGTGCTGTGTGTTATGTTGTGTTGATCAAAATCACTTTGAATACCATTGTAGATGCATGGAAGTACAATACTGACATGCATGTAACCCCATAGTCATACAAATATGTTGTCCTGGTGTAAGCACATTTAGTGTGTCCATTATAACCCACTGCACCTTATGTTGCATAACCCATAATACGAACTGGCAAAAGGTTGGTGGGGGTGGGGGGTGGGGGGGTGGGGGGGAGTGAACAAGTATGATATACTACACTGATCTGGGTTACGCATTCTAGTTCTTATAGTATTGTAGTGATGCATTAGTGAAGTCAAGTGAGGTCATCTGAATAATGGGGTTCTTTAGCCAGTGTGAAGAGGAAACATAATTACTTTGTACATGTACTTATAAGGCTACAAGTGCAGCAAGCATTTGCATGCATCATAAAGTTGTGACTGATCAACACATTTTTGCATGCAATATCTAACTCATGCATGAATGGTGTAATGGTTGTGTGCATGCATGCATATACGCTCATGGCGTTCAAAGAGTTAATTGTCGTTTATCATGAACCATGATCTTATACTTGAAATTTCAAAGCATTTTAGTCCCCATACAGGTCACTATTCTTGAATTTCAAATCATTTTAGTCTCCATACAGGTGACTGACTATTCCTCTGACAGCATTTTAGTCCTCATACACGTCGACCAACCACCCTTGATAGTCAAAGCATTTTAGTCTCCACACAGGTGATTCTTGTAGTTGTTGGATATTATTCAATCCATTCAGGTGGCTATTCTTCAGTATAGTAGTCTTAGTCCTCATGTTAAAACATTTTACGGTACTATAATGGATGAATAACCTGTACTAATCGATTCTGTATTTGCTTGAAACTTCAATACATTTACATGAAATTAGTAGTCAGATGGGAAACTTTCATTATCCTTGAAATTTCAAAGCATTTTATTGCATGAATATCACAGCATTTCACAGTACTATGTTGTATGAATAACCTGTACATATCTATTCTAGAAATGTATTTGCTTGACATTTATAGTAGTCACTTGAATTATTCTTGAAATTTCAATGCATCTAAGTGCCCATTCAGGCATTTTACTCATACAGGTGACTCTAATACAAAACATTTTATCCTCTTTCAGGTGGATTTCAAAGCATGGCAATTGCTTTAATTTGTGGTTCAGCATGATTAATATATTATCCTTCGGCATTTCAAGATTGGATCCAGGAAACAAGGAAGTTTTATTCTGTAATCAATGATGACCAAACTACATGTTCTTTTTGTTGAGATTTGTCAAATACATTTATACACTTATAATATGGATTAGAAAGTAACTATGGAGACACCAACCTTGAACAAAACCTACACCTATTTCACAAAATGTTCAAAATGGGAAATTCCACGGTGAAATTGGAAGAGGTTTTTGCAGGATGGAGTTGGCTCCATCAGATGACACGACTTTCACTTCTTTGGCCAATTCACTTCCAATCATTTCCACTAAATAGCTCTTTGTCTTCGGGTCCTTTAGCGCCTCTGCAGCTATGATTTTTTTTGCTTTTTCTAGCAACTGCCTTGCCTATGCGCTCTCGTTTTGGAGTCAATACATAAGTTCGGGGTTTTCTTTTGTAAGCAACTCGGATCTATAATGACAATCATAAGTTTTTCTTTTACTACGTAGTAATACCACATACCGCAACGTCAGGTGACTGTTGGCTGAGGTTGCATGTCACAGCCTATTTTTTCCTCCCGGATATTTTATCCGGAGGGGATAAAATGTGCGAGTATTAATTTCTTTATCCGGTTGGATATTATATTTTAACCTACCCTAGGATACTTTATCCACTGTTTGTTTAAGCTGAAAGGGAATGAGCACAGGATTAGCAGTCCCTATCACCCTCAAACTAATGGTTTGGATGAGCGCACTAATCAAACACTGACAAGGGCTTTGATCAAATTTTCAGAGGCTAAAGAAAACTGGGATGAAAATATAGATGCAGCCTTGTATGCTTATCGCATAGCAAAGCAGGATTCTTCACAGTTTAGCCCCTTCTTCATTATGTACAATCGTAACCCTCGTATGGCAATCGATCATGAATTAAGCTGCAAGACTAATGTCACAGGCGAGAACACATGTACATATGATATGGAAGAAACTTATGGTAATCTACTAGCAATCCGGGAGAAATACCATCAGAAGGTCCTTAAAAACATTGAACAAGCTCAGCAATGACAAAAGGCACAATACAATGCAAAACGTGGCACTCTCCATGTACGGGTAGGGTGTGTAACTGGTTATCAGGTTATTCGGGTTATTCGCAAAAACCTATCCGTTTGAATAGCAATTTAGCATGAATAAACGGTTTATGTTTCTCCATTAGGAGGTACTTAGGTATTCGTCGTCAGTATCGACAATTCGCCCATTATTCGAATACCTTTTTATACCGATATCCGGATATGATTTTCAATTGATAATTAGAGTTATATATATAAATATGTCACTGTTAATATACAGCGTCATGCTTTTATCGTCGTCTTCAAGTAAGTAAAAGTTCATTAGTATATGCCACGAGTTGTGTTTATATGTAGTAGCAATAAATTTATGTACCGGTACTAGTATTGCATTGTTTTATTGTACAATGGTACGAAGTGAACATATCTGAGTATTGCGCTAGCGAGTGAAATAGAATGACAGAACTCTCACTCACTTCAAGTAAGTATACGCGCTCTGTTTGAGTATGTATACGAATTAGAGATCATTACGCAATCGTACTAATGAGAAATTTCATATGCATTTAGCGAGAACGTGAGTGGAGTGTTGTTGGATTGATTGTAAGTGGAGTACGTGATTGTAGGTGATGTGGGGTGAGTTTTTAATGGTGATGTCTGGTCTCAGTGGTTAGTGTTGGATGGTTAGGTTTACACTATGTACAAGTGCATGGTAAAGTCATACAATCTATTTAACTATTTGGCAAACACATGCTAGACCTGTGTTTTCAACTGACATGAATAGCTCTAGTTTGGGTGCGAGACCAGGTGGATTCCTGTGCAGACATAAATTGCCTTCTCAGTGTGCACTCTACAAGCACCATAAACTGAATAACCTAGGTATTCGGCAAGAAATTTGGCAAAACCTATTCGTAAAAATCGATTTTGTTATTTAAACTATTCGATTTTCAAGTCCACAAAAACCTGAAAAATCGATTAGTGTTTTAAAAGTATTCGGAAAAATTGATTTTCATTATGCAGGGGAGGTTACACACCCTACATGTATATACGGGTAATAATGGTATTGTGCATGTATATAAAATCCTACTTAGAATTTTAGCTCTCGTACGATGGTTATGTTGAAGAACATGCAATACTCACATCAAATGGAAGGACAACTGGACAAAAAGTGGCTAGGTCCTTACGAAGTTGTTGAAAGGTAAAGCAAAGGACGTTACAGATTCATCAGATGGTTCCATTTTGAAAAAGCTTATAATAGTTTTCTTCTTAAGTAATATCTTCAACCATTTGAGGTAGGTATATGTAGCTCATTTAGATTACTTTTCCCGTGTACTGATTACATGCCTTTAAGCATGCTGTATAGAATAGTAATGATTTTCATCCCCCAAATTTAGGATGGAGCACAGGAAATCAGTGAGTCAATGTGTAGTGTAATTAAATGTCGTATTGCAGATGCAACACACAAGAAGGTTAATACATTACGTTCTTTCCAGATAATGATGATGATAATGATGACATTAGTGAAGGTGATAATTGTTATTGTGATGATGTCTGTGAAGATAATGGTGATATTGATGATGGTTCCTGCTCATGTGGTCAAGTTGAACTTATGCAAAAAGGTACAAATGGTGATGCAGATGATGAAGAGCCATTTCATAATGATATAGGGCAAAGTGGTGATAGGCACTGTCGAGAAGCATTGCAATACAATTAACATTTACTTCATGAGCAGCTATTTTCACCACAACTTTTGTGATTACTGCAATCAGGGGCAGATAGATTTTGCTATAGAGCAGAGGAAGATGAAGAGTTTTGATGTAAGTAAAGGAATGTATACTGGTACATAAATAACTTTAATACCATTAATCTTAAATATCTCATCAACAGTTGGAATCACTTGGATTACATAATGATGAATATGCACTCAGCAAAGACACAACAGTTTCTGTTTGGATTGATTTTATGGAGAAGAATTACTGAGAGAGTGTGCAATGGAGATTTTGTAATTGTTAATGAAAAACATCAAACTGAGTTTGACAAGTTCAAAATTCTCCATCCTTGATTTGTGTCCAACTGGTCCACTTACAGTGATTAAAGCCACTGTCATTATGAACATTTGGATGAAATTATCACTGAATTCAATGCATGTCCTTGATGGAATCTGCTATTTATTATCCCCATCTGAAATGGATGATTTTTTTCATTGGATATACAATACCAGAGACTGATGTTTTGATGATAGCGTTATAGTTAAAAAGTTGCTCTCATTGAATACTGATGGAAATTCACTACAGATAGTGGTGGGTGATTCAATACTATATCTACCTACTGGTAGTGAATAGCAACAAAAGAAATGTCGGTTACTTGGATTATCATTTATTCGCAGCAACTACATCAAATCTAAAGATTCAGTAAGGATTGGAATATCACAGGCTCCTTTGGCAACAGTCAGAATAAAAGGAAATGGAAACTTTTTTTCGAAGCCTATCACAAGTTCTAACAGGGTTGCAAGATTACCATGCATGAGGAAGTTTGTCTACTTGTAACATCTTATATGGTACACAATTCTACAATTCCTGAACTTGCATGCATACTGGACCCAAACGAAACAATGGAACAATACCTCAAGCGAACGAGGATGCAGTCGATGAATGTATGGGCAACAGAAATGGAAATTATTGCAGCTGTGTATATGCTGAGTACAACAATTTACGTACTACGACGTAATATCCGGCCGGATAAAATATCCTAGCGTGAATTATCCGGGCGGATAAAATATCCCGGGATAAACTGTACCACAACACCGGGTATAGGCTTCATACCCGACCTTCCGCCAAAACGCGAAGGTCGGGCTACGCCCAACTATTACATAACCTCATTATGTTCATTACAGCATCTGGATTATCATTCAGGCCAGGTATAGCTAAAGAGATTCTTCCTACTAGTAAACACAATAGAGCTGGAGTATGTGTGAATGTGTGTGCGAACGAGCTGATGTGAGTATGCGTGCTTCCGTGCACGCAATGAGCATACGATACGATATTAAGATGTAGCAACGGACCGCTATCTAATGCCAAGCGGCAACTTACGCAGTCGTTTAGAAACAGGTAGGTACATGCTCATTTGTGTATTCAGATCAGTCGGCCAATGAAAAGAAATATTCAAATGTAAATATCAAGGGCCCATTACGAGCATTTAGAATGACAAGCTCCTCCCACACACACGCACACAGCACTGAATAATTTACACTAACAAGGACGCGCCCATTCAATTGCCAATTTATTAATCATTGTTAAATTGCTCAACACACTCTTGATAGTAGAGCACACCTACGGGGCACTGAGCTGTTTCTCGTTCAAGCCCCTCACACTCTTGTATAGTAGACCAGACCTACATGGCACTGTTTCTCGCACAAGTTGCTTAACCCCTCACACTCTAGTATAGTAGACCACACCCACAGGGCACTGTTTGTTGCTCAAGTTGCTTAACCGATTAATGCAGAATATATTTTGCTTAAGTAGAGTTGTCCAAAATCAACTAAATGAGGCAGCAGAGGAATGTTAGGTAGCAGGAAGGGAGGTTTAACAATATTAGATGATGCTGTGAACATGAATAACGTCTAATTGGTATAATGTTTAAAGGAATTCTTTGGTAATAGTAAACACATATTTGACACAGATAGGCGTCTCTTGGCGTTAATCAGTTAACCCCTCACAATTGCATAGTTGACCACACCTACAGGCACTTTTTGTTGGCTGATGTTGCTTAGCCCCTCACACTCTTGATAGTAGACCACACCTACAGATCACTGTTTATCGCTCAAGTTGCTTAACCCCTCACACTCTTGTCTAGTAGACTACACATACAGAGAACGCTTTCACGCTTAACCCCTCACACTCTAGTATCCCTTCCTCTTTCTCTCCCTCTTTGGAAAAGAGAAGAGAAAAAGGGAGGGAGAAAGAGTTGAGAGAGACAGAGAGAGGTAGAGAGGAGGGAGGGAGGGAGGGAGGGAGGGAGGGAGGGAGGGAGGGAGGGAGGAGGGAGGGAGGGAGGGAGGGAGGGAGGGAGGGAGGGAGGGAGGGAGGGAGAGAGAGATATGAGACCATAAGTGCAGACAACACACTGTTTGTCGCTCAAGTTGCTTAACCGATTAATGCCGGAATATTTTAAAGGAGAGTTGTCTAATATCAACTTAATGAGGCAGCAGAGGAATGGTAGATAGCAGGAAGGAGAGTTTCAACAATATAAACTGAAGCCGTGAACATGAATAACTTCTGTTATTCTTTGGTGATGGTAAACACAGATATACGTCTCTCGGTGTTAATCAGTTAACCCCTCACACTTGCATAGTAGACCCACACCTACGGGCACTTTTTGTTGGCTAATGTTGCTTTTAACCCCTTACACTCTTGATAGTAGACCACACCTACAGGGCACTGTTTCTTGCTCAATTAGATTAAGCCCTCACGCTTTTGTATAGTAGACCACATCTACAGGGTGGTGAAATTGTGTACAGATGTACCCACGTGCGGGGAAATGAGTTGAAATACTGCAATACCATGATATCACAACAGCATCAGTTAAAGAAATTCTTTCTAATGGTCTGGGAGTACATGTATGTGTGAATGTGTGTTTTTGCGAGGGCGTGTGGTGTGCGCTCCCACGCACGCATTGCTCATATTGAGTGCAATGCGGATTTAGCAACCTTAACGGACCGCTAGATAATGCCACATAACTTACGCAGTCATTAAGAAACTGGTACCGTAGATACTTTACGCGTTCGCACATTCAAGGATTATTAACATTACAGGGATTGGAAACCCGCAAAAATTTGTGTCGCGATCCTCGTTTCGCATGAATTATTCATGATTGCCATGGCTGCTTCAGAGCTAGATGAGACGAACGGTGAAGACAGAGGCGCACGGGAGTGTACGCCACTAACGCCAGAGTTTTGTCTGAGTTTGGGCATGGAAGCACTATCTCTCATAGTGCTTCCATGTAATTATTAAGTGTTATTTAAAGTGCCCGTTAAAGATAAAGAAATACGCATACACTTGCGATGCGATATACCACCACAAAAAGGTTACTGCCCTACAAATTTATAATCCCGACCTACAAAAAACTATGGGGGATGTGATGGATCACTTAGTTACACCAACATCCCTTACAGGACCGAACCAGCCAGCCCACAAAACTAGCACTTTGTCGAGACGAATTCATTATTATCTGCCAAACGCAATGTCTCTAAGACTTGAGAGAAGAACTTGACCTATAAACCTCCATGGGCTACATGACAAAGTTGTTGCGATAAAAATTGACCCATTTGTACGGAAACAAGCCGGCGCACAGAGCCGCCACGTGCCGAATAATGATTTTGACAGAAACAAACAAGGTCAAAACAATACAAATGACAGAAGTGTTACATATCTGTACATAACAAACACAAAAAAGCTTAATACAGCAGCTACAAACCTCTTAAAAGGCTAAAGAAGCCTAAGTTTTGTCACTTGGTCGGGGTACGAGGCGAAACGAGGATGGTGACAAAATTTTATACGTGATTTCAACGCGGGTTTCCAATCCATGTAATGTTAATAATCCTTGGCACATTCGTCTATTCAGATGGCGATAAAATTAAATTATCAAAAGTTTTGAAAACAAGGGCATATTGCGGTGCATTTATAAATCGCCACGCTCCTCCCACATATCAGCACCACCCACACCAGCGCCGTATAATTTGTACAAAGGACGCCATGGATGGAAGTTAATAAATCATTACGTAACAGCAAAAGTGATTAATTATGTTGTAGATTCTACTGCTTATAAGATGAAAGCAAAAATTAATAAAACCTGTAATGTATGCTGTAAAAAATACTTATATTGTGCCTGTGTTTAAACACAATCAAATCTTTTACATGAGTTTTCAATTGTACAGATGTCTATGGATGGTGAGGGATGAGGCTAGATTTGACTGGAGGAGCTATAGAACACATACTGGACTGGGATTGATAATAAAAAGCGCTAAAGACAAGATCAACTATTAGAAAGCATTCTGTTTTGTGTAGATTTAATGTATTGTACTGATACATGTTTGTTTTTTTAATGTTGACATTACCGTCACATGTATATGATCTATGAATGGGTAGGGGTGGGGGAGGAGGAGCTCGTGGCAGCAGAGGTGGAGGAGGAGCTCGTGGCAGCGGAGGTGATGGAGGAGCTCGTGGCAGCAGAGGTGATGGAGGAGCTCGTGGCAGCAGAGGTGATGGAGGAGCTCGTGGCAGCGGAGGTAATGGAGGAGCTTGTGGCATTACTCCTCTGCAAAGCACAGCAGAAGAATTCTTTAATATTAATTTGAAGACAGAAATCCGTTGTTGCAAATGCAAAAGCTTTGTGACCAAACTCATTTTGAGTTAGGTCCCTTTTCGCGAAAACGATCCCATATTGCATACTTTCACGGAGACGACCCTACATGTACATCTAATCTATTGGTATTTCTCGTGGTGAGCTGCAAGGTATTTTAGGCATGCACAATTACAAACTACTGTCGGTCAAAAGTTTCTCCTTCAAAGGGTTACTAATTATTAAGTATACCTACATGAATATACGTTGAGTGTACCGCTGTATACGTTCCGATAACACGTGCAATATTCACATAACACTGTACTAAAGAATAGACAGCTTTCTAGATCTTTTGGGTGTGCTCGTCACTCTACGAAGAAGTCCGCTCCACTAGCTTGTGTTGTGTCGCATTGTAATCATTATCTATGCTTCACATTTCTTTGTACAAGTACCTAGCGGGGACTTCTACTACGATCCAGTTCACTGCCTTATCACCGTGATGGCAGTAATATTGTCAACAACTGTGATGTTTAGTTTATCGAAGAATCTCTTCCTCTCCAACTCCGCAATGCCTTCTTCAATGTCCTGGTCGCTAAGGCAGTGCAAGTGACTCATGTACCTCATCCTGAGCATGGCGTACCAACGGTGTTTGCTCATATTTAGCACCATTCTTTCTTCTGACACCTCGACCTTAAGACCATGGTGCCTTAAGCAGTCAACCATCGCTGGGACATCCGCAGTCGACTTCTTAAAGAGCGTTGCAGCCTTCCTAAAGAAGGGCAGAGTAGTCGTCGGGGGTCTCGTTAGAATGAAACAAACCGAACCCGGGCGCAGCCACTCGGCCCACTTGTTGAATATTGCGGTAGGATTGGAAAAGTGATGAATACTACAAAGGATTAGTGCTTTGTCGAAAGTATAGTTTTCTTTGTGGTCGAAGAACTCTTCTGCTGTGCTTTGCAGAGGAGTAACACCATTTTTTTGGAACGCCAATGCAAGCATGGACTCGCAGGAATCCACGCACAAGATGTTATTCCTTAACCGAGCCTCCCTGTAGATAGCTTGCGTGAGGGATCCGGTCCCGCCTCCGATGTCCACAACGAAGTCATTTTCGTCGAACGGAATCTTGCGTAGCACGATCTTCACCATCTCTTTGTACGTTTCGCTGTAAGCTTCGTTATACGTATCGGTCGTCTCGCGGTAGTGCTCCGATGTGAAGCCTGAATGGGTTGGGAGCGGGAAGAGGGGAGAAATAGGTAAACGAGCTACTGTTCTCTCACTCACTGCTGTTTGCTGCCATTTATTTTTGTGGACACCGGCAATTCAATTAGCTCATCTACGCAGCCGAGGTCTCTATGCCGGTTATTGATATAAATACTAATATATCTGGCGCCGTGTGATAATGACAAAGTTCCAAAGTAGTGACAACGGTGTGCGCTAAATACCGCACTCGAAATTACCAATGCAGAACCAAGAGGAAGTGTGAAAAGTGCTGCAGCGATTATATCCTTAAGTCCATATTGTCTATACGGCTAAATCGCACGTTATGCTTAATCAATTATTCATTGGTCGATAAGTTTTTAATTGCGTGTTTCATTAAACAATTACTCTTTGAATACATGCAGTTATAGCTACCACAAAGGAACTCACACCACGGCTGTTTGCGCACACATTGGACAACGCCCTGAAATATTATCATACAACATGACCTCAACAAGGACTTCCTATGTTCAAGCTATATAAGGACTGCACTTGTAGTCCCACCATTTAACAGCGTAGACATACCATTTTCCTATCCTTCGTGTGATATGCCATAGCTGTAGCAAAGTATCGCGATCGGGTATCCTTCACATATCCAGAAATTCCAATACAACGAGAGGACATCAATGCATTTTAAGTCTCTCCTCTCTTACACCACAACACCCACACAACACTACAAGTAGCACACTTTAAAACATGACCAGCACAAACAGCATACCCAAGGTTATGCACATCATGCACCTTATAATTATATATACCGCTTAGTCACTGCCTGCTTGCACAGAGGGCACATTGCATGCATGCAGCTGGATATAATGGTGCATATGCAGACTCTGCAATTAATAGACGATATACATATCTCACTGATAACAAAACCTGCAAAATGCATACATGTATATGCATGTGGAAACTATAAACAAGCTGTTAATTCTCGAGAAAGAGGTGTTCACCATTTGAATATTGCATCATGTACATGTATTGTGTAGCTTCACGACCAGTCAACAGGTGCCAAAGCACTAAGCTCCTTGACATTGCCAACCAGCACACAGCCCCTCCCACTACTCACCCCCAGCATGGGTTGGGCGAGGCCAGCCTATGCTGTGGTTGGAGAAGGCCAGCCTACACCTGTGCACACACACACATGCACACACACACATACAGGCACATGCACACACACACACACACACAGACTGGGCTCGTACCACTTGCAGTGACTTTGGGTTCTTATTTCTCATACTGTTTTTACAAAGTGTACATGTACATGTGCATGAATGTATACACCATACATACACACATACACACACGCACAGACTGGGCTTGTACAACTTGCAATGACTTTTGGGTTCTTATTTCTCACACTGTTTTCATAAATCGTACATGTGCATGAATGTACACACCTGTCTGTGCACACACACACATGCACACACACATGCACACACACATACAGGCACATGCACACACACACACACACACACACACACACACACACACACACACACACACACACACACAGAGACCGGGCTTGTACCACTTGCAGTGACTTTGGGCTCTTATATCTCACACTGTTCTTACAAAACATACATGTGCATAAATGTACATACATGTGCATAAATGTACACACCTGTGCGCACACAAACACACACACCTGTGCGCGCACGCACACACACACACACACACACACACGCACACTCATACACACACAGGACTTTGGGTTCTTATTTCTCATACTGTTTTTACAAATCATACATGTGCATGAATGTACACACCTGTGTGCGCACACACACACACACACACACACACACACACACAAAGACTGGGCTTGTACAACTTGCAGTGACTTTGGGTTCTTATTTCTCACACTGTTTTTACAAAACATAAATGTGCATAAATGTACACACCTGTGCGCGTGCACACACACACACACACACACACACACATACTTTACAGAGACACGACTTTGGGTGCTTATTTCTCGTAATGTTTTTACAAAGTGTACACGTGCATGAATATACACACCTGTGCACACATTATGTAAATACATGTAGCCTGTACACCATATTCATCACAGACACACACACACACATACACACACACACACACACACACACGCAAACACACACACACAGTTATACACATGGCAAAGAACAAAACTATGTAACATATGACGTATGAAGGTTTTTAAGCCCGTACGCACTCACATCACCCTTTCCCATCTGGCATAACCTTGCTAAACTTCTCTTTGTTCGTTATGCTACTTCCACACAGTTGTTCCACCGAGTTTGGTTACTTATTTATGCATGTGCACACATTGTGTAAATGAAACTGTATTCCTTTGACAACTCTTCATGCATGTGGAGTTCCCACATGACTGGTTCTCTGTAGATCCTCCTTTGACTACACATAAGTACAAGTGCATGTAGCCACATGTCCCATATGATGTACATACTTCACGTTTGTTCCCATTGAATTGGTCCTCTTTACTCACACCATGGCAAAAATTAAACCCCCAAAAGTATTTTACCATAGAGAAATATGCAAAATGGTGTAGAATGAAAGTGTAGAATATAGGAAGTAAATAGCGTTTACCGTTCAGAAGTTATAACGATGTAAACGCAAAGGATTTTTATAACAATATTTGGATCACGACATTTTGTTGTGAACTGTTCCATGTATATGGGTCAGTTTCCGAGAAAA
The DNA here is from genome assembly GCA_013339895.1 of Ephydatia muelleri. Lineage (NCBI taxonomy): Eukaryota > Metazoa > Porifera > Demospongiae > Spongillida > Spongillidae > Ephydatia > Ephydatia muelleri. The sequence continues at coordinate 5,221,144 of JABACO010000002.1, read as the reverse complement.
TGAAAAGTGGCTATATATATAAAAAGTTATAAAAATGCTTCACGTTTGAATCGCTAAAACTCCGTAAAAGTTTAAGCTATCAACTTCCTATTTCGAACACTTCTTGCCACACTACTTCTCTCTACGAGAATCGATTTTGGTGTCTTACCCTTGCTCCTTGCCGACGTTACAAGGCACAGTACCCTGAGGGGTTCAAAATCCAGGTAGCTCCCTGCAGGAATGTCCAAATCACTTCAAAATCGATATGCACGTAAAGGAGTCCTGTCACTATTGATTTCTGCAGATCGTTGATTTTTACCTCTTCCGTTATGGAGATACAGCAATGCAAAGTAAAGTCCACGTTTCCCGCTCGAATCGCGCCTTTCTCAGTCCCACTCGGGAGAATGGAAGCGGTTCAAGGACTGAGAAGGCGCGATTCGAGCGGGAAACGTGGACTTACTTTGCATTGCTGTATCTCCATAACGGAAGAGGTAAAAATCAACGATCTGCAGAAATCAATAGTGACAGGACTCCTTTACGTGCATATCGATTTTGAAGTGATTTGGACATTCCTGCAGGGAGCTACCTGGATCTCGAACCCCTCGGGGTACTGTGCCCTGTAACGTCGGCAAGGAGCAAGGGTAAGACACCAAAATACATTTTCGTAGAGAAAAGTAGTTTGGCACGAAGTGTTCGAAATAGAAAGTTGATTGCTTAAACCGTTATGGAGCTGTAGCGATTCAAACGTGAAGCATTTTCATAACTTTTTATATATAGAGCCACTTTTCATTTTCTCGGAAACTGACCCATATATATATATATATGGGTAAATGTACATGTACATGCATATAAATGTACACATTGCATATGGGTACATGCAAGTACACACTGCATATGAGTGGGTTGACCTTTGTCTGCACGTACATGTACATAAACGTGTACATGAAGGCTGCACATGTACGTGAACATGTGCATATATACCTGCGCATGTGTACCTGTGCAAAGTACATGTACATGTACATGTATACCATAATTAATACATGCACCTGTACATGTACATGTACAATGTACTGTAAAGCAAAACAGTAACCATTAAAAGTGCTAATTCATACATGTAGTACATATGTACATGTACATACATGCATGATTAGCATAAAAGAATCCCGTAATTTACGCGCGACGGGACGCATGCAAATGATTGCGTCACTACGCGTCGCGCACTTTGTAGAGTCGCGTAAAAGACGCGAAATAATGGCTCAAATGTCCGTCGCCGCGTCGTCATTATTGACGACGGGTCGATTAGAACGACGTAGCATCCCCCATGTAGTGTCGCGTAGATTCGAGTAAAGGCGGACGCGTAATAATGCATGTACTGTACGTCGTAGCTGTTGTAAAATATTTTGTATTCACATCTAAAAAAATTTTTACACATGCAGCTACATAAAAGAAAAAAAAAGCTCGTACAGTTTCTTAACATCTGATCACACTTATCCTGGAACAGCACCACCATCATCAGTAGCAGCAGCATCCTTGTGTTTATCTGATTTTTTGTTTGCTCTGTGATGTTGACACTTGGCATTCATATTTGTTTGCAATATCTGTTTCCACCGTTTTGGTTCTTCGGAAGGCTCGCATGGGTACAGATATCAAGGTGTACTATATACATGTATAAGAAATGAGATGGTGGGAAATAAGAGAGATTTAACAATAAATAAACCTACACCAAATTTCATCAATTCTTTTCTGGTGTACGTTGGTGACGGTGTACAATTTCCTGATGCCATCTGCTCCACAATAAACCAGGCATTCATTAAATTAATTGCCAGCTTAGTACGTGCTGGACAATCCCTCTGCCATCTTCACACGGTCAGGTTTAGACCCTCCAGGGATCACCTAACCAGCATCCTCTTGTGGTATTAAAAAATATATAATTCTAAATTTTTTACATGTTTGTGGCTTATTGAATATATACTAACCATTAGTGTCTTTATCACAGACCACAGGCATATATAGTTTCTGTGAAAACACTAAATATGAACGCAATAATGTTAGTGTTGTCCTGTACTGGCACGCATACAGTGTAGTTATGCATAGCTGATGTCACTTCTGCTTGGTATTGGGGATGTGCTTGCCTTGCAAGGCCTGGGATTTGCTGCAATTTTAAGCGTAAACTTATAGACATGACATTTTGATTTTGAAAAATGATTGAGAACTCACATTACAGATGAGCTAATCTAACTTTGCATCAATTTTTTAACATAATGTTCTATTCGTGTAACCTAAATACAATATCCATTAAAGTTCACATTAAAATATTGTAGCATGCATGTACATGTACCTTCCTCATAATGCTGGACCTTTGCTTACAGACAGCCATGGTTGTCAATTGGGTTGTGATTGCAGAACTTCCTATGATTATAAACAGTATTCAGATGAGAAGTAAATATACAATAATTTACCTCCTTGCATGTTGCTCATAGACTCTCTACAAGGGCTGAGATGCGTACTTGTTGTTTCCCTAAGCTAATGAATACATTACACTGCGATAACCTGCTAAATATAATGCCATTAGGTTTACCTCTGTCAAGCTCTCCATTAGCTGTGTGTTCATCTTGCACAACTCTTTTGCCATACTGATAGTTCTTGTAACTGTTTTCTAGACAAACGTGTTTAATAGTAATTCACACAAATACCACTGACAAATTTACCACTACAGCAACTCTGGGCTTCTTAGGGGGAGCTGGAACAGCTGAGACGTGGTCTGGTTAGATGTTTCGATAATAAACCAAGTACATGTGTACCACCTCACTAACAGCTGTAAAGCTCTCATCAATGGCATGCATGTTGTGTTGGCAGAGAAAGCATCAAGCTAATTGTGCTCAGTCTGTATTTAGCACAAACTGTAAGACTTTAAAAGAGTACATGCAGTGTTTTATTACCCACTGTGACAAACTCATAATGACAAACTATCAAACATTAAGTTGCATAACAATACATATACCTAATATCTCGGCATCTTCAAAACCCTCGCAGCCCATATCGGAAGCTTCTAATTCAGGCTCTTGGAATAAACAACACATTACTTTAATTAGTACAATATGTGCACGCAAACCTTCTTCCTCTTCACTGCCCTCCATGGCATGCAACAGATCATACATGTACATAGCCTTTTGGCTTCCTTAAACGTGCAAAGATCACGGATTGAGTTGCACTTAATGTGAGTATGGATTAAATTAATACAGACATACCGACAGCATAGCGTACATTTTCTTGTCTGTCCACTCGACCATACAACGATCACCGCTTTTCATATCTCTGCAAGTGCCTTCCCGGTCAGAAAGAACTCTGCATTTCGTTAAGGGGACGACACTAGGGCTGTTGTCGGAGTCTATTGCCACCAACGCATGTGTTGCAGCTAATCAGGTAGTGCATGCATGAATTAAAGAATACATCGGACATTGACTTGAAGTATGCATTAATACTAACACTTACGAGTCCACGACGCACTTACATGTAGCTTCCCGTCATCATCACGCATGCGCATAATCAGTCCGCATAAAATATTTGAATTCGAATACGATGCAGAGAAAGCAGTACCTCTACGGAGAAAGGGCGGTTCCTAGACGAACGATGACTCGGCATACACCGAAGACTTTACCGCCCTTGTCAACGGTATGGATAATTTACCTTTCACTGTTTGAAATTCTGATTGTAGAGGTAGGTACCATAAATAATGGTTCCCTGTTATGCTGATTTTGCAGCAAGAAATCCCAGTCACAACCTAGTTCATGTACAGAAGAGCCTACAGATATCGAGACTCATTTGGAATCCCAGTCACGTGGTATTTTCATGTACAGAAGAGCCTACAGATGAAGAGTCTCTTTTGGATGATCAGCCTGTTTCCATCGATATAACTCCTATACTGGAGCTGACTTTCACAATGGAATTTCTGATGATGAACTAGTGAGTCTGACATTGACTCACTAGACAGCAGTAATAGTTATGCCTCTAATTGTAGTTCAAGCACATCAGAGGCAGGGCCGGATTTAGACAGTTGTGGGCCCTGGGCAATTATACTTGGTGGGGCCCCCCTAAGAACTATTTAACCCATCATACATGTACATGTATACTGAAATAATACACAATTAATGTAACACAGACACTTTATACACGCATAGGCAATGAATTGGTAGAATCACACACAATAGGAAGTTTATAAGAACGTATAATCTATTTCAGATTTACTTTTACCAAATAGCTTGCACACAAAACAGAACAAGCATCCTATTGATGGAGAATAGATCAACCACAATCTACACACTGTGTCACTATTTTGAAGAACATATTCTCAGTAACCATACGGCTTACGCCACCAGCATCCTTTCTTTTGGAAGCAGAATACCTTCCATCATTGTAGCATCTTGTGGGCCCATGCAGCGCCCAATACTCTCGAAGGTTATCAGTAACTGTCCACTTTGCTGGATCATTGATAGCAGCAGTGGTGGCTGTGGTGTATGATTGAGATGAGTGGCTGCTGGAACAAGAAGTATCACATGAATGGACGCTAATGCATACGTCAAGTGGCGCCTGCAGCATTGAAATTGGTACGTATTCATCCATTGGTCGTGGACGATTGGCTGCTGGAACAAGGGTCAGAAGGTTGCCAGTAATTAGATGGTGCCAGCATGGTTGCACTTGGTTCAGTTTCATTCACACTGTCATGCGCGTTGTTGACTACGTCTAAGCACTGATGTTCTGCCGCGGGTACCAGCTTGGAGGGTACTGTGGTTTGGCTCGTTTTGAATACTAAATCCAAAGGACAAAAGCCTAGGCAGTTTGCTTTGTAGCCTATTCCATTCATCAAGCTGTTCGTTCCGCTTCTTTCGCACATTTCTATTCTCGATCTCTTGCTCCGGCTCCATATCCATGCTTAACTCGCTTAATTAACGCAGATTAGTAATTTAGAACGAGTTACCCAAAAAAACCATGAATATCATTATTATGAGCACTATGGGGGCCCCCTCAAAAGAAGTGGGCCCTGGGCAGCCACCCCGGTTGCCCCCCCCCCCCCCCCCCCCCCCCCTAAATCCGGCCCTGATCAGAGGTTGCTTCATATTGTAGTGAAAATGAGTGGGCCCCAGACAATACTATTTTCCAACCCTTGTACATGGAGCGAAAATGTCTAGCTTTGATTATCACATCAGCTTGATAGAATTCACCTTGAAACACCACCTAACAAAACATAGGTACTAAGACTTGCTTGTTTAGTAGCATGGAGTTTGTCAACCCCTAATATTGCAGTAACATCAGAATATGTGATGTGCAAGTATTTCACTGAAGCGTTTGAGACACCCCAAGTCACAGGACATTATTATTGCTCAAAATGCCATTACTTTTCAATCAAATGATGCTATGTTGCAATGTCCTAACAAATGTAATGCCAAACAAGATCGTTTCGTTCTTTGTGACCTTGCAGTTCAATTGAAAAATAAGCTATCAGATATGGATGATTACTATCTACATGTACTTTGAAGCATTTGTTAATAGTGCATTTAGCATATTGTATTTCAAAATAGATCCTTATGTATGGAAAGCAATGCACCCTAGGTTCAATAATAAAAAGAAAAACGACATATTGTCTGATGTATATGACGGTGAAGAGTACAAAAAACTGTCAGTACCAGGAGGATTTTTGTCATGCGAGTTTCCAGCAAATGTGTCGCTCTGTATGAATACTGATGGTGTTGCTCTTTTTAAATCATCTCAGACAGAAATTTGGCGACTGTGGCTTGTAATAAATGAATTACCAGCAAACATGAGGTAAGTTAACATAATCTTACACCTTGTATCATTATTCACTTACATGCAACTATTGCTTTGTGATGAAAGGTTGCATTCAACTGCTATGCCAAATGCAATTTCAAGACCTCCAAAGAGCTTATTGAAGTTTACAAAGTGGAAAGGTATGATGTACATTTGAGTGAAGGGACTGCAATTGTTGCAATTTATGACAACAGTTGTACGATTTTTTTATTCTTTATAAATAGCATCCGAATGTTAATCTTGGTTACTCCATTACTCATTGCCAATACTAAAGGACATCTTCCTGTAAAGTAAAAGTATTATCACAAGTAATAAGCTGTCACTTTTTTTTTTTGAGCAACAACATATCCATTTTTGAACTGCAAGTTGCAGAGTGTTATCTTAATAGTTTTTATAATATCGAGAATTTTCAGATTTGTATGGTAGGTTACAGTACATATAATATTGTCTGCTGTGTTGTAATAAGTGATGTTGTTTTCTTTTTAGCAAATACTGCAGTAACAATGAATGTGCACATGTTAAGTCATTTAACATTATATGTTAAACGATGGGAACCATTATAGACAACATCATGCTTTGCTTTTGAAAGCATGAATGGAGTATACTAAAAGGGCATTTTCATGGCACCAGAGATATGTGCATTCAAGTAAATACAGGCATTAGTGATATATAGCTGTTGTCAGATTTTTATTTTATAGATGGTGGAAAACTTCAATCTATTTCAACTTCTCCCACGTATGAATTATTGGCTCTACATGATAGAAACAATGTGAACTTTCAATACAAATCAAAGAGGTGGGTATTTGATATCAGCAGAATAAATATTCATGCGCAATTATGAATACTTTTTTAGCCTAAATGGTGAGCAGATTGTTGAGCTTCCACCAGTACTAGCCAAAAATGTGTTGACTCAGAGTGACATTGAGCACATCTGCCAGCATTTGCACCTACATGTAGATGCTGGGAATATGTGCAATGGCAGTGGTCATTTTTCACGAGAGATTCATAGAAAAAGATGTGCTTCATTCACACATGTACATGTACAAAACAAAAAACTTAACAACTACACAGAATGATTCAGGTTATCCAATGCCCTACTAAAATCTGTATCAGCATACTACATATACATGTACAGTGCAAGTGCATTCCTATACACGTAGGTGATGAATATTATGTACTAAAATTTCCAAACAATTTGCACAGTATAGATTAATTAAAATGGTTACATTAATTGCGCACTACAATATATGTTGGTTGCAATGTCTATCCAAATCTGAATAAAACAACAAAATTTAAACATTTGCCCTGACATTTGCGGTGCATGAGATGCGCAAATGCTATTACGGTAAATTGCACGTTTGTACTATACAGTAACTATAATTAAACTTGTATGCGCCGTGAATGAAAAACCCACAGTTAAACCAGTGGCGGATCTATACCTATAAGCGCCTCAGGCGCGCGCGGTCCCTTCGGACCCGATTAACTAAGTTGAAAACCGAATTACATAAATACACGTGAGCTACGTATATCTCCATATTCTAAGCTGTTATCGTCTTAACTTTAGATAACACCTCCTCCCCAAATAGTTTTCCCCCGCCACCCCCTTTTTGACATCCTGGATGTCACTGCAGTTATGTTCTAGAGGATTATTTTAAACAATGAAAAATTTACCGACCCGCCCATTTACCGACTAATTGAAAACGACAGGCAATATGATCTGGGCGGGGTAAATGAAGTTAGATGTCGCTACAGCTGTATGTTATAAATGAGCTACTGTTAACTCGCATCGCCTATTTTGGTTCGTCAGCCGTCTTGACGGACAATATAAGCGGTTGGGCGGATCGAGCGGTATAGGCCTGGACGGTACCAAATAGCTTGCTCATAGTTAGCTGGTGCTTTAATGCTGTCTTAAGCCATTATATGAGCCACCGTATCTTATGTACGCGATACAAAATGAATAGCTACAGATAATTAGGAGTGCCTTGGCCGCTCATACTACAGCATAATACTGGTAGATATTTCCTTTTTTGACGAGGCATATAGAACTAATTCTGGGAACTCGTACACTTCGTTGTCCTACGCGTCGGATGGTCGGGGAACCATACGTACTGGTCCCCAGATTAAACATCTACGTGAAAATAACGTAATAATACGCGACGCTACGTCAATATTTCCACCCGGATTGCATCATGTACCTCGTGCAAGGTCCACTCTAGCTGTGGCAAGCCTCTCATTGGTCTTAGCCTTCCCCTGCAGGCTCCACAGCTGTGCTCACCGCCTGAGCCATCTTGTCCTCCAACTCAGTCAGCTGTGACTGCAGGAGCCACATTGGGATGATGACTCCTTCAACTGGGATTCAAGGACCGCACACCTGGATGACTCCTCTACACACTTCTCCAGTTGTGAAGACTGCAACAAGTACATGAATAATCACTGCAAAACACAAACTACATGTATTTTGCACGTTATACACGCTGTAAGACAAAAGAACAGTGTGTACAAAAAACAAGGACATGTACATGCATGTACATGTCTAGTGCACATATGCACATGCATATGTATGCAGTACATGCACAATTCAATACATGCACATGTGCATACAATGTAACGTACATGTACATGAGTTACATGTACCTTTGTATTCTGCATGTTCCATCTTGCTCTGCAAGCTCTTCCTATCAATTAAGATCCAACTGCTTTTGCAAACAGGACACCTTTGCCCTCAAAGCACTCCTCTACAGAAACCTTCTCCTTTGTCTCGATCGACTTCCTTCATCACACCCATAATACCATGGTGTGCATCTTCTAGGGTAACCACTTTAATGTGCATGTGTACATTTACAATGTAGAAAGAGAAGGTCATCACAAGTAAGTGTATTCAGATTAAAGAAAAAATGTCCTCCTCATGCTCACCATAACCTCTCAACACTCCTCACACTCACCATAACCTGTCAACACTTCTCACGCTCACCATAACCTCCCACCACTCACCAAAAGAGTGAACAATAATTTACGAAGCATGAAAATGGAGTGAACCACTTGATTAACATTGAATAAAAGGAAAGGGTTATATGTACATGTAAGTACCATACATGTATGAATGTGTACATGTATACATGTATGTACATGTACAGTTTGTGTACCTTTGAGTGTGTGGTAAATAGAAACCTTTCCTTCTCACTCATGATGCCAGTAGCATACAAGGATTTCTGGAAATGCATCAGAAGTACATGTTTACTGTATGCAGATACATGTACATGTACATGTACATACATGTACATGAGCACAATCAAAACCTACATATAACGCTCTGTAATGCGACGTGTCATCACGTGAATTACATACTTCAGTGCTTTGTCGAGAGCTTCCATCTTTGTTCGTAATTGTCTTTTGTTTGCCTTGAGGAACATCATGTTCTCTGATGTGAATGTCCCCACCTCTGCCTTCAGCCTGGTGTTCTCAGCAATAACGACCTGAGGATGGATGATAGCCAACAGTATAGAGAGAAGGCCAACTGTATAGAGAGAAAGCCAACAGTATAGGGAGAAGGCCAACAGTATAGGGAGAGCCAACAGTACAGGGAGAAGGCCAAAAGTATAGGGAGAAAGCCAACAGTATAGGGAAAAGGCCAAAGTATAGGGAGATAGCCAGCAGTATAGGGAGAAAGCCAACAGTACAGGGAGAAAGCCAACAATACAGGGAGAAAGCCAACAGTACAGGGAGAAAGCCAACAGTATAGGGAGAAGGCGAAAAGTATAGGGAGAAGGCCAACAGTATAAGGAGAAGGCAACAGTATAGGGAGAAGGCCAAAGTTATAGGAGATAGCCAGCAGTATAGGGAGAAGGCCAACAGTATAGGGAGAAAGCCAACAGTACAGGGAGAAAGCCAACAGTACAGGGAGAAAGCCAACAGTACAGGGAGAAAGCCAACAGTATAGGGAGAAGGCGAAAAGTATAGGGAGAAGGCCAACAGTATAAGTAGAAGACAACTGTATAGGGAGAAAGCCAACAGAATAGGGAAAAGGCCAAAAGAATAGGGAAAAGGCCAACATGCAGTATAGGGAGAAGGCAAACAGTTTAAGAAGCTCACCATTATGGGGAAAGTATAGGGAGAAGGCCAACCGTTTTGGGAGAAAGCCAGTAGTATAGAGAGAAGGCTACCAGTATAAGGAGAAGGCCAACAGTATAAAGATAAGGCGAACAGTATAGGGATAAGGCCAAAGTACAGGGAGAAGGCCAACAGTCTAACAAAATAGGAAGAAGACCAACAGTATAAGGAGACGGTCAATTAATGGTTCGAGAGAAGGTTAACACTAATTACAGTACAGGGAGAAGTCCACCATTATAGAGAGATGGCCAAAAGTATAGGGAGAAGGTTATATCTCCTCCTTCACTGCATCGAAGATATGCCTGTTCTGCACATAGGGCCGAACACTACCCACTGCCGAACATACCCTACTAAATTCACATAGTATACTCACCAAAACACCTGCGTCTCAGAAGATGTATTCATGAAGGGGACCCCTACGTATTCGATCCGTTTATTGCCCTGCATGCATCTGAACTGTGCCTAATTGATGCGCTCCACATCTCGCATAGCAGATAAGTTAATTTTAATCTGTGTATTGAGTTATCTGACAGTAACAGCAATTAACGTTTGGTTTATAACCTGTCTAGCTAGCAAGCCGACATAATATAATTGTAACTGTATTCCAAGATGACGCAAGGTATGAATAAATTTGCGTGGTAGAAATTAATAGTTTGTTATCGTTTTAGTTTATGAATGGTTCATGGTATAATATAAAGCAAACAGTCCGACTTATAAACGTGTTGAAAATTCAATTTGAAAAAAAAAGCACGCAAGATGACCTCCTATGTACATGTATGGGCCATTTCTCGATATGATTCTTTATGCCTTAACTATTGCAGCTTATGCTGACTTCAAGTCTCTTTAATTTTTGCCCGCTTAGCCCATATGGAGTGCGTGAACATGCCCTCACACTGGTTCACACACCCTTATGTGTATACGTTGCAAATGGCACCGTACAATTCTTGAGCACATCACTTGCACGCACACACACACACACACACACACACACACACACACACACACACACACACACACACACACACACACACACACACACATATCCAGAAATGGCCCATACATAGGCGGTCATCTTGCTTTTTATTTCAAATTGAATTTTAAACAAGTTTATAATGTACTATAAATCGGTCTGATTATGATATATGTACTTCGAAAAATTATTCCATTAACCATTCTTTAACTAAAATCAAGACAAAAAATTAATTTCTACTGCGCATAATTTATTCATATAAGTATGCCATTGCGTCATCTGCCAAAATTATTTAACAAAAATATTGGCAATAATTGTCTAATGGTGAATAAATGTGCACAATAAGTTAATTCAGCTGAAGATTAACAAGGCTGCTGGTGATGATCTGAGCCAATAGCAAGCCAGGTAGCTAAGTGGAAACCTTTTCCCTAGCCTCCTCCCCCCAATTCCCATAGGTCTAGACTGCCAGCTAGAGGGACACCCACCAACCCTAGCTCACTGCTAATGCATTATGGTGAAGCTATTATATTTATTGTATACAAGACGTCATCATGGACACTTTTGACTAATATAGTGGGTTGTTTTCACTTGAAGTTTATTGTAAACAGTGTTCGTTTAGCCTGCATGCAGCTCGATGAATGAAGCGCGTAGGCTAGGCACGTGCACTGATACGCTTACACGCAGGGAAAAAAATGATTCGTTAGCACTTTCCAGTACAGCTACGACCTACGTAGGCTTCTCAGTCTTACCTAGATCGATTAACATCAAGTCTGAATGTGCCGCATTTTCAATATTTGTCTGCATGTGTGCGTCGATCAATACACGTAAAGCGCTTAACTGCGAAGCACTCTCTGGGACTTCGCCAATGGAAGAGCGCTATCACAATATATACTTACATTAAGGAAAGCTTTGTCTACACATTGGGGCGCTGCTCAGTCTACCACTAGGCCAAAGCCCTGCATCAGGGTCAAAGCACACTCCACCCCCCTCCCATGTTATGGCATCAGGCCCAACCCCTGTCTCTGCACACAGTGTGTGGTATGTGTGAACATAGATACATGTAATGTGCAGTTAAAACATGCACAATTTGTGCTATTGCTAGTTAGCAATTAGAGTTTACATGTACTGTGGCTGCACCAATACGTATGTCTGGTATGCTTTGCTTCACCTCTTCCGAGGTTCCAAATGGTGTCAGTGGGAAGGCCTGTTCTGACAGCTACTGTACATGGCTGCACCAATGTGGGTGTTATATTTGGCTGGATTGTAGCCACATAGCTCCACCATACAACGGGTAGAAAGGTGGAGTGGAAGCTCTTAGATGTGAGTGTTCTCCCATCTTTGAAGAGGAAGAGGGGTGAGGAGTGAGTGGAACAGTGACAACATTCTCTGTAGGCTCCATTGCTGGAACTGGACACCTGTGCCTGCCTTTGGTACGCTGAACACACCTGCCCATCTGGTTGGTTTTGGACCACTTGATGAAGAAGTGCATGCCCTCCGGACTAGCAGACATCTTGCCTGGTAGGTTGGAACCTAGTGTCAAAACTCTGATTGAGTAAATTCACTGAGCCTGAGGTGGATGACTCCAGATGGTCAGTCTCAACATTGGGTTCCTGGACCCTGCTGTTCTTCACCAGTACAAAAACATAGATACAGGATTGTCATCTTCATAGAAACAGTCCCAAACAAACTTTAAAAACAGAGCTTTCTTATTGAACCCTAGAACAACAAAGTACCAGGACATTATGCAACAGACTAAAATGCCTCTACCACTAGGCCAAAGGCTTTGCATCAGGCCACTCACCCCCCTCCCATCATGTACTTGATTGTGAAGTTTATGGCATCAGGACTAATGCTCCCATGCATGCCATCACCATCGCTGCACACAATGTGTGGTTTGTTAGCATGTCTTGTTCTGGCCACAACCCTTCGACCGAGTTACCACAGGATTTCATGATGGTTTCCATGCTGCACTCCTGGGTGATGCAGCAGGCCTATGCACTATCCTCAGAGATTACACAGCTGGTGTGGACCGTGTGTACATGAGTCCAAAGGCTGTGGAACAACTGAGTGTGAAACTTAGCAACATGCATATATAAACTGCCCAATACAATTCTCACTTGCAAAGGAAGTGATGATGTTGGCCCAGGCTCTTCAGAATATTCCAGCACCTCATGGTGATCCCAAGTGTGGGAAGCTGTTTGAAGAGGTGATGCTACCGTGCTGCAGCTATGAAGGAGGTTGTCTCTGTTGCTGAATTTCTGGGTGGGGAGACATGCACAGTGAAGATGTTTGCCTTTGACCTCTGCAGGGTGCAATCACAGAACTTGCACCGGTCACCATTTTCCCTTGTGCAGCAGTCTGTGGTGAAGATAAATTTGATTTACTATCTGCAGAAGAGAAAGACCTGGCAAGGACAACTGGTACAACTGGGGCCACACTCCTCTGCCCTTGCCCACACAGCACTATGATGGATGGTCATCACCAGTGTCGCCGGAATGCACCAGTACAATGTTGTGTGTGATGGTCTTCTAGCCCTGCTGACTGCAAGAGGAGGGGGGAAACCTGTCCTCTTTGGTTTCCAGGCAAGGAGTGGAAGGACTCAAGTGGGGAGAAGTGGCCTAATCATCGACGTGACCATCTCACCTGGTATCCAACTGTCCACAATACTCTTGATGCCTATCAGTTTGTGCACGTGCTGGTTGAAGCAAACATGTGTAATTAATTGCAGCTGAAAGCAGAAGCCAATCCAAGGATTGAGGAGGCCATTGTGAGCAGTGTTTACACACTGAAGTGTTATCCAATGGTGGCCTACTCCAGCTGCTCTGCTCGCTTGTTCACCAAAAACTGAACGTGTTGTGCAGACAAATACAAATGCCACAGAGAACTGCCTTGCATAATAAAATTAGAGCTCTTTGAATAAGCTTTTGCTATGTGATGTGTGCGTCATTTGTAATCAACTCTGTCATGTTATCAGTTTATTCATTTTCGTTTTTGTCTGACAATAGCATAGAAAATATACATGTATGATGTTTCCAAAAACCTAACATACACTAGGCATGCAGCAATATTCAGTTTAGCATCATAATTAGATTCTTTGCAACAGGACCCCTCTACGTACACACCGAATTTAAAACGACTCGATTTGGACGCTCCTACCTGATGATGTTGCGTTTTTGAACCCCATGGGCTGTCAGGTCTTGCAATGTCGGCACAGTTTGTGCAAGATGCTAAAATATACATTTACATATTGAAATGATGTACTGTGAAGTATTGAAAATAGAAATTCGATAGCGTGTACCGTTCAAAAGTTACAGCGATTTAAACAGTAGGCATTTATGCACTAGGTCCCTTTTCGCGGAAACGATCCCATATACTGTACATAATAAGCCCTCGCAGTGAGCTAGGGTGGGTGTATCCCTCAGCAGCTGGCAGTTGGGAATTGGGGGAAAGGCTAGGGACACATGTGCCCGCCTAGTTACCCTGCTTGCCATTGGCTCATCAAAATCGAAGAGCAGCTATGGTCCGCTGTGACTCTCGTAGCTAAACTATTTTAACTGCAATAACAGGTGCATTTATTCACCATTATTATCCATTCTTATTAATCATACACATAAACACAAGTATTTTTGTAATAATTCTGGCAAGGTATTACGCAATGACATACGTTTATGAATAAATTATGCACAGTAGAAATTAATTTTTTGTCTTGATTTTAGTTACATAATGGTTCAAGGAAGAATTACAATCAGACCGATTTATTGTACATAGTAAACGTGTTTAAAAGTCAATTTGAAATAAATCGCAAGATGACCGCCGATGTACATGTATGGGCGATTTCTGAATATGAGCCATGTTAAAAACAAGTAGAATCTGTATCTTAGGTAAGAGTTTACGCGATACATCGTGATCCTCTGCATGTGCGCTACATCTATTTGTGTAGTACGTCCTACCGCGCATACATATACATCCGTAACAAGACTAGTGAATATCATCTATACTAGCCCATCAACTGCAGACAGGTCATGATGGCAGAGAAATTTTCACACAATTATATGGCTTTCATTGTCGTTGCGCATGCAACTGAGATATATTTCACTTGAAAATCAAGAAGGTAGGCATTGACTGCAACAATCATCACGTGACAACACAGTAAACGTTTGACTGTCATGCAATGCAATGAATTGTCGTCAATCACGTACTATCATCACCATGATCATCATCATCATCATCATCATCATCATCATTATCCTCATCATCATTATCATCTTCATCATCACTGTCATAATGGTCATCGTTGACCTGAACAGTGTTAGTTTCAAGATGGCGGTAGCCACGGCAACATGAATACCGTCCGCGATTTCGGTGCAACATAAGCACCCCAATGTGCACAATGAGGGCCAGCCCTGCAGCCGCGTTCCATCCTGGAGTGAGGATGGCGTTGCATGGACATCACCAGGCCACTGTTAAACATTTCATGTCCGTCTTGTACAGGGATCAGCCACTGTGGGCATTCCCAAACGAAGATACCAATCAAGGGCCTATTTTGGACCTTGCATCTCTACAGGAAATGCAAACTTTGATTCATATTATGACGCTGAAACAGAATATGATACAGATTCCGAGTCTAGTGATGATTAGAAACTCATCACTCATCATATTTTATGTATAATGTATCCCTACAGTATGTGTACACATGTCCATGTATTATTTATTTGCAGCAACTTTTTTCTTTCTGATGAGAGCTGCTTTACTATATATCCCTGCTTGTATCCACATGCATTAGGTAATCAAGCATACACACAATAAGTGCGATATTCTAACTGACAGACCAAGATCAATAAGCGCGAGCGAAAATTACTACATGTAATGTAAAATACCGCCTTCTTGCATACATGGGGCAGCCTTTAGATACTGCTTCTGTGTTAATGCTTAGATTTTATACGGAAGGGATTGGAAACGGGACGTTTTAACACTAATTATCAGGTTCCTTCAGTGTAGTAGGAAATAAAATGGCGGAATCAATATATTGCGATGCTGTAACTGTTGTTGGTAACTTACTTAACAGAGTTGTTCGTAGGGGTGACACATGCACGTACAATTGCAGAGGGAGAGAAACCAAATAGGACAGCTTCTGTCTCTTTTTCCTTTCATAATTCTTCGTACTTGAGAGCCGCAATCGACGGTGTCCTCCCATTCACACCCTGAGGTAAAAGAAAAAGAAGATTATTTAGTGTGGAAGTACGTTGTCCACACACCAGGTCGTTCACTGACGGCTCGAAGCTTGGATAATGCAATATATTAATTGCAGCTCGTGATCCGTTTCCAATCCCTTCCGTATTAAACATCTTCCATTGAAATTCACATATCCAGAAATGAGCGGCAGAAGTAATTAATTCGCGGTTTGCGAATCAACGAATATTCCCGTATATCTTCCCGTAGACATGTATTAGTCTCGTACCCAGACCCAGATTTTCACAGCAGCGGATGGATTACATCACCGCTACGTGAAAAGTGGGTCTGGGAAAATGCTCAAGTCTACTCGTTCTTGAGGTTATTTTGTAGACGCGACGTCATTTCAAACGTGACGTCAAATAGCTCCCTAATGCGGTGTTACGCCAGCACCTATTACCAATATCCTTTTTAATTATTGCAATATGAATCGCTGCAAAGTGTGCGTTGCTCCCGTTTTGGAATGCAAAGAGAGAAGGCGTCTTGACAGCCCTCAGTCGGAACATTGTCGAGCTGTATTAGTTGGCTTAGCTTGCGATGTTGGGATAACAACGAACGATGCGGCGAAAGAGTACGGGTCTGGATTCGTATGCAAGAAGTGCTTCAATCTAGCTGCTACATACTTTACATTGAAGGAGAAATACTTTACATTGAAGGAGAAATTAAGAAATAAGTTGCAAGAGACGTTTCGTCCCAGAACAAACGATGGTGCGTCAGTATCGATATCTCCAGGTCGACAAGGCACTAAGCGTTCAGCTGACAGCCGTCCACAAGGGTCTAGTAGTGCAGTAAAGGTATTGACATATTTATGAGACTATATATAGTACATATGTTTATTATACATGCATAATTATATTGTAGGTTGCTGTGACCTATGAAGGTGGACTTGAGAAAAGATATGCCCTGTCACCATCAAGAGAAGCGATAGGCAGGTCGTTAGGTCGCAACTCAAAACACGCTTTAGCAAAGCACTTACTACAATCTGCAGTTATGAAGAAGCATCTTGTAGGGAGGATGCAGATGATGATACGAGCTGAAATGAAGAGCATTCTCAGAGTGTGTACATGTACCGTGAAAGGTGCATATAGTATGTTGAAAAGGGGGCTTTGTCTAGGGTTAGCAGGTCAAGCCTGCCTCTCTGTCTGCAACCCTCCCCTCTAAACAACCTATCCCCAAATTAGATTGTCTCTGTCTGGTTCCAGGTATTGTATGTATATATAAATGGTGTTCTTGGGAAAGCAGCCATTCAGTCTCATAGCTATTGCAATTACAGTCAAATGCACAAACATCACAGCAACTACATCCCATCACATTCTCATATGTACAATCAAAGTAGGACATCAGCATTTTTCTTCGGCACGTATCTTTACCACTGCAGTAGCGCTCCATATCTTGGCAGATGTCATGCGCCCTAAAATCCGATCTACTCCAAAATAGCAATGCTTTTGCTGCATGGCCATTCCTACCAGCTCTTCCACATTCCTGTACGTATGACTCAATGTCTGAAGATGGTCCCCAGTGAATAACTTGGCAAACATCAGCACAATCAATGCCCATACCAAATGCAATAGTGCATATCACTATTCTAAGTGTGGCATCACTTTTACTGAATGAGGCTATGATCGAATCCTGTACTGACTTACGTGTTGAGCCTGTGTACATGTCAACAAGTCGAAACATAGCTATATTCGGTGCTCCTGCTGGCTCGACTTTCCACTCCCAGTCGGAAGGCTGATGAACACGTCGCTTCCTTCTATGAAGCTTTTTACAGCTTTGTGCTGGTTTGGACGAATTGCTGTGTAGCCCAATCTTGCCCCGGCACGTAGGATAACAGCATCAAGATTGTCGCTTGCCATAATTAGCTATAAGTGTTATTGCTAATTAAATGCAGCATCAAACGTGACGTCACGGGTGCTCTGCATTCTGATTGTGCGCCAGAAACGAGGCGCACTCAGAACGAGTAGACTTGAGCATTTTCCCAGACCCACTTTTCACGTAGCGGTGATGTAATCCATCCGCTGCTGTGAAAATCTGGGTCTGGGTACGAGACTAGACATGTATGGGGTACTTCAATACCAAGCACGCCAGATTTTTCATTTGCCATAGGGATTGTTAGTACACAACATTTTCCAGGGTCGCCGTATTTCTCCTATTAAAGACGTCGCTTCCCTAGAATTGTCCTCAATGTATGGTATGCATATGGAGAAATGGCCCATACATAGACGGTCATCTTGCTTTTTTTTTCAAATTGAATTTCAAACACGTTTATAATTTACAATAAATCGGACTGATTGTGAATCTGTGCTTTATAAGATTATACCATTAACCATTCGTAAACTACAATCAAGATAAAAATTTAATTTCTACCGCGCATAATTTATTCATAAACGAAGTAGTCATTACGTAATACCTTGCATCATCTTAGAATAAAGTTACAATTATTAAAATTATGTCTGCTAGGTAGCTAGGTAGGGGTTAACGGTTATAAACTTTAATAGCTGTGACGTAACAATTTGAATTACAATTATAATTGTACCGATAAGTATATGCACAAATTAACTTATCTGCTGTGCGTCACTTGCACCAGAGATCATATATTAGATATGATCTCTGCTTGCACTGGAGAAGTGGAGCGTATCAATTAGGCACAATGATGCATGCAGGGATCGAACAACGTATGTCCTTCATGCTTTCATCTTCTGAGACGCAGGTGTTTTGGTGAGTATAGGCTACTATGTGAATTTAGTAGCGTAGCCCCCCCCCCCCCCCCCCCAAGTGGGCTACATGTACATGTCCATAGCTGTGTCCAGCGGCGTAGTCAGTTACATCGTATACATGAATATCACAACAGGAGAAGCAGGCATGTTGGGCATGTGTGTGTGTGTGTGCATGTGTGTGTGTGTGTGCATGTGTGTGTGTGCATGTGTGTGTGTGTGCATGTGTGTGTGTGCATGTGTGTGTGTGTGCATGTGTGTGTGTGCATGTGTGTGTGCATGTGTGTGTGTGCATGTGTGTGTGCATGTGTGTGTGTGCATGTGTGTGTGTGCTTGTGTGTGTGTGTGTATGTGTTGTGTGATTGTGTGTGCGTGTGTATGTGTGTGTGTCTCTGACTGTATATACATGCATAGATAATCTATCATACATGTACATGTATGTGTGATGTGATTGTGTGCAATCTCGTTATGTGATGTCATTTCATCTTCCCCCAGCACCGGATGGATTTGATGCTGTGTCGGTGCAGAATGTGGGCTCCACCTACATCATTGTGTCTTGGGACTTGCCAACTCACAGTAATGGCATCCTCATCAACTTCAGTTTGTATTGCAATGGTGCTCTGGTGGGTGTCCTGCCCCTTACTGTGATCAGCTACAACACCACCGGCCTCCTCCCCTTCACTTTGTACATGTACATGTATGTCTTCTCTACTACCGCAAATAACAGTGTGCATGGTACATGTATATGATCTGTGCTCAGTACGTTATCTGTTGGACAGGTCCTCCAGTCACGCCCACAGGCACTGCACTCCAGTTGGAATGTGGTGTTGGGCGTCATCAGTGCTGCAGCCAGCCTGCCCAGGTACATTGTGTACACTTCAATCACTTAGTTTGTGTTCCATCTTTCTTTGCTCTTATCCCTCTCTCCTCCTTCCTTTCTTTCTCTCCTGTCTCACATACTCCCTCACTTCCTCCTTCCTTTCTTTCTCTCCTGTCTCACCTACTCCTTCACTTCCTCCCTCCCTTCCTCCTCCCTTCCTCCCTCCTCTCTCCCTCCCCTTTCCATCCCTCCCTCACTCCCTCTCTCCTGTCCTCCTGTAGTCATGTACATGTACACCAGCAGGGACATCTCTGGCAAAATTACACATACCATTTATCCTCCCTCCCCCCACTTACCTCTCTTCACCTTCACCTCCTCACTTTCCCTTGCTCCTCCAGTACATTGTGATTCCAACCTTCTCAGCATGAGGACAGCCCTCCTGGGGGCCCCCCTGATCCTGAGTCGGACACTAATGACATTGTCATCAGCTTATTTATTAATAAGATCATTAACCCTGACAAGTCCTTTGGCTCCTCGGTGAGTACTCCACTCAATATGCCTAGACCTTATACGGTCATACCTTAGCGCTCTTCCCAAGGACCCCATGTGCATCCTTCTCCTACAACTCTCCTCTCTGCTATTGGAGCATACTGCCCCAAACATTCATGACTCCAAGTCAGTACAGATACAGATGTGTAGTGTATTAGCGTTGATATAGTGTACTGTTGGCCTTCTATCTCCCTAGGTGCCTTGGGGCCTGACTGCTACCACAAAACCCACAAGGGCAGTCCAAAGTGTACACAACCATTGTCCTGGCTAAAATGAATGCATCTAGTGAGCTGACCTTCACTTGATTGGCAGATAGTGTGGCAGATACGTGTACATGAAGATTGGACTACTTGTGAGGGAGGGTGTGTGTGTGTGTGTGTGTGTGTGTGTGTGTGTGTGTGTGTGTGTGTGTGTGTGTGTGTGTGTGTGTGTGTATGTGTGAGTGGTAATGCCTGTGGTTATTTTATCTCACATCCATGGGAGGAGCTACACCTCTATGTAATGGGCTTTATCTGTGTACATGTACTGTAGGCACAAGCGCTTCCATACACTCTTTGACTTGTTGAAATATGGGTTGATGTCAAAGTACAATGTAATGTGCTCTTCCCTTGACCCTATGGAGGAGCTTACAGCCACTCCAGCTGGAGCAGGATGTGGGCTTGGGTAAAAATTTTCCCCCCTTCCCCACAAACTGGAAATCCTGGATCCATCACTGAAATTGAATGTACTCTCTTGTCAGGATCAGCTGAACAGGATGCCCTTACAATGAAAGAGTCACCCCTCAAAAACCTGATACTGTTCTTCCTAAGGCCACACCCATCATGGGGGTGGTTGCAAAATGACTAACAGTTTTTGCTGCCTCTGTATCAGTCCCTGCACCATCATCTTTTATTAAAATGCTTGACCCTTGCACCCACAAATAACCCCTACACAAATACCATGTGCATGAAGTTGTTCACTTTATGGAGGTATCATACATATACATGTATGTATGTTGCATGCATGGGGCAAAGGTCTTGCCACACAACAAAATTCATGACATTGTGCCTTTGTTCCTTGTATAAATATCCAAATTAAGATGGGATCAGAGAAGGCTATGTGCACACACACACACACAGCATGTCTCAGCGTATGAAGTGGGAAGCTGAAATCCCATTGCAAGCATTGTTTTGTTCAGATTACACAGTGACTGACAAAAACAAAGATAAATGAGTTCAATGACACCAAGTCCTATGAGCTTGGAGCTGATGGAAGCAATGGTTGCATTCTACCAACTGGCATCATGATTCGCTGCTTCTTCATCCTGTCCAGTTCTCACCATCCTTTATATGTGTAGCCTGTATGTTTTAAAATTACAAATGACATAATGTAATCAGTAGAAGCCTGGGGGGGGGGGGGGGGGAGGTGAGAGAGAGAGAGACAGGAAGGATTGAGTAGGCAACACGCAACATCTATCAGTAACACTCATAGTTTCAAGACATTCAGTTGCTAAAGATGTTACATTTACAAGATGTACACCATTACAAGGGATTTACTAACCCCCTGATTTACACATGCCATGTAACTTGCCATTCAGCCAATTAATCGGGCTGGTCTGCACCTTTTACTATAACTGCATGGCATGCCATGTAATGGTACGAAGGGAAAACTTATTTTTGCCCCATCACCAATATTTTATATGATGCATATTCCGAAACACCACCCCCTGTTGCTTTCAACACAGATCCTCGTAACTAAGTATCCATTCCTGGACTAATGGGACTGTGTATGATCAGTCACATAGGTCCTTCTTCCTATGCATGGGTAAAATGCAACCAAAGGTGGGTTCAAAAGTAGTTCTGGAAGAGTTCAAACTCTGCACATACATGAATGTGATTGCCCGCAGAAACATACTACACACACACACACACACACACACACACACACATACACACACACACACACACACACACTTGCATTGTAGCTTTTTCCTCCTTACTTACACACCTAGATCAGTTATAAGGGCATAGATTCATACACTTACACTGTTACATGCATTACGTCACAAGCACCATACGTATACATGCACCATATATACTTGCACCATACATTAAAAGCATATACATGTGTTGGAGGCAAAATATACAATTTATTCGCAATACATAATCGATATGCTACTGCTAAACTTTACTACAACAGCGTAATACATTATTTCTAATAAATGCTCCCTTTGTGAAGGGCACTATTATTACACCCGAATCGTGACCCGATTCGAACCTAACTAATCACAGAATCACACTGTCAGCACATCGATATCGAGTACGTGGATGGAACCACACAACTACGCTTAAAGTTTCTCACCTCGGATCTACAAAATATTAGCGTTGCTGTTGTGTTAATTTGATAACTGGAGGTGTCGCATGTACATGTACATGTGATCACGTTTGGCTGCTGGTTTGTTTCTCAGACACTCGATTCAGCTACGTGTAGGCCTATAGAATCCGCTAACATAAAAATTTGATATACGAAGTGTTGCCAGCGTACGTAGATATCTGAGCAGCCAGTCGAGGTATATGCAGCCTACACTATCATTCTAATTTCAAGACAACGATCAGTCTACTCGGTGTAGAAAACACAGACTCGAAGCTTTTAGTATTCCAAGTAGTTATGTTTATACGCTCATTTCCCCCTGTCTACCCCGCCCCCTGGCCCACCTCGCCCTCTGCCTCGACTCCACCCTCGCAGAATTGCCCTAGATGGGCGTGTCCAAGTTAGAGGTCTCACTTTAGCTAAATATCTATGGCAACCCATAGAAACGCCATTTTAAAATGGCGCCTTATTGCACCAAAACAGTTTTACTATTTTTAAAAATGGTCCCCAAATTCTTCACGACAACATTCTCTTTTTTTCATATATTATATTATTTGGATAGTTGTAGAATAGTTTTAGAGGGTGGCAAAAGTTCTAACCCCCTCTGTTCATTTGTTATAACTAATGGAATATCTTAATTAGCATGATTTTTTTCCATTTTGTGTACAAGTCTATGGAATATCATATTTTCAGAAATGGTCCCAGAATTTTGGACGGTATGAGATACAAAATTTGAAATTGCCTACATTTGAACATCATTTAGAGTAGTATTAGTGGGTAGCAAAAGTTGCAGGTTCGTTATGTAATTAAATAATAATCAAGTTTGTAAAAACGCCATACATTCTCTATGGAACGTACCGCGGAATGAAATCCCAAAATTTACAAACCGCAACTTTCGTGACCGTTCATTTCTCCATATGTCATGAGATGGGGACCTTTGTGTTATATTCATCTCCTAAAAGCATGCCAGTCTTTATCTCCCTCCAACGTTCCTCCATTATGTGCATCAGAGGGGCACGATCACCTACATGTATCGCCATCTGTAACGCCAAAATTGAAACCCAAATGTTGTTTAAAGGGGCTGATGATATTGATTTTAACGTTGGGAGCTCTAGACACATTGTCCGGGAGGTGTTTAATCCTACACATACACACATGCATAGGCACACACAAGGTGTACATTGCTGCCATATCCAATGTTATCCACTGTAGAAGAGAGATTGCTCTAATTGCCATATATAGCTATCAGACTTGCAGGTAGTTAGTCTGTGTACAGAGATCTGGTATGGGTATGGGATCTGGCATGTACAGGAAGTGGATTAAAGGGATATCAAAGCTAACTACCGTTGTGTATGTGCGTGTTACAAAGGAAAACTAGCTTTTGTCTACATGTGAGTGCATGCATATGCGTGCGTAAGTGTAAGCGTGTGTTACACGTACATGTATGCACACACAATAATGGTGGATTGAAAGTCGGTTAGACATGTACAAGCCTTCGTATAGGCATACATGCACATGCATAAACACAAGTGTAGTCGGTACACACACAACAGTGTAACTACGTACTATAGTAACTGACCTTGTATATGAAAAAGCGTAGAGATCATGAACGCTCTCCATGCACTATAAATTGAGCTGTTATTATTTGCGTCAAATTATGCCTTTAACGTAACGTTAACGTGATGCTTATTAATTATTCCGAATGATCCCCGACGAAGAGCTAAGACGCCATATATGGCATGGACCGCCATTTGTAATAGTAATCATTGAATCTTGAGCACCAGTGACCATTATAATATAAATCCGAGAGGTTTAAGGCAAAATATATGTTTTCACCACAGTAAAATCCCATCATGAATCAAGAATTATAGCTGGTGGAATCATATCGTGGATGGAATACTGTAATACGGAAAGCGCTATATATATTTTGTGCCTCAGGAACTTTCAATATAAAGGAGGTATTTGTTTCCCTGCTCCCCAAGGAGACATGAAGTGAGTCTGACCCACTCAGTAGCGTGATCCTCCAACATGTGCATTTTATGGGGATCGTTGATGCGGAAATGCAGTACGGAAGTAGCTCAGGAATTCCTTGATACATTGTCCTGTTGATCAATACACTGTAGGTGACAGAGGTTGGTTGACTGGATGGCTGAGAATTTCACTAACAATGCTGTTAACAGGCACAAATGCACAACCAGATCCCAGGTGGGCTTCGTCAGAACAAGATTACATGGTGCTCGCACTGTGGTAACATCTCTTAGGTGATCACCACAGCAACATGGACACAGTAGTTCATGGCACAGATTTAGTCAAGTACAGCAACAATTGGAGCAGACTATTGCCCCACATGTTACAAGTTCAATTGGGCTTTTCAGTACTTCCAAACATAAAGGCACTGGCGGACGGAGGGGGGGTTGCAACCTCCCCTTTGGGTCTATTACATACCACGCTACACATTAATTAACCACACATCTATGTGGTTTAACCAACAAAAATCTACGACAAATATGGCAGCGTTAAGGAAAGAAATTGCGCGAGGTTGTATGAAAATACCGTCTTTGTTCAAAAGGTGAGCATGCCGGATTACCATACACCAAAGTTTTAGACATAGCTGATTACCAGAAGCCACATGGATGGCTATTGTGGCTAGCTTAGCCATCCACGTTAGCCACAATAGCATGTCTACCACGTGCAATTGTGGCTTCTGTGGTTTGAAGTGTAATAATATTCGTGCGCCAAAAATTAAATTACGTAGATTTAGGGCAACAGAAATACACCCCTGCGAAGAAAATTTGTGGCCCCATCACAGAAAAGGTTACATGCAGTGCCAAACCAATGATGACATCGAATTGGATGTAATCAAGCCACCTGTAGTGCCTTCTCAGTTGGAGTTCATAGAAACAGCTGAGCCAGAGGTGGTGATTGTCCAAACCAGTTCAAGCCATTGTGTCCAAGAAGGGCAAGCTGGTCCATCTCATCATCTGCAGGTTGTTGCAGCAACTAGTGTTGACCTTGGAAGAGTGGTGCAAGCAGCACAAGGCTGTTGGGCTACACTGAGACGGCTAGTAAGTGAGTTGTCAGATGCACAAAAGATGCAATATCTTTCATGTCACACTAAACCTGCCACTGGTGCTGCTCTCCATTCTCACTCTGTCACCAAGTGTGGAAAGACTTGGAAGGTAACATTTCAGCACAGGTGGATGGACCAATTTCCATGGCTCTCATACAGCAGCATCCTTGATGGGGGAATCTGTAAGCATTGCATTCTTTTCCCTGAGCAACCAAAGAGAGGGTTAGCCAAGGTGCTATACCAGGTGTTTGTTCTATCAGTTTATCAGAGTCCCTACAAGAAGGCTCTTGGCAAGGATGGCATGAGATTGTTCGCCATGAGAAAAGCACAATGCATTGCCATGCCACAAACCAAGCAGATTTGTTTCTACTTAGTGTCAGAAACCCTCACTCACGGATTGATGCATGTTAAATGGGACTAAGTGACCAGCAAGTAAAGGAAAATACAGAGATTCTTTGGCAGATTGTAATGGCAGTTGAATTCCTTGCAAAGCAATGGTTAGCATTCAGAGGACATAGGGATGACAAAATTGATTTTACTAATGAAGATATGAACAAGGAAATTTCATAGCAATCCTTCAGCTAATGGCAAAGGAGAATAGTGTTCTTCAAAAGCATCTGAGCAGTGCAAAACAAAATTCCAAATACACAAGTAAAACCATACAAAATGATTTTATTCATGTATATGCAATGAAAATTAACCGGAGAGCTTTGAAATCAGAACTTACCATTCACCATTATAGCTGATTAATGCACAGGCAGCCATTCAAACCATGAAATACTTTCTGTATGTGTGAGGTTTGTAAACTTGTCAATACCAAATGATCCTCAGATAAAGGAATGCCTTGTTGACTTCATTCACCTCAAAAGAGCCACAGCCGCAGTAATAGCTAGTAAGATTTTGGAATCCCTAACCAATGTTTCTCTCTCTCTCTCAATCCATCAAACATCCGAGGCCAAGCCTATGATGGGGCGGCAGTAATGTCCTTCGAAAAAGCTGGTGTGCAAGCTAGCCAAGATAAAAGAGGTGTCTCCATTAACTTTTTATACCCACTGCTATTGTCACTGCTTAAATCTGTCACTTGCTTCCGCTTGTCAACTTCAAGAAATTCGCAATCTCATTGGTATAATAAATGAAGCTTTTCTTTTCTTATCAAACAGTGCAAAAAGATATTTTGAAAAAAATTTTAGAGGTATATTTACCCACATGTTCACAAACTAAACTAGTGGGACTGTGCAAAACACGGTGGGTGTAAAGGCACAATTGCTTCGAGGGATGTACATGGCGTTTGTAACATTTTAGGATGCCATGCTTCATCCTCATCAACATTCTCAGTTGGTACAAATAATATATGGGATTGGGATAGGGATACATTAGTAAAGGCCCAAGGAATGATGGCTGCATTAACAACATTTCAAAACATTGCAGTGTTTATTATTACCAAGAACACTTTGGACATACTAAAGGTTCTTTCAGCCAAATTGCAGAAGCCCGATCAAGATGTGTTAGAAGCATATGCAATGATAGATGATGCTATGGAGTCCCTTGCATCAACAAGAACAACTATTGACATAGTCTTTGAATTATGGTATGATGAGGTCCTTAAATTGGAAAATGAAGTAGGAGCAACAGAATCTGTTCCTCGCCTAACCGCACTTCAGAGGAATAGAAGCAACACACCTAGTAGCAGTGCAATGGAACATTACAAAAGAGCTATTGCCATTTCATTTCTGTGGAAAGATGGAGGGAGGGGAAACACATCACACACGTTGGCTGTTCAGCCTTGTGCCATCAATACTTGTCACCACATCCGTAAACACTGACAATATCTTAGATAACCCTTTAAAATGAGAAATTGATCTACCATTCCCAATTTCCCTTCCAAGTGAAGTAAGGCGATGGGAAGGACTGTGCTGAATGTCCTTTATGGACATTCAGCACTCAACCGAGATACTCTCCCTGCTATGGTTGTGGATGTAACATTGATGGAGGAGGTGCAGTGAGCTCAATGTGATTGACAAGTCTCCTCAAAGAAACGTCTAAAGGTCTCCCTGGTTGAATAATGAGCTTGCATTTCCTTGGCCTGACATGTGACTTCCGACCATCAAACATTACTGTGCGGCACACTTTTTACGTCCTACCATGAGCTAATGCATTTTTGTATGCAGTAACAACTTGATGGCACAGGTAGCAAAACGATACAGGGGGGGACTTGCAGGGGCATCAGTATCAAGATTGTACCAAAGACCATCATTACGTCAGAGGCATAATTAGCACAACTAGTATATGGGAGATGTGCTTCTTGTTGAGTTGATATAACCCCCACAAACCCTGCATGAGCCTCAACAGACAAACTGCATTCTCTTGCATAACCGATGGCTGAATGGACGAAACGGTACCGAATGCCTAAAAACACACCGCATTTAATTGCTCTCAGCTTTGACAAAAAAAAACTCATTAAAGCTGCAAAGAGAATCCTTGCTCTTTGGAACACGAATAGGCTGACTACACACTAGGGAAACTGCACGTTGTCGAATAAATTGACTATCGCTACAAGCCTAGGTGCATGAGGGCATAGCGATAGTCAAAGTAAAAAAGCGCGCTTCATCATATAAACTTCGCGCACCTGGATATATAGTTTGTTTACATCTGCAAGTAACTATGAGCTAACCTTCCTGCGTGCGCTGTTTCAGACGCGCCATTTGCACATCAGCTCCACCACTGCACATCTGGACAAGCTGATCTAGCCCAATCAGAATTTTCATTTATAGCTACATGCATAACAAGCGGAGGATCTCCTAGCTCGCCTCAACCTTCTTCATCGTTGTATTAGGTGTGAAGCACGCGTGCCATTCGCTGGGATACATGTACACGCGTGATTATGCGTCATATTTAATAAATATTGTTGCTGTACCGCGCGCGCACCGCACACATACACAGAGAGGACGTGCATGCAAAGTAATTCGCTATTATGCTATCTCTAGTTATTTGTAGGTTCAATCTTTTTTACACTCGCTTAGGGTGTGGGTGGTCTGTGCAGTGGAGAGGGTGTGGGTGTTCTGTGCAGTGGAGAGGGTGTGGGTGGTCTGTGCAGTGGAGAGGGTGTGGGTGTCGCACGTTACTTGCACAATTGAAATAAAACACGCGCGGTGTTGCGAGCGAGTACTGTCAACGCGAGTGTAAATTTGTGGGTGAGCGGTTCTGTAGCTACACAGTTAGAAATACACTACAGGATAGCTGACAAGGATGCATAAATGCATTGTCATCAACTTTCATTACATAACCCCCCCCCCCCCCCCCCCCCCCCACATACACACACTCTCTCACACACTTTTGTATTGTATGCTTGAATTCATTTTTATTTTTACGTCAAACCAGAAACTTCAACAAGTTTATTGAGCAGGAACAAATGTTTTCATATCCAAATCATGCGCAGTATTAAGGTTCATCTGTGTGTGTTGTCACGGCTCCGTACCCCAGCGCCCAGCAAAGAACGTTAATAAAGGTGAAATGAGTAAGGGAGCAACATAGCCGCATCCTTGAATTCACCGAGTGCAATAAGCGATGTGTAATAAAGCAACTTTTAATTCCACATGTGCACACATCAGTCAACCCTCATTGGGTGTTCACTGTCTGTACATGTGCGTGCCAGAGTAAGTCTGTGCAGTAGTGTATGCTTGAGTGTATATTTCTGTGCAGGGGTGAGTGTGCATGTGTGTGCATGTGTGTGTATGTGTACATGTATGTGTGTGTGTGTGTGTGTGTGTGTTTGTGTGTGTGTGTGTGTGTGTGCTTATGCTATGTTGATGTAACATAATTTGAAGAAATGCAACCACCAAAACCTTCAATTTCTGTCCTTGAATTGTTTGGTGCCCTTTCTTGCAGGGATACCAGATATCACCACAACCACCACAAATGGTAGATAATAGAAATAACTGGAAAACAATGGATTATAGTTTAATGCCATGCACACCAAGCACACTACAGCATCACCAACACCACAACCATCACCATCCCCATTATTTTCACCACCATCTTCTGCAACCATCACCACCACCACACCACCACCACACCACCACCACCATTATCCCCACCACCACTCACCCACTTATGCATAGTCAAGTCTACATACCTCCACAATTGTAGACATTTGTCCAAGAAGAGTAGTTGGAAGCTAATGACCGCAAAACCAGTGAAGAAAAGTGTTGTGACAATGGTAATTAAATCATACAGCCTCTTCCTAACAGGATCCATTTGAAAGTGATGACTTAAAAAGTGACGCATCTGTGACCAATTTTTTTGCAAGGCAATGCATGCCACGGGAAGAGGAAGAGGGAGGAAATAAAAGTAAGAATAGATTGACTGAGTCACCACTAAACAAGACAGCAGCTAGTTAACCTTTCTTGCTGCTTCAGTGATGAACCCACAACACACAAAGGTGAGGTAGTAGCTGGGATAGAAGCCGTGCCACATGGCTGAGAGCAGCCACACAGCCATGTTTGGTGAGATCACAAACGAGGGTGGAACACGGTCATAACACACTCTGTACGGATGTGAGAAGAGTTGTGACGATGAAATAATCCCTCCTTCCTTTTTTCCCCATCAGCAGAAGCACTCACCGTCGTAACCATAGCGATGTTGTCACATTCCATCCCTTGATCACTGCTCTTGAGTTGGTACCAAACTGAGACAACCAATGGAAAGAGCAGCAGTGATCATAATAATAATAAGCTTATGCATGTTCACACACTTCTGCATCACGTGACCCACCTCTGTATCACATGACCCACCTCTGTATCACATGACCCACCTCTGTATCACATCACATGACCCACCTCTGTATCACATGACCCACCTCTGCATCCAACAAGTAAACATTCTTGCAAACGTTCCATACTGGCTTGCCTTCCTTGTCATACCCACTGAAGCCCAGACCAATGAAATTGTTGATGCTCTCAGCTGCAAAGAGGGTTATAGAAAGTGCGCTTAATATGTAATGGACACACCTTCCATTACCCATTCCCCATCTATCCCATAAACTTCCTTCCCATCCATCCCATTACCACTCCTCCCATCCATCGCATTACCACATCCTCCCATTCCATCCCATTACCACCTCCTCCCCATCTATCCCATTATCCTCCTTTCCATCCATCCCATCACCACCTCCTCCACATCCATCCCATTACCACCTCCTCCCATCTATCCCATTACCACCTCCTCACCATCCATCCCATTATCCCCTCCCCATCCATCCCATTACCACCTCCTCCTTATTACCACCTGCTCCATCCATCCCATTACCAGCTCCTCCCATCTATGTTTTTACAATGTACCCTCTCCATCCCTTACTCAACAACCAGATGAAGTAATAGCGCATCCTTGTATGGACTCCTGCTAGGTACAAAGCTTGCATTCTTGACAAAAGTGAAAGGTCAGAAGCTATATTTGAGTGAGTTGTGTGCTCCATTATTTATAACATGGCTTCAATTTGGTTACCAAGGATACTTTCTATGGGATATCGTGTCCGCAGCAGCAGGTGTATGACTAAGCAGAGAACCGATTTGAGAAATGCTGTGATCATTGCATACTGTGTGCAGACAGGCACATGGGTTAGATGTGTGTGTAAGTGTGTGTTAATGTGTGTGTGTGTGCATGTGAGTGTGTGTCATTACATAGTGTGCAAGTGTTTTTACATGTACATTCATAAACATGACAATATGTCTGTATGCAATTGAGCATACCAACACAGGTGGCTTCACTTCAGATTTCTCTTCACTCTAGAAGGCAGTAAACAGATGAAAGTTGATGCCAAAAACACACATCAATGCTGGCATTGCAAACCTTTCTGTTGCCAATTTGGGTGGTTGTTGCTTTGAAGTTGGAACCATCCACAAAGTTTAGATATTCCTTCAAGGTACAGGTTGGGCCAGCCAGAAAAGTGTGGAAGTTGTAGTTATAGCTCCAGTACTCCAGCAGTGAAGGTGCCTCCCTGTGTGGAGGAGAGGATGAGGGAGGAAAAGGGAAGGGAATGGAGGAGGTCATTACGTGAACTTTATCAAGTTCTGGTCTCCATTAAGCTCCGCCTCCTGACAAGCCACACCTATGGGAAGGAGAGGGGAGAGTTCGGGAGGAGGGGGAGCAGAGAAAATGGCCTACCATCATGAAGACCAAAGGCTGTCAGTGTGACCTTCTGCACTATCAGCATCAATGGTCTGAGGAGCGGAGACAAATACAAAACTTGCCAATCATGGGACCAAATGCATTACTCACCCAGTGAAATCAAGATGCCACCCTCCATAGTCCACCATCATCCGATACATGTGAGCCACACTCATAGAGGCCATGGCAAACACAATGGTGTAGACGTGGATCACATTGGAGGGCACTACTAAGAGCATCACGTAGCACACTCCAGTCACAAAGAACAGGACACCCATCTGCACCCAGCCAAAGCATATGAGCCCGAAGAGCAGCCCAAAGGAGGTGGAGACTATATGGCGCAATGTAACATTTGCTGGGCTAGGGGCAAGTCCATGACGATAAATAGCTCCAAGTGGATATCCCATTGACAACAGGAAAATATATTGAATCTATGGACCGAAATCGGATAAAACCTCTATTCCAATCCATCCAAGAGAGATCACATGTGTCTCACCTGATCAATCGGTATGGACGTGTGATCAGCCAGCAGCTGGTAGAAAGCCTGGACTGGATTAGTGAAGATGGAAACCATGTCAGGAATGATTTGATGAAAAAGATGATGTGGAAATAGGAATAAGTTGGAACTTAAAATATAGACTCTATCCCTGGGGAGAAAAAAACATTGTGTCAGTTTCTTGCATACAAACCCCACTTTGCAGTGCAAGCATGTATCGAATTTAGTAATACCCGTTTGAGTAATGAACATGAAGGTATTTTGTATTATTTTAGACTTGTCCAATTGGGGTTGTGAAGAAATTATTTGCAAAGATGGGGGGGGGGGGGGGGGGGGGGAACTGCAAATAAAATTATGCTGACTACAGGTTTTGGCAGCTGTCAACAGTAATAACTCAGATATGGTTATTAACGTGCTATCGGAAGTTTCGCTAGAAACTTCCATATAGGATTTGACCCCGACTATGAATCTAATTAAAAATACGCGACCCGTCTCTAACAAGACTCCCAATGATCGGATCGTTTAGTTTGTTATAGCAATCGAACTAGAAGTCAAAAATGAGCAGTTTCGTCTTTTTTTATGTCACAGAACCGCGCGGTTGTAGAGAACAAAAGGGTACTGCCCATCCTCGTACCCAGTCCCGGAACATGATATGGTCTCCTTCTTCTTCTTCTTCTTGGCAACGCATAACTCGGGATAGGAACACTTTTAAACAATGAAATTTTCACCAATATCTTCAGAATAGGCTGGAAGAGCCGCTTTCATATAAAATAGCCGATGTTATATATTGGTAACAATCGACTATACGGTATATGCAAGATGCATAATTAGATAACATTTTAGATATCTTAAAAGTAAAAATGGCGGCATCAAGCCACCCAAAATGGAAACGGTCCGCTGAACGCGAGTGGTATCCAGAAAAGAAACGGTCCGCTAAAAGGCAACGTTATTGGGAGAGTCCTGAATCTGCTTGCTTGGCGAAGAGAGTGCGGTACGGGAAGGCTAAGCGTATACCCTGCAAAACCAAACGAGACCATCGAAAGAGTACAACCGATAAAGGTATGTAAATGTAGCTACCTACTCCTACTAAGCTTAGTTTACAATATGACATTGGTGGCTGAACATTACAGATCAATTACAATCAATTACGCATCATCATCAATTACGCATCGGAATAATGTGCATGAACAAAGAAAAAACTGATGAATGGAACAAGTAAATAAAGAACCTTCTCTATGAGAAAGTTGGTGGGATATAGGATTTGAAGGCAATGGTGGTGTAAAAAGCATGGAAACAAGGGTCTGTAATAGTAAGTGAAAATGTCATAGTCCTATATTTAGCACACGAACATATATGCTACAAACAGGCTAAATATAGGACTATGACATTTTCACTTACTATTACAGACCCTTGTTTCTATGCTTTTTACACCACCATTGCCTTCAAATCCTATATCCCACCAACTTTCTCGTAGAGAAGGTTATTTATTTACTTGTTGTCTTCAGTCTGTGGCCACTAATTAGGATGCTCACCTAAGTGCTTTCCAGGATGAGAAGTGTAGGGTAGGTCTATTTCACGGAACGGAACGGAACGGAACGGAACGGAACGCAGGACTAAAACACGGAACACACGGAACGAAGCACTATAAGTATCATGTCACTGCGCACGCATCTCACGTGTTCATACTGTGGCCTGTTTGCAGTTGCATATGCCACTACTATTTGCTATGGGAAAAAGCCAGAGAAATTCATTTTTGATCAGGGCTTGATGAGATGTCATTTGCTTAAGTGCTTGGAAAATAAGCTTATGGAAGAATTCCCTGTTAGAAAAGAACGCAGAAATTCTGACAAAGTTATCAACCACGATGCAGTTATGGTTCATTGTTCATGTAGAATGCCAAAGACCAAAGATGAAGACATGATTGCGTGTTCAAGTTGTGATGAAGTCTATCACAAAAATCTATGTATTGAAGTTACAGCTGCATTCTTTAGAGGTGAAATGGATTTGTACAAACTGTTCTTATTAGAAGTTTCTTCCATTGTTGTATTAAGATGAAACTGCATGGCGAAATAGATCTAATGCAATACGCCACTTGTCTCCCGTCGTAAATATGTATTTCTCATATTTAGGTGGAAGATGTACATTTCAC
Organism: Ephydatia muelleri; assembly: GCA_013339895.1. NCBI lineage: Eukaryota > Metazoa > Porifera > Demospongiae > Spongillida > Spongillidae > Ephydatia > Ephydatia muelleri. The sequence continues at coordinate 5,186,727 of JABACO010000002.1, read as the reverse complement.
CGGCCTATACACTGATATTGAATCTGCAGGAGGCTCTAGCAATAAAGATAAAACTTCCGTAGTTTGAAGAGGCGAACGAGATACACGGAACACGATCAAAGCCATGGAGTACTCCACACGCACACAAGTATGAACACGTGAGATGCGTGCGCAGTGACATGATACTTATAATGCTTCGTTCCGTGTGTTCCGTGTTTTAGTCCTGCGTTCCGTTCCGTTCCGTGAAATAGACCTAACCAAAAGTGTACATGCATGTTCACCACATGCATATCTTTAGCTGTAGCTGTACACAAATTGTGTCGATCAGCTTGTTTGAACCCTAACATATAACCTAAGGACAATCTAGCAGCATTCTGAGCTTACAAAGATAAAGGGAAAACAGCCAGCATAGTACAGGTATGCGGGCTCAAAAGAATTTCATTCTTCGGCAGCAAGAACCCTAGCGCGTTGTACTTCGTGTAACTGCTATTATAATTTCGCTGCGGTGAACACATTTGACTCCAAAACGATACTATACTAGTCTGGGGACACGTCTGACTATCAGTCTGGTAACCTGCGCGATTCCTGCATGCAGCAGCATGAATCTTGGTATAGCCTAACCTCTTAAGTGAATATATTATAGTCCGAGCATGAATGTTGAATTAGCTAACCACGTGTATACAACATGGAGGATTTCAGAGCTGTTGCACATAATGCTGCTTTAAGGGTTGGGTATAGCGGTCTTAAAGACCGTACTGGTGATGACTCAGTGCCAATGGTAACTGCCGTCTCAGACGTACCACAACAACAATCTTCACGCATTTTCTTTCGTGCAGTACCTGTCACAGCACTAGTAGCAGCCTGGATATTGCTTTTAAGCTTTGTCTCTAATTTGTCTCTAATTCTGTTCTTTGACTAGAACACCCCCGGCACAATTTTCCTGAAATTGACAGGTCATCAAGATCAAAGACGCTCTCAATTGACACCCCCCCTGTACGATAGTTTTCTCGCTCCACTACTGCCCGCCAACACTTGACCCAGAGATTATCTCTGCTTGACCACACCATCCACAACCTTATATGAACCTTAGCCAAGGCTTCGCACTGTTGGAGTCTCTGTAATATCTCTTTAATATATCTGTAATAGGTTGTGGATGGTGTGTCAAGCAGAGATAATCTGTGGATCATGGCGTGCAGTAGTGGAGCGAGAACTGTCGTCCAGGGGTGTGTCGCGTCTTTGATCAGATCGATGACCTGCCAAGCATAAACTAGTGCGTGCATGGTGCAAACCTCAATTAGTGCGCGGTTCAAACCCCCATTAGTACGCGGTGCAAGTACAAACCTCAAAAGGTGCGCTGTGCAAACTTCGATTAGTGCGCGCTACCAACCGGGCCACCGTAGTCTCATGTATATCTCTCCCACAACCCAAACATAAGATACTGTTCGCCGCCATGAAATGAGCTGATGAAATTCACTTACACATTAAAAAACCGCAAAGGTATTCATATCTACCAGTTAACATTCCTAGGGAACAAATTCGTTGAGCGCAGGTTACCAGGGTCCCGGCCCAGACTAATACTATACGTGTAGTCATGTAGATCTCTTATATTTCTCGCGTAACCACGCGATTTCTGGTGCAGAGTAACTTCAAGAATCCAATGGTGACAAACACCATGAGGCCCCTACCTGACCAACAGCCGGCCCTGCTGGTCGATAGCGAGCTATCGTTTTAATTTCATGTCATATGACATATCGTGTAGCGCATACAAATGTAAACGGCCATACAGTAATCTAGTAGAGAATGTTACATTACTTCATAAGGCACACACACACACACACACACACACACACACACACACACACACACCACACACATGCACACACACACACATATATATATACACACACACGCACACACACATGTACACACACACAGACACGGAATACAATACCTAATTCTGAAGTTGAACACACCTATGGCCTACCGTTTCTCATGCTCGAAAACAAAAGATCACAATTGAATTCGCAAGCTAGTCCAACGCTTCATCTCCGCCCACCTCCGGTTGTCGTAAAACGGCGCACGTGACCCATAGCGTACTAATTACGTATCAAGAAATTGCCCACATGCACATCTGCGGTCATCTTGCTTATTATTTCCAATTGATTTTCAAATGAGTTAATAAAGACTAACAATCAGTCTGAACATGAATGTGTAATTTTCACGATCGAGCAATCTTATTCGATAATTAACCTAATTATTAAAATGCATCACATTTGAATCGCCAAACTTCGTAACGTATCGACTTGGTGTAGTCATAGATTAAAGACCTTACGTTCTTTAATCTATGGTGTAGTATGCTACACCACACCTCTATATATTGGTGTCTTGCACAAGCAGTGTTGACGTTACACGAGGTCCGATACTCACACACTGTGCAAATAGTTTGTTCTACGATACTGTATACTTAGTTCTTACAAACGGGCATTCGATTCTTCAACCTTGGCTGACACTTGAATTGTGCTCGATGAAAGGATCTTATATTTGTTTATGACCATATCAGCACCTGTAATAAAGCAGAATGTGAAGAACGAATCCTGTACAGCTAGCTCTGTGCCATGCATGCGCGTGACCAAACGCACAACGGGTTTGAATCTACACATGAACTTAATAGATTTCATGACGCAAATGCGGTTGTGTATTCATAAATATACTGATCCAGCGTATAATGGTTGCTAGAAGCTGCTACATGCATCTATATTTTTGTGAGTGCATGTGGGTGCAAGCGCATGTGGTGAACAGTAACATATTCAAATTGAAGGGTGGAAACAAATGTTTATCTAATGTCTTCTTTCTAATCAAATACTGCATTGCCATACAATGGCTGTATGGCATTGAAAAGTTGGTATCTTCAGTAGGAATTCAAAATGAGCTTCATATACCTTATTTGGTCAGGTGCCTTTTACAAAGCACTGGATGTGTTGCTTGGCTGCAGCATCAATTGCAGTCTAGAATGTATACCTTATTGCCCTACATCATGTCGCGTGTGCGGGTTTGTATAAGTGGTTGTTTAGGTACTAAACTTGGTTTAAATGGGATTGAAATGTGTCTAATACCATATATGTTAGGGAAAGCTTCTGGGGAAGTACTCTCACCTCCATTCAAACACAATCTATCTGCATGATCTAACCTCTGTCCCCTTAATGATAGTGATAAACTGATATGGTTCCAGGTTCAAGGATGGTTGGTGGACTGCAATCACTCGGTCACAATAGCGCAGGACTGCTGGTCTGAATTGCTCTAAATGCCGTAACGCCAAAGCCTCATGCGCCTCACCTGTGAGGCGCTCCGCCGCAAACTATCGGAGGCCCATCTCGGCACTACTGGTAACAAAGCGGCCCTCGTGGAGCGACTCCTCCAGCACGAAGCAAGCTACGTGCAGGGCCCGTCCGGTCTCTCCGCAAGGTCTACAGGTCACGCCAACCACTTGACCTCCTCCGACTCGATCTGCAAACGAGTGCTTGGCAAACCCATCCGATGAAACATCGGAGAGCGGTTCCGAGGAACAATTGGCTCGTGACGTCGAGGTGCTGGAGCACACAGCTCCTGAACCAGCTCTCAGCGAAAGAGATCCAGCTGCCACTCTCTTTCGCTGAGAGCTGGTCCAGGAGCTTTGTGCAGAGATAATATATAGATTATCTCTGCGCGAAGTCAGGAAGATCAGAGATAATCTATATATTATCTCTGGGAAGATCAAAAAGGGTAAGTACATGTATGCTCACTTCGAAAAACTGCTCTCTCCCTTAGACGATCCTTCCTCACTCGCCGGCGGAAAACAGAAGAAGGGCGCGACCTGGGTAGCTGGCTGGAAACATGGAACATTCAGATCGCTCCCAAGACGGCACTGGAGCTTGTGAAATACATGTACCAGTCCATCATTTGACAGCTGTTTTCAGTGCACTCCGCTGCAGCTGCCCTAAAATACAACAAGCTCTTCAGGCAGTGCAGGCTGCAGCCAGAAACAAGCAGCAGACCCTCCACTGGGACGCACTTGGTGTGGGATTGCAGCCTGGTCTGAAATGGCTGGTTGGTGACACAGCAGACCATCAAATCCTCCTGTAGTGACTCCCAAGCTGGGAGAGCTCTAGAAGGCCACCTGAGCCACACAGGGAAAAAGTTGAAAATACAATGGTTATTTTACCATGTTTTACCATTCTCTACAACATAGAACAACCATGGTTTTTTCAAATACATCGTTGCTGCTATACGTTGTTGTAAAAATTACAACAAATTACAACATTCGAGTGATGTACCACGACAAAACGTTGTAAGCTATTGCATTTGGGCAAACTAACGTAGTGAAAACATTGCGTAATTCCAAATACAAGGGTTTACAATGGTTACAAATTATTGATCACGTGACTCCTTACTTAAAGAAATTGCTTTTTGCGACGTAACACGTGATGGTTGGTCTTTGTGTGAGCTCCTCGGGAGGACGGAAAGTTGAGTATCTCTTGTCTTTTGAACAACATGCTACTCAGCTTGTGCGTTAATCTTTCATTCTCGCATCAATCGTAAATGGGGTTTGGGAGGAGCGGTGTTTGAAGAAGTGCGTGCGTGTACTCAGTATGCTGGGCGGCGTTAGATAAGTGCGATTGTGTGTGCATGTGCGTTTCTATTCTAGACCACTTTCATCTTGTTTAGTGCGCACCGCTTTCGGTATTTACATATATAGGTGCGTGACGGCATGTGTTGGCCTACAAGTGTGCATTCGAATACATTCTTGTCTTGCTTCCCTTCATGCCCTCAGTAAGTGCGCAACAGTGCTGGTCTTCTACTAATGTGAATCAATGCACCTGTGTATGTGACGGTGGTCCGACATAGGGTGAGTCAACTGTTCACTCTTCTATGTGTTTACATGTACAGTATTGTAATCAGAACATTCCCTGGTATAGGTGTGTATTGTATGTCAGCTAGTGTTGCCCTTCTGACAGAGCTGTCTCTGTGATGGGCAGGGAGTGTGATCTTGTTGTGACACTTTGGGTGTCTTTCCTCTTGTGCCTGTGTAGCATTCTGTATGTGTATGTGGTGATTAATTAGAATATCAAGCCAACCGTATGTCGGCTAGTGTTGCCCTTCTGACAGAGCTGTCTCTGTGATGGGCAGGGAGTGTGATCTTGTTGTGACACTTTGGGTGTCTTTCGACTTGTGCCTGTGTAGCGTTCTGTATGTGTATGTGGTGATTAATTAGAATATCAAGCCAACCGTATGTCGGCTAGTGTTGCCCTTCTGACAGAGCTGTCTCTGTGATGGGCAGGGAGTGTGATGTTGTTGTGACACTTTGGGTGTCTTTCCTCTTGTGCCTGTGTAGCGTTCTGTATGTGTATGTGGTGATTAACCCTCCTACTGCGGAAGGCATATATATATGCCAAATAATTGCACTTGCGTATTGCGACGGGCATATATATATGCCCAGCAGGATGATTGTACGTAACGCCAGTTTGCGCGCGAAGCAAGGCGTTAATTACAGCTGTATTGTATAATATAACTCGTACCCGACACCTGCATGCCATTCACAGTGTAGTTTTAACGATCGTAACGCGAGATGGCCTCACGCCGTCATCTTCCCTCTGACCCGGAGTTCCTACTCGAATACATGGAAAACATAGAAAGCGACATAAGCGATGACGAGTTCGACGGCTATATTGACGAGGAGGAAGGTGTGTGCGGTGGCGGGATTAGTAATAACGACAGGGAAGGCGTGTGCAGTGACGTATTTGAGGAGGAGCTTGGTAGTGGTAACGACACGGAAGGCGTGTGCAGTGACGTATTTGAGGAGCATGGCTGTGGTAACGAAACGGAAGGCGTGTGCAGTGATGTGTTTGGGGAGGAGCTTGGCTGTGGTAATGACACGGAAAGCGTGTGCAGTGATGTGTTTGAAGAGGAGCTTGGCTGTGAGGAGCCAATGGAAGTAGAACTGCCACAGAGCACCACTGCTTTGACATTCCAAAGCAGTATTCCACCATTTACACCAATCCCTGGAGTTACTGAAAAAATGGACCACCTGCAGCCAGTGGACATTTTTTGCAAGCTTTTCAATGATCAGACGATGGTATCTGTGGTGGAAGAGACAAACAGGTATGGAAATCAATATCTCCAAAGCCACTCTGATTACTTGAAGAAGCACTGCAAGGCCCGTGCAAACCAGCTGAAAGGCAAGCCCATAACAATGGAGGAGATGAAGAAGTTCATGGGCCTGATTATCACCATGGGCATCGTGAACATGCCCAGTATACAGCACTACTGGTGTACCAGCTGGCCATTCTCCTCATCAAACTTCTCAACTGTGATGAGCAGGGACAGGTTCCTGCTCATTTTGAAGTTCCTGCACCTTGCAGACAACAGCAAGGCAGTACCTAAAGGAGAAAGGGGTTATGACATACTCTTCAAGATCCGTCCCTTGATTACATCACTGGTTACCTCGTATCAGAGAAGTTATACAATGAACCGAGAAGTAAGTGTTGACGAGAGCATAATCTCGTACAAAGGTCGTCTCTCGTTCCTTCAGTATATGCCAAAAAAGCCCAACAAGTGGGGCATGAAGGCATGGGTGTTGGCTGAATCAGACACAGGGTACACATGGAACTTCATTCTCTACACTGGGAAGCAGGAGAAACGGCCAGCTGGTGTTCCACTGGGCACCCACGTAGTGACAGAATTACTGAAGAAGCTGCATGGAAAAGGATACCATGTATATTTTGATAACTTTTACACCAGTCCCTACCTATGCAAGCTGTTGCTCTCCACTGGGTTTGGCAGCTGTGGTACATTGCGGCTTGACAGGAAGGATGTGCCGAAATCATTCCAGAAAGCTGATGTTGCGCTGGGTGAAGTTGTTCACTACAAGGATGGAGAACTCATGGGCCTGAAATGGAGAGACAAGAGGGTTGTAGCACTACTAACTACCATCCATAAGGAGGGCACTGTCACAAAACAGAGGAGGAGAAAGGGTGCCACTGGTGGACATCAGACGGTACAAAAACCACTGGGTATTGATCAATACAATGCATACATGGGTGGGGTGGATAAGTCTGATCAGTTAGTAACATACTATGGCTACAACAACTTTTCAAGAAAATGGTGGAAAAGGGTTTATTTTCACCTGTTAGATGTGACACTTGTGAATGCATATGTCCTTTACTACAAAACCTGCGAGGGCAAAGTTTTGTCTCACATGGATTTCAGAATAGAAGTGGCGAAGGGCCTCATAGGAGCTGAATGCTTCACTTCACTACAATTGGCACCAGTGGTAGACAGTCCAGCAAGACTGATTGGACACAATCATTTTCCAGAGCCATCAGGTCAACATGACTGTGAGGTGTGCAGCAACAGGAAATCAGGAAAACGAAAAACAACAACATACATATGTTGCAGCTGTAAAGTCCCCCTTTGTGTTTATCCATGTTTTAAAACCTACCATACTGTAATGCATTATTGACTAGTACTTCATGGCTATATGTGTATACAGCTGTATGTATATGTATTGTGTCTTCAACAGTCTTATCAAGTGGTCCACAAAGTTCTGTTTAGAGCCCATACAACAGAATCTCTTTCACACAAGGAGCGCAAAATAACGCTGCCCTTGCTTTCTTGTGCACAACACAACTGTCTATAGATCACACACAATATTCACAACCACCTCACAGTGTACAATTGCATCACATACTCCTCCATCCCAGCACACACACACAACATCCCCTCCTCCACAGCACACATAATTCCCATTCTGGCTATCGCCCCACCCCACACAATACTCCCAACATGTCCATACCTCACCTTCAGAACTGCTAACCCACCAAACGACTCTCCTACACATCACTACCATGTACAACCAATGGCACAACTGTCTATCACATATACATGTGCATGTACCCCACACAACCTAAATAAGTTACTCACAACCTCTTGCAACTGCATCCCAACTCATGCCTTCCACATGTACAACTGCCTTCCCCAACCACACCTGTTACTACACACAATACTCCAATATGCATAAAACTCACACAACGGTCTCCCACATACACAACCCTTCAAGTCACATCACACACACCTTGCAACATGAACGTTACCTGTCAGTTTTTAAAATAACAATTCCAATTGTAGCCCAAGACAGGTGCTCGCGTCGAAGTGTCCTAAAACGCCACAAAAGAGGAGAGATTTGTTATAAAATATTAAAAACTGTTCTAGTAACACTTACATGACATGTAGGCGCTTTGAAAGCTAGTTCTCAGAGTGATAGAGCCATGCCCCGTGTAAGCGTACGATACGATTCACAAACAACGTTCTCGCGGCGCAAAGAACGCACGGTTAGTGTTAAAAAGACACAATCGGAGTAGCTGGGGTACTTACCAACGTACGTTGAAGAAACAGGCTTTACAGAGCATAGCGTTCTAACAAAAACCTTCTAAACGCGTATAGCATATAAAACCAATCACACGCTAAAATTTCATTCCGCACTGGGTTACGTTATGAATAATTAATGAGCAGCAGTAGGAGGGTTAATTAGAATATCAAGCCAACCGTATGTCGGCTAGTGTTGCCCTTCTGACGGAGCTGTCTCTGTGATGGGCAGGGAGTGTGATCTTGTTGTGACACTTTGGGTGTCTTTCGACTTGTGCCTGTGTAGCGTTCTGTATGTGTTTGTGGTGATTAATTAGAATATCAAGCCAACCGTATGTCGGCTAGTGTTGCCCTTCTGACAGAGCTGTCTCTGTGATGGGCAGGGAGTGTGATCTTGTTGTGACATTTTGGGTGTCTTTCCTCTTGTGCCTGTGTAGCGTTCTGTATGTGTATGTGGTGATTAATTAGAATATCAAGCCAACCGTATGTCGGCTAGTGTTGCCCTTCTGACAGAGCTGTCTCTGTGATGGGCAGGGAGTGTGATCTTGTTGTGACACTTTGGGTGTCTTTTCTCTTGTGCCTGTGTAGCATTCTGTATGTGTATGTGGTGATTAATTAGAATATCAAGCCAACCGTATGTCGGCTAGTGTTGCCCTTCTGACAGAGCTGTCTCTGTGATGGGCAGGGAGTGTGATCTTGTTGTGACACTTTGGGTGTCTTTCGACTTGTGCCTGTGTAGCGTTCTGTATGTGTATGTGGTGATTAATTAGAATATCAAGCGAACCGTATGTCGGCTAGTGTTGCCCTTCTGACAGAGCTGTCTCTGTGATGGGCAGGGAGTGTGATCTTGTTGTGACACTTTGGGTGTCTTTCCTCTTGTGCCTGTGTAGCGTTCTGTATGTGTATGTGGTGATTAATTAGAATATCAAGCCAACCGTATGTCGGCTAGTGTTGCCCTTCTGACAGAGCTGTCTCTGTGATGGGCAGGGAGTGTGATCTTGTTGTGACACTTTGGGTGTCTTTCGACTTGTGCCTGTGTAGCGTTCTGTATGTGTATGTGGTGATTAATTAGAATATCAAGCCAACCGTATGTCGGCTAGTGTTGCCCTTCTGACAGAGCTGTCTCTGTGATGGGCAGGGAGTGTGATCTTGTTGTGACACTTTGGGTGTCTTTCCTCTTGTGCCTGTGTAGCGTTCTGTATGTGTATGTGGTGATTGATTAGAATATCAAGCCAACCGTATGTCGGCTAGTGTTGCCCTTCTGACAGAGCTGTCTCTGTGATGGGCAGGGAGTGTGATCTTGTTGTGACACTTTGGGTGTCTTTCCTCTTGTGCCTGTGTAGCATTCTGTATGTGTAAGTGGTGATTGATTAGAATATCAAGCCAACCGTATGTCGGCTAGTGTTGCCCTTCTGACAGAGCTGTCTCTGTGATGGGCAGGGAGTGTGATCTTGTTGTGACACTTTGGGTGTCTTTCCTCTTGTGCCTGTGTAGCGTTCTGTATGTGTATGTGGTGATTAATTAGAATATCAAGCCAACCGTATGTCGGCTAGTGTTGCCCTTCTGACAGAGCTGTCTCTGTGATGGGCAGGGAGTGTGATCTTGTTGTGACACTTTGGGTGTCTTTCCTCTTGTGCCTGTGTAGCGTTCTGTATGTGTATGTGGTGATTAATTAGAATATCAAGCCAACCGTATGTCGGCTAGTGTTGCCCTTCTGACAGAGCTGTCTCTGTGATGGGCAGGGAGTGTGATCTTGTTGTGACACTTTGGGTGTCTTTCCTCTTGTGCCTGTGTAGCATTCTGTATGTGTATGTGGTGATTGATTAGAATATCAAGCCAACCGTATGTCGGCTAGTGTTGCCCTTCTGACAGAGCTGTCTCTGTGATGGGCAGGGAGTGTGATCTTGTTGTGACACTTTGGGTGTCTTTCCTCTTGTGCCTGTGTAGCGTTCTGTATGTGTATGTGGTGATTAATTAGAATATCAAGCCAACCGTATGTCGGCTAGTGTTGCCCTTCTGACAGAGCTGTCTCTGTGATGGGCAGGGAGTGTGATCTTGTTGTGACACTTTGGGTGTCTTTCGACTTGTGCCTGTGTAGCGTTCTGTATGTGTATGTGGTGATTAATTAGAATATCAAGCCAACCGTATGTCGGCTAGTGTTGCCCTTCTGACAGAGCTGTCTCTGTGATGGGCAGGGAGTGTGATCTTGTTGTGACACTTTGGGTGTCTTTCCTCTTGTGCCTGTGTAGCGTTCTGTATGTGTATGTGGTGATTAATTAGAATATCAAGCCAACCGTATGTCGGCTAGTGTTGCCCTTCTGACAGAGCTGTCTCTGTGATGGGCAGGGAGTGTGATCTTGTTGTGACACTTTGGGTGTCTTTCCTCTTGTGCCTGTGTAGCATTCTGTATGTGTATGTGGTGATTGATTAGAATATCAAGCCAACCGTATGTCGGCTAGTGTTGCCCTTCTGACAGAGCTGTCTCTGTGATGGGCAGGGAGTGTGATCTTGTTGTGACACTTTGGGTGTCTTTCCTCTTGTGCCTGTGTAGCGTTCTGTATGTGTATGTGGTGATTAATTAGAATATCAAGCCAACCGTATGTCGGCCTTCTACCTATCATACCTTCTTCCTCCACAGGATGGCTGTCATTGACTGTTGTCATACCTCCCTCAACAGAACCTTCAACCTCCGCAAGACGCCTATCACTTTCCTCTAGAACTGATGGACTGCACTTGTATGACTTACAGCTGTTCTTTTGTCACGCTGTTCGCCGTTACAAAGGGGGCAAGGAAATGGAACCTGCTTCGTTCGTTTGGATTGAATTAATGCTGCGCACATTTATCTATATGGTGCATAACGTGATATAGTCGGACAGGCAAATTTGTTTGTGTAAGTGCTTATCTTCGCACGTGATGAATGTGCGCGGTTTTGAATGAATAATTTAGCCGTCAACCGCTGGTAAGGTCATTCATTGTATGTAGCAGATGGAGATGGCCGGAGCAGACTATATAGTTGTTACAGTTGAGGGTGTAGAACAACTAGAGTTAGAAGATGACTCTGAAGTGCGCTTTACTCCTCTCTCGACTCGTTAATCGGAGTGCCCACCTCTGGTTTGCGGTACAATTCGCGGTATCGTGGTGTGCGCGTGGAGAACGGCCAATTGATGAGGCCATACGACGGTTGGCAGTCGGAAGGAAGAGTGTATATAGTGCTAGTGAAGGCAAACCAGCAAGTTTCTGCAGAGCCGCAAATGAAGTCAACAACTTGAAGCGTCCTCTAAAATTGGTACTGATGTAATCAATGTAACGGATAACTAATGAATGAACCATGCCACACACGCACACACACACAAAACTTTTTTTTTTTTACTGTGCCACAGGGCAGTCACGAGTTACCAACTATTGAGGATTTCGAAACGGTTTGCAAATAGCTATATGGTGCTGCTTGCGTTTCATTGCTGTTGCTTTCTTTATCATAGGTTCCATCCCCACCAAGCAGTCACGTCACTCCAGAAGCTGCCAAAAGGTTTATTTATTTTTTAATTGCAGGTTCACAACTTTTGTGCGTGTGCTAGAAAATCTCTGTGTTGCAAAAACACATGCACGCGTGCAGTATACCTCTACCTCTGTGACTGATTTGCCTTGCAGTACATCACATTCAAGTCAGCCAGCAACAACAAAGCAGTTATCTACACCATCCAGATCGCAGATGGAGCTACCATTGAGAGCAGGTACAACTAGGCGCACTGCTCTGTCAGGATCGGAGGTATGCACTTTGCATGCATGTAAGAAATTATCATTCCAATTAATACACAACATTTAGTCAACAGCTAAACAGTGTCTTGTGAGCAAATTCATATGATGCAGTTCAATCACCTCAATTACTCATTAGGGTTTGGAATTGAGTGGTGCAGATTGTGGGGATGAAAGGTCTGACTATGAGCTACAGAGAGCTAGGTCGATCAGGCTCAACAAAGAATTTCTACATAGCCAACAAATGGTATGTTCAGGTTACAAAATATCCAGTTTTACTTTTAATTCTTATAGATCGCAAATGTCGTGGATGAAGCTGATGCTGTTCTGGTTACCAAAAAGTGGTGGAGTAGGAGTCATGCTACAAAACCAAGCCTTAATTCAGTGGTATCAGCAATTGATGATGCTGGCTTCCAAGGCCAAAGAAGAACTGTACGTTGAGAGAAATGATGGCACATGTTGGAAACCGGCTAGTGGAAGAAAAAAACGGTTACCCTTAACAGAGCTGCTGGGCTATCAAAAGAAGACACTATACTGTAGTGCGTGTATTGCTGCTAGATGGTTCGTTATTGAACGTTTTGGGAAACAAATTTTTTTGTGCACAATATTTGCATGCGGGTCTGGGTACGAGACGACAGGAAAGGCCTGGCACTGCGGGTCTGGGTACGAGACGACAGGAAAGGCCTGGCACGAGGCGTAGTACAACGTTGTTAAACGTTGTACAAACGTTGTAAAACGTGAATGCAATGATTGTATTCTATTGCCATTCATGCCGCGTGTAACGTTGAAATTTGATGTATTTTTACTGTAAATACGTTGTAATTCATAGTAAAATTTACAACCATTGTGAAAAATACAACCGTAGTAAAAGCACAATTTTGTTGTATTTCAAATAACGCATATACAATGTTTTACCACACGATATACACTGCATTGCAACAAAAATACATTACATTTCTACCATCGTAAAATCATTTTTTTCCCTGTGCCACCTCCTACACAGAGCCGTGGTCCCCTCAGCACCCACTACCTACAGGGCAGGAATCCGGAAGTATTACACCTTTTGTCATATACTCAGCATCACCCCCTTGCCAGGTACCAAGGATTCCATCAACCTGTTTGCTGCCTATCTAAACCAATAACTCTAACATCATCATTCAGGTGTACCTGGCAGCCGTCAGTCACCCGTATCCAGTAATCAGTCGCCCATACATCGGCGGTCATCTTGCGATTTATTTCAAATTGAATTTTAAACACCTTTACTATGTACAATAAATCGGTCTGATTGTGATATGTGTAATTCGTAACATTATTCCATCAACCATTCTTTAACTAAATTCAAGACAAAAAATTACGTTAGTATGTCATTACGTAATATGTGCCATTTTTGTCATTGCGGCCATTTTCAGTCATCTCAACAGCAAAGTGTTAAAATTGTGAAACGCAACAGAGATTCGGTCACTTCCCGCATTTGCATTTGGCCAAACTCCCCCCCCCCCCCCCTCCCCTCAGATTTCACATTAGGTAGGGCGCAAAACTTATGTTAGTCTTTAAGACTTTTCTGTTAGCCATTCAAGCCCAAAGTTAGCCTTTTTATACAGCTGTGTTAATCCTATTCTGACCTTGACAGTTGACATCTCTGGTCTAGCTGAGCAGTTAATGTATGTCAGCATATCATGGTGACCAAATATTATGTTTTGAACCTTCCTGGAATGTGTGTGCATTATTTGGAAGTCCTTGAAGCAATTCAGTGTAAGAGGTTTCTGTGCAGGTCTGTGTGTGTGTGTGTGTGTGTGTGTGTGTGTGTGTGTGTGTGTGTGTGTGTGTGTGTGTGTGTGTGTGTGTGTGTGTGTGTGTGTCTGTGTGTGCATGTGTGTGTAGGTACATATCATACTTGTGGGAGGGACCAATGGTGAGGTTTGGCATCTGTGCATTAAGTTACTATGCATGCATTGTGCAAACATTTTGTGTACATGTAATATGTGTGCATGTATGTGCGTGTTAGTAGGATCTAGCTACATGTGCTAACGTCAAATTGTGAGGTTAAGCATGCTTCCCTCACCATGCACACAGTTTGCCCTTCAACATGCTGCTCTTCAACCCCATCCGATGGCTATAACAAGCACGATTCTAGTTTTACATATCACGATATCGTATGAGCACCACACAGCCAGTACAAAAAAAGTCAAGTAACATGTTGTCTCATCTCCATGGAAGCACTTCCAAACAGACTTGTAAGCTTGATATTGAACTTAGAACAACAAAGTGCCAGAACTTTATGCATCAGACTAAATGCCTTTACCACTAGGCAAAAATCTCTGCATCAGGCCAAAAGCACACTCCACCCCCCTTCCATCATGCACTTGATTGCAAAGTTTATGGAACCAGGACTAATGTTTGCTGGCATCAGGTCCAATAGGCCCATGTCATCACCCTTTCTCTGATCCACAGACAGTGTGTGGTTTGTGCAAACATAGATACATGTACACAGATAGCTAACCACATTATATAAGATCAGCACCTGTGGAAGTTTATATAGCACACAATGAACATAATCAACCCTATTGTATGCACAGAAAATGACTGCTTTTCTTGGCAAGCTGTAAGCTTACTTGTACTCACATCACACACCCACACACACACACACACACGCATACACACACACACACAAACACGTGTGAATCATCATGAAAGTCCCCTGCTATGCTGAGCCATTTGATTGATACTGTTCAGAGCCATGGCTACCAACCATATTGGAGTAAGGTCTGGAAAAGAGAACAGAGGTCACTAACATGTGCATGAATCAAACTTTTTACACATAGTGGATGTGTTATAGAATTTATTTGGTAGCGTGAATCCGTGCTTTTCACTTAAACTGATTTCTGTGGCAATGGGCAAATGCCACACACACACACACCTTAATTTTGATTCTCAGTTCTTCTCAATCAGTCAAGACTCATGCATGTGTGGGAGGAGGGGGCAATGTCCACATCAAGATGGAAATCTGTCATCAGCAGTAGCCTCCTGGGCCTTCATGAGGCCAGCATCTATTTCAAAAATCACATTGTCAACAGAAGCATCACACAGTTGTGGGATTATCAGCTCTCTATCAAATTTGTGGTTAACATAGTTTACATGGTACATATACATGCAAGGTTTCAGAGTTGGCTACAAAATCACATCAGTTCAGCATCGGTATTTAATTCTATAATTTTACACACTATGAGTCCTTTTACACTCGCCCATACCAACCTTCAGGATTAAGAACGCATAAAGGAGCGTCTCTCCAGAGTCAATATTGCAATGTACCCGAAGGAATCCAGTTGCTATCAGATTCTGCAGATCATTGAATGTTACTTAATCTATAATCAAGATATTGATGATCAAAGTGAGAGCAATTTTTCCAGTCGTTTCGCGCTATTGTTATTTTAGAAGAGATTCCATTCACCCGAGCGAGATTCCATACATCACCTGAGCCATGATGAATATTAATCATCCATAGAAAGACCTATGCCCCATAACGAAAATCCTTACTTGCAAAAGATATTTTATCATCTTGACTCTAGGCTATTGAGTACTGAACCTTACGCACTGAGCTACAGGTATCTGAAAGATGTGTGCCACCATTATACTAGGCCTAGAAGCTAGTGAGTACGGAGAGTGTTTTGGGATAAACTCGTGCTCAACTAAAGTTACCGCACTTATTAGGTCCGCTGATATGACCTTGGTATAGTTTTTGATTAAAGCTTATGGTGCAGTGGACTCAAGTTCGCTGTGTGGGCAGGCCAGTGATAATCCATCACACGATCGCCATAGGCCTACACTCAAGCACACGCATGCATGTGTGATGTATGTACAGGTGTACAGGACTGATGTGTTGTATATACTCGACTGGTGGTCGGATGTATGAACTGGTTTGGTGTATTATATGTACTGGACTGGGTGTGTTGAACTGGACTGGTGTGATGTACAGGTGTATGTACTCGACTGGTGTATTGGACTGGTATATAGTATGTACTGTTGTATGTACTCGACTGGTGTGTTGTATGAAGGGGGAGGAAAGGGGTGAAGCATTGCCCCTGCACCTTTATTAAGGTGGGAGGGTGATGGTGGGAAGTACTCAGAATTTTAGGTGAGATCCCCCCCCCCCCCCCCCCCCCCCCCCCCGCAGTTCTGAAGCCTTGGTGAAGCAACGGGAATATATGAAGCCATGTGTGTGAATAGCTCGATAAGAAATAATTTCACTGCCACTATCAAGGCTTCCTTCCAGTAAATAGACATGGACCCCTAGAAATGAAGTAGGTTTCTGAATCACAGTGGCCTGGGCAGCGCCACATGCAATCCAGTATGTACATCACACCAGTCCAGTACAAACAACTAGTCCATAAAATCAGTCCCATGTAATACAACACACCATTCAACAAAATACATCACAGCAGTCCATACAACAAGTACACACTGGCCCTCGTCCACAACATACAACACATCAGTCCAGTCCAGTACATACAACACACCAGTCCAGTACATACAACACACCAGTCCAGTACATACAACACACCAGTCCAGTACATACAACACACCAGTCCAGTACATACAACACATCAGTCCAGTACATACAACACACCAGTCCAGTACATACAACACACCAGTCCGGTACACACAACACCCAGTACACACAACACACCAGTCCAGTACATACAACACATCAGTCCAGTACATACAACACACCAGTCCAGTACATACAACATACCAGTCCAGTACATACAACACACCAGTCCAGTACATACAACACACCAGTCCGGTACACACACAACACCCAGTACACACAACACACCAGTCCAGTACATACAACACATCAGTCCAGTACATACAACACACCAGTCCAGTACATACAACACACCAGTCCAGTACATACAACACATCAGTCCAGTACATACAACACACCTACATTTAAAAATTCTTATACACCAGTCCAATTAACACACCAGTCCAGCACATACAACACACCATTCCAGTTCAACACACCTGTCCAGTATAATACACTATCAAGTATTGGCCAGTATGTGAAGATTGGCAAAAATCAAGTGTCAAATGCTTGGGATGAAGTTTGTCAGAGGAAACATCAGTCATGTACCAGAACCCTGTGCGTTTAGCACTTTCCACCAGCCTGCTGTCACAGGAAGAACTCTAGGTGATGGTAACTGCTTCTTTTGGGCCCTGGCACATGTGGTAACTGGATCACAAGAAGATCATTATGAACTCAGAGTAATCACAACATCATACATGCAACACAATGCTGAAGATTTATCTTGCTATCTTGAAGCAAACGATTGTATGGAGGATTATTTAGTGATATAAGACATGCAAAGTCCATCTGTATGGGCAACTGAGAAGGAAATATTTGCAGCAGCGTACATGCTAGCAACGCCTATATTTGTATTCAGCAAATGTGGACACAGGTACAAGTGGCTGCAATTCTCTCCTGTCTCTGAAGATATCAGTGCCACTGAACACTCCAAAGAGGCTATTTTCCTTATTAACATTTCAAACCACTATGAGACTGTTAGGCGAATGTAGCATTATTTCAATTGTGTATTCTCCCTGAATTAATGAAATTGTTGCATTTAGTAACACTGGCGATGAGTGGTATTAGCAGTGCCTGGATGACTCATGCATGACTGCGAAATGATAACTGTATACTTTGCTGTACATACGTGGATTCTATTACATCCCAACAAGCACTCGGCTTATCAGCAAATGCCGGTTCTGTTGCTGCAGACGGCCCATAAAGAACAGCTGACATTGAAATGCAACCAATAGATTATGTCTGTGCTCATTTGTTGTACTACTGCATGTGTTACTATTTGGGAGAGACTGGTTCAGCTTAGCTTCATTCAAACGCAGCTATCAGATTCTGGTAAACGTCTGATCGTTATAACTACAGTAGTTATTGTTGGACGAAAATTGAAGGACAACAGCGCGTTTAGTACAAGTGCCCGCTGCTTTAAAAACATAGCCATTAAAATGTTAGTGCTCAACACGGCAAACTTTTGGCAAGACTGGTACACTTTTGGTTACCAAATTAAAATTGTACCGGGGCGGTACACTTTTGGCAAGGCCGGTACACTTTTGGCGACCAAAAGTGTACCGGGGCGGTACAAATTTGGTAACCAAAAATGTACCGCCCGGTACAATTTTCGCCCGGTACAATTTTTGCGTGACAGTACTTCTAGAGGACTATGAGGACATAATGTACATGTCAAATGATCAATCCTATGGTAACTACATGTATGCAAACATAGAGGACCAATCCTTTGGGGACATGATGCACGTACCTTGGGCCAATCCTATATGTCGCCACATACCTATGTACATGTGAGGGCTCTATGTCATGTATGAAGAACCATTTATATGGGAAATTCAGCCTGTATACAGAGAGGAATTGTTATAAGGAATGCTTCTACAGACAACAATGCCGAGGATTAAACTAAGAGAGTACAGAAGCTCAGTACATAAACCCCCTAAAAATGCACACAGTTAAATGGTAGAATGCACGTGCAAGTGGTGTGAGAGTGTGTCATCATCATCAGACTGGTTTATTGTGTGCCACAAGTACTGTATTCGTGAGTGTTGTACATTAGAATATGCCGTACGATGGTGTACGGTTTACATACGCAACAACATATCCAGAAATGACCCATACATAGGCGGTCATCTTGCTTTTTATTTCAAATTGAATTTTAAACAAGTTTATAATGTACTATAAATCGGTCTGATTATGAAATATATACTTCGAAAAATTATTCCATTAACCATTCTTTAACTAAAATCAAGACAAAAAATTAATTTCTACCGCGCATAATTTATTCATATAAGTATGCCATTGCGTCATCTGCCAAAATTATTTAATAAATATTGGCAATAATTGTCTAATGGTGAATAAATGTGCACAATAAGTTAATTCAGCTGAAGATAAACAAGGCTGCTGGCGATGATCTGAGCCAATAGCAAACCAGGTAGCTAAGTGGAAACCTTTTTCCTAGCCTCCTCCCCCCAATTCCCATAGGTCTAGACTGCCAGCTAGAGGGACACCCACCACCTAGCTCACTGCTAATGCATTATGGTGAAGCTATTATATTTATTGTATACAAGACGTCGTCATGGACACTTTTGACCTTTATAGTAGGTTGTTTTCACTTGAAGTTTATTGTAAACAGTGTTCGTTTAGCCTGCATGCAGCTCGATGAATGAAGCGCGTAGGCTAGCCACGTGCACTGATACGCTTACACGCAGGGAATAAAATGATTCGTTAGCACTTTCCAGTACAGCTACGACCTACGTAGGCTTCTCAGTCTTACCTAGATCGATTAACATCAAGTCTGAATGTGCCGCATTTTCAATATTTGTCTGCATGTGTGCGTCGATCAATACAGGTAAAGCGCTTAAGCACTCTCTGGGACTTCGCCAATGGAAGAGCGCTATCACAATATATACTTACATTAAGGTAAGCTTTGTCTACACATCGGGGCGCTGCTCAGTCTACCACTAGGCCAAAGCCCTGCATCAGGGTCAAAGCACACTCCACCCCCTCCCATGTTATGGCATCAGGCCCAACCCCTGTCTCTGCACACAGTGTGTGGTTTGTGTGAACATAGATACATGTAATGTGCAGTTAAAACATGCACAATTTGTGCTATTGCTAGTTAGCAATTAGAGTTTACATGTACTGTGGCTGCACCAATACGTATGTCTGGTATGCTTTGCTTCACCTCTTCCGAGGTTCCAAATGGTGTCAGTGGAAGGCCTATACTGGCAGCTACTGTACATGGCTGCACCAATGTGGGTGTTATATTTGGCTGGATTGTAGCCACATAGCTCCACCATACCAGGGGTAGAAAGGTGGAGCGGAAGCTCTTAGATGTGAGTGTTCTCCCATCTTTGAAGTGGAAGAGGGGTGAGGAGTGAGTGGAACAGTGACAACATTCTCTGTAGGCCTCCATTGCTGGAACTGGACACATGTGCCTGCCTTTGGTACGCTGAACACACCTGCCCATCTGGTTGGTTTTGGACCACTTGATGAAGAAGTGCATGCCCTCCGGACCAGCAGACATCTTGCCTGGTAGGTTGGAACCTAGTGTCAAAACTCTAATTGAGTAAATTCACTGAGCCTGAGGTGGATGACTCCAGATGGTCAGTCTCAACATTGGGTTCCTGGACCTGCTGTTCTTCACCAGTACAAAAAAATAGATACAGGATTGTCATCTCCGTAGAAACAGTCCCAAACAGACTTTTAAAACAGAGCTCTCTTATTGAACCCTAGAACAACAAAGTACCAGGACATTATGCAACAGACTAAAATGCCTCTACCACTAGGCCAAAGGCTTTGCATCAGGCCACTCACCCCCCTCCCATCATGTACTTGATTGTGAAGTTTATGGCATCAGGACTAATGCTCCCATGCATGCCATCACCATCGCTGCACACGATGTGTGGTTTGTATATAGGTGCTACACATATAAAGTGTGTGCTTTTAAGACATAGGTACACAGTTTGTTCTCTTAGAACTGGAAGTTACCAGGCAGCCTAACATCAGATTAGCTAACCACAGTTTACATAGCATACCACATAATGAAATTATCTTCAAGGGCCATACAATTGTAATTCAGTACATGCATGTACTTGTGCAAGGGTCCAGGTGTTTGTAGGTTTTAGTCAACTTCAATTCCATCTGAATAGTTATCCTCATCTTCACTCTCCTCATCTTTGCCTACGTGTTTATCACCACCTGTACCACCCTGGACCTACAATGTACCTAACTGTACATAGGCCTATACTAGTACCCTGGACCTATGTAGGCCTATCCTGGACCTACATGTACATGTACCTACATAGGCCTACCCTGGACCTACATGTACCTACATAGGCCTACCCTGGGACCTACTGTTCTCTGCTACATGTACTTGTACCCCAGGCAGTCTAACATCAGATTAGGCTAATCACAGTTTACATAGCACACAATTGTAAGGTCAAGCAAGCACACAATAATAGGTCTATACTAAAGTACACACACACACACACACACACACACACACACACACACACACACACACACACACACACACACACACACACACACACACACACACACACACACACACACACACACAGATGCACACACACACACACACACACACACACACACACACACACACACAAACACACACACGCACGCACACGCACACACACGCACACACAGTACAAACACACACACACACACAGCTCAGTCGTACTCTGTTCTGGCTTCACAAACAACTTAGTTTTGCATTCAAGCAAAGGGCTCCTGAATTGTAGAAATTTTGTCCATAGTATTTTACAACTGAGGGAGTGGGTGCCATCACGCGAGTTCGTGTCTCGAAAATGTCGCTTCGTGCCACGACTAACCTGATGCGTGTGAAACACAAGTATGCTCGAGTCACGCACGGGTATCACTCGTGACGCGCGCACGCGTGTGTCAAGAAGCTACGTCTGGATGGTACTGTATGCGCGATTTATACAAACGATCCCGATCGCATCGGGTAAGATCGCATAGTAACTCAACTGGTAGAAAACCTTTTTGGGCAGCGCGATGAGAGGTCTGGGACCGATTTCATGCCAGCAAAAAACTGAAGGAGGGCCACACTTCAACTACACAGCATTATCTGTATGGTACTATATCCGCACGTGAGTCAATTTTGAGGGCACGAGATGGAGGAACGTACAGATTCAACAAGAAATGCTTCTCCCGGGTATGGAAGCCGATTTTTCTATAGGAAGGCCTAGTTTTTAGTACATTTTATAGTTCTTCGATGTACTAGCTATATTATTTTCAAATATCAAAATCGTAAATCGTAAAGGTATTGACGCAAATGACCGTGGAATATTGTAATGAGAAACCCTTCTCATTGACTACCTGTACATTTGGGGACAATGTTATGACAATCCTAGGGAAGCCCCAGCTTAAATAGGAAAAATACGGCGACACCACTAAAAATCATAACAAATGTAGTGTACTAACATTTTCAAATTTCAAATCCTGGGAAAAATCTGGCGTCCTTGGTATACAACTAACCCATACATTGGTATGGGAAGGTATACGGGAATATTCGGTGATTCGCAAACCGCGAGGTAAATTATTCTGACTTTTGACCGCTCATTTCTGGATATGCAATGCAATTGTGTGCACAAATGTGTGTGAGCCAGCATGAATGCACCGATGTTCATGTACTATGCGAGAGCTGAAAGTCGTGTCATTGCAAGCGTAGCTGAGTGGGCGTGACAAGAATTTTAGCAACGGCTACAGCAAATAGGAAAGCTTTATTACATGTACATGACTAGAGATGATGCAAATGCGCAGCAAATACATGTATAGCCTTACGCGAGTCATGTTGAATTTGGCCATCTGCGACGTGGGAGGCGCAGGATTACTGCAATTAACCATTCGACTCAAATCCATTAATTTGGTACGATCGTCTTGCCAAGCGAGAAGTCTTCTTCGTCTTCTTCTTTGAATTTTCGCTGCATGGGTGTTGCGAACGGCTAGCTTCGTTTTAGGCGGAGTATGGGTGGAGAATGAAGGAACAATGAAAGTTACAGTCGCTGCTAGGTACTGTGAAAAGTTAAAGCTAGGTACAGTAAAAAATTAGTGACATTTTTGCGGTTCCACAATTTCATTAGTAACCTCCAAGCGGTCCATTACGCACGGTCTAAACTAACAATCAAAACTCTTAAAATTGTTCCTATGTATGCACACTTGAACCTCTTCTGTTCAAAAAGGGGAGGGGCCAAGGGCGTGCCACTAGCATAGGCATGTCATGTGGGCTGTGTGTGATGTCTCAGTAGTGCAGCCTCACCTGTATTTTGGTTTGTTTGGTTGGGGGCATGCAACTCTTAAAATTGTTCCTATGTATGCACACTTGAACCTCTCCTGTTCAAAAAGGGGAGGGGCCAAGGGCGTGTCACATGCACAAGCATGTCATGTGGGCTGTGTGTGATGTCTCAGTAGTGCAGCATCACCTGTATTTTGGTTTGTTTGGTTGGGGGCATGCAACTCTTAAAATTGTTCCCAAGTATGCACACTTGAACCTCTCCTGTTCAAAAAGGGGAGGGGCCAAGGGCGTGTCACATGCACAAGCATGTCATGTGGGCTGTGTGTGATGTCTTAGTAGTGCAGCCTCACCTGTATTTTGGTTTTTTTTTGTTGGGGGCATGCAACTCTTAAAATTGTTCCTATGCATGCACACTTGAACCTCTCCTGTTCAAAAAGGGGAGGGGCCAAGGGCGTGTCACATGCACAAGCATGTCATGTGGGCTGTGTGTAATGTCTCAGTAGTGCAGCCTCACCTGTATTTTGGTTTGTTTGGTTGGGGGCATGCAACTCTTAAAATTATTCCTATGCATGCACACTTGAACCTCTCCTGTTCAAAAAGGGGAGGGGCCTGGGGCGTGTCACATGCACAAGCATGTCATGTGGGCTGTGTGTGATGTTTCAGTAGTGCAGCCTCACCTGTATTTTGGTTTGTTTGGTTGGGGGCATGCAACTCTTAAAATTGTTCCTATGCATGCACACTTGAACCTCTCCTGTTCAAAAAGGGGAGGGGCCTGGGGCGTGTCACATGCACAAGCATGTCATGTGGGCTGTGTGTGATGTTTCAGTAGTGCAGCCTCACCTGTATTTTGGTTTGTTTGGTTGGGGGCATGCAACTCTTAAAATTGTTCCTATGCATGCACACTTGAACCTCTCCTGTTCAAAATGGGGAGGGGCCATAGGCTTGCCACTAGCATAGGCATGTCGTGTGGGCTGTGTGTGTTGTCTCAGTAGTGCAGCCTCACCTGTATTTTGGTTTGTTTGGTTGGGGCATGCAACTCTTAAAATTGTTCCCAAGTATGCACACTTGAACCTCTCCTGTTCAAAAAGGGGAGGGGCCAAGGGCGTGTCCATGCACAAGCATGTCATGTAGGCTGTGTGTGATGTCTCAGTAGTGCAGCCTCACCTGTATTTTGGTTTGCTTGGTTGGGGGCATGCAACTCTTAAAATTGTTCCTATGCATGCACACTTGAACCTCTCCTGTTCTAAAAGAGGAGGGGCCAAGGGCGTGTCACATGCACAAGCATGTCATGTGGGCTGTGTGTGATGTCTCAGTAGTGCAGCCTCACCTGTATTTTGATTTATTTGGTTGGGGGCATGCAACTCTTAAAACTGTCCCTATGAATGCACACTTGAACCTCTCCTGTCCATTAAGGGGAGGGTTTATGACATGGCACAAACACACAGGCTTGTCATGTGTAGAGTAGCATCGTTCTGTTGCAGTAACGATTTGCAGAAATAGTTTAAGCGTCAGATCTTTTTCAACAGTAGCGGATCTGACGATATTAATGACGCAATGCGGCCGTGCGGCCAAAGTATACGTGGTAATTGGTATGGAATGTGCGGCAAAGAAATGTTGTCTAAGCGGTGTGAAGGTGAACTAATCCAGTCTCCCAGAATAACTTACTTTTCGCTAGTCTATCGGGAGTGGACATCAGGAGTGCGACATAAATTTTATGATCAAAAATAAATTAACGCCCCCGTATCACGTGACCACAACCTAATCACGTTTGAGGTGAGGTAGAGCATAGATTATATAATCTATGGGTAGAGCTTGTACATTTGTTCTTGTCTTTTCTAAATGAATATCATAAGGATTTAGCTATGCCTAACGTACGGGAAGCTAAATGCAGTGCGCCGTACCTGTCCTATGCGCCCCTTCGCCAAAGAGATTTGCTTATGAGACTGAACGTACTATACGCTGGTTATTTATAATTTATAGCAATGCACTAGCTCTGCTGACGCTGGCTTTAATCTTTTCCCTCTCCCATAAACAGTATCAGTATAATGTCGTGGGTGTGTGTGTGTGTGTGTGTGTGTGTGTGTGTGTGTGTGTGTGTGTGTGTGTGTATGTGTGTGTATATTATTAAAGGCCCTAAGCGAGCGTACTTTAGCTGGCTATCTTAGTTGTATGTTGCTTAAAAAGAAAGAACTTGCACCTTAATTAATATCCCTCTCTTTTCTTACTCTAGAGGTTGCTGTTGTGACTACTGGTATTCTGTTCCTGTTTGGAGACTTAGTTGTGGATTGAGCGCTTTTTATTGAACATTCTCAAACATTTAAAGGTGAGATGAGGCTTTATTTAGAACCACATAAGGTGATGATGTTGGGAGGGGGGGGTGTTTGGGGGATGGAAGCTTGTTTTGTGTGTGGGTAGTGAATATAATGTTTAATTTCCTGCAATCCTTATTTAAGGATGGCTATCAGGATGATGTGATGACCTAAAAGAATGATGTGCACTTGATGTTTTGTTTAAGTGATTCACTAGATTCAAGATCATGCAGATCAGCGATACTGCCGCGATTAAAACAGTTTTGGCTTGCTCAAAAACCGGTATTACAGTGTAAATACGGCGAAACCACCATTTGCCTCTGGCGATATAATAGGGATCAAATTTACTCAAGGCGACGTATGGCAAGGAAGGACAGGTTTCTGGTAGCTCTAGAAGTACAATGTATACTGTCAGATGGATCTGTGGAACAATATCCACGGCTTCAACAATCTACGCTCCCATACTGGCCAGTACTTCCAAAGATCGAAGCGATTGCATACACTCGAAAGCTAGGAACCCTGCTTAGATACCGAGGGAGCCACAGAAAGCGATGGATGTAGTTCCTTAGTACGGATGACAGGTTCATTACAGAAGTGCTACTCGTTAGGTATAATCATTGCTGGTGTTAAAGCAGCGTCTTCTAATGGACCTTGTAACTTTTAATTGCATGTTCAGCAACGAAAACAAGTTATATGTATAGTGTATATTATTATGGACTAACACTCGGTTGTCTTTTAATAGTCACTCAACATTGTGTACATATGTGTACATGCCCTGTATACACACAATGGGAGGAGATCCCTCGACCCCTCCTGCTAGCCTTATGAGACTTGCAAGGCCCTAAGCGAACATACTGTACACCGGCTATTTGATGCCTTTATATAATTTATAGCAATGGCTAGCTCTGCTGGCACTGACTTTAATCTCCTCCCATAAGCCGTATATATAATGTGTGTGTGTGTGTGTGTGTGTGTGTGTGTGTGTGTGTTTGTGTGTGTGTGTGTGTGTGTGTGTGTGTGTGTGTGTGGTGTATATTCTAAAGGCCTAGTTTTGGCTGGCTATGTTAGTTGCTCATTGTTTGTCGGTTAAAAAATAAAAGAATCCATAACTTAATTAATCTCCCTCTTTTTTTATGGCACAATAACTTCGCTTGCTTCTTAGATGTAATTCACATGAACCTGTGTGTTTGTTCTTAGGCTTCAAAATGCCATCGAAAAGATCCCAAATAAAACAAAAACAAAAAAAGAGGTGTGTGTATCTTTTCTTGTTGGGTATTAGTGTCGGTGCTAAACTATAAGATCATCAAGGTTGAAGGAAGATGCTGCTGATAAGGTGGACCCTGGCAATGTGAGTCATGTATTGCTGTTCCCACTACTAATTGTACCGCATTTCTTGGGTTCTGTGTTGTCACATGTGATAGAAATTGTGTGGGTTAGTTTTCATGTTCTTTTGTAGTGTACTTACACTATTATTTTACATGATGACGAAAAGAGGAAACGGGAAGACAAAAAGACAGGAGTGGAAGATGACGAAGGTGATGTGGAAGTTACTGAAAATCAAATAGGTGAGCTTAATGAGAAAGAGAAGCTGGAAATGGCATGCAAATCATTTGTGTGGCTGGCATTGCAGATATACCAACAAGAAATCCAATATCCAAAAAAGGTATGTGTCGTTTATAATAGTCCCATTGCGTTCTTTCGTGGTATATCCCTATTGTTACATCAATAAACTTAGCAATTTATTTGTATTTAATTTACTATAATATCTATAGTCTGCAAATGATGTACTTTAACCTTCATCATCCTACGCGTAGGATTATTGTCCTATGCATAGAATTATTGCCCTATGCGTAGGATTATTGTCCTACGCATAGGATTATTGTCCTACGCGTAGGATTATTGTCCTACGCGTAGGATGCAAGTTAAAATTAATTTGTAGCAAACTCATATGAACAAAGAACAAACCGAAATCTGATTGTACTGTAGAAATGGTTATTAATTCAGAAAATAGTGGTACTTCCTTGCAGTTCTTCAAAGATTGTCAATTACAGTCAATACTGTATCGCTAAAAGATGTATTTGCGGTAAATTGCAAAGCAACTTAATCATAGATTGACCATAATGTGTTAAACGCAATGTTAAACCGGTTTAACATTTTGTAAACTCATGATTGATGAATAAAATGATATTATAAACAGCGTGCATGATTAACAGATTATATACAGCACTCAGGAAAGTCCCAGTTACATTGAATATCTACAGCAAAGTATGTTTTACAATGCATTCACTACCTCGTTTTGAGGCTAAACCACAAACACTAACTATTTTGTCCTGTTCTACATTAGAGCATACAGTGCAGTAGTAGCTTGCAAGTGATAAACAATTTGAGCACCTTCTCAAAGCACGTGTCCCATGTTTTTTCTTTCCAGCATACTGTGGTAATGCGTTTAATGGCTGAAAATCATGTGGTAGTCCTCTTGCATCACAGTTATCGATACGATCACTTGAGTGTTTTGCCAGTGTAGTTTTCAATTTAGTTTTTAAACCAGTTTCAGAGGCCAGGAGAGCCTCTGCAATACCCTCAGCAAAGTCAGCATTTGACCAGTTCTTACGTTGAGGATGAAATGCATACCACATGTGGTATGCATCAGTCTCTATTATTCCCAGTAAGGTCGACAGCACTATGTGGTCCCATTGCTGAGTATTCCAAGCAGTTTCTAATGAAAGACCTGCCTGTCGTGCATGGTTATGGACATCCACTACCTTAGCAGACTCAAAGTAGTCCCTCTACTACCTTGGGCCTCTTTGTATAGCGAATGCATACCTCTGTGTCACTGATATCATCACGGTCAATCTCATGCCAACGCCGTTTTCCATGAGGATTGCCTTCCAGTGTGGTATTGTGGGTAGAAATGAAATGCTTCCTGGTAGAATCACTCCAACCACATGCCATGTATGGATGCCCATTGATAGTTGCAGTCAGAACATGATGGTCTCCTTGTTGCTTGTACTCATGGTGCTTGAAATGATCCATGCATGGGAAACTTTGTTGAAGCTGTTTTCACTAAACCTGTAAAATGCATGCCATACATATGACATGCCTCAGCAGTAGTTACACTTGCAAATGCAGCATCTGCATTGATGACTCTACCTGTACCATGCCATGGTTCAGTTAGTCGTAACACTTGAGCTATGCCTGTCTTCTTCCACTCCTGCATGCATGTACTTTTTAGTAGCCATTGCATCCTTTCCCTCCTGTATTTCTAGTGCAATGATAATCTGAGTCACTGCACATGCTGCATCCTCTAGCTCTGCTCCCACTCCTTTAGGCTTTCTTGCGATCTTGGTCACATGGGGCATACCATCTGAACAGTAATTGGCATCTTTTTCCCTCCAAGCACTAATACTCTCATCAACACAAATACTCCAGGAATCCTGGAGTATTTGTGTTGACGACGTGCTGCAAAATTCTTTCCATCCTGGATGGAAAGAATTTTGCAGCATGTCGCTTGTTGAATGCATCAATGAGTCTGCGAACAGGTGCCCACTTGTCATTTGCATCTGAAAATTCCTCTGGGGGGCAAAACTGCAAGTACTTCAATAGTTTTTCAAACCTTCCACGCAAAATACCAAATCGACTCCCAAACTTTGGTGCAGGAAATATACCATCAACTGTGCTCCTGAGATCTCTTCGTCTGTTTGTTGTACGTGTGAATGCATATATGATGCCCAGCAGATTCCAAAACTCAACTTCATTCATGATCTTTTTCTTTGACGGCATTGCTTTAGCACTCCATGTGATGATATCTGGGAGCAACTGTGTAGGAAAGGACATCCTGTAATAATGGATTGGCTACCTCTCAGTCATATAAACATGTCATCCTCCAAAAGAAGCTTGGCACTATAACGTGGATGAGTTCTGGAATCTTCAACAACACCTTCAGTGACTTGCCATTGAACACCATGACACGTACAACTCAGCTCTGAACTACCTGCTGACTCCTGTCCATTACTAGTACCAGCTATCTCCCCTTGAACATCAGTTGCTTCATCTATTTCCAAATCGACATCATTCTCTTCCTCTCTATCCCTATCTGTTGTCTCATTGAGAACGCGGGGCTCACATTCAATTGAGATGTTAGCTAGGCTCGTCTTCATTGCCATTTGCCACCACATCGGTATTCATCAGTCATAGTTGAATCAGTGTCTAACCCTGACAAATCAACACCATCTTCATTTTCGTTTCAGAAGAGTCCTCAACCCGCAAGGTTAAGGCCCTGGACCACAAATCTACTGTCTTTTTCACTTTCGCGAAGCTCACCCACCATTTACTACCTCTGCCGATACCAGCTTGCTGCAAAACAATACCAAAAAAATTCCTGCTCTTCCAGTTGGCCCCGTACAATGCTGCGCGCTGCAGCACGTTTTCGGATCACAACCTTCGCAAGGGCACTTACCTTAGCTCTGAAAAACAACACTTTCACCATCGCTAAATAGGCCAGTCGTCTGATCGATCAACAAACTTATTGAAAAACGAGGATAACCAGTAGTGAGTATGGAAAAGTAAATTCTGGCGCTCTAAGCTTGTTAGATTTGAAACGGCTATTTTTAATCGATCTCAAGCGTTTATAATACAGGCATAACCAGCAGTTGTATCGCGTTAAACTGGTTTAACAGTTTGTTAAACCAGTTTAATACCGGTCAATCTATGATTAAAGTACCAAAAAGTAATGTTGGGAAGATCAAAGCAACATGTTAAAAGAAGGGGGTAATAAGACAGGTCTTTTGCACTAAGCATATAAAAAAGTACATTGTAATTTGGAATTTGCTAGCTCCACAAGCTTATGAATGATAGGTATTTGTCAGACGCATGTTGCTGGAATAGCCAAGTGAATGGACAAAATCTTGAAAAAGTACAGTGTGTTTTCGGTAAAAATGGCAAAACACTGCCATAGAATGTATAAAATAGCACACACATCATGATTCAAATAAAAATTCAAAAAAAGTTATACTTGTCGTACTTTCTTCTGTGACAATTTAATTCTTTACATAATACATTTTTAAGAACTGTATCTGTTTTTTGCATTGTGTAACCAAGGGTGTGATTTTAAAAATAGACTGACAATCGGTAAATTTAGCATGATAGACACATCGAATAACAGTAGAGAAATGGATGCCAAAAAAACTGCATTTCTATTCATAATG
This sequence comes from Ephydatia muelleri, assembly GCA_013339895.1. Lineage (NCBI taxonomy): Eukaryota > Metazoa > Porifera > Demospongiae > Spongillida > Spongillidae > Ephydatia > Ephydatia muelleri. The sequence goes on along the minus strand of JABACO010000002.1, from coordinate 5,156,220 downwards.
AAATAATGGTCCTACGCATAGGAGGGAATTAAGGTTAACACCATTCTTTAGAGATAAGGGATGTATGGGAAATTGTATAGTGTGGTCAACCATGTACCATGTACATGGTGTTTACCCAACAATTTAGTTTGTAAAGTGACAATAACAGCTGTGAACTACCAACAACCGTGTTTGAACAAAATGATGTGTTAGGCTTTTGTTTTGAGGCATTAAAAGCGACATAACAATAAGTCAATGGAGTGGTGATATATCTAGTGTACATAACACATCATCTATTCATTTTAGAGAAAGTGTATACCTTTGCTGTCTGAAGTAAGCATTCCAAATGAGGCTAAAATTGATTGTTATGTGGTGTCATTTATAGGGGTGGGGGTTAATTGCAAAAAAAGAACTTATTGTTGAAAAGCATGTAATGCAGCTCAACTTTCATGTGTGTCACATGTAAAAGTGATTAAGCGGTTAAGCGGACCGTATCCGGATAGCTGGCCCTTGGACAATTAATGGGACAAGTGACACATCAAAGGGTTGTGCAGTTCTGGGGCTCAGGAGGTTAATGTGCAAAATCATTGTAGTTCGAAGGTGGGACTACTACAGTTACATCATTAACAAGTGCGCTTGCATAACTGAAGTCAAATAGTTATTGAAAGCGTATTATTAGTTTAGGAGGTAGCTCAAATTTTAAACGTTGTGTTTGTAATATATTGTGTGTGTGGGTCAATTGTAAGATGTTAGCGCATGCGCGGAAAACCCATGATCACTTTTTGAGTCAGTCACGCAGCGAGATGTTCACCTCTCTCTTAGCGGCTTAAACGAGTGGCTCAGACACTACATTTTTGGCGACGAGGGTAAAGTACAACTCTTTTGTTTGCTGTCACGAAATGGCGGTGAAACACGGGTTTTTGCCGGAGTTCGTGCCAGGGACAGAAGAGTGGGGGTCATACGTGGAGCGTGCTGAGCACTACTTTGAGGCGAATGGAGTCGACACACAGGAGACTCGACGCGCCGTTCTACTGAGTTCATGTGGAGCGCCGACGTATCGACTAATACGAAATTTGTCGACACCATTAAAACCAGGTGAGAAAACCTATAAGGAGATTGTAGAGTTAGTGGCTAGCCACCTCCAACCAAAGCCTTCAGTTATTATGCAGCGGTTCAAATTTAATTCCCGTGTAAGGGGAGAAGGGGAGTCCATTGCGGATTTTGCAGCTGCTTTAAGACAATTGTCAGAACATTGTGCATTTGGTGATACTCTGCAGGACGTATTAAGAGACCGTTTAGTTTGCGGGGTGAAGGACGAGCGTATTCAGAGGCGCCTACTAGGAGAGGTTGAGTTAACATTCGCAAGGGCATTTCAAATAGCCTTAGCAGTGGAATCTGCAAATAAACATGCAATTGAGTTACAATCCTCTGTGCCTACCACTGTACCCCCCGTGATCAATGCGGTAGGAAGTAGACCAAAGGATAAGGCTAAAAAAGTAATAGAATGCTACAGATGTGGAGGAAACCATTATGCCTCATCTTGTAGGTTTAAAGCAGGAGTTGCCGTATAAAAGGAGCTTGGATCCAAAAATTTCAACCGGCCGTGCGGCTGTTTTAGATTAAAAATGGTGGATCCATATTTATACATAGAGCTAGAGGCTTGGCAACAACAGTTACAGCGTACAACTTCAAGCGCACATGCATGTTTTGAATGCCATATCATGCAATAATACCATTTCTGAAGTTAATAACACTAAGTTAACAAACTGGATCACATGTTCGTATAATGGCGACCTCTTCACCAGAAAATACGTACTCTAGGTATAGACTGCATTTGCAAGGGCCCTTTTTCTCTTGAGAAGAAAAGGACACTTTTCTGAGTAGATTTGAGGCAGCGAAGCAACTCTATGCACCCGGTTGCAAGCGGAACGCTACTATCAGCGTGTTGATTGAATGCTTTGCTGGACCGTGTATTGACCCAACCCGAGATGTCCAGGCCTCAAGTAGCAGAACATCCTTTTCTAGGAATGAAATGATGTTGGATTCTGCAGGTTAGTTGGATAGATATATACATGTACGTTCGGTTATACAAAATTGGGTTTACTAACTTTCTAAGGGATCTATACGGGAGAAGAAGACGCCAGTGACCAAAACCTCCTTGTGGTCGAGCGTAAGACCTTCAAGAGTCTTTGTTCGGGCCTTGTCCAGCAGTGTGGCTGTCTCTCCAACGGAACCCATCTTGGACTATAGCTTCTTTCATAAAGGTATGAGTACCGTAAGTAATTCTGTTCAATGCTCTGTATAAAACTCATTTAGAAGGGACATGTAGCTAGGGTCCAGTTTGTTTGCCCACACTGCAAGCAGTCACATGTCTGGGCTAGTTGCAGAGTGCTGACTGGTCATTACCTTTGTAATCAGAAGTTAGAGTACCAATGTAAATTTGATTCTTTTTGCAGACTGGTCCATGCTTTCACCTGTGCTGGCATGTTGCCACGCCAGTACATGAATTTCTCTTTATTTGCTGGTATGGGTATAGTGAAGCAGAAATACATCAGCTCAGGTGGGGGCTGAGAATATCGATTTATATTATTTTACATCATGTCATGTTCATTCAGTTTATCTGAACAAACTGTACCAGCAAGTGGTGACAGATGTAGCAGAAGAGTCTATGAAAGCTGCTGTTGAACGTGTGAAGGAAAGCCCTCACCATGCTACAAGTGGAGAGGTTAGAGTGCCACATTAAAAAAAAAGTTTATTTTTATATTTACTATAAAGTGGGTTATAACTGATGCACGTCACGATTCTACGTCAAACGCATACCACTCAACGGTACCTTGTCTGGCTGGAAGGTATGCACAAAAGTTCTAAATGCCCATGTTTATCAGCGTATCGTCCATTTCAGTACACACAGGATTGTTGGTATTTCCACTCTTTCCAGACAGCAGCACAGAGTTCGTCTTACCTCAAGTTATTGCCCAAGGTTTGCTCTTGTGTCCCAACTTTTTACATTTTCACGTTTTCTTTCTAACAAAGGGTTAAACATCACAGAGGTAGCCCATGGCTACCAGGCTACAATAAAGCAGTATGTACAACAACTCGGGATGGTCAATTCCTACGACACTTGGCATGGTAAGGTATCTATTGGTTTTCAGTGGTGAATTGATTGGAGTTATTGCAGGCACTAAGAATGTGGCGAAGCAGTTGCATCGTATCTGTGCCAGTATGGTCCGCACAAGGGATAGGACATGGTTCACTGAACTTTTTGATAAGGGTATGTACTTTCTGGACATATTGATTATACATGGAATATCTGGCTATTCAGCAAGGTGCACCAAGGTGCACTTGTATTGGTGCATGAGGAACTGTGGTGGCAACCCTGACTGTCTACGTGCAATGATTGTGAACATCAGCAAGCACTTTCAGGTTTGTATTTACATAGTGGGTGTGTGTGCATGTGTGTATGTTCTGTGTATGTGATGTGAATGTGTGTGATTGTGTGTCTTTTATGTGCATTAGTGCATTCCATATGTGATATGCGTCCCTGTCAACAGCCAGGTTACGTTCCACAAAGGAAGCCTCTCACTATGCCGGCAGCCATTAGTGCATATGAGGCTGCACTACGAAAAACCCTCATCTACAAAAAACGCTTAGGTCAGCCACAAAGGCTGCAGGCAGGCATCCAGTGGTACATTCAACCACAACCTTGTATAGATGAGTGTGTAGGAATGTGGTTGATCACTGGTACAATTGAACCACAGATGAGTAGGAATGTGGCTGATTCTGGCTTGTGTATGTCTACATAAACTGGCTTGTTTACTAATTGCATTGCTCTATATTACCTGTGTTACTTGTTTGACTAATTCGTTTTGCTGAATCGTGTGCCTGACAACATAACCTTACCTTTATTCTAGGAACGGCGCTAGGTTCGGAAGACCTCCTGCTAACAGCACGTGGAGATGTGGTTTTTGATTTCCAGTGAATGAGACCGCTGGAATCAGGGCTTTCAAAAGTTTTCTTTGTTTTGTTTTTTATTTTTGCACTGTATATTTACAATGTGTTACAACACAAGTATAACAAGCCGTGCACAGGCCCAACGCATACCGATCGAACCACTCATTTGGGTATATAAGAGATGCAAATTCCAAGGTATAGATAGGAACGATCGAAAGGCGATCGAAATCCAGTCATGCTAAATTTGGCACTAAGTTGCCCCAACCACAGTTTGTAGTTCTTTGTCATATGCGCACGTGAGAGTTGACCTTCGAGCCAAGCTCACCTTTGAAACTCCTCACAGAGCTTGTAACAGTGATCTCCAGTAAAAACTGAAACACAATGCAAGTCGGTTTCGAGAACAAATAAACGCGCGCGATCGAATACTAAGAAAGTACTTGATCTGCCCGTCATAACAACGTAAAAACGACGTAACCAGCAAGTGTGGGTGAGAACCCTATAAGAGCTTACAAAACTACGCCATTCTGAGAATGTTGAGCTCACGTGATTTCCGGTTGGATCCAAGCGCCTTTTATACGGGAGTTTGAGCACGGCCTGCGCCACTATTTACGTGGCGTCTCCTCCTTTAAGGGAGCAATCTGTAGTCAATGTGGGAAACGCGGGCATTTAGCCAAAGAGTGTAGAGGTGTTACTCACAAGAGAGAAGATGCTGTAGAGAAAACTCATAGAATAAACGACGAAGAGAATGAGGAAGAGGTTTTACAGACATTGAATGTGTTGGGTTTGCCCAAAGTGCCGCCATTCATAGTACCCATGGAGATTAACGGGGCTAGAATTGATATGGAACTAGATACGGGTGCTGCTATGACTGTAATCAGCAAAAGAATGTTTGAGGATTTGTGGGGATCGAGTGAAAAGGGAGTGCCAACGTTGCATCCTACAGGAACTCGATTAAGCACTTATACGGGAGAGCCGTTATCTATTGCGGGAGTGGCAGAAGTGGTAGTATCATATAAGTCTCAAACAGCCCGTTTACCGTTGCTAGTAGTGAATGCGAAGGGACCAAACTTATTGGGCCGGAATTGGTTGCAAGTTATTAAGATTGATTGGGGGGAGATTCATAATGTACGGGTGAATAAGAACCTGGAAGAGCTGTTGGAGAAGCATAGAGTGGTGTTCCAGGACGAATTGGGAACCTTGAAGGGAGTTTTTGCTAAATTCTCAGTTGATCCATTGGTTAGTCCAAGGTTTTATAAAGCCCGTTCCGTGCCTTATGTCCTAAAGGATAAGATTGAGGTGGAGTTGAGACGTCTAGAGACGTCGGGGGTGATTCGACCTGTGCCTTTTGCGGATTGGGCAGCACCAATAGTGCCAATAGTGAAAGAGGATGGGACAGTTAGAATATGTGGAGACTATAAGCTAACGGTGAATCAGGCATCCAAATTGGAATCGTACCCTGTTCCTCGAGTAGAGGACTTATTTGCTTCTTTGTCAGGGGGCCGCTTATTCTCTAAAATTGACTTGACTAATGCTTATCAACAGATGAGATTAGATGATGCCTCCAAAGCATATACTACTATTAACACGCATAAAGGTCTGTTTGAGTACAACCGATTACCTTTTGGGGTGGCATCGGCCCCAGCCATGTTTCAGAGGGCTATGGAATGTGTGCTACAGGGTATAGATCACACAGTGGTGTACGTTGATGACATTCTGGTAACGGGTGCATCGATAGAGGAACACTTACATACTTTAGACAAGGTTCTAAGTAAACTTGCTGAAAGTGGGTTGCGGCTTAAAAAGGCCAAATGTATATTCATGGCTTCGTCTGTAGAATATTTGGGTCATCGTATTGATAGAGAAGGGTTGCACCCTACCGATGCCAAGGTTCAGGCAATAAACGAAGCACAATCACCCAAGAATATCACAGAATTAAAATCTTTCTTGGGACTGCTTAATTATTATTCCAAGTTTTTGCCAAACCTTGCCTCCAAGCTGTCCTCTTTGTACCAATTGTTGAGAAAACAGCAGAAATGGAGTTGGACATCTGAACAGGAGCAGGCGTTTGCTGCTGCGAAAAACATGTTGAAGACGTCAGCTCTTTTGGTGCATTATGATAGCCACAAGCCAATCCTTCTGGCGTGTGATGCTTCACCCTACGGGATAGGGGCAGTACTGTCCCACGAAATGGAGGATGGATCGGAGAGACCTATAGGATTTGTTTCACGTACCTTGTCACCTGCTGAAAAGGGTTATTCCCAATTGGATAAGGAAGCTTTGGCTATATACTTTGGTGTTTCCAAATTTCATCAGTACTTGTATGGTCGTCCTTTTACAATCTTTTCTGACCATAAACCACTTATCTATTTATTTGGAGAACATAGGGGTATACCACCTATGGCCTCATCTAGAATACAGAGGTGGGCTTTAGCACTTAGCACGTACCAATACTCAATCAGATACAAGTCTGGAGCTCAACATGCCAATGCTGATGCCTTCAGCCGTCTGCCCAGCCCCCAATCCATTAGTTGCGTATCCACTCCTGGGGATGTTCTTACCTTGCTTGACTTACTCTCAACTATTCCTATTACGGTTAGCCAAATTAGGGGTTGGACGGACCGAGACCCAGTTCTGTCGAGAGTTCGAGGATTTGTTAAGAGTGGGTGGCCTGGCGGAAATCTAGGTGATGATTTGAGCTCCTATCAGCAGAGAAAGAATGAGTTGAGTGTTTTGGATGGTTGTTTGTTGTGGGGAGCTAGAGTTATCATTCCACCACAGGGCAGGCAACAAGTCTTGGCAGAATTGCATGAATCGCACCCAGGGATTAATAAGATGAAAGGTTTAGCTCGAGGATATGTGTGGTGGCCCAATATGGATAAAGAGATAGAGGACGTAGTCAAGCAATGCGACACTTGTCAGTCATCTCGATTCCTGCCACCAGTGGCTCCTCTCCATCCATGGGAATGGCCCCAAGAACCCTGGTCTCGGGTGCATATTGATTTTGCAGGGCCATTCATGGGACGTATGTTTTTGGTGTTGGTTGATGCCCACTCAAAGTGGCTTGAGGTTCACCTTATGAAGTCGATATCAGCGGTACCTACTATTGAGCGTTTGAAGAGCATATTTGCAACTCATGGGGTACCACGGAAGATAGTAACAGACAATGGGCCGGCTTTCGTGAGTGAAGAGTTCAGATTGTTTATGAGTCAGAATGGTATCATCCACGTCAAGTCTGCCCCCTATCATCCCTCGACAAACGGTTTAGCCGAAAGAGCCGTTCAGACTTTCAAACAGGGTCTTCTACACCAAAAGCTAGGATCTATTGAAACAAAACTATCTTGTTTCTTGTTTAAGTACCGGTTGACTCCTCACAGTACCACAGGTTCGTCACCGGCTGAACTGTTGCTGGGTCGTCGCCCTCGTTCCCGACTTGACATTTTGCATCCTGACCTTGCTGTTCGAGTAGAGACTCGCCAAGCCGCGCAGAAGCAGGATCATGATACTCGGGGTATCAGTGAGCGTAAGTTTGTTGAAGGTGACCTAGTATACGTTCGGGATTTTCGTTTTCCCAAGAAGTGGATTCCAGGAGTCATTGTCACTGTTACCGGGCCTCTCTCCTATACTGTTAAGATTGGAAGTGGAGTAGTCCGCAGACATATAGACCATCTGAGGGCCCGCCACAACTCTCAAGTAGACGCTAGTGATGATGTATATGTGGACAACCCTAATGACATTACATCAGGTCCGTCAAGTGCCCCTGTGGTTTCACCAAGTTCTTCGGACGAAAGAGCTGTTCCTACTGCTGATTCATCTCCATCTGAGCCTTGTGTTCAAACTCCCCCTGAAGTACCTCCCTCTATTCCATCTACTGTTGGTAGTCCTGTAGCGAGTGCAGAGGACAATGATGTACCACAGCCACCAGTGCCTATTTCAGCACCAGTGCGACGGTCGACAAGAGTGAGGAAGACTCCAGACTATTATGGTCATTAATGGTGATTAAACTCATGCTGTAGTATATGTAATAAGTTAGGACATTAGAAGGGGTTGAACTTTAGGGAGGGGGAAATGTAATATATTGTGTGTGTGGGTCAATTGTAAGATGTTAGCGCATGCGCGGAAAAACCATGATCACTTTTTGAGTCAGTCACGCAGCGAGATGTTCACCTCTCTCTTAGCGGCTTAAACGAGTGGCTCAGACACTACAGTGTTGAATTAAGCATCGTTAATAACTTTAATGTAAACACATTTGCCTAACCTCAGGATGTAAGTTTCAAAATATTTCATAATCCTATCAAAAGTTATTCCTGTTCAAAAGCATTGCGTTCTTTCGTGGACATTACCAATTTATGAAGCAATGTAGCACTTGACACCTGACCACCTTTTTGCAGAAGGTCACAGCAAGATTGTTACGTTTAATAATAGCAAAATCCTTATTGCAGAGGAGTCCGAAACACAATCATAATTACTCAGACAAGTTTACAACTCTTCAAGGATATCACTGTTGCAATTAATAAGCACACCTACTAGAGTCATATACTGATCATGACAGGTCACTATAAAAGCACACTCTCAGATTGATCTCCTTTTTCTACCAGTTATTAGCCTACTAAACATATGTATGAATCTCATTTATCACGTCCCCAGGCAAATACACTGCATGCGTTTGACGTAACTATTTTGTAATAACAATGCATAATACATGTAACAGTGTGTACTCATGAGACAGATTTACTTTTACATGGTTACACATGAGTGAGACTTATGTTACAGCAAAAAATTTAATTTGCTTGGTACCAGCAGCAATGCAACATGCTAACAATTTTTATTCTTCCTACAATTATGAGCTACATGTACATGTATTTTTACCCAGTTTCTACTCCTGCTGCTAAGAGACATAAGCCTAATAAAGGTAGGCATTTGAACTATGTCTGTATTTGATATCAATGCATGCAAATAATTTGTGTGGCTGGCATTGCAAACTAATATCCGAAGAAGGTATGTGTTGTTTACATGGTTAGCGGTTTATTATTAATAGTCCTGTTTTAAAGTATTGTGTTCTTTCATGGTATATCACTATTGTTACATCAATGCACTTAGCAATTTATTTATATTATTGTTGGTACCAAGGGTCTTTAATGGGCGCTTGCTTGTTAGGAACAAATGCAACATGTATAACTTGCCACTGTAACAAGCAAATACATTAAGGGAGAACCATAAATGAAGCCATATTGTCAGACTCGTGTCATAAATGACAGAGAAGTTGTGGTTTGGTGTGATGGTTAGTGTTTTGTATGTGTGTGATGTTTAGGCCACTTTGAATTGCAAAGTTGGTTTCCGTCTAGTGGTTGGTTTGCTAGGCATTGAAATTGAATTCCAATCTCTCTAAAATCCAGGAAGTGTTATACTGATGCCATTAATCTACCATTATCAGGCTATTCTTACCTATTAGGCAAGTTTAGATTTTTAGTTATAGATACTCAATGTTCAAATACAAGTGTTTGTATCTAGAAGGGGCTAATTTTTCTGGAATTCATCTTAAGAGAACCAATACTTATAGTGGGACATATATCATTCGTACCTTGCAAATATATTACTTGAGCACTTGATTGGGAGCGATTGCTGTGTATGCCATTATGGGTTCAAGTGCCAAAATTCTATTGCTTTGGTGCAGCAACATCTGAGCAGAAGGTAGAGAAGGCTGAACAGAAGGTGAAGGATGCTCAGCAGGAGGCAGAGAAGGCTGAGCAGAAGGCAGAGAAGGCTTAGCAGGAGGTAGAGAAGGCTCAGCAGGAGGTAGAGAAGGCTCAGCAGAAGCTGGACAAGGATGTTGATAATGAGCAGAATAAAACGCTTCTAAGCATTGCCATTCTGAATTTGAAATCTGCTTCTGACACTTACCAATCTATAGTGGCTTCTGTAAGCTAGCTCATCTGGCTCGGGCTACACCACCATCCCTCTCTCTCTCTCAAGGCACTTGAGCTTTTTGACATTGATGTTAAAAACTGCGAATCTCTGAGTACATCAGTTGACATTACAGACCTACGTCTGTTCTCACTTCTGCCAGAATGAAACTTGCAAAGCTGATGAATGGTGGTATGTGATTAACTATTGCTGCATGTGTGCATTTGTCCCTTCCCTTCCCATTCCAACACCCTCATTTACTGTGGACATCTGGTTGTCATCAGGCTCATCATTTAGTGTGTTCATCAGATATTTAATATACTTAGATTCACAATTACCATCAGAATCTGACTTAGCACTCCTAGTTTTTGGTTTAGCATTGGTTGAAAAAATAGTACCAAGGAAGAAGGAAGGGTTGGTAGGGAGGGAGGGAGATGGATGGGTGGATGGATGGATGACAACACCAGGTGACCACACTAAATGATGAACCTGATGACAACCAGATGACCACAGTAAATGGGGTGTTGGAAGATCATTTAGTGTGGTATCAGGTTTATCTGGTTTCGTAATCAGGTTCATCAAGTAGTGTGGTAATCAGGTTCATCATTTAGGGTGGTCATGATCTGGTCTAGAGAGGTATTCATCTAGTGAGGTCATCATCTAGTGTGGTCATCATCTAGATCTACATGTAAGAAATGATAGACTGATACAGGTATGGGTATGTCAAAAGTTTTCATTGAGTCAAATGGGATATGTAACTAAACCTAAAGACCACTTGCAAGTACTGATGTGCATAGTACTAGGGGTTAGTACAAGCTAAACCATTTGTTATGCATGATACAGTCACTGTTATACCTTACCTTTCACTTCGCTTCCCTTCCCCTCCCCTCCCCTCCCCTCCCCTCCCCTCCCCTCCCCTCCCCTCCCCTCCCCTCCCCTCCCCTCCCCTCCCCTCTCTTCCCTTCCCCTCCCCTCCCCTCTCTTCCCTTCCCTTCCCTTCGTGGAATAAACATAGACTGTTATTTCTTCCCTTTTTTGTACTTAATGCTTTTTCTATTTTAATTTTTGCCACCGCCCTCTTCCAACTTGGGCATTTCCCCATTGCTCGCTTTATATATGGGGTGTGCGTCAGTCTAGTGTGCATTTTTCTTTTTTTTTCTTTTACAAGCATTGGTTTCTTTTCTCATGTAGGTTCGAGACAGGTTAGATAGAAACATTAATCCAAACAAGTTAGTCACATTTAAGGGTCGTCAGAATGTTTCATAATGTAAATTTATAATATTGTGCAAGGATAGTAAAGTTACCAGTAAATTAATAAAAGATCTCTTTGAGAAATAGTCTGGTGAGGTAAAAACAAAACTCTGGATTTGGTTTAAACTGTCCTACAATTTAGCGGAACGGTCTTCATTGCATGCGCTTTATCGAAAACAACGCCCATGGAGCTAATCCTACATAGACCCACTACCGTGGGTCCAGATATTCAGATATCCAATGGCCGTTACCTTCAGATTCAGATCATGTACCCTGTATCCATTTGCTAAATCAGATCAGATTCAGATTCACGCCTTAACTAAACAGATCAGATCAGATTATAATGCCGAATCTGATCTGATCTGATCTGTTAAAGCCTTAGTGGGTAGTATAGAAATTAATCATCTAGTGTGGTCATCAGACTCATCATTAGCATCAATTCTGATCAGTATTTAAAATTGTGCACATCAGATTTTTTTGTTTACCTGCATCTTGTGTTTCATTACACACAGATATGAAAGAAAGAATACAACCCAAATTCAAAAAATGCATGTGTTGTTTACATGGTTAGCAGTTTATTATTAATAGTCCTGTTCAAAAGTGTTGTGTTCTTTCATGGTATATCCCTATTGTTACATCAATGCACTTAGCAATTTATTTTGTAATGAAACAATTTTCTCTAGGTGCCAAAGTGTATTGCATACAGTATTGATCTTCCTGAAAAAATCAGTTCAGGTGAAGGAGTTGACACTCTTATTTCTACTTCCTCATTGTTCCCTTCCATTCCCTTCCCTTCCCTCTTCCCTCCCATCCCCTCCCCTTCCTTCACAACCCTAGTCTTTGGACAATGTTAGCTATAGATGTTGCAAACGAGTGAAAATGCTTTCTATTCAGTACTTACTAATTACTTATTATATACGCTTTAGTACTATATGTATGTACGCCACCTTTATGATAGTTAACTGACAGTTTTGTGGACGCTTTTAGTGCTTGTACTTTCGTCCATACGCAAGCCTATATCACTATTAAATCAAGTTATTTGCAATTTTGTGGACTTCATCACTCAAAAGAGGATACAATTCTCTATAATCGACCGGCAATGCGTTTGCAAATGAAATTTATATCCGAGCAAGTTATTAAAAATAAAAAAACTGGCTACATTTTTGGACCTTCTGGTTCAGGCAAATCAATAACAACATTTCTGTTTGCTATCAGTCAGTTTGGTACTTATTGTGTTACGTGGATACATATCAATAAAAGATATTCTCCTGACGTAGTACTATTCAAAGATGACAGCAAATTTCTGTATAAAGTAACAAATAAAGACATCATACAAGGTCAGGACGATCTCAATGTCATATTTCAATCTGTACAGAGCAATCATATTATTGTAATAGATGGTCTTACAGACACGCATGCTGAACAGAATTTACAATGTTTTTGTAATGAAACCATGATCGAAAAAGCAGAAAAGGGTGAGATCAATATTCATTTGGTGTATGTTATGTCACATAACGGTTCCAGTTGGAAAATTTCAGTGGATGAAATGCCAAGTAGAGGCATTGCTATATGGAATGTGGATTCATGGTCTCTAGATGAATACAAACTGTCTATTTCCGATACCCAATTTTTTAATTCTATAGCACATGCCTTGGATTCGTCGTTACTAATTACAACAACTACCACCCCAGTGGATAAATTAGAATCGAAATATTACTTCGCTGGGCACTGTTGCCATTTCATGTTTCAGCTTACCACTGATGAAGTTATTGAAGAAATAATGTCTTTATCACATGACTTTTTGTTTCGTATCTTAAAGGCAACACTGGTGATGCATCAAGTTTAGCTGCTAATACGATGCTCAGTCGTTTGGACAATGTTAGATATTGTATCGTAAGTGAATATGCAGCTACACAGATTGCTATAATGATTGGTCCTCAATTTGTGAAATCACGCTATGCAAATCTAGCTATGCAAGGTTGGCTTCTAGAACTATGGTTTTTTGCATCAATCTCCAAAGGTGGTTTTAAATTTAAATACCAGGAGTCATCCGACCAGCACATTTCGAAAGAATCATGTTATTTGCCATTTGATCCGACACAGTTAACAGATGATATCATCACCGACTTGAATAACAAAGTTAAGCGGTGGCTAAAACCAAAAAAATGGAATCAAGAAGGGTATGATGCTGTCGTATCTTTTTTTTAATAAAGTTATTCTTGGGACTTCTCGTAGCTTTGTTAGCATTCACAAATTACATCGTGCCTTTTTTCTTTTTTGGGGGGCTAATAATGCAATTATCACGCACATGCATACATACCAATGTGCCCACAGTACCAGAGCATTCACCAACAGTGCATGTGCCCCAGTACCAGAGCATTCACCAACAGTGTGCCCCAGTACCAGAGCATTCACCAGCGTGCCCACAGTACCAGAGCATTCACAAGTGGAGTACCAGAGCATTCGAACAAGTTTGCCCCCAGTACCAGAGCATTCTCACCACCAGTGCGCCCACACCAACCAACTAGAGTAGCTGTAGAAGTACTGCAAGCCTTTTTCTAACCTGTGTTGAGCATAATCACAGCCCACTGCGGAGCATCACTTGGCAATTCAGATTTGGCAGGAAGTCCAGCTATCCTATCCTTTCTTTTGAACCCCTCATTATCTAGTCCAGTGCCGAGCGGCAAAATGGCCAGTGGGTAGATCAATAGCGCTTTGACAATACTGAACTTTAGCCACTTTGAGGCTACAGAAGAAAGAAGGTCTCTGGTTATCACTAAGCAACCCAATACTGCGCTGCATACTGGAATAGGATTGAGGTCATCGTACGTGTGCAGAACGTCATTGTAGTTGGAACCTTTTCTTTGCGTCGAGTTCCCTTCAGGCTTCATCGATCGTCAACTCAAATCAGACAACGGCGGTACTAGACTGGTTAATTTTGATTGCATTATAACTTAGTTTACTCGGCATATCAAGTGCCTAAGGCAATGTCAAGTATTATCCACTATTGGAGACCTCATTGATGGTACAATGTTAGTGTTATAGCCACCAACAGCAGCAGTAGTGTTAGTGACACACTTATCATAGTAGTCAATGTGTTTATCCCGCCCAAAACCTACCAGGCCACAAAGTGGTCCAGCTGTGTGTGTCCCAACCCAACTGCACCATGCTTCTTAAGTCTGTTTCTATGTTAAAAGAACCTATAGTAGTCAATCCATGCCCAATTCAATTCATTGAATAGGATAAGGATCTGAAAGATTTCTGTTAGGATTGTGTAATCTCTAAAATTACATAGTGAACAATCAAAGGTAATAACCAAAATCAACTTCATTCGTTGAGTTATATAACTATGAATACTCCTTTGACCCTTCCTGAAAGATGTGCAGTTAAATGTAGGATCCCCCATGCAGAATGGAATGTGCACTAACAACTATCAATCCCCAAATCCTGGCTCCCCCAATTCACGCGAAGATCGCTTTGAACTCTATACCACTCAGTTTGCTACGAAAAGAGTTGAGGAGGTTCTGCTGGTATGTGCGCTTATAACCCACGAAGCCTGTCTCAGCCTCATGGACGGAGGGCGGATGAGACCGACACTGTGTGTGTACTGTATGTGTGTTAACTTTACTGTTGTCAAAACATGCCTAAATTCTAATTACTGAGTCAGTGCTTGTAAATTATTTTAAGGAATCAAGTCTGGTTGGCCTAGTAAAGCATACATGGCTACTGGTGTTTCATCTCCCTCATTTAGAGGTGCTGGTACTGGTGGTGGACTGTCAGCCATGCTTATTACCTGCACATAAATCAGACATTTTAAAACCTAATACTCACACTAATCATACTAATACCATACCACAGTGACACCCACTTGCCTTCTTCGTTCTATCAACGACAGCATACGTCGTTTCATCTGTACTGTTTGCTACAGCTGTCTCCGTTCTGTCCCCAGAAGCCACACCCACAAGCTTTGTCGGTGGGTGTGGCATCTCCACATCTTGCACACCGTTGGGCACCTTTGATTGGCAGATTCGTTCTGTAGAAGAGGTGGTCATTCGATTATACGCAGCAAAAGTATTTAGAACCTTTTCCATGATGGGCGTATAAACAAATAAACGTACATGTAATAAGACGTGGGAAAATAAACTAATACACGTCCCAAAACACATGCAGTGCTACCTTTTTTTTTTTCATGCAAGTATCCACAGGGTTTGTTGCTTAAGTTTACAGAAAATCAATGCATAGCAACATTTTGACGCTTGCCAGACCTATTTGCAAACGTTTTGAATGCGCAGTGGCTACGGGTACTGTCACTGGAAATTTGGTCCGCGGTAATTTTGGTCCCGGACCAAAATTATCATTGAAATTTTTGGTCCGGGTGGACCAATATTCTCGGTAATTTTGGTCCACTTAAAAAAAAATGGTCCGGGCCTTATTTTATGTTAGTTTAATTATTAATACAATGAGGATGAGATACACAACTTGAAAAGAAACTATTTACAGCCACAACACCAACGCACACTACTGTTCAATACTTTTCTTGGTGCTCGTACACAATCTACGTGGTACCATTCCTTGCACACTTCACATTGTATCATTGGCCGACCATTGTTAGGCATTCTGCAAGTGCAATATATATCAATGAACTCCCTTTGCAACACATGTTGTGAGACTCTGCGCATCTTTGAAGGGAACTGCATTAAACGCAACGTGTCAAATGCTTTCAGTAAATGCTTCCTCATGTCGTCTTGAGTGTATTTGACAACAGATGGGTCTCCACCAAAGCAAAGTTCGCAAGCATTGGCAATCGCAAAGAGTCCGCAGTCCTCAGAACCCTGCTGGTACTGACAATTAACATACTCCACTTCGATTTTCTTTGTGCTAGAGTGCAAAAGATCAGCAACAGTGTTCTTCAATGCTTTAGTCAATTTCTTATTCAAACTGTCGTAAACCCTTACAGTTCCAGGAGTACAGCCTACTGTTGCTATTGTGATCCAATGCATCCCAGCAACATTCAAACATTGAATAAATTCAGTGCTCTTCTGGATATTGAAAGTGTTTGTGACTTGAAGCATTGGGTCTTGAAATCCAGATATATGAGGAAAAGCTGTTTTAAGAAGATGCATCCCAGCTTTAATAATTTTATCATTCAGCCATTTCCTGTTCATCAAGATACTCTTTTCTTCTTCTAACAACGTTGTCTCCCCTATAGTAGTCCACACTTTTTCAACAGGTGTTTCTTCTTCTGTACTGAGGGAGAGGGGTTCTGTTTCAGAAGCTTCTTGATGACTGTTCACACATGTTCGGTTAGGGTGGCAATACTTACTGCAAAACGAACCAATCTGCTTACAAGGACACCGTCTTGTTGCGCACCTGGTCTTGCACTCACAAATCGAAGCACTGGTGCTGTCTTCATCAGAGGTATGGACACTAAAGGTGCAAGATTTTGGAGCCTCAGAGATGGCACCAGATTTTGGAGGAGAGCTCTTGGGATCCTCATCGACAGAGTGACTTGATTCACCTTCTGATGGTGGGTCATCCTCAGAGATGGCACCAGATTTTTGAGGAGAGCTCTTGGAATTCTCATCGACAGAGTGACTTGATTCACCTTCTGATGGTGGGTCATCCTCAGAGATGGCTCTAGATTTTGGAGAGCTCTTGGGATCCTCATCGACAGAGTGACTTGATTCACCTTCTGATGGTGGGTCATCCTCAGAGATGGCAGGAGACCACTTTGAATCCTTGCGACGTGATTGATCACTATCCTTTACAGAAGGAAAATCATCAACAGGGCTTGTTTTGGAACTGTTTGAAATGGAGGCTGAGGGGTCAGGGTGGAAGATTTTTAGATGGCTGCCTGTTGCACGAATTGTAATGCCTTTATTATCCTGCAAGTTGTAGACTCCATGAGGAAGGCAACTGAGGATTTTGTATGGACCCACATATCTATCCTTTAATTTACCTCCCTTTGATTTTTTCCGTTTAAAATCCAATTTTAGGACTAGTGAATTGACTTGAAACTTTCCAGGTTTTGAATGTTTCTTATCATAATATTTTTTTTTGTTTCATTTGAGCTTCTAAGATGTTTCGTTTTGCTTCTTCCAAGACTAACTGATATTCTTTCGATGACATGTCTGGATCCTTTAATTCAAAATAACCAGTACATAGTTCTTCAGGAGACTGAATCTGAAAGTCAGCATCAACAGGAAGATAAGCTTGTCTGCCAAACATTAGGTAGAAAGGTGTAAACTTTGTGGAATTATGACGAGATGTATTATAAGCGAATGCACAAGTGTCCAGATATAAGCTCCATTTTTCTTTTTTAGAGGATACAAATTTGACCAGCATATTCTGCAAAGTCTGGTTAAAACGTTCGTCGAGTCCATTAGCCTACAATAAGAGAAAATGGATATCTATGTCAGAAATGTAGGACCTCATTAATACAATCTTGAAATGGTGCTTGGTTATATTTAAGCAGCCCATGCACATGTATCTCAGTAACTATAAACTTACTTGTGGGTGATACGGTGTTGTAAGCCTTTTCTTGATGCCAAGCAATTCATTAAGGGTATCATTAACTTTATTGCAAAATTCTGTTCCATTATCAGACAGTAAAACCCGTGGCACTCCCATCCTCATGAACATCTGCATGCACAAGAAGATATATATGTATGAATTGCTGGATAGCACAAATCAGGTTTCTAAACATTAAAATTCTAAACTATGATTCTAATCAATTTAGAATGGCTTTAAGTTGGAAAACAGGTCAAAAGATACTCATGACTTCGGCTATGCATGGTGCTGTGTAGATTAAATTTTATATTTGTTTTAAAACTCAAACTGGGATGTATTTGACATTGTTTTTATGTTTCTTTTGTTATGTTCATGCATGTACCTAGCTTAACCTGGCTTGCCTGAATCACGATGCCATGCATTTCAACATTTTAGCCCACCATCAAACACTCTTGAATCCATTAGGTTGTGCTGTCTAGAGAAGAAACATGAGGATAAATATGGTATTAGTACCTGTTATTGAGCATTGCATCTACGTAAGCTTAAGTTTAGGAGGTGTGGCACTCTGAATTTGAAGAGAGACCTTTAAGTAGTGTTCCTTCATAATGCACTTTAGCCTGTCTATTGGATCAGGGATGGTTTTATACGTACATGTAGCTGCAAGGCTGTCGAACTAGGAGTGGATAGACTCGGCCCCCTTCTTACCCATCAACCCACATCCAGCGAGGTGGGAACGAATGCAATCCAACATGTGGTGTTCTTGGATGTGCACTTTTATAGTTCTGGCACCTTTGAACTTGGCATCAAAGGTATTAAAAAATCCTTGATAGCATTGCCTGTTAAAATAAAAATGCAATGAAGTTCTGTGTTAGTGTGAGATTGTTTCTGAGCATGTGTGTGTATGTGGTGTGTACATGTGTGTGAAACCTGTTTAAAATGAAGTTCTGTGTTAGTTTGAGACTGCTTCTAGCATGTGCTTGAGTAGTTTGATACAGAAACTGTAACATTGCATGTATGTACTTACTGCTCCTCCTGTAGGTGGTTGGATTGTGCTGTTTTGAAGTTCATGTAAAACTTGTGCTGGCTTGTTGTGCTGACGGCAATGGGGGTGTGTTGTAAGCTCAAGCCATAACATCTGTCCCACTAGATGTACAATGCACCATTATGTCACCAAGCAACCGAATGATAAGCTCTGGAGGCTGGTATGAGCTCGGCGGGCTGAAGACTGGTGACTGAATAGCAGCAGGGGCACTTGAGTCGTACAGTGACACGAATCCACTCCTTAAGACACCAACTACAAACATAGGCATGGCATTGTCTATAGGTTGATGTAGCATGTACAAACAAATTGGACACTTAACTGCGTCTACCATTGACAAAATCTGTTTTGTTGACACAGAAAGCACCAGTACTTTGGTAATAATAGCAGGTGGTCTATCACAGCCATGATGCCTGTAGGTGTGTACCATAGCTGCTATACTTGTAAAATGGTTTACATGCCTACAGCACAACATGTTAAGCTACATGAACCTGTACCTGACAAGTGTCAGCACTTGACACACTTGTATTGGTTCTTACACCTGCAACCTCAACATTGCCTTATGGCACAAATGTGCAGAACAATTGTTGGTGGATCTCCTTCTGGTCTGTTGAGACACTGAGACTAAAAGACTATCAGTGTAGGTGCTGCACTGGTATGTAGGCTCTAGCATTGGTGGTTTGACTCCTCTATGAAGTTTGCACTCATGTACCATGCAGAGATCCGCCGATCGGCATTTGTGGTGGGATTCCATAGCTATTTATGAGGTGGTGCGCATTATTCATGATGTGGATGGAGTGGTTATTATGTATTTCTGTGAGTGGCAGGAACTGCAGCACCATGAGTAAAACACATATTCTTACGTGAAAAAGATTGATCTTTCCACTCCTGCGTCTTTTTGTACCACTTATAATTTGTACCACTTATAAGGGCGGAAAAAAAGATACGAAGGCCAGACTGAATGGCATTTTTCGCGCCATTTGGAGAGTACAATATGCGCGTGGCAAAGTGTAGAATCACACTACGCGTTGGGACATGCGTTTAAGTGAAAATAAAAACCAAACTAGTTTTACTAGTTAGAAATGGTTTCAAGATGTGCATTACTGCTACAAGTTTTGCATTTTTGATGGGTGAACGTTCAATGAGATGGCGGCTAGCCATGATTGACTTGAACCGTAAATGATGTCAGTGTGTTCTATTTATAAGCCTTTTGTCCACTCGAAACAGCCGTGGTAGGTGAATACGTCCTCCCGCTTGCCTTCATTCATGTACGTGATGCTTATGCCATCGACGTAAGGACCGTCGATCGTTACTGGTTTGGGTGCATTAAAGGCTGAGAAACCGTCCGGACTTCCAACCTGGAACGCTTGGGATCTCCCACATACTTGTCGGAAGCTATTGCTCCCAGTGGGAACAGTAAAAGAACTGCATCATTGACAGGGCAAGCCCTTTTGATGTCGTACGACTTCAATTGATTCGGACACTTCTGATTCTTGTAGTCGAGCATGTCCAATGAGCTGACCAATTCCCATCCGTCAGCCGCTGTCGGAGGAAAGACCCTGCTCATGCAGTTTCACAGGGAAAAAACGCGTCGAATCTTATTTGATTGTGAGAACGATTTTACAATTGATTTATTTGATTTACTTATGATTTGAAATCAAATTAAGATTTAGTTAGATTCTGAATCACACGAATGATTTCGTGTTTGATTTTTTATCTGTTTTTGATTTCGCATAGATTTTTTATCCTTTGGCAAATCTAGTGTAGATTTTGAAAAGATTTTCTACTAGATTCTGCTTGGAAAATGTGCACAAAATCCTGTTTGATTATGCGCTGGATTATTCACATGATTAGCTTCAGATTGGGAATCAATGAGTGATTTTAAGAAATCCAACAAATAATTTTACAATACAGATGCCTACATATGATTTACTATATTATTATCAGTACATTTAGCCAGTCATTGATATACATGCAGCATACACAACAGTTCAACATAACTGCACACATTCATACATTGAAGTACATTGTTCAGTTACATCTCTGGTAGATTGGCAACATAATATGAAGATTTCTTCTCACCACGTACCAGGGTACAGCGACTGATATACCTTCGAGGACTAATGATCTTATCGCGTTGATAAAATGTATCGCTCACTAAATATAGGTTTGAGAATTTATCTTTCTCAGGTGTCTTAAACACCATCCAAGTTACATAAGCTAGTATTACATTTTGGAGGTTTCCAGTGTCACTTTTATGCTTGATGCATATTTGGAAGTAGAATCTCACAATCCCAAAGTAAGGATGCAGTTCATTGCTGTCATTCATTACAAACATTGCTTGTATCAATGCACCTCTATCAGTTGAATTATAATCAGATGAAAATAATTGTCCATTTACCCGGCACCTTCCAAATTTATCAATTCTTGGAAATACATGTACTTCATCGTTGAACAAGTTGGTACAAAATAGTGTGTTCTCCTGATAGAAACTGTCATCAACTTTAACTTTAATCTTGCTGGGATGCAGCAATTCAATTGGCCAGTCAATAACGTCACCACGATCAATTGCTCTATAATACTCAAACATGTCCTCCCTTATTTGGGTAAGTTCTTTCAAGTGTTTAAGTTCATTATACTTAATGGAAATATTTCTGTCCACACTAGTAAGTTCTATTAAAGCCTTAGACATAAATATTTCATCCATTGGTGTTAGAGGATCAGTATAACTGTTGAAACAGAACTGCTGTATTATTTTGTTTAATATTTGTATTTCAATGTTTCTGTTACTGTTTGGAATGTCTGCAAGCACTCCATTCATACGCTCATACCCAAAACACCAGTACCCATGTGGGGGGCCATAATCAGCAACAACATCAGGAAGGTGCAGTGCTAGATGGTAGTTAACTGAAACCTTCCACTTTCCATAGACCTTCTCAAATAGTTTGTGATGTTGGTGAAGTTTTGTATATAACATACATATGTCATCTTGGAGAAATGACGGCTTGATAATAATCTCTAAAATTTCACAGAGCAAGCAGAGACACTGATACTGGCTCACAGGAAGCAGCCCTGCAAAGCAAAGCCTGGCATAAATACATAGAAAGTTTTTCCACTGTTGTGCAGTCATGCCAGGAAGATCGTCCTCATCTTTAATGCCTGTGGGAATCCGTCCTACATCATATGGTACTTTGACATGTTTGAAGCGATCCTGGAACTGTAACTTCTTGTCTTTAGGTAGAGAAGAAAGGCACAATTTGATTTCGTTGTGTGCCATACCCAATAAGAATGTGTGCATAGGGTCCGTTATAGACATTCGTACAATATCAAAGTATGGTAGCCTTATAAGTTCACTATACCGAACCCCATTCTTTTTTTGAATAGAAAGGGCTTCGGTTTTGGATTTGGCAAGCAGATATTCTTTGGATTGTGAAGTTGTCTCCTCCTTTGTTCTGTTAGGTGCCACAATTGATGTCAAGTAACTCATGTTCCCTGATGACCCTCTCATTGAAGGTTCCCTCTCAGCTTTGAACTTGCATCGTGAGCAACCATAGTCTGCTTTGTGGCTAACAAACTGGGAAACTTTTCGTAATGCAGGCATATCTGCAGACAATGCAATAAGTGCAGCTTTTACTGTTTTGCCTTCAGGATGTAAAGGCAAGCCATCCCACAAGAGCAGCAAATCATCCACCAATGGCTTAAGAAATGTGTTAATGTTTCCTTTTGGTTCTGTTGGCCCAGGTATTATGCCTAAAATCATTGTCCATCTTTCCTTAAATCTCTCTGCTCTTGGTAAGTTTAGCACTGTCATCATCAAAGCAGCCACTTTATATTCAGATCTTTTGAATGGCTTAAACCAATCAACATTCAACATTAAACCAATGTTGTTTTGATTTGATAGAAATGGCACTGATGTGTCGAGAGGATTTTCAAGAAACTCCTTCCAAATTTCACCATCATACACATCTTGTTTTTCATCAGATGCTACTTCCCTGTTTTGTGATGTAGCCAAAAGTGTACAAAATGATTCATCACTGAACATAGCTTTTAGCCAAACAGAAGGTGGTATAAAGTGAAATGCTTTGTGATAGGACCATTTCTTCTGGGCAAATGCCAAACTTCTGAAATATCCTAGTTCATAACCACATTTTTTCCCAAAATGTACTGCATTGCAATATGTGATCCTTTGAGCTTCTTCCAGATTGTAAAGACAGTTACAAGTGTCATTAGGGCAAACAACAAAAACTGTTTTCTCTATTTTAGGCAATGCAACCACTTTCTGTAATGCATACAGTGACGTGGGAAATACAGCATGTAAAGGATGTGAGGTAAGCTTCAGTACTACTGATATTAGGCCACAGATGCATGCAGTAACTGGTTGTGTCAATCTGAAAATTATAGATATCCTTAAGAGCAAGGTACAAATCCATCTAAACATCATGGATGGAGATGTGATGTGTTGTAAGTTGCCTTGACTCTCATTACTGCTTTTGGAAGGATTTGCAGATTCAGAAATACTGGCTGAAGTTGCAGTGTCATCAACTGTCATGCATTTTATTAATAATTTTTGTTTACTGTGATATACTCACATACCTTGAAATGATTGTCTTTGGCATGAATACAGAACAGATTCATCATCATTTTCACCACAATCTAATTGAAATGCATGTTATGATCGATACATTATAATTGACATGAATAGTTAACATATGCAGCATATTTGAACATATATATTGTCATTGCTCATTGTTATAAAATTACCTGCATGCTCACCTTCTTCAATCACTTCCTCCTCTGTACAATCCTTTGCACAGTCCCCAGCATATGTAGAGACATTTTCAGCATCAACCACACAGCCCATTCCTTAAAAAGTAAAGCAACTCATTCAGTGATGTATTTCTTTTTTGTTCAATCCTCCTTGCATAACATTAACCTGCACTATATTAAGTTGCTCAATCTTTAGTCCTACATTTTAAAAGGTATCAGTAGCATTATATGAGCATGATTTATGGAGCGCTCTTTATGCTTGTCCTGAAAGAACCATACCTATATACATATACATGCTATTGTTCCTGATTCTTCTGCCTCACAGCAATTCAGTGGGAATTTTTCTAATCCAGTACCAGCAAAATCATCTTCATTCTCTAAATGAAAATTAATTGCACGCTAGGTTAGTAATTTGGTACGTTTCCATTCATGTACCTGAATCTGAGCATATGTCCAGATCATGCCTGCAGCCGTCATCCCCACATGATGCATTTGCCTGCAGTTGTGTTATTGAACTACTTTCATGATCAATATCCAATACAAGCCCACTGTTGTCTAAAGAATGCATGCATGATAGAAGTGCAGTGATTATCAACACGCAAGCGCGCTCAAATATATAAAACTTTACGATCAGCAATCACAGAAGTGCTTGAATTAGAATCCACCGTTGCGTTAGCGCATGCAGTTGTCGATGCTGTTTCTGGTACTGTAGCCTCACTTTCCACACCGTAAATCATCCGATGTCTTCGTACAGTCGAGTACGAAAAGGTATACCGTCGCTTGCACCTTGCACAATCGCACGAATGGAGATAGTTTTTCTTAGGCATTTTGCTTGGGTATCGCATTGAAAAAGGCGGGATTGCAGCAAGCTCATTAAATGTGCATTTATGCATTGTGAAACGTGACTGACACGTGTATGCTGACGCATAGTTTTTGCAACGCATGCACGTGTGCAATGTCTATCCAACAGTCTCGAAAGTCGGCTGGGGATTGATCTGCATTAAGGACGCAAGTAAGGGAATTGGAAGATAGGCTCGCCTTGCTCGAGAACGTCTTCGACCGTATTGATGAGATCGATAAGACCGTGAATGAACTCAAAACTACAATGAGGGATTGTACATGTAAGCTAGTTGTTTTTAAAGCGGTATTGTATAGACGAATTCATGCTTTTTTATAGTCAGCGCATCTAACTCGGATCGCGGGCGAAGTGACTCCCCTCGAGCGAAAGACGTTGTACCCTTGGTTAGTGTACAAATAATACATGTCGGCAATGAGCTGACATGCACATACGCATCTTCTGCGTTCTTGTGCAGACAATTTTACAGGACGCGTTCCACGAGAACAGTGATGAATTGGCAGAGGTGCTGCCCTCATGTGTGTGGTCAGACGTGAGTACTACGTTAAAGTCCAAGCTTCTTGAGTCAGTGCGGGGCCACCTCAGGCACAACAAGTACACTGTACCACCCGAGAAGAAGATTATGAAAAGAGTTAAGGTGTGTCAAGTTTAGTAAATATAGATTATGATTATGCTGAATCCCAAATATGCTTATTTATTATTATTTTTTATAATTATATGTATAGGACTACTATTCTAACAGACGATCTACTGTCCTTATGAAGGCCGACAGTTCCAAAGTAAGAAAACGCCGCTCTGAGTTAAAAAGAAGCCGATTGACTCACGTAAGTTAAATTCAGTGATTTTTTATACATGATATAAAATTAAATTCCTCTGCTAGGCTGCACGCGACAAAGCAGTCAAAGAGGCCTTGCAAAAAGGAGACGTACTACCGCAAGATACAGAAGAAATAAAAAAGCTGAGGGCTGCTGTCAAGCCTGCACTACTAGACAACGTACAAGATAGGGATCCACATGCAGAGGATGTGGATGAAGAAACTTTGCAAGCTTCTTTCCAAAAGGCGCGACTGAACAACATTGCAATCGCACGCGCTGCGTGTGGTGCAGGTACAAAGAGGACAGCACGAGCGGCCCAGCTTCCTGATCCAGATCCACATCTCAATCATGAGCGGCTCAGTTGTAACGTGGACTTGGCGGAACGTTCCTCGGAAGGCGAATCAGATGACTCAGAGAACTAGCTGAAGGATGAAATGCTTGCACAATGCATAGTTGAAACTGTAACATTTGTGCACGCGCATGTGATTTGAGCCCAAATCTGGTATAACTCCATTATTGAAAATGTTTATGATTTGCTACTGGATTTAAAGCTAGAATCGCATGCGAAATCGGTCGCTGATTGCTCGTTAGATTTTTCAGATGAATTTTGCATGAAATCATATACAAAACCCTATGAAATATCCTATTTGATTTATCAATGGATTAGATTAATGATTTTGAGTATTTATCAGATATAAAATCAAATACGGATTCATTATTGGATTCACGAACGATTTATCATCTGGAAGTCTATTCAATCCGATATGATTTAATTCCATGATTTGTATGAACAAATCTCGTGATAAATCTTTTTTGGATTTGACGCGTTTTTTCCCTGTGAGTTTTCCGTGTTCGTTATTAATACAAGAACCACCTTATATTTATAGTACATGTAATCGAAGGTGGTTCTGTGAACATGTAGACTATTGGAATAGATACATGTGTATTATACATGTATATACATCTATTCCAATAGTCTGGGGGAGTCGGTTCGATCGGGCATTTTTTGATGTAAAGGTTTTTAATCCTTACGCCCCCTCGAATCAAAAGACTCCTTTATCTGCATGCTACCGTAGCCATGAAAACGAGAAAAAGAGGAAATATGACCAACGCATCCGTGAAGTTGAACATGCCTCTTTCACTCCACTCATTCTCTCTTGCACTGGTGGCCTTGGGCCTCAAGCCACGACAAGCTATAAGCGTCTGGCCTCTCTGCTCTGTACTAAATGGAACCAGGCCTATAGCCTAACCATCATGTGGTTGAGATGCCGCCTTGCCTACTCATTACTGCGAAGTTCAGTTATGTGCATTCGAGGGGCACGCTCTCACCTTGGCCATTATACGTCTGCTACGCAACCTCTTCTTGACCTGGTGTCAAGGGAAGCCCTTCTACTTGCACAATAGACTCTCATATTTTGTTTCCTTTCGTTTTTATGTGAATATCTGCATGACAAGTTTCTGTAAAAAAATAAATAAATAAATAAAAAGTCTACATGTTCACATAAGTACGCGTAATAACAGATATACTTGCGTAGTTCTTAGTGAGCGATGGATATTCATACTGCAAGCATTGTAGTATCCACGTCGTGCAAGCTGAAAATGACATAAAAATTTGTGTATTTCGGTATTAATATGCGGGGTACATGTGCTCGCAACTCTGACTTGGCCGCGCACGGCTTTAAATTGATGGCATAGTACAGTTCAGTCCGAACCCACGGCAGCCCAGCCTTGGACTACAATGCCATTGTTCTTAGAACTGATTGATGAACTTCAAAACAATGTACATAGCATATGTTGTCATACTATTCAGTATTTCCTTGTTTGCTACTACCTTGAATGACATGTACATATAGTATAAGCATACATCTATTCTAATAATCTACATCTTTTGATTATGAGCAATTCTTGATACTGCATGACGCATAATTAGAGACGAAATAACAAAACTGTCGCGCAATTCGTTTAATTTTCAAGAAAAGACTGCTATAGCGTCGGGTAAATTTGTTGGCTCATGCAGTTTTCCGTGCTACCTCGTTACTCGTACATGCATAAAAACGAAATGGACTGAAGAAGGATTAATTACTGTTTTTTCCCTCTCCCAACTGGTACTTTAATTCGATGGCATATACTGTATGTAACGACATTCTATTATGTTAGTCGGAACCCACGGCAACCGTGTCTTGGCCTATAATGGCATTGTCCTTTCAACTGATTGATGAACTTCAAAACAATGCACAAAGCATTATGATTGTACCCTACTCATGCGGTTTTCCGTGTTTGTTATTAATACAAGAACCACCATGAATTACATGTAATATACATCTATTTCAATAGTCTACATGTTCTCATGAGTACGCGTAATAACAGACATACTTGCGCAGTTCTTAGTGAGCGATGGATATTGAGATTATTCATATTGCAAGCATTGTAGTTTTCAGCACCTTTATATGCACACCTCACACGAGGGATAACCTATAAGGCCGTAGGACCAGGTCAGGCATTCGAACTATGGCCTGACCAAATTTCGACAAAGATCCACGCGTCGTGCTGAAAATGGCATAAAAATTTGTGTATATCGCTATTAATATGCGGGGTACATGTGCTCGCAACTCTGATGTGGCCTCGCACGGCTTTACATTGATGGCATAGTACAGTTCAGTCCGAACCCACGGCAGCCCAGCCTTGGCCTACAATGCCATTGTTCTTAGAACTGATTGATGAACTTCAAAACAATGTACATAGCATATGTTGTCATACTATTCAGTATTTCCTTGTTTGCTACTACCTTGAATGACATGTACATATGGGGAATTTCATGAGAAAAGGGACCTTATGGATATATAAATCATAAATGTATAAAACACAATAAATCGTGTGCGTTTTTGATGCGCTATATCTTCCGAACGATTAGTGCTATTCTCTTGAAATATTCAACCCTTACTGGTACACCTATTGCCTACATGCGTAGCATTTTTTCATATTCAACACTCTTTCCATCCCATATGTGTGGTGGACAATAACCCCACGGGGTAAATATTTAAGAATCTTCATAGCCGAGCATGATACAGACTCCAAGTTCGCCATGCGCACGTAGGAGTCCTCCTCCTACTGTATTCTCCAGATCGTTTGAGTTTTTCTTAGCCGTTATGGAAATACAGACGACTGAAGTTGAACTTCTTTTCAGCGCCATTTCGCATTATTGCGGCGATGTATGACATCACGTAGGAGTGATGTCATACTTACGTCTTCATTATCGTCGTTACTTATTTGCTTTGGGCACGAGACTACCTGCTCCGTTATTAATAAACTCATTGACGCTTAGTAAATTAATACGAGACTACAGCACTTGCTTGCTTTTGTGTAGTGCAGTCACTGCTAGATAATTATGTATCGTTTCATGAATACACGCCACGGGAATATAGTCTTGGAGGATTGAAACGACGTCCACAGGCCAGCCAAGCCTCCTGTTCTTCGTCACGTGATCCGAATGCCAGTGTTGAACAGGTACTGTATGTGTATTCTTTCATCACAGCTAGGTCGGGCATACCGAGGACATGCAGCACGTACGTATTTCAACCTAATAGAATGCCACAAACACGTTCACTGTGCATACATGTACGTATACACACCTCGTGCATTTGCATTACATGTACTAGTGTGTACCATGTCCCGTGTCTTCCTTCTTGAAATGGTCACACGAGAGCCCAACTGGTTTACGGATCAATCATAACAATTCGTGACCCAATGGTTGACATGCAAAGTGTGTGATGTATAAGTTTCATATAAGGGTGTTGGTTATTTGCAATACATGTTCCGTGTATTGCAGCATGGCTGTGTGTATGTAGGGCTCTGCATGTGTGTACATGTGCATATGTGAGAATATTTGTTTATGTACAGGTATTGGTCAATGTATAAGTACTTGTGAATATGAAAGTATGAGTATATGCCATTGTGTGTATGTAAGAGTAGAGTACTGTATGTGTATATGTGTGTGTGTGCATGTAGGAGTATACAACTGTAGGAGTACTTTATGTGTATGTGTGTATGTGCAGGTATCTGTGAATGTAGGTATATGTATGTAGTACGTATATGTATGTGTGAGTACTGTAGGAGTATGTGTGGATGTATTTGCGTATCAGTGTACAATGTATTAGTATATGTGCATGTACAATACGTGTGTATGTCCAGTTATGTGTGATTATGTGTATATGAAGGAGTATGTATGTATGGATGGATGTACAAATTATTTGTGTATGTAGATATGTGTTGTAGGAGTATGTGTATATACCTGTATAGAAGTGTGTGTATATACAAGTGTGCGCATGTAGGAGCATTTGTTAACGTAGGAGTATGTTTGTCATTGTGTGTTAGAAGCATGTACTGTATGTGTATTTGTATACATCTGTGTATGTACATGTAGGTGTATGTGTGTGTGTACAAGTATTTGTGAATGTAGGTATATGTGTGTACGTATAAGTATTTGTGAATGGAGTATATGTGTGCATGTGTACTCTAGTAGAATGTGTGTATATAAAAGTGTGTGTATGTACAAGTGTATGTGCATGTAGGGGTATTTATGTATGTATGTATGAGTACATGTGGATGTATGGGAATGCATGTTTGTATGTAGGAGTATGTAAGAGTACTGTTGGAATTTATGTGTATGTACAAATATGTGTGTATGTATACTGTATGTGTGTTTGTACGAGTATGGGTAAATGTATGTGTCATGATTTGTGACTTGTTCACTTTATGCTGGTTTAGGATCACAAACTGGAGGGGATTGGGGAGAATCACAGCATGTGAAGGCGTGAAGCTCACTTGTAGTCTGAAGGATAACCCTACTGCTAACCTTCAGGCACCACCTCCTCCCCCCTACCTGTGGCATTCAGCTACTCGCCAGCAATAGCAAAGGTTTGGTTGTGGTATCAGGTGTCGTACAAGTATCCCCTGACTGGGTAAGCACGTGTTCAACTGAATTCAAACTCTGCAAATAATCGCCACTCTCCTAGTGACATCAACTGTTTATCCATTGCTTTGTGTACTGTATGTCCTTGTGATTCATGTGTGTAATGAATAATTTGTGTCACCTACCTCAACGATCTTTGGGTAGGGGTGAACGGTAACTCAAGCATGTCTTGTTTACCTTGGCCATGACAATTGTACACTTGATGTACATGTATGATACTTAACGTCTCACATGTGGTACAGCATGTCAAGCTTACTGATGTATGCTATTGTGTACTAACTGCATGATGCATTTGGGTAACATACAGTATAAATCATACACACTGCATGTATGAACCTACACCAAAGTGAATCCACAAGCTACCACACTATACACATCAGCTTTGTTCACTTCCGAGGTTCCATTATTCGTTCACATTCCTCACTGTTTGGGAAACTTATTTCCCAGATACGAGGATCGCTATCTGGGGGGGCATACAGATATTTGTGTCTGCACACTTTCTTCATGTGGTCACGTTGATTGGCATGGATGCCATCTTCAGCTGCAAACCACTGGAGAAGGTGACAAGGATATTATAGAAGAGAAAGTGGTAGGGGAAAAAAATCATACATGGACACTGAAGCAGATAACTGTTATACATGTACATGTAAGTGAACCTGTTAATGGCATCATAGTGATGTCATGAAGGTCCTAAAATTCTGCCTCAATGAATTTATACACATACCTTTCTACACTCAGGACATGGCTTAGCATGAAGCTTGTCCCTATCACATTTTTTACGTATAGTTGCAGCAAACTTGTACGCAGGAAGACCTGCACGTTTTGCAACTGTCTGAGCATATCTATATGTGTACAAAAAATTTTGAATGTTGTGCATTCAATATATTCTCATCAACGTTATGTAGCTCACTTATTCAGTGAGTCCTGTCCATGTTCTATTGTAGCCAAATCTTCCATTTCCCTTTCTCCCATATCTGCATGAGGAAGGTCCTCCTCTTCCTCTGTATCTATGTCCCCCTCTGTGAATAATAGTGGACTGTACACTTGTGTACATTGCACTATAGGGATGACTGAAACAGAGGTAGGTGGTTCTGCTGGATGTGAGTAGCTGTCTATCCTTGGAGATGGGGGTTGGGACTCAAAGTCGTTTAGCAAACACTGGCTATCACTTGATGGTATGCCCTCTATCACAACTGGTCGAGCCTGGTCACTGAGACCCTCATGACATGTGTTCCCTTGGTATTGCAGTGTAAATAACAGTTTACAATGCAAAGAGCACAGTTTACAAACCACACACACACACACACACACACACACACACACACACACACACACACACACAAACACATGTACAATCACACAAACACACACACACAAACAAACACACACACACCACAAACACGCACACACACACACACACACACACACACAAACACACACACAAAAACATGCACACACACAAACACACACAAACCGGCCAATAGATGTGTGTTTTTCTCATTGCCTGATTAAGTGTTAGTAGTGCATGAAAAGCACATGGAACACATACCTGTACTCATGGGATCATGATTGCAACATGCACACTGTTCTTTCCATTTGTCAATTTTTGGCACATCCAATCTAAGTAGAACGGAGAATGCTTGTACTGATTTGATGTACCATACCAATGAGATCAAGTTGAAGCTACTACTGTGGCTAACCTAGCAATTTCTGCTTCCAGATTTGTGATTTTGGTTCTCAGTTGTTCAATAATGACCTTCTGATGTTCGATTTCTTTCTTCAGCACTATATACAAGACGTGTAATATTGAGACTGAGGGCTTTGCTCGAATTTGATTCTATCAATATCATTGTTCTATAAGCCTTACAGTGATTACTTGAAGATTCATTCAGTGTCTGTTTTAATGCGATCCCAAGAAGATCCAATGCACGCTCGATATAATTGGCGGTGTTCATGCTTCGCAACAGAAGTAGAAATGTCAACAATTTTACAGTAGCGGAGACTTTTACCATGCAGCTCACGTTCGAAGGGAAACGACTTGACACAACTGTTGGTGTTCATAGCGTGACCTCAGTGTTTTCATGCATGTATTCGTGAATACAATCACGACTGGCCTTTAACAATTGCTATTGACAGTTGTTTTCATACAGCGACCTGGAAGCTTTCAGTCATGAATAATAAGTGATTTGTACAAGGCCAGTGCACAATAATCAATATGGATACATGAAGCGCAGATCGCTATATGAACACCTAGGTTTCTCGCTATATTAATTTCTCCCAACTAGTTACCTATTCGGAGCGCTGCATGTACCGCAGTACGATCCTCTCCCTCCGCAACAATGTATGATACAAAAATTCATGCAAATCACATACATTAATAAGGTTCCCCAACTAAGCGCCAATTTCCGGTCTGAAACTATACCCTTTTTTGCTTTCATTAGCGAGGACACGGTAAGCGACATGCATGCTATGCGTATGCTGCAATAGATATGTATTTTCCCGTACTGAATACTTGGTCCCATGCGGACATGATAACTATCAAACCGAAATTCGCGGTCACCATTGCCTATGTATTCATACTTATGTCAAAGTGTTGTATTATTTTGTCATGAAATGCAAAGCAAGTTCGTTTATTCCACTACAAGTGTGCATACAATTTTCCGGCTCCCCTTTCTCATGATTCGTTGCAATTTTATGGTGGCTCTTTGCGTCGTTATTGACACATTATACTGTACACAGTTGTAATGCCAAAGTGTTCGTCCAATAGCATGATTATCATTTAACTGCCTTGATGTTGAAACTTTTGTCTCATCTTTGCACCAAAGGATGCAATGTCACAGGTGGGAGAAGAATTGAACGAACTATCAGACAACTTAATACAAGCGCAGCTTGAAAAGAAGGAAGAGTGTGAGTGGGAGTCAGAGGAGTGGGACAAGTCTGAGGAGGAGTGGGAAAGTTCTGACAAGGAGTGGGAGGAGTCTGACAAGGAATGGGAGGAGTCTGACAAGGAGTGGGAGGAATCAGACAAGGAGTGGGAACAGTCTGACAAGGAATGTGAGGAGTTGGAAGAGGAGGGGATGATGGAGCATGAACAGTTTTGTGAGGAGGAGGAAGATTTGGGAAAGGAATATTGGAAGGAGAATTTTGATGAGAGTGATGCATCAGAAGATCTGGATTGTGAAAGAAGCACAAGTAAAGGAAAAAGCAAAAAGAAGACGTTCCTGAATCTTTACATTACAAAAGGGGGCTGTTGTGGAAAGAACTGCCTAGCAAAGGATACAGAGTTGTCATGGAAAAGAGCACATGCTTTACATGCCTTAGATACCAAAACCAAAAAGGCTGTAATCCTTGGAATGCTGGCAATGATAAGGGATGATTCTAGTTGCAATCGTCAAGGTGAACAACGTGTCCGCAATACCTTCAGGTATCGCCTTAGCTGGTCACATCCCATTTGTAGGGATGCATTTTGTGCAGTCGCTGGTATCGGCATCAAGTGTCTCAAATTGTGGCAGAGTCAGGTGGGGTCTGAATCAGACGTGAAATGTGTTGAACATGGAAATACTGGCAGATCCCCTCATCATGCATTGTCACATGATGACACTTGCAAAGTTGTTCATTTTATCAAACAGTATGCCAACACAAATGGATTACCTGATCCTGGTCGTTTGAAGGGTAAACACCGAAACATTATCCTGGACAGCAGTAATAGTATGCAAACCGTTTACAATGAATATCGACGAGCTCTGACTTCCACACTATCACCATCACCACCTCTCCGACCTTCTCATTACCTTACCCTTGGTCTGAAGAGGCAATATTCTCTCCTAAATGATCCACCAACACCTCCTCCTCCACGTCCTCCAGTGGAATATGTATGCTACAATACATTTGCAGCACTTTGGCACAAACATTGCCCAGACATAACACAACAGGCATCACGCAGCGACCTTTGTGACACTTGTGATAAGATTCTGGTCACACTGCGTCACAGTATGTCAGATGAACAGAGAAAAAAGCTGAACCAGACGTACAACAAGCATCGTGACTCTGCCAAGCTTTTACGTGACCACTACATAGACAACATTGCCACAGCTGAACGAGAATGGAGAATGCTGAGCCAGAGGGATCGTGACCAAGTCCTGCAAAGCTTTACATCACCACGCCCCCTTACAACACCTATGTTGGATATTCAAATGCAGTACTCATTTGATTATTGCCAGCAAGTGGCCATCCCTTATAGCTCACAGCAACGAGGTCACTACTTCTTCAGGACGCCACGGAAGGTACAGGTATTTGGTGTGTGCTGTGAGCCACTCAAAAGACAAGTATTCTTTCTTATTGACGAGGCAGAGAAAATAGGTAAGGGAGCAATGTCAGTTGTAAGCCAAGTACATGCCTTTTTGAAGCTTCATAGTGTAGGAGAAAAATGTGTAACACTACAGGCAGACAACTGTGTGGGCCAAAATAAAAACTCTACTATGTTGTGGTACTTGGCATGGCGAGTTATAACAGGTCAGCATGACAGAGTTGAACTTAATTTCATGCTACCTGGTCACACAAAATTTGTGCCAGATTCCTACTTTGGAATATTTAAAAAACACTACCGACAACAAGACCATGTCGATGATATGTCTGATCTTGTTGAGTGCGTGAAGAAGTGTGGGTGCAATGTGACCTGTGTGCCACAGCAGTACCAGAATTGGGTATATTACAACTGGAATGCTTTTCTGGACCAGTGGTTTGTACGTCCAGCTGGGTTTTCCATCTATCACACTTTTATTTTTGACAAAGAACATCCGGGTATAGTTAAAATGAAATTGTGGCCAGATCAAGTACCAAGAGATATGTCATTACTTAAAGATGGGGTTACAGTCAGCAGCATTCAATACGCATACAGAGATGGGACAATGCCACGTGTTGTGTTACCCAAAGGCTTGACACAGCAAAGAGCACAGTATCTGTGCTCACATATGCACATATGCACATATGCACATGTGCACATATCACATATGCACATGTACACACATGCAGAGCCCTACATACACACAGCCATGCTGCAATACACGGAACATGTATTGCAAATAACCAACACCCTTATATGAAACTTATACATCACACACTTTGCATGTCAACCATTGGGTCACGAATTGTTATGATTGATCCGTAAACCAGTTGGGCTCTCGTGTGACCATTTCAAGAAGGAAGACACGGGACATGGTACACACTAGTACATGTAATGCAAATGCACGAGGTGTGTATACGTACATGTATGCACAGTGAACGTGTTTGTGGCATTCTATTAGGTTGAAATACGTACGTGCTGCATGTCCTCGGTATGCCCGACCTAGCTGTGATGAAAGAATACACATACAGTACCTGTTCAACACTGGCATTCGGATCACGTGACGAAGAACAGGAGGCTTGGCTGGCCTGTGGACGTCGTTTCAATCCTCCAAGACTATATTCCCGTGGCGTGTATTCATGAAACGATACATAATTATCTAGCAGTGACTGCACTACACAAAAGCAAGCAAGTGCTGTAGTCTCGTATTAATTTACTAAGCGTCAATGAGTTTATTAATAACGGAGCAGGTAGTCTCGTGCCCAAAGCAAATAAGTAACGACGATAATGAAGACGTAAGTATGACATCACTCCTACGTGATGTCATACATCGCCGCAATAATGCGAAATGGCGCTGAAAAGAAGTTCAACTTCAGTCGTCTGTATTTCCATAACGGCTAAGAAAAACTCAAACGATCTGGAGAATACAGTAGGAGGAGGACTCCTACGTGCGCATGGCGAACTTGGAGTCTGTATCATGCTCGGCTATGAAGATTCTTAAATATTTACCCCGTGGGGTTATTGTCCACCACACATATGGGATGGAAAGAGTGTTGAATATGAAAAAATGCTACGCATGTAGGCAATAGGTGTACCAGTAAGGGTTGAATATTTCA
This sequence comes from Ephydatia muelleri, assembly GCA_013339895.1. Classification (NCBI taxonomy): domain Eukaryota; kingdom Metazoa; phylum Porifera; class Demospongiae; order Spongillida; family Spongillidae; genus Ephydatia; species Ephydatia muelleri. Next base: position 5,120,224 of record JABACO010000002.1, on the reverse strand, counting down.
AGAGAATAGCACTAATCGTTCGGAAGATATAGCGCATCAAAAACGCACACGATTTATTGTGTTTTATACATTTATGATTTATATATCCGTAAGGTCCCTTTTCTCATGAGATTCCCCATATAGTATAAACATACATCTATTCTAATAATCTACATCTTTTGATTATGAGCAATTCTTGATACTGCATGACGCATAATTAGAGACGAAATAACAAAACTGTCGCGCTATTCGTTTAACTTCCAAGAAAAGACTGCTATAGCGTCGGGTAAATTTGTTGGCTCATGCAGTTTTCCGTGCTACTTCGTTACTCGTACATGCATAAAAACGAAATGGACTGAAGAAGGATTAATTACTGTTTTTTCCCTCTCCCAACTGGTACTTTAATTCGATGGCATATACTGTATGTAACGACATTCTATTATTTTAGTCGGAGCCCACGGCAACCGTGTCTTGGCCTTTAATAGCATTGTCCTTTCAACTGATTGATGAACTTCAAAACAATGCACAAAGCATTATGATTGTACCCTACTCATGCGGTTTTCCGTGTTTGTTATTAATACAAGAACCACCATGAATTACATGTAATATACATCTATTTCAATAGTCTACATGTTCTCATGAAGTACGCGTAATAACAGACATACTTGCGCAGTTCTTAGTGAGCGATGGATATTGAGATTATTCATACTGCAAGCATTGTAGTTTGCAGCACCTTTATATGCACACCTCACACGAGGGATAACCTATAAGGCCGTAGGACCAGGTCAGGCATTCGAACTATGGCCTGACCAAATTTCGACAAAGATCCACGCGTCGTGCTGAAAATGGCATAAAAATTTGTGTATATCGCTATTAATTTGCGGGGTACATGTGCTCGCAACTCTGATGTGGCCTCGCACGGCTTTACATTGATGGCATAGTACAGTTCAGTCCGAACCCACGGCAGCCCAGCCTTGGCCTACAATGCCATTGTTCTTAGAACTGATTGATGAACTTCAAAACAATGTACATAGCATATGTTGTCATACTATTCAGTATTTCCTTGTTTGCTACTACCTTGAATGACATGTACATATAGTATAAACATACATCTATTCTAATAATCTACATCTTTTGATTATGAGCAATTCTTGATACTGCATGACGCATAATTAGAGACGAAATAACAAAACTGTCGCGCTATTCGTTTAATTTCCAAGAAAAGACTGCTATAGCGTCAGGTAAATTTGTTGGCTCATGCAGTTTTCCGTGCTACTTCGTTACTCGTACATGCATAAAAACGAAATGGACTGAAGAAGGATTAATTACTGTTTTTTCCCTCTCCCAACTGGTACTTTAATTCGATGGCATATACTGTATGTAACGACATTCTATTGTTTTAGTCGGAGCCCACGGCAACCGTGTCTTGAGCTATAATGGCATTGTCCTTTCAACTGATTGATGAACTTCAAAACAATGCACAAAGCATTATGATTGTACCCTACTCATGCGGTTTTCCGTGTTTGTTATTAAAGTTCATCAATCAGTTGTAAGGACAATGGCATTGTAGACCAAGACAGGGGTGTCGTGCATGTGGCTCGCACTGAACTGTACTGAGTGCCGGAATGTTGATACACTATGCTATCAATTTAAAGCCGTGCGAGGCCAAATCAGAGTTGCGAGTAGTAACATACAACACATACATGTACATGTAATCTGTTTCGTTTTAATAATGATATTATGATCAAATGGTACAACTGTGCATTAATATAGTCGTTACATACTGTATCGTAAATTTTTACTGATGATAGAATCAGAATTAGAAGCTTACAATAGTAGCAACAATCAACAGTTACAGAGCTTTCACTACCGCAACTAGTTGAATTGCGGGTAAAAAAACACCGGTATACACAAAATTTTATGTCGCTTTGAGCCGTTTCACGCACGAGGTGGATCTTGGGCGAAAATAGGTCAGGCCATAGATCGAATTCCTGACCGGCTCCTACGGCCCTTATAGGACATCCCTCATGTTCTTGTTTCGGAAGAAGAAATGTATATATAGTGCTTCAATAGGCCTTATAAAAATCAGCTCACAACTGGAAAAACACACAGCCTCAATCGACAAACAGTATGCTGGGAACAGTCCTCTTTCTAAGCAGCGCTGGGTTTCTGCTATGCGGCGCATCGAGATCACCGCCACGTTAGTTCAACTTTTTATTGACGTGATCAATACTGTAATCGGCATCATTCCAACAGCTCCTCTGCCCACTGTCTTTCCTCCGACAGCGGCTGACGGATGGGAATTGGTCGGCTCATTGGACATGCTCGACTACAAGAATCAGAAGTGTCCGAATCAATTGAGGTCGTACGACATCAAAAGGGCTTGCGGAAGAATGGCCGGTCAATTATGCAGTTCTTTTACAGTTCCCACTGGGAGCAATAGCTTCCGACAAGTATGCGGGAGATTCCGAGCGTTCCAGGTAGGAAGTCCGGACGGTTTCTCAGCCTTTAATGCACCCAAACCAGTAACGATCGACGGTCCTTACGTCGATGGCATAAGCATCACGTACATGAATGCAGGCAAGCGGGAGCACGTATTCACCTACGCGGGCAGCGTCATTGAGAACAGCGCTAATGGCAATGCAAACGTGTGTCCGTGTGCCGGAGGAACACCAGTACCGCTGTTCGTTAGGAACGCCGACCACTACTGCGAGTCTGGCAATCCAGGCAGCACATGGTCCCCTAACCTGCTTTACTGCGATCCACTGTGGGACGGAGAAGAGTGTCGATACGCTGAGGAGACGTGCTGCCATGCTCCGCACCAACCGTGGTTCTGCAGGACCCTCGCGAGACGTGTAAGCTCTGACCTGGAGGTCCGTCTCTGTGGCGACGAAGGAGTAGACAACGAAGACACTGCGCTGGAGTCGTATGAGTTGTACGTGCGATAGGCACATAAGCTCGTCCCGCGCAAGAAGATTGCATGCAGTAGTGACATTTTAGTTACAAGTAGTTAGGTGCTTTCTGAGCATGCACTAAGGCGTGTAGCCATGTCATGTAGTTATATTTCCCGAGCTAGTGTATATACTTGACAACCGAACTACATTGGAAGATTGGACTACTTGTGAGGGAGGGCGCGCGTGTGTGTGTGTGTGGGTGTGAGTGGTAATGCCTGTGGTAATCTTATCTGACATCCATGGGAGGAGCTACACCTCTATGTACATGTAATGGGCTTTATCTGTGTACAGTACATGTACTGTAGGCGCATGTGCTTCCATACACTCATTTACTTGTTGAAATATGGGTTGATGTCGATGTACATTGTAATGTGCTCTTCCCTAGACCATATGGAGGAGCTTACAGCCACTCCCCCATACCCCAGCTGGAGCAGGACGTGGGCATGGGTCATTTGTTCACCCCCCCCCTCCCCCCCACAAACAGGAAATCCAGAATAACCGTTGCCGACTTATCACCACTCCCACAAAATACAATGACATTTTACTTCATTGTATATGGCCCACTTTTTGTCATCCTCCAACTTAGAGGGCTTTCTATTTGCTGCCAAACCATCAGTAAAGTCACGAATGCAACTGCCTTGGATTCAACCATCATTTTACTATCTACTAGCTGATCCTGGGACTTCAGATCGCGCACGCAACAAAACAGCATACTATCCAACTAAAATCTGTCTTAAACGATGCCAATACCGAAACTGTTTCCCGCATTCGAAATCGGACACGGTAGTTATAGAAAAGGGATCATGTTATACGTACACACCGAATTTCAGCGCAATCCAGCATGAAATCCCCTAAAAACTACTTATTTCGGGTAGTTACTGAAAATGAAACGTTATGCAATGAGAAAGTCACGTGAGCAGTTGTGGTTTTGTATTTTTAATACCAAATGATGCATAAACAATATTCCGTAATTAGATTTTGGATTTTAAAAAGTCCACTCAAATGTAAAAGTGATGTAAATTTAAATAATAAACTAGCATGTTATGCACTGTATGCTATTAAAAAGATTTTACAAAACTATATGATCATCTAATTATTACATCCCACCTCCCAATAGTTAGATTCCCTTTGTGGGAGTGAAGATCATAGTTTGGATACAAGTAAAACTGTCTAAATTGTACAAGAAAGAGCCTCTAAACTCTTATAAAAAGTGCGTAAATGCTGCTGCTTATAAACTAGCTCTTGGCAATCCCACTTTGCTTTGTAACAGTAATGAACTGTTTGCTAATGTACGTAAACGAGTTGATGGTTACCAATTTAAAAAGGGACAATCTCGATCTATTCAAGTGGTACCTCCTACTGAAAATTCAATTGCTAAAAGTCAGAAGTTAGATTCATATAATCGTGTTCAACAAATGCTTGAGCTGCAAGTAAGATAAATGACATTGAGATCTCTATTTACTTTAAGGAAAGCAGCTGTAGTGTCTCTGAGCATGCAAAGAACTATAAACGTTGTGACGAGCTTATGGAAGAAATACGATCATTAAAATTGGAAAAGAATGTACTACAAACCGAATTAAAGAAAAAATAAAAAGTTATATGAGAAAATCATCTTCTGAATCAGAGTTATCAGGATCATCAAGTAGCAGTTCCTCTTCATGCATACAATCACCTGCAGCAAGCAATGAACATACCCCTTTTTACAAGGGCCTCCCTCCATCCTGAATGTATCATTCCTAACGTTTGCAGGGAGGCCGAACTCTGCAATTTTGCATAAATTTATGAAATATCAATCTGAAGGGGCAACCTATTCAACTCCAGGTAAGGGTATATATATTTCTTCTGCTTAGACTTAAATTTGTATGAGTATTGCCAAGCTATGGCAGTATATTGTGAGATGAACCATAATGTTTGTAACCGAGACTGCAGTAGAATAATAAAAGCAGCTCAAATAATAATGGAAAATGGTATCTGCTCCCTAGCACATGTTGCTAAAACTGTGCATCCAAAGGTAGTTTATCAATCTGAAAATGCAAAACAAATTTTTTTGAAAATGCCTTTGGTAATAATTTGTACAAGTTCCTCAAACAGTGGGAAGTGTGAACTTTTAGTGCAGGAGTATATTCCTGGCACTGACTACATTAAGGTTGCTTTTATGCTAGAGCGTATCACACAACAATCTCAGAGTTCACAAAGTATAAGCAAAACAGAATGAAAAAAAACTGCTCAGTCTTGGTCAAACAGAATACAAACATATGTGTTTGTCCTAAGTGTATTCGAAGTACTTTGTCTTTCTGCTAAGTGTGCAAAAAATCATTATGGTATGACGCAGCGGACAGCTAGAAAAATCTATTCGTGACATGCAGACAGTTAGAGAATGTATTGACCAGATTAGCATTCTAAAAGAAAGGTCACTCTTAGAGGCAATTGGACTTGAAGTGAATTGTCAAAGTGAAAGTGACAAGGATAGTGACAATGATGATGTTCGTGAGGACAGTGAAGCCATCAGTGACTGTGATGTTTGTGAGGATAGTGAAGTCATCAGTGATAAAGTTGGCACAAGGGGTGATAGTGATGTTTGTGAGGATATTGAAGTTCAGAAGCGTAGGGATGTAAACAGGATTGGGGGGGGGCCCAAAGGGTGTGTCTAATATAAATTCAGCATACTTTATACACATAATGCCCAAGATTAGGGGGGCCAAGGCACCCTCTGCCCCCCCCCCCCCCCCCCCTCCCTGGTTCCTACACCATGAAGCTATCAGTGATAAAGTTGGCACAAGGGGTGATAGTCTTGTTGAAGTCATCAGTAATATCATTGGCACAAGGGGTGATAGTGATGTTGAAGTCATCAGTGATAAAGTTGGCACAAGGGGTGATAGTGATGTTGAAGTCATCAGTGATAAATTTGGCACAACATCACTATCATCCCTTGTGCCAACATTATCACTGATGACTTCAACAATATCACTATCACCCCTTGTGCCAACGTTATCACTGATGACTTCAACAAGACTATTACCCCTTGTGCCAACGTTATCACTGATGACTTCAACAAGACTATTACCCCTTGTGCCAATGTTATCACTGATAACTTCACTATCCTCACAAACATCACTACCACCCCTTAGTGAGGATAATGAAGTTATCTGTGATAAAGTTAGTACAAGGGACAGAGATAAGGACAGTGCAATTAGTGATGATCAGACCAGCTTAGGTGATGCTAGAGAATGTTCTAACACTGCAGTGTCACTTCCAATAGATAGAAACTGTCTAATTCAGGAGGTTATACTATCCAATTGTAACTGGTTCCAGTTTTGTGATGCGATAGAAGAACAATGTGGGATCGAATTTGCTTCAGCTCTTGACACAGTTTACGATAGCCTAGTTTCTTCCAATGAGCTAGATGATGGCATGATGCACAGAAAGCATTGCTTAAGCTATCTCACATCAAGTATGTGTGTATGACAGGGCCTTTAGTTGTCAACTCTATGAACGGAAGCCTCAGCTCTAAATGGATTAATAGTGTCAGATTCTGAAAATGAAAATGCTGAAGAGTTTGTAGGGTTAAAAGATTTGATTGACATTCGAGTCAAAGCACTAGTGTCTAGGTGCCGAGATGTCATTCAAAGACCTAAAGCACAAAAAGATTTCTGAAGGACACTTTCTGTGCAGGAAAAAGAGCAAGCGTATTAGTACAATTCTATCTGAATGTAAGGACATTGGAAGGGTTATTGAAGAATTTGTACAAGAGAGAATATGCATGGCAGCGTATAGGGGTACTGACATTTGATGGCAATACCAAAGTGAAACAAAAGGCTACATATACTGCTATAAAACAACATCTTGAGCAAGTATACAAACGAAAAAAATGGATATGGTACTATAGTGCAGTTGTGTGTGGCTAGGAACAAACGAAGAGTTTCAGCAAAACGCTACAAAGGTATTGCACAGGTAACATCTCATCGCGCAAGGAAAGGGTTTCAACTGAAATACAACCCTGATAGTCATTGGAGTGCAGCACTCTATAGAGATCTAAATCATTTACAATACACTGGGAATAATTGAATATCAATAGGGATGATGCTGCAGGGTTTAGACGACACAATGGCAACTCATAGACTTCATAGAACACTGACTGTCCAGGGACATGACTCCGTGACTACATACATGTATACAAATTATGTAAATAAGTATCCTTCTACACTTCAAACTACATCTTACAATTTTACTGGTACCAAAACAATGCCAGAACTATGTGCTGGGGTAGCTAAAGCTACTGCTGTGTATTCTAAAAACCCAACACAACATGCAGCAGATCTTAGAATGTTAGAAAATTGTGAATCAATGTCATAGGCTTTTATAAACCCTGCACCAAAGCAAATAGAATGTATTAGAGTTGATGGTGCTAGTGATGAAAGCCCTAGTCATGAAGAGGTGCAGTTTCTATGGACAGAAAGGCATTTTGAAAAACGAAGTATTGCTACTTTAGTAAGTGCTCGTAACAGTGGAGCTAGCTATTTAAAATCAAGCAGAATTACAAAATGGTTGTTTAGCTCTTGGCCATGCAAATCTGTTTATTCCCTTAACACTTGCTGGATCTAGTTTAGATTCCACCACTGGAAAGGTAGATCCGATAAAGTTGGCTCACATGCAACATGGACTTAGCCACAGAAGTTTACATGAATAGAGTTAATGGTTGCTCATGTGAGGAAACTAGGATACAGTTGTTTTGTGGGGCCAATTTAACAGTGGACCAAGAAAAGAGGACACACCTGCTGCAGTATTTGAAGGGTTCACTTGAACAGAAACAAAAGTTACGTGTACTGCAACCAGACCTGTATGTGATATAAAGTTACGTCATTCTGTCAAAAACATACCTATACAGTACCTGTTTTATTATGTGTGTTGCATGAAAAGTAGCTGCTCTCATCCAGTTTGTAAGGAAGAGTTCGATAATTTGCCTACATGGTTTAACGGTAGCCCCAGTACAGCTTACTTACCCTTACCAATTCCCAACCCAGAAAAGCTTATGGAGGTGACTGTAATCAGTGCAAAGGTGATTGCTATGGGCATTTTATGACACCACTTCAAGCATTGCACACAGATGTACTTCCAATGTTTAAACCTCCATCTGCAATTCTGAAGGAGTATTTTGACATGTACAATGATAACACCTGCTGTGATTGAAGAAGCAGCAAGGAAGGTACTTCTCCCTCCAGCAGAAGTCAAGATGTGGTTTAATCACTTTGCAAGTGTTGCTACCATTCGAAAGAATGCATGGAAAAAGGCAGCACAAACTCGCAAACAGAAGGCAAAGGCAAAATCTGCTACATTACAGTACAGTTGTGGTGTCTGTCATGATGTGTAAAAAGAGTACACATCAAAGGTGGAGAACTGGATTTGTTGTGATGATTGTGGCACATGGTATAACTTTGTTTGTGTTGGCGTATCTAAGGAGTCAATACCAGAACAACATTTTTGTGATAGCTGCTGTTGATCTCTGCATGCGGATGTTGTTTTATTTGTTCGTGTTTTGTTTTTTGTTTTTTAATATATATACAATACAAAAACAAAAGTGTGAAGGCCACCCATTTTGTGGTGTGACCCAGCCAATAGGCACTCCAAATCAGGTGCTACCTTCACACCGAATATATAAACCGGTGAAATAACTCTTAAAAAAGTGGTGATTTCACACCGTCTAGTGGGTGATATTATTCCATCGCGGAGCCAGTATTAATAACCAGAATTATAATTATATGAAGTCATAATAATAACGCAGTATGAAAAAGAATGCTTATAACAACACAAAATAGCAAGTGTTCCTTCATGGAGGTTGCATGACAGGCCTGTGTCCCATACACATCATGGTGCTGTTCAGTCGGTCTTCATTTTCCGCTGTATTAATAAATAACACTGATATCTAAATTGGCTGGAGTTTTACACATGAATGGGTTTGTCATTTTTGTATGAATATATACTTATTAAAGATATGAATACACCTACATGTACCACCCTAACATGTATACATATGGACATACCCAAATAATGTCCAATTATGGTTTCTGCCAATGCTCCTGAATGATGGCATGGAACCAGCTACATGTAGTCCAAAGGAAGTAGAGTAGCAGGTTTCTAATAGCAACAACAGCACAGTGCACTTAATACTTGTCCACTCCCACCTTGCCCATCCTGGCTGCATGGACAGCTGCAAATGTCCTCACAAGGTTATAGCCTTCAACCTGGTGGGCTTGAACGTCATGATATGAGACACCATGCAGGGCTCAATTAGCCTGAAATAGGTATGGGAGGTGAAGATAGAAGTTTGCAGTTTGACTTACCTTCCCCTCTTGGATACAGCTTTCTCTGTGAAACTGAATTGTTCAGGTGATCCTACGCAATGAAAAATGACGCTACTTTACTCATACACATGAATGCAAATGCAACAGTGAGTCGTATCACAATTGTGTGCCATTTGTTTAGTACTATGTCAATCCTCCTATGCTTTGGAACTAGACACTTAGCCAGTGTCAGAGAAAGGGAGGGGGGGGGGGTACCTTGACATGGTTATATCTATGAAGTCATTGAGAATATGACTGAATAACACCTTCACTAGTGGAATTGACCTTTGCAATCAGTGTTAGGTGTGAGTTCACATCCCCATCTCCTCTCTGTCTACCACATACCTCCACCATCTCCCTAGCTTGCAGTGAGCCGGAGCAATCACCCGGTCCACAGTCTCTTGAATGCAGGCAACACCTCTTCCATGTCACCACACACTATTGTTGGTATATAGGAAAAAATGCCAAGCGAAGGGGGGGAGTGTTAGATTGAGATTTCAAGCTTGTCTTTTGGATGTTCTGTATCAGATATGTGTATGTGCTCATGAGTGACACATGGGTGAGGTACATGTAATGAGACTCACTTTGTGGTGGAAGAAAAAAACTCCAAATACAAGAATGTAATGAGAGGTCAGGATTCAGAAGGTCATAGATTGTAGGTCAAGTACTAATTTTGCATGAATGCTCAACATGTACTCTTAATTATAAAACCGCATTCAAGTTGAAAAGCTGTAGTCTTAGGGGAGGCGGTTCCAGACACCCTGGCTGCACAACAGTGCATGGTTTAGAACACTGGGTGTGGGAATCATAATTATATTCAATAACAATTAACAAAAGAAGAATTGACTATGTTTGAAAATAGGTTCATGCAAGCTATAGGCGATAATGATAAACACTTTTTCCATTTCTGTTTTCCTAATTGTTATTTGCTTTCTGACACACATAATATCGTAGTTGAGTGTGTATTTGTATATAATGAATGACTTCATGTGTGCGATTGTTGTTTGATATGAAGTTCAACCTTAATAATGTATTTTCATCACTCTCACAAAAATGCACAAGCTCCAAACAAACAAAAGCATTCACACACACACACACACACGCATACACACACACACACATACACACACACATACACACACACACAGCTTAATATAGGATTGTTAATAGATAGGATCACTTTTAAAATCCACACGCACACAACACACAGACGTTAGGTGAAGTCTAATTCATGTGATCCAATAAATTAGGTTTAATAGCTTTTAATTTGAGATCCACTGATTTCAACTCTAGAGTTGAATTAGCATTATTTGGAGGTAACCCACCTCTCCACAACACACACAAGCTGCATGCATATGAAAAGAATGAATTTAAACCCCCAAACATCGCTCCTTGTATCATACCTTGTTTGATTGTCACCCAAGGTCTCCCTGACAAGAATTAACTTTGCTTTGCCTTAACTATACGATCTGCAGCTGGAAATAGAGTGAGCAAAATTCATCAATTTTACTCAAATACTCACACACAGATCTTCTCAACACACACAGCTTCATACAGAATAGTTAATTGATAGGGTCACTGTTAAAATCCACAAGCACATAATACACAGGCAAGCACTCACACATTATGGTCCGCTTTTGTTTCAGCAGAGATAATCTATATATGATCTCTGGTTTCAGTGATGGCTCCTGCTCATGATCCAATGGTCAGCTTGTAGTTCACTACACACATGCTGAAGAAACATGAAGCAGTCTGTCACTGGGCATTATTGAAATTGGACTCAAGAACCAGTATTATTTGTTGTGCCCTTCTACATTAACTTGCAAAAGTGGGTAGAAGCAATTTCAGTGTCCAACCTAACATAAGAAAGGATAGTTGATTGAATATCGATTGCTATTGTAACATTTCTGTAAACTCAGTTAATTAACGGGAACTATACGGTGGCCCTGGAGGTCGCGCGACAAACATTGCACGACGCTCGATTTTGCGATTGAACAATATAGCAACGGTCCGATTCCGCGACCAAACAACGATCCAATTCCGCTACCGTACAACAGCCCATTTTTGCAATAATCTATTCGAACAGTGATCCATTGTTGCAATGATCTATTTCTGCGATCGAACAGTGTCGCATTTCTGCGACCGTATAACAGGCCGTTTCTCCGACCGACCAGTCAAACATACTATGGGATATAGGTGGTACCTTGCATGACGTCATAAGCAGTATTTATTATTGGTACTACTAGAATGGTTCGCAGATACGATCCTGTTGTCGACCGTAAGTTAACGTATCACAATCATGCAACGATACATGTACACGCACAGGACTAATAGACGTAATAGTGCGATACTGGAAGACAATCCTGGTCATACTCGCGTATCTGCGGCTGATGCACCACGTGGTTGTTGGGTAAGCGTGTATGCAGGCTACATTAGCACGCTACCAGTAAACTAGCAGTATCATTGTATATCTTTCAGGCTAACATGGCGTAAGAAAAGGCTCGCTGCACTGGGACTAAAACGGCGCAATGTTGTAGAAACACGCCTTACACTAGTGCACCAGGCCATTAAAGGTACTGAGTGCTGAGCTACGAATATACAGTGGTGTGACGTCTCCACATTGGTGAGCCATAGAATGAGCTGCAAACCTCCAACTGCTGCCTCGGGTACCGGTCAATGTAGCGATTGCTTCAAACGAAGTACGGATATACCATTAAAAGGTGCACATGTAAGCGTGAGGTACAAATGATCCTTGACACTCTCGTCACTCCTCTAGATCCACTGTGATGATGTTACTCGCCGTGATGGATCCTGTTGGTTCACGGCTATGAAAATTAAAACGACTGACAAGGAGAACCCTCATGAACAAGGCAATGATTTCTCTGCACCATTCAGCTACTTTGAGCTTCGTGATTCATTGCAGGGTCCAAACTGGTGTTGGCACATTGATGGGTACGATAAGCTGAAAGCTTTTGGATTTCCAATTCATGCTTGTATTGATGGGTAAGTATCTTGCTTCATCATATTACTCATATTAGTCATCATGTGTTTATAATTAAACCTTCCAGGTTTTCACAGAAGATCATCTGGTTGGAGCTAACTTCCACTAACACTGATCCCAGTGTGGTGGTGAAGTTCTTTTTGGATGCAGTAATAAAATTGGAAGGTATGCCACATGCCTTGAGAGCATATGCATGCACCTGTACTGCAAGTTGACATCTGTGTGTGCCTGTATGTATCAAGTTGTTGCTTGAGTGTGCGTGTCTGTGTTTGTGTAGTGTGCATGTGCTTGTGTCATTCTATTTCCACAGGGTGCTAACATCCATGTGTGTCACACCAACTTCAAATATTACTTTGTGTGACTGTGTGTGTGTGTATGTGTGTGTGTACATGTGTATGTGCTGTGAGCATGTGCTTATGTCCTACTGAGTGCTAAAACAACCAATCCCTCCCTCACTGAGGGGTTTGATTGTTGTGGTCACACGATTACTTTATATGTGACTGTGTGTGAGCGTGTGTGTGTGTGTGTGTGCATGTTTGTGTGTGTATGTGTGTGTGTGTCTGTGTGTATGTACATGTGTATGGGCTGTGAGCATGTGCATATGTCATTCTATCCTACTGAGTGCTAAAACAACTAATCCCTCCCTCACTGAGGTGTTTGATTGTTGTGGTCACACCATCTTGAGGGATTACTTTATATGTTACTGTTTGTGTGTGTATGTGTGTGTGTGTCTGTGTGTGTGTCTGTGTGTGTCTGTGTGTGTGCCTGTGTGTGTGTCTGTGTGTGTATATGTGTATGTGCTGTGAGCATGTGCTTATGTCATTCTATCCTATTGAGTGCTAAAACAGCTAATCCCTCCCTCACTGAGGTGTTTGATTGTTGTCATCTTCAGAGTTTATATGTGACTGTGTGTGTGTGTGTGTGTGGGGGGGCAGCTGTGTGTGTGCAGATGATATGTTCATGTTTTATTTATTTGGAACTGTATACTGCAGGATGTCCCACACTTATAAGAAGTGATTGTGAAATGGAGAATGTGTCTATTGCCACATGCTAAATGGCTTTTAGACATGACCATGATGACCAGTTTGCAGGTGGCAGTCGCTTCATGTTTGGAAGCTCCATCAGAAACACTGTATAACATCATGTGCTTCGTTGCATCCATCTTAACCCATGGTTCTTCGTATAGCGAATTGAGAGCTGGTGGTCAAGGCTGAGAAGTTTTAGAAGTGCATGTGACTGGTGGATTGGTCTATTTAAGGTGTGTTCTGTGATTCCATATGTAAGTCTGGTTTTCGGTTTGCATTTCCTGTCCCTCACACACACATTTGTGCACATGTATATTGTGTTTGTGTGTGTGAGAGCATCCAACCTGAACAAAGAGAAAAAATAAACTCTTCACTTGGTGACCATTGAGGGTTACGCACCTTCTGTCAGGTCCACACTCGTTACCCAGTGATATTGAGGATGCAAATTACTTCCCTGCAGCTTGGACGATATTGTACCTGGCTTCTTGGAACATATGGTCCTCTCCAGGGCTGGTAGGAGTGTGTGTGTGTGTGTGTGTGTGTGTGTGTGTGTGTGTGTGTGTGTGTGTGTGTTTGTGTGTGGGTTTTTGCGTTTGTGTGTGTGTTTATGTGTGTGTATTTGTGTGTATTTGTGTGTTTGTGTGTGTGTGTGGGTGTGAATGTGTGGGTTGGGGATTTGGAATCATCATTTTCTTCCGAAACAGGATTCAACATATGTGACCGTATGCATGTATTTGAATTGAATGCTTTACATGTATGTAATACAATTTTTTTCATTACATTTTTTTTGAAAGCGCACTTGTGAATTTGTAGCGTAAAATATGCGAAAGATAGTCGCGATTCTCCACTTAATGATAGCTCGTTCCAAGAGGCATTGCTAACAGCCCTCAAACGCAAAGTTGTGAGCTCTTCACGACGTGATCAATCGTCATTGTCAGCAATAGCGAACTCCCGCGACGTGAACTATCGTCTTCGTCTGATAAATCTCCGATCACAGCAGAAAGCGCAAGCAGGAGGAGAGCTACGAAGACCTTCTATGTTCGTATTGCGAGCTCACATCCTCGAAAAGATGCGAAAAGTTTGCAAGTAAAATGAAGAAAAATGAAGTGTCAGCAAAGGGTGACGAAGAATTGTTTGGCGTAAGTTTGCACTACTACGAGCACATTGTTAAAACTGCTTTTTTAATATCATGAGCATACATACATGTATGCGTTTCCGATGGTTAAAGGCTATGCTCATGCACGATTCAAGGAGTGGATTATGGCATGTATATAACTGCATGATGGTTGAATCATCGGTCATTTTCCCTTCTTACTTTTTACATGTACTGCTAGATATCGGTATGCAGGATGGTGAAAACCAAGAAAGGTGACGGCTATAGGCGCCATGGTGACAGATGCAGGGTTGGGATTTATGCACAGTGACTCGTATGATGTCATCAAGAAAGCTGCAGTTCCACTGCTGAGAAAAAAAGTAAACTTTGACACCTGTAGTCTTATCGTTTCACAAGCTCCAGTCGTCAATCTTCCCCTCGAATCTGGTGCATGGACATTGGGGGGAGTTCTTGAAAGGATTGGGGGTATGGGAAAGGCTAAAAGGCTTGTTCTAGGCATATACATGCCTGAAGATAGTGTAAGTATATATAGCCTTCAGCCATGCAGCATAGTTTATACATTATTATCATATACAGAAATCAAGCAGCAGTGGGACAACAGGTATGATACGCTAATTTGATTGCCAAAAAATAAGACAACGTGCTATTACATTCTTCATCAGTCCATGCTACTATAACATTCGTCCAAATCAGCACAAGGCAGTTAAGGCATTTCTAGAAGGAAACGATGCTTTCTTAAGCTTGTCGACAGGCAGTGGAAAATCATTGTGCTAGAACTGCTTTTAACAAATCTGTCACAGAGAGAGATGATTTGAATGCCTTCATATATGAACAAGTTGATCGCTTTCGTGGTTGACGAGGCCCATTGCATTACTAAATGGTATGTCAAGCGAATTGAACTTACTTTGACTACCTCATATATGTGTTTGTGTGTTTGTGTGTGTGTGTGTGCATGTGTGTGTGTATGTGTGTTGTGTTGTTTTAAGGGGGCAATACTTTAGAAAATAGTTTGGCAAGCTAGGAGACATCAGGAGTTTAATTCCCCCACCAGTCCATGTAATTGCAATGACAGCAACAGCAACTACACACAATTGCATGTTGGATTGCATCCTTGCAGGTTCTATTTATATGTTCCATATGTGTAGATCTGTAGAAATGTTTTTGCCTTTCTTTCCCTCATAGTTAACAAAGCGTCTCCACAGCATCTGCTCAGCTAGATGTGGTGGGAATATTGTGCTAGGAATGCTAATGCCTCAGCGCAATAGTTTGTATGGCCAGAACCCCGAAAGAAAAGAAAGAAATACTTCCAGCACCTAAGAACTCTTATTCCATCACCCTCTCTAATGGCATCATTTACCTCAAGAAAAATCATTCCTAGAGTTAGTGCCTCTTTTACATATTCAAGCACATGGTCTATATCTGAAGCAGTTTTCCTTTCCACACTAAAGTTACTGTCTATGTACTTTCCAAAAACTGCCTGCACTAGCTATCTGAACATAGATGACTTATCCATAGATGATTTTTCTGAAAACAATGTTTAGAGCTCATATACACTTCCAGTATTCAGAATGTGCAGTACTGCTGTAATGATGTGGGCATTTGTTACCAACTGTACATTAATCCTCATATGAAAGTCCTAATTCACACATTCCTGATCATGACGCAAGTTATGCTAAGAGTTCCATGCAGACATAACAGTGCATGATTGACACAAGATATGCTACAGAGT
Organism: Ephydatia muelleri; assembly: GCA_013339895.1. Lineage (NCBI taxonomy): Eukaryota > Metazoa > Porifera > Demospongiae > Spongillida > Spongillidae > Ephydatia > Ephydatia muelleri. The sequence goes on along the minus strand of JABACO010000002.1, from coordinate 5,104,084 downwards.
TCAAGACATAACAGTCCATCATGTACTGTTATGTCTCTAACTCATAGCATATCTTGTGTCATGATCAGGAATGTGTAGATTAGGACTTGCACATGACAACTTTACTATTAATTACTTGTTAGTTACCTTCATATAACACATTTTAGCATGCCAATCTTCAATCACTGGGTCCAATCCTTCCAAACGCTCTCTTCCAGTCTCTGAGTTTCTTCTTACTCTCTGGCATCCTCAAACTCTAGCCATCCCCACCAATCAATATGTGGCTGAAGTGATCAACATGACAGGTGATGGTTTCGGCTGCTACTTCCTCTGCTGTTTGATATGTCTCGGTTTTCCGTACCACTGCCACATACTTGTGAAGTTAATCCAAAACATCAGCCATTTCATCCAGCTTATTCTCATCTTTTAAGAACACTCCTAATGGCACCTAGAAATACAGTGAATTAAATTGCAATGCATTAAAACTGTTTTAGAACTTACCACTTGAGACTTTTTAGACATGTGTTCAGAATATTTGTGTTCAATGTGGCCTTTTGTAATAACAAATCATCATCCTTAAGAAATGTCATGAGATAAAATCCGAGCAATTAGTTCTTAAAAGTTGACAATCTGTACACTTGTATCTTCTGGTGTAGGTAAAAATAGAGTTGTGTCAATTGTGGTGGGATCAATCAAAGTGGCATTACAATTCAATCCTTCAAAATCAATCCAATATTATCACCGACTAGCCTGAAGCCACTCCATGGTGATCTTTCATCTGGTAGCTGATGAGAATTTTCTAATGGTTGTGTTGGTACTGACATGATGGGCACTGGAGTTGCCTGTGACACTGATGCCTGAGTTGACTGTAACACTGACACCTGAGTTGTCTGTGACACTGATGCCCGAGTTGACTGTGACACTGACGTGAGTTGACTGTGACACTGACGCCTGAGTTGACTGTGACACTGACGCCTGAGTTGACTGTGACACTGATGCCTGAGTTGACTGTACATGTGACACTGATGCCTGAGTTGACTGTGACACTGATGCCTGAGTTGACTGTGACACTGATGCCTGAGTTGACTGATACTGGAATGTCCTTATGGTGAGTGTAAGTAGAATCATCACATTCCTTGCTACAAAAAGAAAAATCTGGAGCACATGGTGACATGCTACCTAATTCCTCCTCATTTGAAGAGGCACTGGAGTGTGCAGCAATCGGTCGTTTAATCCCTCTGCGTTCCGTCATCGACGCTCGTTAGTGATGTTGATTGACGATTCCAAAGACCTTGCATTGTTGTGACTAGATCCACTTCTAGACTCTTGTACCGACGTTTCAGGTCTAGGTACTTCTCTACCGCTCGAAAACATATGGTGCATAAATAGCCTGTGCTTAACTTTTTCAAACATCTATCATTCTGAATACAAGAGCAATTACTTTCAAGCGATCGCCTATTCCTGGATTCCAAAATGGCAGAGCGGCACACTTTGCAGTGATTCTTCATTAAATTCATCCAACATTCCAATTGACAGTTACGTAACTAACATTCCAATGACATTCCTTTGATCCTGTACGTGATGTCATATTGTAAGCGATGATTATCGTTACGTACATTTGGGTCTGGGTATGAGACCACGACGCCCCCCCCCCCCCCCCCCCCCCCTTCCATTACCTTAGAAAATAATACATTTCATTGAATCAATTATTGTACGTTTGAATTCTATTAAGAGCGCAGGCCACGTGTATTGCATCTACGTGATGGCGACCAATGCTAGCCGCGCTATTTGATCGAAGACCAGCCGGCTCTGCAAACGACTTCACATGCAACGGAGTACCGAAAAAGAGAAAAGCGTCAGCGATTACCAATTTCTTTTGCAAACGGTAACCGTCTCAGTCTGTGGTAATTTAATTGGCAAAAACTGCTTTATGCAGCACTTGTGTGTCTGCGTTGACTTACACGATACCGCATACAAATTTTGAGCTTGGACAACTCCATAACAACAACCATACAGCAGGATCCAGTCTCAGCAGACATCCGCTCACTGCAGCAAAAGACTCCTTCTTCCTCAACCTCCTTTGTGCTCTCAGTCCCTGCTGAAGAAGTTGAACAAGTTCCTGAGCCACAGCAACAATGACAAGTGCCCCAGTTGATGATCATCGATGGTTAGTGCAAGTGCATGCAGTTTGTACATGTAATCAGCATGACACTATAATAACAGATAAGGACATTGCAGACTTGGTTGGGAAAACTTTGACTCAGTCTGAGAAATATGAAGCTTTGATAAGCATAACTGTTCCTGCAAATTACTACAAGTTTCCTGTTCACGAGTTCAAAACAAAAACAGGAGTACGCAGACGGTGTGGCATTCTTCAGTATTCTATGCATATATTGATAGTATATTATTATATTGTTCATTACACAGGAGCTTCAATATACAGTTGGATAGGCAAATACCCAGGGTTGGCCTATTCCATAAGTCAGGATGGAGCCTACTGTTTGTTCTGCTTGCTTTTTGTCTGTTACAAGAATGAGCATGCAGTTTTGATAAGGAAACTGTACAGAGACTGGAAACATGCTACAGAGTTATTTAATGGTCATTATTTTGACCTTAGAAGTGACAAGAAGTCTTCATATTGTTATGCGACACATAAGATGTGTGCAGAATCAGCACTGACACTGCAGAGAGTAGTTATGAATGCACAGGTGAGTGAGATTATTGAAATGTGATAGAGAATTAACTCCTCTACTGAAAACCACATCTCATTTCACTGTGGAATTTCTCATTCTCATTTCTCATTTGTATATATTACAATTCATTTGATTAATTTTGAATCAAAAAGGAATTTGCTTCAAAAATTTTTTTCCTCATTTAGCAGCATGACTCTTTATATCATTCAATAAACAATGCATGTTCGATGATTTATAACAATCAAAATTACAATACATGTTACTAATCTATGTTCTCCATCTTCTGTTCGAATGCTGATTTTATGGAAACTGGCGCAGCTACAACGGTATTCCTCTTGAGTTCAAAAGCTTTCCATGGCAAATCTGTTGTTAAGAAAAGGAATCACAAATGAACCATTTATTCACAGCATTAGTAAGTGATACTAACTTCACAGGGTTCTAGTGATAAATAGACAATACGTCAATAGTATTCAATAATGCAGTCAAATACAATGCTGCTTTCTATTTTAAGTCTATGACATTTAAAAGTTATGTTCGTTGTCAGGAACATCTGCATAATATGTAGTGACGAACAGGGCAACGCTTGTTTTCAATTTTTGATGTTTGAAATGTATGAGACCACAAGAGTCTGCAGTGTTTGAAATTTCAAGAGTGTACATTGTTCTCTGTTTGCAAAGGCTTTAATGGATTAAATTAATGAGATATTAAAAAAACGTTTAATAGCTTAGGAATTGCACTGCATGTCTCTACAATATGTGAACTTGATATTTCATTACACTCTTTTGTTTGAACCCTATAATATCATTCATATTCATATGAAGCACAGCAATCTAAAAGATCTCAAATACTTATCACATACCAAAGGCTGTGATATTTACATTCATAATTTAATTAGTATTTTGACAATGTAGGCACCACTGGTCTGTAGAGTTAGATACCTATGCAAATCATGTACTTACCTATTGTTGGCATTGTGCTTATCACAAAATTGTTCTCATTACTCAAACCCAACAATAGCGATTTATAGACATCATCCAATGTTCCTTGGAAGAAATAATTGTGTTCTGGAGGGAAGTGAACACTTTCTCCCTCCCATCCTGTAGTATTGCCCCGACGCGAATCCTAGTTGCACGCTCGAGTAGCGGACACGGCACACAACTATAATCTACACAGCAAGACACTATTACTGACTATACACAACACTGGACACACTGATTGAACTCAGTGCACAATGACATACATATAAATAGTAAGTGCTCTTCTAGAATCTTCGGCGGCCGCCTCTGGCTTGCGCACAAAGACTATTGTTCTTTAATGAAGTCCAGCTGATACGATCACATTATGTCAGCATTGACGTATAGTAGACTCCTCCCTAGTTAGCCCAAAGCGGTCTGGGGGGTGACGTCGACGAGATGAACATCTGGGCGGGGCCGGCGTTGGAGGTTGCTCCGCCTCCAGGGAGACATCAGCCGGAACTACTGCCACTGTTGAAGTAGAATCCTTAGGCTGCAGACTTTGTTGCTCCTCCAGCACCTGTTCTGAGACTGCACTGTCATCCTGGGTAACACTTGACTGTGGTTCAGCAGAAATTTCGCTATGACCCTGATCGCCTACCGCCTCCAGCGGCTGTTCTGCCGCGGGTTGTTCTTCTGCAGCCAGTTGTACTTCTACAGTGGGTTGTTCTTCCCCGGCTGGAAGCTCCGCCTCCCTCTCAACACTAAACACAAGGTCTGGAAGGAAGTCTACCAAATTACTTTCTCCTTCCGTTCTGCCTAGCTTCTCCTCTTCCGCAAATGCAACTGCGTGCATGTGGCCTTACATGATCGATGTGTTGACGACAAGTCCTCCCATCCTGCATCTTCACCAGCAGCGCCCGTTTAGAAAAACCCTCCACCACCCCTGGGAGTCATTGCGGAGAGCCATTAAAATTCCTGACATAAACTGGATTGCCAATTTGGAAAGACCTAGGCCTGGCATGACTGTCGTGATCTCTCTTCTGCCTTTCCTGGCTTTTGGCTACCTTCGACGTGAGATCCGAGTGCAGATTTTCAAGTAATGTATGAGGCTTGCGGCCTAGCAAAAGCTCTGCAGGCGAAACATCAGTGGTAGTATGTGGTGTCGTTCTGTAGCTGAAGAAGAATCTCACCAGTCTTGTCTCAATGTCTCAATGGTACGGAGCGCTAGTTAAATGACGGACACCATTGTGAGCTACAAAAGTTTTAATTCTGCAGACGTGAATGCTGTGCCGTTGTCTGAGATCAGCATTTCAGGCAACCCATGAGTCGAAAACACGTGCCGCAAGAATCTGATAGCTTGCAGGGAGGAACAGGAAGAGACCACAGCAACTTCCAACCACTTGGAAAAAGAATCCACTAACACGATGAACTGCTTTCCAAGAAATGGTCCAGCAAAGTCTACATGGAGACGAGACCAGGGGTGAGCCGGGAATTCCCACGGATGAAGTAACGACAAGGGTGGAGACTTCCTATTACTCTGACAGGCTTGACAAGTCTTCACTTTAGTTGCTAGTGCATTGTCAATTCCTGGCCACCAGACTGTACTTCTGGTGATAGCCTTCATCCTTGTGATGCCTGGGTGAGAGTCATGTAACATTTCCAACACCTTTTCTCTTCCAGCCTTTGGCACCACTACGCGACACCCCCAAAGCAGGCAATCACCTTCCATGCTGAGTTCCAACTGTCTCTGAAGGAAGGGTTGAAAATCTGGGTGTTGAGGAGCTGCTGACCAGTTGCCGTGACGTACCAAAATTCTAACACGCGACAGGACAGGGTCCTTGTCGGTCCAGGACTTGATTACTGCAGCCGTAACTGGTCCGCAGCTTTCCAAAGCTTCCATCAAGCAGAGGTATCTCCTGGAACCGGAACATCCTTGGGTGCCTCGTCCAGTGGGAGCCTACTCAGTGCATCCACATTGCCTTGCTTGATTCCAGGCTTGAACTCAATCTGATAGCAGTAAGCACTCAGAGTTAACGCCCAACGTTGAATCTGTGACGATGCCATAGGTGAAATGGTTCGGTCTGTGCTGAAGATGTATTGCAGCGGTTTGTGGTCAGAGAGAATAGTGAAATTTCTACCCAAAAGATAGAGCTGAAACTTGCTAACTCCAAACACAACAGCTAGACCCTCCTTCTCTAACTGGGAGTATTTCCTCTCCGCCTGGGACAGGCTGCGCGAAGCAAATGCTATCGGCTTCTCCGAGCCATCTTCAATCCCGTAAGGCGAGGCATAACAGGCCAGCAGTAGCTCCTTTTTGGGATCGAAAAGGATAAGGACTTTCGCTGACGTAAGCATTTGCTTGGCCTTGAAGAATGCACCTTCTGTTCCTTTTCCCACTTCCAGGAACTGCCTTTCTGCAGCAAGGTATACAACGGGGCCAGCACACTTGACAGGTTTGGCAGGAACTTGCCATAATAGTTAAGTAGACCCAGGAAGAACCTTAACTGTGTGACGTTTTGAGGTGCTGGGGCATTAAATATGGCTCGAGTTTTCTCTGATGATGGGCGGATTCCTTCTGCGGAAATTACATGGCCCAGGTACTCGACTGAAGGCAACAAGAAAAAGTACTTGGAGAGCTTTAACTTCATTCCAGCATTGCTAAGACGATCCAGGACTGCTTCCAGCGTGTGCAAATGTTCCTCCTCCGTACTACCAGACACCAGACACCAGAAGATCATCAATGTAGACGGAAACATTTGGTATGCCTGCCAACAATGACTCCATGGTACGGTGAAATATTGTCACTGAAGACCTTAGCGTTCCCTAACGAGGAGAGTATGTCTTCAATTCGAGGAAGAGGGTACTTGTCCACTATGGCTGCTTTGTTGACAGTGAGCTTATATTCCCCACAGATGCGCAGACGGCCATCACGCTTGAGGATTGGCACTATTGGGGCTGCCCATGCCGAGAGCTGGACCTTTTCTATAAAACCAACTTTCTTCAGCCTGTCTAACTCAGCCTCCACCTTGTTCTGCAAGGCATACGGTACTGTTCTAGCCTTGAAGAAAGCAGGTTTGCAAGAGTCATCGACGAAGAGCTTCACCTTGGTACCCTTGACCAGTCCAAGCTCGTCCTTGAAAAGTTCCACATGGCTGTCCAAGATGCCTTGAAGGTTCCTGATGCCTCTCGTGTGCAGAACAGACAATTCTTGCAAGTTGATGTTCAAAGCTGACAACCAGTCTCTACCCAACAGCGATGGACCGTTACCACGAACCACAAGCAATTGCAGTTGTCGTGCCTGATCCTGGTACTTGGCGTTCACCATAACCTGCCCTTTCACAGACAACACCTCCCCAGTGTAGGTTCGAAGCAACACCGTAGACTGGAGAAGCGGAGGTCTGACATTCTTCGACCACAACCCTGTATACGTGGTCTCGCTGATTATAGAGACCGCCGCACCAGTGTCGATCTCCATACGTAGGCTGGAATTGTTCAGTTCCACCGCAACCATTAGGGGCGGGTATCCCTTCTCCCTGAGATGGAACAGAGTATGCACTTCCTACGACGAGTCTTCTGTTCCGTGGTCTTCACCGCCTGTTTGACTATTGCCCCTCTTGTTTCTACCTTTCTTGCTATTGGCGGTAGATCTCCCCTTGCTCCTGCACATATGAGCAATGTGACCCATTTTGCCACACGCTTTGCAGACCCAGTCCTTGCACTTGCAGTCATCACTAGAGTGCTTTCCCCCTACAGCGATTAAAAGGCCTCGAAGCTGGTTGAACTATCTTGTTAATCGATGCCAACTCCGTCACTAGATGAGGCTGTAGCATGCGGGCACCTTTCTCGGCCAACTCTGCCGCCTGAGCAATCTCTAGAGCCTTAGTGAAGGTGAGTTTAGGCTCCGCCAACAGCCGTCTTCGAACTCTGGTGTCCTTGATGCCGCACACCAGACGATCCCTGAGCATTTCGTCCAACGTGTCCTTAAACTCGCAATGCTCTGCGATGCGACGCAGCTCCGCGACATACTCCGCCACTGCTTCTTCCCCCTTTTGCATCCGGCCGTTGAAGTTAAAGCGCTGCATGATAACTGAAGGAGCGGGCTGCAAATGTTCCTTCACCAAATCCATGAGCTCCTTCAGCGTTTTGTCCGAGGGCTTGGCTGGAACCACCACACTGCGATTGAGCTGATATGTCTGTGCTCCGCAGACGCTTAGGAACACTGCGTGCTGCCTGTCTGCATCCTCGACTGCGTTCGCGCTGAGGTAGATCAGGACCCACTCACAGTAGGCCGACCACTCTTCCGAACCGCGGTCGTAAGGCCCAATGGTTCCCAATGTACTCGGAGCTGCCATGTCCCCCTACACAGGAAAGAAACGATTAGCCCTTCGTCGCCAAATGTAGTATCGTCCCGACGCGAATCCTAGTTGCACGCTCGAGTAGCGGACACGGCACACAGCTATAATCTACACAGCAAGACACTATACACAACACTGGACACACTGACTGAACTCAGTGCACAATGACATACATATAAGTAGTAAGTGCTCTTCTAGAATCTTCGGCGGCCGCCTCTGGCTTGCACACAAAGACTATTGTTCTTTAATGAAGTCCAGCTGATACGGTCACATTACGTCAGCATTGACGTATACTACACATGCATTGCCTACAGCACTGCCCCACACTCCCCTTACATCCACCCTTAACCCTCCAATGACACTGAATTGGGTTAACGTCGTTGTGCATGCCTGCAAACACACACACAGGACACACTGTATCCATAACCTGACACCAACTAAAATGACTCCAATTGCACACATCCTACAACACCGAGCGGGGGCCAGAACACAAATATTAATTTTGCGGGGTTGGGTCCACATACCCACATGGAAAAAACCTCTGTGGGAAAAACCCAGTGGGAAAAATCCGCACAGTAGGGAAAAGACCATTGCAGCACACCGCTCACAAACAACACAAACTATAAAGTTGAGCCACACCCGTCCAGGTCAACTTGGGTTCCTTCATTTCATGATCTGCTGTTTTGGTTAAGGCACATATGCTCAGCTTCCTGTCTGCAGATATAATGTAGCATAAAACACTCATGGGGAAAAGTTACCAGTCGTGCACTCACGCTTAGAATGACTGTTACGACCCTTCAACTCTATTAATACCCCACCCACGTGGCCGCCACGTGCTGTCCAAACAATCGCCTTGGGAGGAGCTTAGTTTCTATCTAATTTAACTCCATACAAACGACAGAAACGTGTATCTCCCTCCCATGCATTGCCTGCAGCACTCCCCCACACACCCCTTACATCCACCCTTTACCCTCCAATGACACTGAATTGGACATGCACGCCTGCAAACACACACACAACTACATAGAGATACAAAGAACGGGCTGAGGTTATGTACTTAGACACCTCCAAACGGCGCTCAGGGAGTCTTTCACATAGCCATCCTTGGCTGATTCTGACTTCCAGCGGCCATGTTGCTTGAAAAGTCTGTCCTCCACGCCTGTGGACTCACTGAGGTGCTGCATGTACAGCACCAGATGAAGCTCCGGCACTGGGAAGCTTGGCACTCCTTGTCTTGCATCTGCCCAGATCTTCCATCGTTGGAATGCACCAAGGTATTTCTTGGTGGTGCTATCTGCCCTGCTTCTCAGTACCGTTGCTGGCAGGGTTTGTGCCAGTCTCATCAACTCTGGGTCCTCTAGGTTTCCCAGCAGTGGCTATGCTCCCATTGAGAACACACCTGCGTTGGAGAACAAGGGCAAAATAGATCAGAGGTGTACCACCCCTCCAACAGCACAGGTTGTCTTGCCAACATCCACTGCTGGGATCCAACCCTCTGGGCTAACACAGTCAATCTCGGCAATTGACACAGCCATCAAGGCTAACAGTCCATCTTGGCAATCGACATAGCCATCAAGGCTTGCACACAGGCATCAGGCCTCCCTTCTAGGCCCGCCACACTGCAGCCAGTTATAACTGTCAGATACCAAAATCCATCGGCATTGCAAGCACAGCCGTATTGGGGAACTCCCCACTTGAGCCTGACCTGCCAGGCCTGACCAACCACTCTGACAGTGGCGAAGACCATTTATCAAAGATAAATGGTGCCCATCCTTTACCTTCTGGCCAAAGCAGTCGCCAGAAGGGGGCAGATTCCATACATGGAACTACAAGTGTCCCCTGAGCTTTACACATCTCAGCATGTCTTATAACCCTTGTTATAAGGCTAGGAGGTGGACACCACCAGTTATTCTCCCCATGCCAGTCTACTGTGAATGCATCTACAGCCTCTGTCACAGCGGATGCAAAACGAGAGTTGAACCTCTCTACTTGTTTTTTATATGATGATGCAAACCTATCGGCCCCACAAAGCATTCAACTCTGCAAACACTGAGGGGTCTATATGCCAGTCGTCATAATCTACAATACGACTGTAATAATGTGCAAGTTGATTTCTGTCTCTGGTTATCCATTCTGGCTCAAGTCGGATGTTGTAACAAATACATGCCTTAAACACCCTCAAAGCCTCAACCTGTATGTGTGGCTTAGCACTACCCACTTGCAGAATGCGCACCACATTCCGATTGTCAGTGAACCAACGTACCCTCAAGTTACTGAGCTTGTGTGCTATGGATTCTAGCACCCTCCCCACTGCCACTAACTCCCTCCATGTGGAAGCTCTGCACAGCTTCCTCAGGCAGCCAAGAGCCTTATGCAATAAGCATGCCAGGCTCTACTGTGTACCCACCATACCCTGTGTCACTAGCATCCGAGTACACGCACCTTACCTCTGCCGGACTATGCCATATTGGTTGTGCATTAAACTGGTCAAATAACTCTGTCCAAAACGTAATCTCTTCGCATGCTTCTTGTGTGATGGGCAACATATCACACCATGCTAGTCTAGTTTCCAACAGGGCATACAATGCTTGTGTCATGAACCTGGCCACTGGGCCCAATGCTAAACCCATAGATACAATTCTGCCTATCAGGCTAGCTATATCCCTAGCCACCAGGCTTGACTTTTTAGCTGCCACTTTAAGCCTATGCTGCAAGGCCCTAACCTTTCCCTCCGGTACTGAAATGCTACCTTTTTCTAAATCCAAATTACCCAAGCCAGCAGAGCCTGTGGGTTGGCACCCAAACTTTTCCTCATTACAAACCCAGCCCACTCTTCTTAAGGTGTCCCTTACCCATGTACTAGCTGCATTTGCACTGCTCTCATACTGTGAGGCAACAAAACCATCATCCAGATGCACAATAGCCTTAAGGCCCTTACTACGCCATAAACGCACCAAACGACGCATCATCTTAGTGAAAACATATGGTGCAGAAGACAACCCAAATGATAATACTACAACTGTGTAAACACTTCTACCCCATTTGAACCCCAAGTACTTATGATGGTGCTTGGCCACATCAACATGGTGATATCCTGACTTAAGATCAAATGAACACAGCCACTTACCTTGCTCAAACAACATCATTGCCACACGCAGGTCTTCATACTTGAACTTTTGTTTCCAGAGAAATCCATTAACATGTCTCAGATTCACTACCAGCCGCTTCTTGCCCACCCCATTAGTGACTACTGACAGGGGGCTGCATACCACAGGAGGGGACTCTGCCCTCTCAATATATCCTCCCTTTAAAAATTCATACACTGCCTTGTCAACAAATTCTCTCTCAATAAGCGCTGTACGCTGGTTAGGCCGGGAATAGGGTGTAGGTAACAAATAAAAAGGGAGTACATACACATTCCTAACTGTATCCAATACCATGGCGGTGCATGGAGCTCTTGTTCCCAGAATGTTACACAACTACTCAACCTTCCCCTAACAGACACTGTACCTGTGTCTCCATCCTGAACCTCCCAACACCTGCCACACCTTTCCACATCTCCACAGGTGCCAAAGGAAGGTGTTACCTCCCCCACAGTTTCCCCTCCATTAGGTGACACATTCCCAACCTCCGAGCACCCACAACACGTGCTCTCATCAGCCCCGTGTTCATTAACACTGATCAAAGGATACGGCACACTGGCCAACGCCTTTGGACACTCTCTCCTAAAGTGGCCCAGCTCGCCACAATGGAAGCATTACCCCAAGGGCTTCGGCACCATACCCGCAGTTATCTTAGGGGCGAATGGGGGGTTTGTTGTTGCGAAAGCTGGTGGTAGCTCATGCCGCACTGCCTCCTTGCTGGCCGCCTCTTTGCTGTCACAAAGCTTGCGCTTCTTGGGCAATCGGGTCGGGTAGGGCCATAAGCTCGGCCACCTTCCTATCTGCCTCCCTCACCACCTTCTCCATCCTCTTTTCGTCCTCTGAGTTGGATGCCAAGGCATCTTCCTTGTACTCCTCCACCACGGCCCAGCCCGCCTCTGATCCGTCGGCAAACTTGATCATTTTTAGCCTGCGGGAGAGAATTTTCATACCTTCGTCCAGATCTTCCTTTGCTTTCTTCAAAGCTCCGACCCCCGCTCTTCAGCAACCTCGACCCTCCCGATACAACTCGCCGCTGACGCCACTTGCTCTACCACCTGGTCGATGAACGCCGACTGAATCTCATTACCCTTCTTTCTGAAGGTGTAAGCGGGCTTCTTTCCTTTTCGTATGGTCTGTGCGGACTCCATTTGGCTTTCTCTCACCATCCGAGCTGTCTCTTCCTGCCCTTGGCGCATGCTTTGGAGTTCTTCCTAGTTCTGGCGCGAGACCTGGGCTGCCTCTTCTTGGCCTCGCCTAACGCTCTGAAGTTCGTTCTGCATAAAATGCAACCCGTGCAGGATTTGGGCGATGGGGTCGTTTGTAGGCCTGCTGGTACTGGTGGTGTTCGTTGAGCAGGTACCCGCGGCGCTTGTTGACGAGTTGTCACTGCTACTGCTGCTGCTCATCCTCCAGTAAGTTACCAGTCATGCACTCACGCTTAGAATGACTGTTACGACCCTTCAACTCTATTAATACTCAACCCACGTGGCCGCCAGTGTGGCGGCTGAGAAGCAGGGCAGATAGCACCACCAAGAAATACCTTGGTGGGAGGGAGCTTAGTTTATGTCTAATTTAACTCCGTACAAACGACAGAAACGTGTATATGTTTTGGAAGCACTATCTCCAGAAAATGCGAGCACAAATGGAACAACTGTGGTATCAAAGAAGGCTCCTGTGGGATAATAAATGTTATTCCACAACCGTAGCGATACTGTTCATTTACCTAATGAATTCTGAAGTGCCTTTACTATATCAGTAACCTTAATGGGAATTCGTAGGAAGCAAAAATTGCAGCTTAACTCACAGTTACAATTTGGACCATCCAATGTAATAAAGGATAGTGCAAAAATCAATCAAACTGAGGTAACTTGGATACCTCTTCTACAGATAGTGATGTCATTTATGTAAACTAAGTGTAAAATGCTGCCACATTCCCCTTTCTTTGGACCAGATGAAAGCAGCATTTGCCTATGAAGAAACAAAATGTAATGGCAATGTATCATTGATCATTGAAAAACTTGCATACTTTGTTGCATGACTACAGTAATCAATGATTGAAGCAGATTCAGGATTGAATTTCTTTCCGAAGAGGCAGATAAATTTTTTTCACTTGCAAATTCTGTAAATCCTTCCTTTGCATCACCCCAGTCTTTTGCCTCCCACTCTCTGAATAAAGATAGTGTTTATTTTGTCCGGAACCTTTAAGTCATAGGAGTATCCATTCACTTCATTCTATCTTAATTCCCCTTTCTTCACCATTTGCAAAATATTCAGGACGTCTGATGGAGTTAGGCCCCGCAACCCCTTAAATTGGAAACCTTTTATGCCTGCCTTATTCATTTTTTTGCCATCATACTGTGATACACAGTGTACACAGTGTTTGGCAATGAAGCAAGAAAAAAAATCATATTTTCATTCAGCTGTTTCTTCTATAGAAAAATAAATGCATTTGGAACCAAGGCATAAATACATAAATGCTACTTAATATAACTCACAGTCATCATTACAGTATCTGTGCAAGATGTTCTCCACTCCTGTTTCTCTGGTGTTTCTTCATCTGCACATTTTCCAGCTATTGTATATAGGACGCATTCTACAAAATTGTACCTGAATTGGAATTGACACATTTCATCTTTTCATAGTGACATGTTTTGCATACAGCAATTTAGCATTTATATTCTTACCCTATTAAACACTTCGTTAAAGGATTGAACATTTTATATAATTGCATATTATGTCTTGTGTAGTCATTTTGTTTACAAATTCTGTTGCTTTATTATGTCTATGAGCAACATGCTGTGCTTGCTCGTCAATCAGATTGACATAAACATTAACGCTTTGACAAGTAAAATGTTTATCACTGGCAAGCGACTTGTTTTCATTTATGAGTTGCTGCAGAGCAATCTGGGTATGGTTTCCCCCAATGCACTCATACGTGTAGCTGGTTGCATTCTCTTTTTGGAAAGATTCATCACTTTTCAGTTGTACCAGTCCAATTATAGGTGACACTTCATTCATTCGATTTTTTAACATTCTGCTTTCAGCATTACTATAAAAGTTTCATCAGGTGTGCGGATTAAACATGAAGTTGCAGGTGAGACAAGTTTCATAACATATTCTAAGTATTCTAACCACTCAAACACATTTTAATTACTAATTGTCTTTATTTGGAATGGTGAAACTATGTAACAAAGTTTTCTTCAATTTTGTTAAATCACTTTGGTTTACAATCTGGATCTAGGGTGATGATGCATTATAATTTTTTTTGGACTTCAATTATGTGACTTACGTTTGTCAGCATTGTTGTAGAGTTTTTAATGGTCGTGCAAAGTGTTCTGAATTAGAGCGTGCAGTATCATCATAATGGAATGTGCATGGTTTTGATATGAATACATATAAATTAATTAATTAGGGTCTAGGTACAAGACTATCTTCTCACAACCATGCTTCTTGTAGACTAAGGGCATCGTCCCTTCGCGCGGATGGCAAAATCCTTGGACCGTTTGTGGATCAGGCGCTTCTGAATTACTATAATCACAGGTGACCATGCAGGCATTTTATTTTATTTAAAGGAGACACGTATTCAAGTTGGTCTTGTCACAAGTTGGTTGTCACAAAGCATATAAAGCATTTTATACGGCAGATAGAAGTCACTATACTCATTACTAACAGGGAGGGGAGCAGGTTAGGTTGCCTAAAGGAATTTGGGTCCCGGGATAATTAATTCATCTCGTGCTAGTCCCCAGTCCACGTCATAGTACGTAAAAGTCTGGCAACTAGGGGGGGAAGATGCGACCGATTTGTGTAGGCATCAGAATGGGGAGGGGGCACCCACATGCCTGTGTCACGGGCATTATCTTATACGATTCGGTGCCGTAAATAAAGCGATCTCATGAAGAGTTGTGATTCGCCAAACGGCCCATGCAATGGAGATCATGTTCTGTTCATGTGAATCTATACTGTTCTTGGATTTATTATTTACGCGTAAGGCCCTATGAGGTAAGATTCAGCAATCAAGGGGAGGGGTCAGACACAGGTGCCTGAGTCCCATTCTGATCTTGCGTACCATATATCATCCTTTGGATTAATTAGTTCATAAGAATATGGGGAAAACGGACTGGACCGATACGTGAAATTAAAGGTGGCAAAGTAACACTGAAACGTCGAAATACATGTACACTGTACCGATGACTGAATTCTAATGTTTCAACAAATGAACAATTGTGAAAATTTTGTTATCGGAAAAAAACAACAAATGAAAATTCATAATGTTGCTAATGTAAAGTATGTTATTGGTTTAAGTGTTTAGAACTTTTTATATAGAAACCATAGATTTTACAAGGAGGAATAAGAGCAAAAATTATATCTACCATATTAATGATATTTTAGTCACCATTATTGACAAATTTAGGAACAACTAATGGCCAAGCTGCATAGTGTCAAAAATTGCTCTATCTAAATCAAACAGGCTTCACAGCAGCGCTGTTAAGTTACTTAAAGAGGCATACATAAGTTTTGAATTCACGTAACTTGAATTCACTATTAATGTTTCTCAGTTTGAATGACATAACTTTTGTCTTCTTTATTCAGTAGGGTTTGTATTATGTCTCATGCACTGGTTATAATATTTATTTGAAGGATGCACATGCTTGGTCACTGCCTGCAGATTGCTGTCGATTTTGAACATAGGGGTGTTTACTATGCACAGTTACACTGTAGTGTATATGGAATCATTCTAAATGCCATGCACACTGATTATAAAATAATAGCAGGCATATAATAGGATTATCAGTTATTGATTCATAAATAAATTGAGCTGATTGCAGTTAAAAACAAAGCGTGTTGGTACCACATACACAAGGAGCCTGGTGAGCTTGATTGAGCGAGAGTGCATGTAATTGATTGTTGCTACTCATTGCAGATTCCATTGAAGAGTACAATTGGCATTACATATTCTTCAGTGAATGGATTTCATGTCCGTGTGATGTCAAGAAGACATTCTTTGTGAAACATTATGTTACAACGTGTACTGCATTTTAGGTAGTGATGTAACTACATGTACTAAGTAGGTATTTTGATATGAAAGGAAGTGTGCACAAGTGTTCTTGGATTACTGGCAGGAGGGAACACAATGCAATATGGAGCTTTCAACACTTAATGAGTTTTGAATTCTTGATTTGTATGGCTTGGGTATCAAGTTTATACTTATAAATAAGGGTATTAATGTACAGGTTGGACTAGCTTTAATAACCATGCATTAAACGTTCAGTGAGAATTGCTATGTCAAGGCAGGAAAGGCAATACAGAGGTTCAAAACTCAACAAATTTTGAATTCTTAATTTTTATTCTAATGTTTCACAAGCTAACGCATGTTTATTTTCAAGATTTCATTTTTTTGTATTCTAGAAGTCTGAAATGTCTTCTACACATTGCTTCTTACACACTGAGAATCAAAGTGTCTTTCATGACGTTATAAGGCTCTGAATTTTTAATTAGCGATACATTTCAACGCAAGCGTACTGGAAAATTTATTATGTATCATTTTTCGCGGAAACGATCCCATGTAACCAATTTTTTATTACAGTGGGCCACCTTGTGTATCAGCATAGGAGGTTAATGATAAATGAGTTTTTAATTCATGCATTTAAGATGCATGATTTTGTAGTTATACACTTACATGTAAGTGGTAATAACTGTTGACAATCCTTATTCATCTCCTTCACTTCTGTAGCTTCTCCCGTGTATAACATGCTAAAGATGGTCTCTGAAAGGCTATTAGGAATAGTATGTTGTTAGGATGCCCTTTGCAAGACTCACCCAGCTGTTATTGATGTTAGTCAACATTGCGATAATAAGACAGGTAAATCTCTACCTGATGTTAAATTAATTATAAGATAGTGGAGTGACATTATAGCCAGAGTAAGATATCATACTGAGAATATGTTACTGCATGTTATCATGTGCGCAAATATTTACTTTACATCTCTGTTTCAGAGCTCCAACCACAGCATCGTTCCATTAGGAGGATCCAGTTATGAGGAGATTGCAAACCTATTTCTGGTCCACAAAGATTCCTGTAGGTAAAGAGATGACGGAAGTGGAATCAAGTTGTAGCTTTTGTACATGACATCTGATGTCATATTGCTACATGTTAGTTGCATGCTTGGCATGCTGCTATGGATTGGTATAATTTTGTTCGGGGACGTATGTGTCCAGTTTTTCGTCGATCACCCTGCTATCAAAGGAGGCCAGGGTGTGGAGGTTTAAATGGATGAGAGAGGGGAAGAGGAAATCTAATTGAGTTAGGGTGTTGATCGTCGTTGGGTATTTGGAGGGATGGAGAGAACGACTGGTGAATGCAAGTGGAACATAGAGATGCTGCCACATTATATACAGCAATATGTTAGACCTGGCAGCATTGTGTACAGTGAAGAGTACCGCAGCCTCAACACAGCAACCGGTTTGGTTCATAACACCGTAAACCATTCACTCTACTTTGTAGACCCAGCAACTGATGCTCATACCCAAGGAGTTGAAGGGATGTGGAGCTGTTGTACGAGAATGTTGTGGGAGGAGAAGACAATGCACTCAAAGCTGTTCGAGACGTACCTTCCTGAATTAATGTGGAGAAAACGTTTTGGAGACCCATTTTGCATTATCTAACATATTTCTGAACAGTACTCTGTTTAGATATAGCAACACTTCCACCCAAAAGCATTGTCCAATATCCTGTTTAGGTTTATTATTTTTATATTTGTTTCCGTACCGCTAAGTTCCAGATTGTATCGATTCCCTTATGCTTGATTCAGACGTTGTATGAGAGTGGTTGGACAGCTTCATTTTGCGTGGATTACGCGTTGATTAATTAAAAGAATGTGTGAATTAAATATGAAGGTAAAGTGCGAGGGGGGTATCTAATCTGCAGCATAACCTGGATGCGTAATAACTCCATACACTAGCTGTATTATCATTAGTGAACTACATTGTATATATCAACATCCATTGAAATGTCATTATTTCACGATGCAGCAATTTGCATGTGTATTAGTATGGCATGATGTTTAAATCCGCAAAGCACCTGTATTGTACATGAAAGTGGAGAATGACCACGCATTATTATTTGTCATGTGTTCATGTGAACGTACAGAGTTTAATGAAGGAAGGCAGGTGTATTTCATGCGCATGATTAGGATCGTGCTTCCCGATGCATTGGATACGGGATGAGCGTAAAAGTGAAAAATAATAACGGTAGCGAAGATACCTCATGGTCTGACTGTACGCATGCAGTGCAGCCAGCAATGAACGACGTACATGTAATACTCAGACTTATGCGAGTCCTTTTATTAGGGGGGGGGGGGGGGGGGGGGGGGGGGTCATAGGTATAACTTTGGTTTCTACCCCTCTCAAATTATGGAGGGCATTAAGAAATATAGGAAAACATGTATTTTAAATTTTTATACTAAGTGTAACCCCCCTGTACATTAAAGTTTTACAAAATACGAATGTATATACATTGCGTATAGTATATTCTCCACTCATGACACCATTTGTATATGTACAATTACTAGTAATATTCTGCCTTCAATTTACATCTTTCATTAATTTATAGGCATTATCAGGAGTGCAGTATACAGATTATGTAATGGAAGAAACAGAGAAGTAGTCATTTGTAGAACATTATTACACTGTACATCTATTATAAGCAAATTTGTTTGTTGTACTTCGTAAAGTCATATTAAATGCATTGCATGTTTCAGAACATTAATCATGTTGTGTAAATGTATCTATTGCTTTGTCAAAATCATCCATAGTCACATCAGCAATTGAAACTACATTGTCCAAGTATAGCTTAAGATTGGTAGCATATGTTTCTTCACTACGTTTTCTGTGGTCCTTCATAAGTCTAAAAATGACACTGTTCTTTGGCATTGACAAAGATGTGTCTCTTGCATATCTCACTTTCATGTACAATCTTGCAACCTTATTGCTGTCATCAGATTTCAAGTACTCATCAACCTGGCTTGACATTGTAAACGGCCCACTCATGCATTTAAGTTTCTCTAGATCCTTTGTTTTTCTTCTATCCAAGGCTACATTTGCAATTTCTTTATACAAGACCTTTTTTCTTTAGATCCTCCTGCTAAGCAGCCCATTTGAGGCACAACTCAGGAATTACATATTTGGCTACCTTGGAATATTCTTTATATGATCCTGGAACAGTATTGTCAATTAAATCATGTGCTGCACATTTAACTTGTGTTGATGAAGCAGAACTTAACTGCTTTGATCCTCTTATTGATAATTCATAATTTATAAAGCCAACGCTTCGCTCAGCATCAAGGTTATGCACTGGTGTTCCTTCTAACTTATCTTGATCCATTGTTGAGAGGCTATGGGAGTTTTCATTGTAAGAACCAAACCCAAATATCTCCACTTTCTGTGTTTGAAATGCTTCTGCAAGAGCAGGTAGGATAACTTTTAGTATCTTTAAAACTTGTGGCTTATACTCTTCACAAATTGCGTCTATGCTCCTACAAATTTCCAAAGCATATCTAGAATGTGTAAATTGGCTATCAGAGACAAATGTAAATGCAGCCTTGTTCAAATTTAGGAGCTTACAGGGTTCAGTTTCTAGCAGGTCATGATAGAGCTTTTGAAAAGCAGGAATAAGTTTGGAATATGTCATTGGAGTATATGTTGTCAGTATCAAAAATGGCTCTACTAAGTGCACTCCTAATAATGCACCAATACATAGAATCACTTTAAGAAATTCGAGATCTAGAAAGCATCTTACAATGCATGCCAATTGGTTGGTCACATGCTGAAACTTGTCTAGAAAAGATGCAACATCATCAAAGTGATAAAGTGTAACTGCACATGTAAGTGGCAAACGATTAAACCGTTCATCTTTCAAGCTAACAGACATGTTTTTCTTAGGGGTTATATGCATGTCAAATTCCTGGGACTTGTTCCAGGGCTTATGATCAAAGTCATGGTTTATCAATCGAGTGATACAATCAAGAGCTTGTTCTGTTACACTACTAGCAGTTGTTGTGGCATTCACAAGAAAATTTTATCACGTCCAATTGCATGCTCAAGCTGGGACCAATGCTTTACTATCACCCGATTGAACATAAGGCATGGATGAACATTGCAAAACAGTTGATTAGGTACTTTCTCTGTGCCAAGCTCTTTAGCAACTAACAATTCAACATCTATATTGTGTGCTGTTTGATCAGAAATGACAAAATCAATCTCTCAAAAGAACTTTTGCATCAACTCCACTAGCTGCCGATAGAATTTGCAAGGTTGTTAGCTTTAACTCTACAAGGTTAGGTTTAGACTCTGATACAATGCTCATGGTAGGTAGAGCTCTATACTTACCATTAATAATAATACCTTGCACTTTGAATGAGCCGGCTCCTTGTTTTTTAGAACCTATGTTGTTGTAGATTGGTCATCAGAGGATACAAATCCGTCACTATTTCACTCAGTGCCATGGCTTCAATGCACTTTCCAACTCTTCTAGCATTCTTCTTGTCAGGAAGAGTGTCTACATCAATTTCAGCTTCTTCATCGTGATAATTCCAATTTCGTCCAAACATTTTGTTTGCTGTCTCAACAACAGCAGCTTCTGCTTGGTTCTGTGACATATGAAAGCAACTTTTCAGTTTGTCCACCACATCATAGTATTCTGGTCTCACCTTTCGCATACTCCACCTAACACGTTGGTACTCTTCAGGCATTGAACTCGAAGAATTGCTATTCTTATCTTCCCTCACCTTCTTTTTCTTTCTTGGGCTTTGAAATTCAACATCCTCTACTGTAACAGGTGTGTATAGCTCATCCGTACTATCACTAGTGTCTTCAGTAGTTTCTGTACTCTCTGGCACAGCCATTGGCTGTTCAGCATTTACAGAGTGCCGCATCCTCTCTAGAGCAAATAAATCTTTATTTCGCCTTGTCATTGTTTTGGTCCATTGAGTGTCGACATGGTCTTGACAATACATTTTTCTCTCGCCTCTTTGGTCTTCTAAAAACTTCCACTCATTTTCTGTCATCCTAACATCATACAAATTATCAAACTTTCTACTTTGACAAGCATCTGTACAAAAAATGTCAAACATTGCTGCACTATCTGTATTGAAGGCAAAGTAAGACTTTGGCATTATAACTTTCATTTTTTCTGCTGTCCCTAGTCTGAAGCAATTTCAAAAAATCCTCATACAGTTTGATAATGTGCTTTTTGATGTTCTTTGTTGAAATTGTATAGAGATTACAAAAGATCCAATGCTCCTGCAATACTGACGCCAACATATCGGCTGCATCGCTTCTTGACCGCTGAGTGCGTCTTGGACGAAGAAGATAAAGCATAACTTCAATTACAGCCTTTTTTGTTGGCAAAACACCATGAGGTAGGTCAGCAGATTCTAAGTAGTCCACACGTCCAAGGTATTTTCTCCTTCTAGACCTTGTTTCTATGCATGCCATCTTCTGTTTCAGTAATTCGCGGCAAAACCATATACACGTGCGAACTTCAAGGGGTATGTACAGGGGGGTTGTGAGGGGTTAAAAATTCATTTAAATATATTTTCACATTCAGTGTGACCCAGTACATATTTTCAGAGTGGTAGAAACAAGAAATTTAACAAAAAGTGCAATAAGACCCCCCCCCCCCCCCCCCTCCCCCCCCCGTTTGTGTCGGAACAGTTTTGGCATCGTTTGGATCACGATTATGTAAGGAAATATAACTTTAATACTACACTTATACACTGTATCATTGATATTTGCATGTGCTTCTGAAGTTCATGAAGCCTTAGCATCTCCATCCTACCCTTGAGTCCTTGAGTACATGCTTTCCCAGAAACAAATGCAGAACACTAAAACTCATCTCAGAAGGGTTAAAGCATGGGGAAAAATCTACTCTCAAAACATGTTATCAAATCCATTTAAAAATTAAAGATGAGAGATTCTAAATAGCAACATGCATGAATCAATTTACGGTTTACCTTCAGTTATCGTCTCTATAGCAGCAGTACTTAAGTTGTGCGACGGTTGTTAGGAAATATATAGCCCATGCTCGTGCATGGGAGGAGGAAGGACATGTGATCGTGCTTTAGTAATTGCTTCCGTAAACACCTAGCACCAAATGCCTCAAATGTATATATTATTGACTGTATCTTTTCACCACTTTTGCTACATGGTCTTTATTGTTGCTTCATGGACGTAATGTCGCTGCATGGACTGTAATGTACATGGTTCAAAACGTGATTACGTGGTGCCGAGCCCAACCTCCACCGCAAATACATGCATGGAATTGCCCCACCTTCTCACTCCTTGCTGTCACGCGTTTCATTATTTTTCGCCGGTCTGGGTGTCAAGATCCAGATTTCGCTGGCAGTGTGTGTGGCACTTTGATTTTTATCGCAGAGAACGTAACCCTGCACGCGTACATCTCACGGCATCTCACTTAGCGTACATTCATGCACGTCCATATCAGTCTAGCCGTAGCGTGCAATACGTTTGACTACATTTACAGCCAATGAATGCAGAATAGGATGCGCACCAAATAGCACAACGGCGGCACACTACGCTTGGGATAACAAACACATACCACGCAAACTTTTGACGTGCCATGCAGCACTAGTGCAAATGTACGGGCGCATAGACACGCTCATCATCGCTACAAGTACCACAAAAAAATAATGATGGGCGGTTTATTCGGGCTGTCATGTGTAAAGTTGTAGTCTAATCCATGCTTTCTAATTTCAGGAGCTATAAGGGCACCATGCTCACTCAAATTGTTTTCACATTGTACGTACAACGCTGATACATGTTTGTACATCTAATTAGTAATGAATAAATGGCTTGAAAAGATCGATGTGTGGGCACCATCTTATAACAATCCTATAACAATATGGCTTTTATCTACAACTACATGTATGCGCTTAAAATAAAGTAGTCACAAAACATTTTATTGTACTAAAAAGCTACTTGGTTATATTTTGACGTATGAAATCCAAGTTAATCTACTAGGCAACAGCGGTCTGTGTGCCTTTCCGCCATGTTGATTTCTCTATTAATGGCACTCTTGTTTGTCCATTTTATTGCCATTTTTTGATCTTTCGTTTAATGACATAATCACATTTTGCCAGACATTCGCCTCAATTTCGATGGCAGCTTGGATTGGGAAGTCCAGAATTCGAACGATTGCGTAAAATGGGTTCAATTATTGGTTTTGTCAAATTTAAATATTTTGGAAAATCGAAAATTTGAAATTTTGGTATGGAACCGAAGTGAGTCCGGAATGGAGTCGGGCTTTCTAATAACTACGAAGCCACACCTATATCCCGGTTGTCCTTCTATAGCCTAGCTGCTTATATACTTGCGGGTTCTCGCTCAGCGAGACTATACGCGAGTGAGAAACTAGAGCCTGAATTATTCTTCATCTAGCATGTCGGCGGCACCCACATTTCGTATGGGCGAGCTTGGCCAATGAACTTTACCTTCCCCCGGCCTCATAAATAACTTATAGCACACACACACACACACACACACACACACACACACACACACACACACACACACACACACACACACACACACACACACACACACACAGAAAGGTAAGACAGCAAAGATAATGCATACTCGTTACCCTCATTCGATCGGACATATAGTTTATATTTCGTGTTATGACCTTCTGAACCAGAATACATGCTTGGTTTAGTTACATCATTAACGGTAGCAAAGGATTGCAAAAGGTACTATGCACCCCTTCTTATATATCTATAGTGACGTGCATAGGTGTATATTATATAACAATAGGGGGTGCATATAATAAATGAAAGCAGACGAGTCGCAAGATATTGCTTTGAATGTGCAGAGCGTGACATTTTCGTGGAAGCGAATGAAAGAAAGAAGGGCGTGCAAGTCTTAGAACCGTTACGCATACAATCCAGAAAGCAAGAAGTCTTACAAAAAGGCCCGGCGCCTTCAATCTTTCGTAAGTTAGTAGTAACTAGCTAGAGGTCTGTGGTATAGAACAGAAGGCAATCTTTTACTTTAGGGTCCCCATTGAAATTCATACTAGTAATGTGTGTGTCTACTCTGGGGGTGACGATGTATACTTACCCCTGCTTACACTAAACCTAGGCTAGGACGCTAATACGAGAACTGTCAGAGGGATAGGCGTTTATTCGGCTGAGTATGAAACGCTAAAGTACTGGATGTGATTAAGATGGTGGCCGTGAACTTTATACAGTACTTAGCGTTTCATACTCAGCCGAATGAACGCCTACCCCTCTGATAGTTCTCGTATTAGCGTCCTAGCCTAGGTTTAGTGTAAGCAGGGGTAAGTATACATCGTCACCCCCAGAGTAGACACACACATTACTAGTATGAATACCCAGCAAAAAATTTCTTACTCGGATCTTACAAGATCTTGTAAGACAGCACTAAGATTTAGATAAGGTGTAAGAATGTATGTAAGAAAAGTACCGCTTACTTAAGATCTTGTAAGAAATGGATACAATAAGATCATAATTATATATACATACAGACCTGTTGACTTAATACTATATATATCACATATAGGTATGCTCACTTTAATGATTTTAATAGGCACGTTTTCTCATGGTATAAACAGGATATATAAGAGAATCATATAACATACAAGAAATGCGCGCTTTGCTCTATAGTCCACATGCACATATACTAGAATACAGGCTATATATGCAATGATCAATGGTGCATGTTCATATTCTTATTGGGCTGCAGAATGATGTAATCAATTGGTGAATACTTCACAGCAATATGAACGCAAATTCTAACAATACTACCAACAGGAATAGCAATCATTTTCTTTGTCAGAGACATCTTTACTTTGTATATAAAATTCTTAATCTGTTGATGTGCACAGGGGAAATTATCATCACAATCCAGTATGCTCTCTTGTGTTTTCTCAAGAACATCACCAATGGCATACCAATTTTTATTTATGGTGCATACAGCGAACAGATATGAATAAAAGTTCAAAATTATCTGAGTTTTCAACTTCACACACTGATGAATTTCTTTTCCTTTTTTCATTTTGCAGTGCTAGACATGCATGGTTGGCCAATATACGGGCCAAGCAAGATTTTGTTTGTATTAGCTTCTCAGTTTTATGATAATTTCATGCAGACAAGCCACATGATGTTTGTGAGTGTACATTTCAGATTGCTGAGTACAACACCAAACATGTATGTTACCAATGGGTTGTTTCTCAGTGGTAAGGGTTACAAAACAATAGGCATTCCTATCAAGAATAGCACTGGCATCAAACCAGTACCAAAAGGTAACAAGCTGGGATGGACACGAGTTATGATAGAGAGACATGAAAGAGAGGGAGGGAGGGGAGGGAGGGGGAGAGAGAGAGAGAGAGAGAGAGTGTGTGAGTGAGAGAGAGTGAGAGAGCGAGAGAGAGTGTGAGAGAGTGAGAGTGAAAGAGTGAGAGTGAGAGAGGGAAAGAGAGTGAGAGAGGGAAAGAGAGTGAGAGAGGGAAAGAGAGTGAGAGAGGGAAAGAGAGTGAGAGAGGGAAAGAGAGTGAGAGAGGGAAAGAGAGTGAGAGAGTGAGAGAGGGAAAGAGAGTGAGAGAGGGAAAGAGAGTGAGAGAGGGAAAGAGAGTGAGAGAGGGAAAGAGAGTGAGAGAGGGAAAGAGAGTGAGAGAGGGAAAGAGAGTGAGAGAGGGAAAGAGAGTGAGAGAGGGAAAGAGAGTGAGAGAGGGAAAGAGAGTGAGAGAGGGAAAGAGAGTGAGAGAGGGAAAGAGAGTGAGAGAGGGAAAGAGAGTGAGAGAGTGAGAGAGGGAAAGAGAGTGAGAGAGGGGTGAGAAGGGAGTGACATAGAATCCATTTCATCTTGTAGTTTAGAATACGAATATTATTTAAATTTTGGGTTTTGGGGTCAACTTTGTAACCTGACAAAAATTGTTCAATGACTTCAGTATACAATCACTGCAAACCCATCCATTATACATATATTTACTCCCCATTGGTACCTTTGCCGATTTTAAACGATTCTTCCACGGCTCAAAATCAGTTTCACATGCATGCCATAGCCATTAAGTTGGTTAGTTTCATTGACAGGGATTTAACCCATTGTTTCCCACCATCCCTGACCAGTGGCCAGGGATTTAATACATTGTTGCGTAGAGTATGAACCACACCCAGGTATCACACATGACCAGAGGCCAGTTATATAACCCATTGTGGACCCCCACCCAGATATCACATGACCAGTGACTAGGGATTTACCCCATTGCTGTCCTGAGTATGAACCACAACCCTGACCAGTGGCCATGCAGGGATTTAACCCATTGTTCATTAGTATGCGTTATGGTACCCAGCTCTCCATAGACACCCGGTAGAATATATATTTTTATTACATATTGCGGGAAATCAAGCTTTTCATGTCTGCAAAGTGTGCACAATGACCACTTTTTGAAGGCTTAACTTATACATAAAGAAGTTAGGTTATAGAACGTTAACGCGGTTGATCAGATACACTAAATACTGTACCTATGGAGCAAACACGCGCACAGGACCGCAAATCAGTTGTTAAGATTAATTTGCACAACAACATACATATAGAATAATATTATGCCACAAGCTATCTCATTTTCGGTTTTGAAGTGACATTAAATATGATGCAAAATGTGGAGAGTTAGGTTGGGTTTGCATCCCTTTGGTGGTAGAGCTGGGGACCTGAAGCTCAGCGTAGTCTCTCTAGACTTGCAGGTAGACTAGCCAGTCCATCACAACAAACCAGATCTATGGTAGATTGAACTTGACCCTGATCAGAGCCAACTCCAGGGCCATTCTATCTAGAGTATGTGTTTAACTTTGTTGTGTGCATGTATTTCATGTTTTATTTTCAGTTAACTCCTGCACTGCTGTGGACACTTCAGATACAGCTTGGAGACAGGAAATTCTAGGCCTTAGTAAGGGAAGGTTGGGTCTTCGCTCACTATACCAACCTGCACCTGCAGCATATATAGCCTCTATTTGCTCAGCTGGGCAGAGACAAATCTTCACCTCTGTTCTGCAGTTGCAGATTTTAATTCTGCTGTTCCACCTGACAAGGTACTGCAAATTCACTCCCTTCTCTCAGCGTCTCTGGTCTCCCAAAAAGAACTATCCAGCACATTGGACACTTGCATGTTCAATCTGCTGTTGGAAACCTCCTCCAATGCTGACCAAGCACGATTGCTTTTTGTTTCCGCACCACATGCATCATCCTGGCTGTCTGTTCTACCATCACAGGGGCTGGGCCTACATCTTGATGCACCGGTCCATGAAGTTGCCATAAAATGGTGGCTTGGTCAGGGATCCCAGTGTGCACTTTGCCCTGGCAATGCCTTGATCCTCTGGGACATCATGCCACCACTTGTAAGCGTGGCGGTGATGTGGTGGTACGACACAACACCCTTCGTGATGTTCTGGCTGAAACATGCCACCGGGCCCATCTTGGCATCCAAGTGGAAGCTGGCAATGACCCCACAGCCGATCATAGCCACACCCATCCTGCTGACCTTCTGTTGACTAACTGGACAACAGGCAAGACAGCTGCCTTTGATATCTCTGTAACCTCTCCGCTCAACACACATACCCTTATGGAAGCGGGAGTGTCTGCAGGATCAGCTGCCCTTGCCAGTGAAGGCAGAAAGCACAGGGCCAATGATGCAAAATGCAAAGAACTCGGCTGGTTGTGTGTTCCCCTGATAGCAGATACTTATGGTGCATGGGGAAATGAAGCTGTTGAAGCCTTCTCACAGCTGGCTTCTCGGCTTGCCACGCTTACATGCAGACCCAAGTCGGCTGTACTTAGAGACATCTATGGCAGACTCAACCTCCATCTATTGAGGGCCAATGCCACTGCCATCCTCACCAGATGTATTTTGAATTAACATTAACTATAGGCTATGTTTAAGATTGTACTCATGTGTATATATTGTAATATTGATTTTTATTGTATAAATAAATGATGAGTTAATGTGACCAGTGACACTTTTGCCCAATTTATATGAAAGAATAATAAATGTGACAACACAATACACTTTCTAAAGCAGTGGATCGCATGTGGTTGTGCATGTGACATGCTTTGTATATGGTTCTGTGTAGTAACGTGCTGATTTTAAGGGTTTGGATAATTATGCAAACACACTCACCCCCAAACGAGGATCACTGACAGGCATGGATTACATGATTTCATGTAATTACTATATTTCACTTTATATACATATTGTTCCACTCATTTAAAAAATGTATGCAGCAGTGAGTGGGAGCGCAACATGTCTATTAGTACATGACATCATGCATGTTATGTATACCAATATTGTGTTAAGTGACCACTAGATTCTGTTCTACACCAGACCCCTGGCTAGTTACTACTAACTTACGAAAGATTGAAGGCGCCGGGCCTTTTTGTAAGACTTCTTGCTTTCTGGATCGTTTGCGTAACGGTTCTTGTCAAAAATGCCACGCTCAAGCAATATCTAGCGACTCGTCTGCTTATACTATGCACCCTCTATTGTTTTATATTATAATAGAATACAAGTGGTGCACGATACCGTTATTGGCGTAAATGATGTAATTAAACCAAGCTACACAAATATATGTATTCTGGTTCAGAAGGTCATAATACGAAATATAAACTATATGTCCGATCGAATGAGGCCAAGGTATGCATTATCTTTGCTGTCGTAGCTTTCTAAGCGTATGCAGTTTCATATATTCGCCGTCGGAATATTCATAGAGGCCTAATACGCGCGCTTGCTAAATTTAAATAGATGCCGCGGGGCGATCGGTGTCCTATTCACGACACTTAATTCAAGATCCAAGCATGTACCGCGCAATTGGAGTGTGTGTGCGTGCGTCTGTGTGCATGTGTGTGTGTGTGTACATGTGTGTGTGTGTGTGTGTGTGTGCGTGTGTGTGTGTGTGATGAAGAATAATTCAGGCTCTATATAGTTTCTCACTCGCGTATAGTCTCGCGGAGCGAGAACCCGCAGTATATATGCAGCTAGGCTATAGAAGGACAACCGGGATATAGGTGTGGCTTCGTAGTTATTAGAAAGCCCGACTCCATTCCGGACTCACTTCGGTTCCATACCAAAATTTCAAATTTTCGATTTTCCAAAATATTTAAATTTGACAAAACCAATAATTGAACCCATTTTACGCAATCGTTCGAATTCTGGACTTCCCAATCCAAGCTGCCATCGAAATTGAGGCGAATGTCTGGCAAAATG
Source organism: Ephydatia muelleri (assembly GCA_013339895.1). NCBI lineage: Eukaryota > Metazoa > Porifera > Demospongiae > Spongillida > Spongillidae > Ephydatia > Ephydatia muelleri. Next base: position 5,074,669 of record JABACO010000002.1, on the reverse strand, counting down.
TGATTATGTCATTAAACGAAAGATCAAAAAATGGCAATAAAATGGACAAACAAGAGTGCCATTAATAAAGAAATCGACATGGCGGAAAGGCACACAGACCAACAGCATTAAACCAATAATTTAACATTCAAGCAGGCAAAAACAAAACGCCTGAGCTATTAAAGCACCCCTTCGGCATCATCCAACCTTCCTGAAACTTTCCAGTATGATGAATTTGAACCTGTAGTAATTAAAAATTGCTATTCTGTGACTGTGCTTCAACAAGCAAAGTCAAGATTCATTTCCATAATACCATATATTGCATGCATAGCTGGATCGTGAAGTACAGTAGCTTGAATTTAGTCTATGGCAAGCATGGCATTTACAACCAATTGTCTTGGATAGCACGCAGTAAGGTGTGCAACCTCCTCTGCATAATGAAAATCGATTTTTCCGAATACTTTAAAAACACTAATCGATTTTTCAGGTTTTTGTGGACCTGAAATCGATTTTTTCGAATAGTTTAAAAAACTAAATCGATTTTTCCGAATAGTTTAAAATACTAAAATCGATTTTTCCGAATAGGTTGTGCCATAATTCCTGCCGAATACCTAGGTTATTCAGGTTATGGTGCTTGTGGAGTGCACACTGAGAAAATAATTTATGTCTGCACAGAAATCCACCTGGTCTCGCACCCAAACTAGAGCTATGCATGTTAGTTGAAAACACAGAGACACAAAGATCTAGAAGCATGTGTTTGCCAAATAGAGTTTAATAAATTGTGTGTCTTCACCATGCACTTGTACATATCAATAGTAATGTAAACCTATCCATCCAACACTAACCACTGAGACCAGACATCACCATTAAAAACTCACCCCACATCACGAACAATCACGTATTCCACTTACAATCACGTAAACCACATGCTACATCCCATAAAGTGTTTTGAATAGACCCCTTGTTAATTGTCCACCTAGGAAGGGTATATGTTTAAAGTTTAAACACAACGTAACAGCAAAACTCTTTCTAGCCGGGCAGAGTCCATTCTCCATCTTTTGCGTTCAAGTATTAGTTTAGTTCGCTCTGATGGTGTACCCAGAGATAATATTATCTCTGGTGTACCTGATGCTGGAATAGCCAGATACTTTAGTGTCATTTTAGAGACTGTGGGGAAGTTGTGAGAATGTGGGAAATGTGGGAAAACTGGGGGAGTTGGCAGATGGATCAGTTTTCTTCCTCCTAATTAGAATCGGGTTCTTTACGATCGTCGTGTCGACCATACATGTAATACAGCGCGCTATACTGTACGCGACGGTCAAATCTCTGTACTTCAAAACTCCAATCACACACGCGAAAACAGATATAGCTTCCTCTATCCCACAGGTGTAGTAGTTCTTCTTAAGCTGTTCTTATTACACGCAATTTTACTGATGACGCGTACATACACATGTAAGCTTGTACAGGCAGAGATAATTATCTCTGGTACAGGTAATTAATTCCCAGCCCTTGACGGTTGACCGCCGACCGTGACCGCCAAACTCGAGATTTGACGGTTTTGGCGGTCAGAAATGGCCGTGACCGTGTCGGATAGGCTGCTAACGGTTGGCCGTGGCCGTGACCGGGAAGGATTGATGCCGGTGTCATAGGGTATACGGTCCGGCCCAATTTTCGGTCCGGCGGACCGTATTCCCTTAGGGAATACGGTCCCCCCCGGACCCAACTCCCTAGGGAATACGGTCTCCCGGACCGAGTTCCCTGATTGTACAAAACCAATTATCCGGACTCAATTCCCTAGGGAATTGAGTCCCCCCCGGACCGTATTCCCTGGTTTTAAATATATGCATGTATTTCCAACCTTGCATGCACGTAACATTTGGTTCGAAAAGCAAAAGCTGTAGGTCGTCAACTATGTATGCAGTTTCAATTCGGTCTGTAACAGCACATTTGGTTCGAAAATCAAAAGCCACAATGATCACAGGTCGCCAACTATATACATGTATGCAGCTTCTGTAACAACTGATTAACCTTTTTCTTCGGTCTGTCTTGTTACTATTTATATATGTTTCCATTTGGTTCGAAAAGGATCGCGTGCAGGTCGGCAACTATACATGCAGCACAATTAACGCAGTTTACATTATCAAATCGTAGTGCAAACAAAGTAGAAATAACGCTGTTTATATTATCAAATCGTTGTGCAAACAAAGTAGAAATAAAGATTAAAGAAATAAAAATATATAATAGTTAACTGAACATAAGAGAGATGAGGGTACTGGATAAATCTCAATTTCGTACCTGTAAAAAAGAAAATAAAATTAGTACACTTCAGCCATTATTGTTTAGAGAATGATGCATAAGTGTTTTTCAATCATGTACATGATAAAAAGTGAATTTCGCAGACAAATAACGCTGCTCGTGTGCCCAGAGATTTTCTGCAGAGGGGGAGGAGGTAGGAAAAGGAAGGGAGATGAGAAGAAAAGTGAGAAGAGATACCATAGACACATAGCTTTAAGCTGCATAGGCCCTCAATAACTTGGTACTTAATTAGCGGTTAAATCGACCTGGCACACTCTAAGTGTGACTGCATACTTCCTCTATGCACCAGGTCCTGTGTGAGGAGAAAAAGAAATGGGATGAGAGAGGAATGAGTGGGGGATACTAGTCAAATGAACATAAGAGACATGCTGAAATATTGAGTGTACTCAATTTCGTTCTTGTAAAATCAGCCAAAAAGTGAATTTCACAGACAAATATAAGCTTGGCGGCATCCGTTAATATTGCTTGTGTGCCCTGTGTCTTTTTAGTCTCGAGTGTCACTGTGTATTAGACACATAGCATTAGCAAGATAGCTACTTGTTGCTGTATATGATAAAAGCCATGCTCATGGAAGTTAAGGATTAGGAATAACTTACTGTTTTAGTGGTGTTGTATGGGCTGGATGTCTTTGTGTAGGTTTTAACTATAAATCACATATCTTGTAGGGACAGCATCTCTTTGTTATATCCTCACATGTCTTTAAGCTGTCTGGCTTGTCTTTGTGTGCATGTCTTTTTGCGGTAAAAAGACGTGCCTACATTTCGTCATCTGAGGGTACATGTAAGTGCAAACACACTGACCTTAAATAAATTGAATCCCTCCAGTAGAAACACACAGTCGCCAAACCTTGTCTTAGAGGTGCATATACATACAGGTGTATGTCATCTGAGGGTAAGTGCAAGCTCACTGACCTATGAGAATACATGCATGGTCTCCAATCACATTGGAGAGGTGTGCATCTACACCCTATAAGAATGTAATACATATATATCACCTGAGAGTAAGTGCAAACACACATGATACATGTACATTGACCTTAAATTAACACACAGATTCTCTCCAATCGAAACACATTGTCACCAGTCTTCCTCCGAGAGTTGTGCATCAGTAAGAATGCACCTTTGAAACACACTGAAAGAACAGTTTTACATCCTCCCCCTAGCTATTACTAGTACCCATGGGACCAGATGAACATAAGTCTTGGTATATGGGTTTGCAAAATGACCTGACGCAACTAGTTTAGCGCCGAGTAGAAACTTAGACTGCCAGAAAACACAGCAATTCATGTTATCGCTAAATCTAAGTGACCAACACACTCGTCAGTTCACCGTAGTCTGTTCATTGATTGCGAAGTAAGGAAGGAGCGTTTAATAGACCGAACTGAGTAGAGCGCTACCGGGGTAACGTTCATGAAACGATTAACTGCAAATAGTATTTTTCATATTACCTGTACCTGTGATAACTAAATACAGCTACGAATCGTCGATATCAATCCTCACGCGGCGCCAGTATAGAACTTACTCGCTTCTCTTTCCATGCCTCCTCAGGGTATGTATAGAATTGCTCAATAATTTTTATGCCCATACCATAGTACGGCTTCTATACCACTTATAAGTATAAAGTACACGAGTAACAAGTCTTAATTAGCACCTTGCACCACACCATACAGTTTATCCCTCCCATGATTCAGGAATCTATAAAGGGGACAGTAGAAGGAAAGATTGGGTTTCAGTGATCCACCCCAACAGTATGACTGTTGCATCAAGATCCTACCTGACCGATACTAGCAGACACTACAGAGTATCTGAACTGGTATTAGGACGCGCAAGCGATGTTGGCTCATCTAGCTATAGTATTCGGTTATAAATGAAATCCCAACCATGTGTTCCAGTGTACACACATGTCAGTATATGTTCTATGAAAGCTTTCGACATGAACCATCGTAATTGCTGCATGGCTAGCACTCATGTACTGATACACATATAAAAATGCACTCACAGACAAGCTATGAGAGAAATGAAATGTATAAAATTGGTTATGCATGAATTGTAATTTGTAGGCACCAATTAAGCACAGCATTTGTCAAATAATATTTGATAATTGCGAGAATATACGAAATCCCTTATTTACATACTTTTAGTAAATTGGTGCCTACAAATCCTACATCACCAATTAAAAATATTATGAATTATACACATTGCCGAGCTAAATCTGTGGTACACGTTCTGTCAATATACATGGTGCATGGTTTGCAAAAGACAGATTAAACATATCTTAATAAATCACGTGCATGCGCGTCACGTACATGTACTAAGACTGAGAACAAGAAGGCCGCGAAATGGTATAGGTTATGTTATGACCGTCTGAGACTGAGCACTGTAAAAATTCTTATCGCACAGGTAGAGGCAGTCCAACACTTCTTGTTCGGGATTGCAATAGATGAAGGTTTTAAGGGCCCTCAAGTAAATACCCTTGCTTGGGATGTCCTCTACCCTGAGGTAAAGGATGTCAAAATCATTTGAGGTGACAAATAGGAATGTAGCTATTCTTTACATTGTAGCTAATGATCACGCTCCTGCAAAGGATGAACCACAGTCCAGAAACATCGTACGAACAATCAGCTATTCATTACATTAAACATCTGATGTCGTGAAAGAACTTCTATCTTGGTTTCATTATATAACTTCTGTCTTGAGTTTAAATTGCTTTCATTATATCAATTCTGTCTGGATGAACCACAGTCAGAAACATCGTACGAACAATCAGCTATTCATCATCTGATGTCGTGAAAGAACTTCTATCTTGGTTTCATTATGTAACTTCTGTCTTGAGTTTAAATTGCTTTCATTCTGTCTGCTGATGTCGTGAAAGAACTTCTATCTTGGTTTCATTATGTAACTTCTGTCTTGAGTTTAAATTGCTTTCATTCTGTCTGGATGAACCACAGTCCAGAAACATCGTACGAACAATCAGCTATTCATTACATTAAACATCTGATGTCGTGAAAAAACTTCTATCTTGGTTTCATTATATAACTTCTGTGTTGAGTTTAAATTGCTTTCATTATATAAATTCTGTCTTGTGTTTATAAATTAGCTATAAATTACATGATGTCGTGAAAGAACTTCTGTCTTGGTTTTAAATTGTTTTCATTATATAACATTATCAATTACAACTTCTGTCCTGTGTTTTCATAACGGTTGCGATTTCGATGAGAATCGATTTCTCCTTTTAATTATACACGTTCATTATAAGTTAGAACTTCTGTCCTGGCATTGTCGATTTTGGTGAGAATCGATTTCTCTTTTCAATTATGCACGCTATAAACCGGGTCGTCAAAATCAAATCTCCATTCTATCAGGGAATTGAGTCCGCCTCCTCCTCCGGACTGTATTCCCTGGATGTACAATATTTTAGACGGACCGTATTCCCTAGGGAGTTGGGTCCGGGGGGGGACCGTATTCCCTTAGTCATGGTGATAGCATTTATTGTGATTCTAACATTCCTTATTATTTTAACCCCAAGTTTTTCCCACGTGTTCATTCTTTTTATTTTCCCATTGTCGTGATTTTTCGAGTGTAACTATTCTTATATTTGTGTGTATCTTGCCATTGATCAATCGGGATTCTGAGAAATACGACAGAATCTTAGGGAATACGGTCCGCCGGACCGAAAATTGGGCCGGACCTTATACCCTATGACACCGGCCATTGCTGGCCGTGACCGTGACCGTCAGGGGTCTAATCCGGTCAGCCGGCCGTCCGGGACTTGTTCCAATTAGTCAGCCGCGGCAACACTGCCCGTGAAAGAGTTAAACACCTAACAACCCCAGGCTCCCCTAGTTTGCTGTCTGGCTGGGTTCTCACTGGTCTGATGTCCTGATTGGGTTCAATTGTACTGTAACATAACTATAGACAGTTTAAATGCACAATCTATGAATTGAATTTGTAGTCGCACGCCCAATAAGTGTGTAGTAGCGCCTTGACTTAACTAAACATCTCAGCTATAAATAAAAAAATAAATTAAAAAAAACTTAAATTGTCGAAGGTTATGATAATGTACATTTGTGAGGTACACAAGAAGAGAAGACCTGACTAGATGTCTTGGCCACGGCATATTCTCCAATGTTAGTTCTATATATGATTTCATGAGGGGGATGACCTTGTTTTTTTTTTGTGTATAACCACCCAAAACATTTGGTGTGTGTAATAAGACAACAGGAGCACGATTTATACCTGAGTCCACTACAAAATCCAAACTCTTTTGAGACAACCCTGACCATTGCTGTCGTGCCGCTGAGGCTCCGACTTGATATGCTCAGTTCTGAAATCAATGAATTTATTTACGTGTGGTGTATATGTATATAACTTTGATGCAGTCCGTGACAGTGACCAATTAGGTATCAGGATGTGACCTAGCTTTGCCTGGATCAATACCACTACCTTAATTGGAAGAGGGGCCTGCAAGGTGAGTACGAGTCGGCAGTATGCAGTTGCGTCGTGTCAGAGCTCATCCACGACATAACGACAAGTTGAAGCATGGTGCATGCAGCTAGGGGTCGAACAATTCATAATTGATACTTTTAACCATGTGCACAAAGGACTGGTACTTAGAAATGAGGTGCTGTACATGTAGACTCATGTACAATTAGTAGCTTCAATCTTCTATATGGTTAATTTAGTACATTCCAATTGCTTCAGAAGGAACGAGACGACTCAGATGGACTCTATTGGTAGTCATGACACTGGACGATGTGTACGGTACGTATTTTAAATACAGTTACGTCCAATCCCCCCTCCACACACACACACACACACACGCACAAACACACACGCACACGCATGCACACACGCACAAACACACACGCACACACACACACACACACACACACACACACACACACACACACACACACACACACACACACACACACACACACACACACACACACACACACACACACACACACACCCGATTTCAGGTTCGGAGCACTACCGCGCGACGGCCATTGCATACAACGAAGCTTACAGCGAAACGTACAAAGAGATGGTGAAGATCGTGCTACGAAAGATTCCGTTCGACGAAAATGACTTAGTTGTGGACATCGGTGGCGGGACCGGATCCCTCACGCAAGCTGTCTACAGGGAGGCTCGGTTAAGGAATAACATCTTGTGCGTGGATCCCTTCGAGTCCATGCTTGCATTGGCGTTCCAAAAGGACGGTGTTACTCCTCTGCAAAGCACGGCAGAAGAATTCTTCAACCACAAAGAAAACTATACTTTCGACAAAGCACTAATCCTTTGTAGTATTCATCACTTTTGCGATCCTACCTCAATGTTCAAGAAGTGGGCCGAGTGGCTGCGCCCCGGTTCGGTTTGTTTCATTCTAACAAGGCCGCCAACGACTACTTTGCCCTTCTTTAGGAAAGCTGCCTCTCTCTTTGAGAAGTCGACTGCGGATGTCCCAGCTATGGTTGACTGCTTAAGGCACCATGGTCTAAAGGTCGAGGCGTCGGAAGAAACAATGATGTTCAATATGAGCAAACACCGTTGGTACGCCATGCTCAGGATGCGGTACATGAGTCACATGCACTGCCTTAGCGACCAGGACATTGAAGAAGGCATTGCGGAGTTGGAGAGGGAAAAATTCAGGGATGAACATAACATAACAGTTGCTGACAATATTGCTGCCATCACTGTGATTAAAGAGTGTTAGTGCTGTACTGAATTAGCGGCACATAAGGTGTATAAAAATGTCGTTATTGCTAGCTTTCAATTTGTTGATTACATTTACCACTATACCCGCGTATGGTACATTACGGGCCTTTCGCGATGTTTTCCTCGTGCTTAATTTAGTGTTACAAATCAGCCTCACGTACATGCAGGTGATGCAGTGCGGGTACTATCAGTACTCGTTCTATAATGGCTTCTGCAACAGCAACTAGCCTTTAAGAGTCACTGACCAAGACAGCCCATGCAGTCAAGTCTTCTCTCATGGTATCTTGGTACACCCCCCAAATGTCTTGCGTACATGCATGTACCAGGTCAGGACATTGGAGAAGGCATTGCGGAGTTGGAGAGGTAAAAATTCAACGAAGAACATAAGATAACAGTTGCTGGCAATATTACTGCCATCAACAGTGTTAGTGCTGTACTGATCTGAATTAGCAGAACATAAGGTGTATCAAATGTCGTAATTGCTAGTTTAGGCTTGTTAGACCCTAGTCACTATAGAAATCAGAAATTTGATATAATATACGGGGCACCATCCTGCTGCAGCCACGACGATATGATTGAACGAATGCATAATCTTATATGCGAGAGCAATCAATTATAGGTTACACCACCGCAACGACTGAAGAGGCGCGCGTGTTCCCTTGTGCGCTCATGTACGCATCTTTAAATTCTGTTGCAAACAATTTAGTCACCACCATTGGCTACAGTAATTAGAAGAGCGATCTTTAACTGATTAACGCCGAGAGACACATATCTGCGTCAAATTTGTTTACCATTACAAAAGAATTCTTTCAGACCCTTTGAAACAATACATATTAGAAGTTTACGTTCTCGGCTTAATTTAATATTGTTGAAACCCCCTTTCCTGCTATTTAACATTCCTCTGCTGCCTCATTCAGTTGATTTTGGACAACTCTACTTTAGTTAACAAAAAATATTCCGACGTTAATCGCACACCTGAAAAAAAACGCATCGAATCACTTTATGATTTACAAATGATTCATCACTTACATTCTGTAACATAATGTAAGTGACAAATCATAAAGTGATTCGACGCCTTTTTTTTTTCCCTGTGTCGGTTAATCGATTATACGCGGAAGACGCAAATATGCGTCTATACGCAGCCTGAGCTGGCCGTGATAGCATGACATTCCCAGTGGTTATTGTGTACGGCGTAAATGAATGATTGTTATACCAACAGGGTCTGTGCAAAAGTGAAATAGCTATATCTTACAGTCTTCATGTAGGGGAGGAATGCAGCGCGTGATAAGGTCTGATTACTGCACATTCAGCGTACATACACGGCTATCAACACATTAGTATATACGTACATTCAGCGTTTGCTACCAACGCATCCTTAAGTATACTCAGCGTACAACCATGTATGCACCCACACGCAACACAAAGTCCACTCACGTACACCTATGCGCTACCAGCTATGTACATGCATAACAACATACGTATTGCTCAATCAGAGACATTATATACCAATGATCATCTCTCGCTCAAAAGAGTTGCGTCGATCACAACCACTGCAAAACGAAACTTCACAAAAATTGTCTCTCTGAAAAATTCCACGCCATGCATGTGGTATATATGTTACGCGCAAAGCGTGGATTTGCGCAAACCCGGGATTGTCCTGCGCAAACCCTGGATCCATGGTTTGTGGTACAAACCATGGATTGGCCGCGCAATCCTAGGATTGCTCGTGCGAAAGCGTAGATCGGGACAATCCCGGGATTGTCCTGCGCAAACCCTGGATTCATATAAATTGTTAACGAATAAATGAGTATTATAGGATTATATGAAATAATATATACTGGCATAAGGATATGCACTTGCAGTACAAATACAATTATTCAGCAAGAGACATCATGCAAACATGTTGAACAGCGCCATGGTGCAGCACTTTTGAAAATGTGTCAGGTAAAGACAAGCAGTTTGGATGATACCATTCCATACACGCCTCACACTGTATCATATCTTCCTTGTGCCAAGGAAGGTGACAAGTACAGTAGACTGGCACCTTTATGCTGTTTAGGATTTTCTCTCTATGGCTTTTTGCCTCTGCAGCAGAAAAAACTGGATAGGCTGACATATAGGTGTTTTCCAAGCATTGAAGGAGATGAGGGCGCATCTTTTTCTGATTCCGACACTGATCTGCTGGCTCATCTCCATTGCACAAAGATGTTGCACATGCTATTGCATACACCCCACAGTCACTTCCATTAGACTGAAGTTGGAATTGCATGATATTCACTGTCAGTTCAGATTTACAGCAGTGAAGAAGTGAACAAATCAGTTTAATTGTTGCTGGAGACTGCGGTAATACTTATCTGCTTTAATACGTGCTTGGATGTGTTTAACGGAGTTTCCCAATCTGCCACAATATTTCCCTATACAAACATAAAAAATCACAATTAAAAATATGTGCTTCGGTAAAATAAGCTTTGCATATAACATAGTATTTAAATTAATAATAAGTTTTCAAATGTTATTTTTTTACTTAATGATAATAGCAATAAAATATACAAACACAACATAGGATAAATGAACATGTCATATTTAAGCTTACACACATTACAGAAAACCCAAAACACTTATGCAATGAAAAACATTCTATAGCTAATCACGTATATTGAGATATGCATTGTAATTATCATGCAGTGGTCTGAACTGACATGATATATTACATTTTCAATAATTATATGTACATAGCAGCACATGTACCTTCATTATCATCACTATCAGTATCAACAGCATCATGAAATCTATCATCACCAGGCTTTGCTAAGTCTGAACTTGCTGAACCAGTACAGCTGACAACTTCCTGTCTTTCCATCCGAGTATAGAACTGAAGGTCAAAGCAAATATCGATATTCAGCAGGTGGGATATGCAAAAAAAAAAATGAGCTCACCTCCGGAAGCAGGGCTAAGCCATATCCACGCATCTTATATGTGTTGGTAATAGTACCAAGATGAGCACACAATCGTCCTTGCTACAGGGTGATAGTACAGAATCGTGGAATTAATACACAATTGCTACTTTATTGATGACTAACCAAATGATCAGGCAATGATCGGTATGGCCCAAATTTGTCATGGAGCCAAATTTTACTTTTCTCAATCTTGCTACCATGCCAGTATATATTGTGCAAATTAGAATTTGTTTCTCTCTTCACTATAGCAATGAGCTCTGGCTTTGTGTGTGAGTCACACATGGATAAGTGCATACATTTTAACATATACACTGCATTGTGCATGTACCCTCAATCGATCCATTTCCGCTTTGATATGGTTGAAGAGTTCCATATCTTCATGACTGTACAGAATTAGATTGCGGTAATGTTTGTTTTATTTCATGCATGATCTCAATTACTTTGAAAATAATGCATTTATTAAACACATGATATATGTACATACCTAAGATATCAGACACTGCTTCCTCCATAACGGAACCAGTAGTTGCACCAGGAAATGTGAATGAGGAGGCTGACCAAAACATAGCTGGTAAGGAGTAGCTTTTGTGGTTTCATGAAGGCAAGTGTTCAATTTATCTGCCAATAAAATCATAATATTAGAATAGATGGAAAATTACTTACATTAAATTTCATGTAGCCAATCTGTCCAGCAATGATTTGTCTTGTTTTCATGGAAATGACAAGCTAACATTTCTTCCACCTTTGCATTGCCTCTTTCCACAAGTCCTTGGCTTTGAGGATGGCGAGGTCTGCCATTGACAATAGTCGTGTAACCAGGCCAGTTCTTAACCAATTCGTTAATTAAAGTGCTGTAAATTCACGCCCATTGTCAGATTGCAATATTTTGAGTAAACCAAGATATGCAAACACTTTTGTAGCAAGGCTCCAAGCCACCTCTGTGCCAATTGTTCTCTGAAGAGCAAATAGTGCATGGAATTTTGACCAATGGTCCATGTAATGTCCTATCCAATTATATGGACCATCAGAGCGGATGACGCATGTCTATTAGGTCGACCTTAGAGAAATACAAATAAGTACAGCCACTTGGCCTCTGCTCATGAATCCTGAAGCTATGAAGGGCTTCAGCGGCTTGATTGTGCTGCAGTTTTTGAGAACTGCAAAGAGGGCACAGGCTCACAAACTTCTGCACAGCAGATTGTGGAAGACATTCATAACATGCTGAAATCAGTAAAAAAAAATGTAAGGTAATACTGTTAATATGATACAGGTATAAACAAAAATTCCATCAGCATACCTCTGCGAGAGCTTTTTTGTAACCTACATGCCCTCGTTCTTGACAATGCACCTTGTGAAGTATATCATAAAAGTCTTCCACATAAGCCACTCTCCTAAAATGGCTAAGCACGGTGGTGTCACTAAAATCCTGCACAGAAAAAAAAAAGTCATAAATACTTACATCTATTTCCAATGCTTACCTTTTTCTTGGCTGGCAAACAGAGTACATCAGAGAGTCCAAGCGCAGGATAGGACATTAGCGAAAATTTGCGTGACTTTACCCAAAACTTCAAACGGGGATCGCTATCGGCACAAGTCCCTTTTAAAAGCGCAACGATCTTTCTTCCCTTTGCTCTTGAAACAACTTTACTCCCCGCTTTCTTCCCTGACTTAAATACATCCACCAAAAACTTCTTGAATTTTTCCTTCACTTGCACTCAACACGATCGAGCCGCTCTTAACATCGCCCAGTAAGCAATGCCTATATGAGTTCCTTGATCAAGCTGTACACAACTTACAGTCCCAAACTGCTTGGAGACCCAGACAGAAAGGTTATCTGAATGGTTGTAGCGTAGAACAAACAAGTTCTGCCTTCGTGAAAGTTTCGGTCAGAATTGCCGATTAATAAATATCATTGGGCAATCAAACCATGGATCCAGGGTTTGCGCAGGACAATCCCGGGTTTGCGCAAATCTACGCTTTGCGCGTAACATATACAGTACGAACGTATTCTGATACCATGCATGAAAAATGATAAACATGTTACAATTCCGCGTATAATCGGTTAAGCGGACTATTGACTACTGTATAGGTCAAATTGCAGCTACGATGCGGAGCCATACTAATGTAACTAAAATAATTGCGGTAATTGCTAGTTTAGGCTTGTTAGACCCTAGTCACTATAGAAATCAGAAATTTGATATAATATACGGGGCACCATCCTGCTGCAGCCACGACGATATGATTGAACGAATGCATAATCTTATATGCGAGAGCAATCAATTATAGGTTACACCACCACAACGACTGAAGAGGCGCGCGTGTTCCCTTGTGCGCTCATGTACGCATCTTTAAATTCTGTTGCAAACAATTTAGTCACCACCATTGGCTAAAGTAATTAGAAGAGCGATCTTTAACTGATTAACGCCGAGAGACACATATCTGCGTCAAATTTGTTTACCATTACAAAAGAATTCTTTCAGACCCTTTGAAACAATACATATTAGAAGTTTACGTTCTCGGCTTAATTTAATATTGTTGTGTATAACTGTGTGTGTCTGTGTTGGTGTGTGTGTTTGTTATGTGTGTGTGTTATGTGTGTGTCTGTGTGTGTCGTGTGTGTGTCGGTATGTCGTGTGCATGTGTGTTTGTGTGTATGTCGTGTGTTGTGTGTGTGTGTGTGTCCGTGTGTCTGTGTGTGTTTAGGTGTGTCTGTGTGGATGTCATATATGTGTGTGTCTCTGCGTGTGTGCCTATGTGCGTCCGTGTATGTGTGTTGTGTCATGTATGTGTTTGTGTCTGTGTGTCGTGTCTTGCATGTGTTTGTGTATGTGCATCATGTGTGTCTGTGTCTGTGTCCGTCAAATTGTCAAACACAGACACACATACAAGCGCACATGAAATACACACTCACATGACGAACACACAGACACACACACAGTGGCAAGGCACCAAACTACATTAACACATAGAGAAATGGTGTAGGACGAATTTTTGAAAATAAAGAGTCAATAGCGTGAATTATTGATAAATTACAGCAATTTGAGTGTTATGTTATAAACATATCATTATCGCATAGAACGTTCCACATTATAACGATATGAAATATACCATCTCAGTGTAACTCCACCCTCACGCGTGGGCCTTTGTACCTATACCTATACTCGGCTACAGCCCATTTCTGGGCTGAGCCCCATCGCGTCACATTGCCAGAAATTTCGGACGCTCATGACGTATATGTATTCCTGACGCGTCATTGCAATCGTCCGTTAATTTTCCGCGCACGCGTCCATTGAAATGTATGTGCATTTCTGTTCAACCTAAATCAGGAAAGGATAGATATTACAAAAACGTTGAAAGATATAGTGATGCACATCATAAGCTATGCTTCATTGATGAAAATAAATGCTATCTTTGGGTTCCATGGCCCTTAAAACAACACACCTGTAGAAATTTGATAAAATTAGGGTTTTTTCAAGACGTTTGTACATTTTTCTCAGGATCTGCGATAGTTGTGTTTAAAAACGTTATTATGGTAACCAGATCATCGAGGCAGGTGTGTGTTACCATAAAAGACTCTTTTGCCTACTTCTCTAGGTTCCTGAGTCACTTTTAGTGGTTGAGGTACTGAATGTTTCCATTATTAATTCTTCACAATGATTGCATGACGTAATGGAAGTTTTTCACGGGCGTGAGTATCTCTGCTGCAATGCTTCCCTGAATCAGACTCACTCAGGTATGTTATAACTAAGGTGCTTAGGTGCTGCGTAACAACCATAGCTTGACCCGAATACCTAGTATATAGGGCCTAAGAATACCGTACATGTAGATGTTCGACGTTTGCGGTGCGCTACAGTATGCCGGTACTCAAGTTAGGTTTGGCATCCTATAAATTGCAGTCACTGTTCCCCCATGGGCATTGCTATGTGGGCCCGGGCTTGCATATATGGCTTGCGATTTGTTATATATTTACCAGACTACCACCAAACTAAGAAATAGAAATAGCTCATACAACCAGCCTCACACACATTCACACTGTGTACACATACATTGCACACACCTACACACATACACACATACCACACACTCACATGTACACAAACACACATATCACCTGTTCACAAACACATGCACACACACAACATGCACACTTGCAAACAGATACCGGTACATGCAAATACACACACAAACGCCCTCTAAGCTCTGTCCAGTAATATGAGTCCAGTTCATTTCTATTGTCCATTCAGCTCGTTGTCCAGCTCATGTGCATTCATTGCAAGCTCTTTGAAAACTATAGTACCATGAAGTCCAAACACGAATTGTTTATACATGTATCACACAGTTAGGCCTATAAAGTTGTAGGCGGTGAATGATGGCGTGTATATGTGCATGTGTGTAGTATATGTGTGTGCACATGTTATGTGTGTTTGCATGTGTGTGTCTTTTGTGTGCTTGTATGTGTGTATGTATTCATGAGTAAATATGTCAGTGTATGTGTTGTGCACGTTATGTGTTGTGCACGTTATGTGCACACATGCACACGCGTGTGCATGTGCACTAATGAAATGATCAATCCCTAAAATATGAACTAAAAGATCTGATGTATACGATAGTGTTTAACACACACACACACACACACACACACACACCACACACAAACACCACAAACACACCACAAACACACACCATGCACACACATGCCACACCCCACACACACCACACACCACACACCACAAACACACACACATACACCATGCACTCACGTACCACACACCATGCACACACATGCACACCACATACGAACACCACACACAAACACACACCACACACACACCGTGCACGCCACACACCACACACACACACACCCCACATACAAGCTTCACACACAAACACATACCACACACACACCATGCACACCACACACCACACACACACACACACACACCACACACACCACATCACACACACATACACCATGCACTCACATACTACACACCACCATAGATTAAAGAATACCTGGATACGAAACGCGTCACGTGATCCATTGAATTGTCAATTGTAGGCGGCGAACTCTTTGAAGCTAAGTGTGTTTCGATTAACCCTTTTGTACCGTACGCTTTTTTCCCAACTTTCACTGCTGTTCAACACAAACTTCGATATTTTCGGCAGTATTCGTACTCCCACTGGTCTTACTTTCCAGGTTAGTAAGTACTGTTCACGCAATTCACTAAGCACACTCTATGTAGGTACCGTATGTACCATTTCTGCCTCTTCAGAACATACATCTCAACTTAGAGAAGCTTCCAACCATTCATTTCTATAAGCAAATAAGTGTATTATTCCCTCTGTGGAACGAACGTATATACGTTGTAAGGGGCCTCAACATGTGGGTACAACTGGTTTGTGAACAGGTTGTGGACCCATCTTGTTTCGGAACATAGTGTGTGAACTAGGCTCACGCAACAAAGTCCAATGTTGCTTATAACTGTTAAGAAAGAGTTGTTGTGTGGAACGCATACTGTCAAAGGTGTACCAACGTTACACGTTATGTACAAATGTCTTATAGTTTTGTGGGTTATTTTAATTTAACCGTCCGCGGACCGATATGTGTTTCGGTACATCTCGTGCACGGTAAGTGCAAGCTAGAAAGCATTTAGACATATCTAAGCAGTTACTATGATCAATTGTAGGGAACGCACATACAGTGATTAAAGTTGTATCTAATGTTTTTATACTTTTATACTTTCTTCACTTGTTTTGCGTTATGTGAGAACCACTGATAGCTGATATTTTAAAAAGTGAAATGCAGTATCTTGTATTTATGTACATTAGCATGGCGTGCATGCACAGTATCAAAATAAGGTGGCAGACACTCCTTTAATTCAGATGCCACGTAATACAAGTTTATGCAGCAAGAAGAGTGCCAAGAAAGCCAAATTGCAGCTGAGTGTAAGGTGTTCACTGCTCACTTTCAGACCTCTATGTAACTGAAATGCTCTGTAATTTATAGTCTTGCAGCACAGAGACAACAACTCTAGAAGATTTGGCTGCATCAATACCACCACTTGCAGGAGGTTGGAGCAACGAAACTACACAAACTGATGTGCAGATAGTTCTGTGCAAGCTGAACTGCCCAGTACCATCATCTACAGTTGCACCATTCATTTCACATTCCATGCAGACCTAACATGGAAAGTGCATATACAAAGCAGACTAGTTCAGAAGTCACATATAAATGTACTATCAAATATCCCTGTTTTTCTGGACTGCAAAAGTATGGTTGAACTTTTCAATGTAGTAAGTACATCCACAATTTGTCCTGGAAATCCAGATTTGCACTTCTTAGAATTGGCTAAGTCACGTGGTGGAAGCTTCATGTCCTGTAGTGGTGAAGTAAAAGCTATAGTAGAGGGTAATATTCCTACCATTTCACCAACTGGTTTTGTAGTGTCATCAACCATACGTAATGTAAACTGTTCTATGCTGATTTGTGGGGGGAAATGCACATATTGCACTGCATATCGTTCACAGCTGCGTGCCCTTTATAGTCGATTTATGCATAAAAGTAGTGAAATCGACTAAAGAACAAATGATCGGTATCTGAGTTTATCTGAAGCAACCAATAAAATCAAAACACTCAGAAAGAAATGTATTACTTTGGATATGACAAAGTTAAGGGCTTGCAAAAAAAAGTTGAGAAACTTACAGACACATTTACAATTGATGTTGACTGCTCACTACATACTGACATTTTAAGCATTATGAATGAAAATGATCACAACGTAAAGGACGAGTTTCCTGAAGGAACATTTAAAAGGCTCTTTTGGGAACAGCAATTGAAAGCAGTAAGGTGTACAGATGCTAGACAGATGTGTTGGCACCCTACTATGATTAAGTGGTGTTTGAACCTTAAATTATTGTCTTCATCAGCATACAACTCCTTGAGAACTTCTGGGTTTATCAAACTTCCATCAGAACGTACACTTCTGGACTACACACACTTTTTTACATCAATAACTGGATTTCAAACTGAAGTTGAGACTATGTTGATACATGAAGCTAAACTGAGTACACTTACGGAGTTAGAACAGCACATAGTTATATTATTTGATGAAATGAATATAAAAGAGGGTCTGCTGTACAAGCAAAACACTGAAAATATCATCGGATTTGTTGAACTTGGTGGCATCAATGACATATTGTCTAAGCTAGAAGAAGTAGATGAAAGTGGCAGTACACAACATCCTGCAATTGCTAAACACATTTTGTGTATAATGGTTCGAGGCATATTCATTGACTTGCGTTTTCCTTTTGCTCATTTCCCCACTAAGGAATTAACAGGTGAATGCCTCTATAACGTTATGTATGAAGCAATTGAAAGCCTTGAAACTATAGGGTTCAAAGTTATAGCACTGACTGGTGATGGAGCCTCTCCTAACAGAAAATTTTTTAAGCTACATTCTGTTTAAAGAAAAGAACTTACCTTCAAGTATCGCAACCCATAATGCAAAAGAAGAACGTTATATATATTTCATCTCAGATGTACCACATTTAATGAAAACAACCAGGAATTGCTGGTCCCATTCGTTTTGGAATGGCAACAAAAGGACTTTATGGGTAAGATCATGCATGCATGTAAGAATATATACCTAGAGGTAATGCAATTTGCATTTCATTTACTAGATAAATGGGAAATGGATCAGTTGGCTTCACATAAAACATCTTTATGAACAGAAGTTACAACAACTGGTACACTCTAATGGATTGTACCTGCTGAAAAAATTATCCAAAGACCATATTTATTTGACTTCATTCTCAAGAATGAGAGTGGATCTTGCAGTGGAAGTAAGTATCAGTTTTTATGAATTGCCGTCATATATTTTTGTGCTGTGTATATGTTAGGTTTTGAGTTCGTCCGTGGCAAACATGTTAAAGTTTAATGGAGATTCTGACACAACAGAAACAGAGAGATTTGTAAGGATGTTTGACCAATTTTTTGATTGCCTGAATGTAAGAAGCCCTAATGAGCATGTCACAAAACGTAAACCCTATCTGAAGCCATACACATCAAGCACCGATGAAAGTTTGTGTGTAAGTTTGGTACACATTCATTAGGTAATGTGTGTGAATACTGTATTCTTCTTTAGTGGTTAAAGAGAAACTTCTTAGGATATTTAGATGAATGGGAAAGAAGTGTAAATAGTAGAGATGATATATGTAATGCTGACAAAGAAAAGCTTATGCTTAGTAAAGAAACTGTACAAGGTCTTCGCATAACAGGTTAGTCCATGCATATATATGCGGCAATATATTAATTTTTTTTCTATTTTAGTTTCATCATTTGTTGAACTTATAAACTATTTTGTTGAACTGCCTGATTCAAAGGAAAATATGTTCTAAGTGAACGACTATCTCAAGATCCCATTGAAAATTATTTTGGACAATTAAGATCGAAAGGAAGGCGGTGCCAAAATCCATCTGTAAGTGACTGCATCACTTCAGCACAATCAATAAGAGTACAGAGGAGTATGTCAATGATGCCAGTAAGAGGTAACTGTGCACGTAAAAAGCGACTGTTTCCTGATGGAAAAGAAAACATCGATGATGCCCCACTACCAAAGCGAAGATGTGCTCGAAAAAAGCAAACTGTTAAATGAGTATCAACAATCCATATCAGTTGTTTCTTTGCTATTTGTGTCATTACAATTATGTATTAATATATAAATAAATGCATATAATCAAACATGTCACGAAACTGTAAACTGATGAGTTGTTAACTGTTCAACACAAAACTGCTCCTTAAGGATCTCTTAGTAGTGGTTTGAACCCTCCTGTACTCTTCCAA
Organism: Ephydatia muelleri; assembly: GCA_013339895.1. NCBI lineage: Eukaryota > Metazoa > Porifera > Demospongiae > Spongillida > Spongillidae > Ephydatia > Ephydatia muelleri. The sequence continues at coordinate 5,054,858 of JABACO010000002.1, read as the reverse complement.
CCATGCTGATGTAATCGCATGACCCTGCAAAGTTATCCACCTTTCCAACAACATTTGCAATAGTTCTTGACTATCCTCTTCACTTTCAATGTCAACTGCTACCATTGGCCAGTAGTATTTTACATCTTTGTCAGCAAAAATTCTATCAACAAGCTGTTTGATGTCAGCTGATTGCAATGATTTTCCTAGGTATGCTGGCAAAAAGAGTTTAGTTTGAACTTCTACAGCTTTAAACAACAAAAATGGGTACTCCCCTACTACGAACAATCCTCCTCTGTTGACTATGCCCGTCCAGTGCAAGGTGTACTTATAATAAGAAGACTCGTCACCATCGCAAGCCACATTAGACAAGCACTCAGCAAATTGTATGGCGTTAGCTTTTTTGCTGGATCTAAGGGTTTTTAGTACCTTCATACAAACATAGCCACACGCATATCTTATAGCGTTCTCTTCTTCGTTCGACAATGTGAGTGCTGCATCACACAAACTAGTACTGTTGGTCGCAGAGGTTTCGCAAAGCAGCTTGTTAGTTAGTAGCTGATTGAACAAACGCCTGTTCACTGCTTGTAAGTGCAATGGATGATCGAACTGCTGACCAATGACACTGATTCGACTGAAAAGGCGTTTCCAAGTACGTGGCAACTCCATCAAACGTGCCTGATTGAAACACCGGTAAGCTCTTTCTCTAGCTGACTGTGCCTTTATCCTTGGGTGATGTAGACAGTCTCGAATAGAGGAACATAACTCACAACAAAATGTATTGAAAACAACGGTATCGGAAATTGTAAGCAACTCGCTAAGAGGATGTGTTTCTGCCTGCGTACCAGGTATCTTAGTTAGTGTCCGTAATCGTCTCCTGTATCGCTCGTATCACAATAAGCAAGTCAGTGTCGGCCGCTGGTATAGCCATGTAAATTTATTAGACCAAAAGAGTCAGGTGCCGAAACGCGGATCATTTCTAATTATCTCTGCGTTTCGTATCCAGGTATTCTTTAATCTATGACACCACACACACCACGCACACACACCAGGCACTCACACACCACACACACAACACACACACCACACACACAACACACACCACACACACACCACACACACCACACACACACCACAAGCACGCACACACTCACACACACACACACTCACACACACACACACACACAGCCATCAATTGAGCTAGAACCAAAGCTGCAAATTGATATTGTACAAGGATTAGAATACAACCACCATTCAGTTAAGGGGAAGGAGTAGGAAGTGAGCACATGATTTGAGAGGGAAGGTTTATGGTGTCATGCCATGACAACTTATGCCCTTTTAACAGTTTACATAGCAGGTACAGCTGCTCAACTACCACTAATGAAATGATCAACCACAAAGATATGAACAAAAAGATCTGATGTTTAGGAGAATGTTTAACACACACACACACACACACACACACACACACACACACACACACACACACACACACACACACACACACACACACACACACACACAAACCATAAACACACACCACACGCACACCAAACCATAACACATACCACACACATACACCATGCACTCACATACCACACCCCACACACACCACATACAAACACACAACTCACACCACACACATACCCCACACACAAACACACACCTCACACACCACACACCACACACCACACACACACCATGCACACACTCACACCACACACATACCACACACCATGCACACACATACCACACACCCCCACACACACCATGCACGCACCCCTCACATGGGTTCTTGGATCTCAGTCATTCCTTCTACTGGCCTGTAAATGCATCTTGACTCTGCTTAATGTCAGGTAGCACACCTGTCCTGCCTCTCTACTTTCGGCAAGGCCACCCTCAAACCCAAAATGCTGGCTAAAATCTATGGCTGCCTGAACATGTCACTGGTGAGGTCAGTGGTTGGGGCCATCATGGGAAGAGTAAATGTCCGAATACATTAGTAGAACTGTAAGTTTGTTAGCAGCATCTATTGTAAGTTAGAGAACTGTTATTAATATTGTTACGTGCGATACTGTTTCCCTAATGTCAGCACCCAGCAGCAATAAGTCTCTACTGCTAGTGGTGTTCTTTGGGTCTATTGCTTGCAACACTTCCGCTTCAGACAAAATAAATAATTAATAAGTATGTAGACAGCAGCTACAAAAACTAAATGCAGTATTCAGAACTCAGCACACTTGTTGTGCAGTGCATGTAGTCCCAAATTGGTGCACTGAGGACCCTTCAGACTGAACTACTCACACTTAGCCATGTTCACATGGAGGCCCATTGCTGGACTCAACTCCTTACCCAGATGCAAAGCACGTAGTTTAGCTGGGTGGGTGCCATCAAGGCAGTCAACACACTCCATCATCATACATGCAGGCTGGATATCATCTCCTGCATGGAGGACCAAGGAAAACTGCAGGGGATCCAGAGGGTAACCTTGCTGCACTCCAGAGCTGATCTGGTCAAGTAGGTATCATACTGAGGGGCGGGTCCCATGGCAACAAGACACTATATAGTTCCGGGTAGATCAAGGACTGCAGCTACTTGCCTGGAGATAATGTTGAAGGTATTCGTCATATCCAACTTAAGCAATACAAATTCATTGCAATACTAAGCATGAGCTACTTTCTCTGCAAATGCACGACACACCCAGCTGCGGAATTAGTAATACAATAACAGTAATTTACAATTTCATAATACACATGTACACTTAAATGTATATGTATTAAAGTGTGTACACTTCATAAATAACACTACAATAGCTACACATATATGTACACACTGCACTTAAAAGAAGCTGTCTATCACCTCACACAATTAGATGTCTTGACAATGTGCCAAGTATAGTCGGTGGTTTTGTTGTGAAAAACGATCCACGTGGTCTTCAGAAACAGCCTCGGGGCAATGTTCCTCTAGCATGGCCTAGTCCGATCCACCCTTTTCATGGCCACTCAGGAGGTCAAATTCTCAGCCCCGTCGCCGATAAGGTCTTTCAATGAAAGTATATCGGTTTCAGCCAAAGATGGCCATTACCATGAGGTGGCGAGCCTACACCTACGAATCATAACGAAAAGAGCTTCGAACTCAAGAAACCTACGGGGGTGGGGAGGGGGGGGGTAACAAGAATGGAAGGAGGGGCTACACGAGTCTGGGGACTACAAAGTCAGGCCCATCGGAGTGATGTAAGAGCCATTTTTAGTAACGCGATGACGCTGCCGCAATGCGCATGCGTAACAATCAATACACGGAATCGAAACTAAAAATTGTACTAAAAGAGATGTTATACGACAATTAACTATCTCTACTGATACAGGTACTTAAAAAAAAATTTGTTGTCGTAAAGAACGTTAATTAATTGATTTAATGATTAGCTGTTTTTATGTTTTGATAAATCTTAGCTTACAAATACTATTGTAACGGTGAAAGTAGAATTTTGACATTCGATTCCTAGCCAGAGTTATGGGTCGATGTCCGAAATTTCTGGCAATAATCCATGCGCTCCTCTCGGCAAAAAAATTCAGTCTTGATGATATTCTTCTACGAAATCAAGAAATAAATCCTGCGTCTAGGCTATTAGTACTGGCATGTAGTCTTGCACGCTTCTTTGCAAAATTGATGCCAAGAAAATCCCACTTCTTGGCCAGGATATTAATAAGATTCTTGGCACTTTAAGAACCCAATCTAGCTTCTACAGTTGGCTACATCGCTTTTGGCTGATCATGATGCCAATTTCAAGAAATAAATTTTTAAAAGGTGTTGGATATAAAAGCAATTATTTCTGTTTGTGAGTACATGTATATGATATGAGTATATATGAATACAGTTAGACACAGAAACCAAGGGATCTATGTGATTTAGAATACCCGAGGGCCCTGGGCAATAGCGATACCGAGGGCGCTGCTAAGGGCACGAGGGAATTCTAAATCATTTGGATCCCGAAGGTGACAGTGTCTAACTGATTTAGACCATACATGTACGCGAATCAATGGGATGCGCAAAACAAAAACTGTCCCTATTGAGTTACTATATCCAACACGGAGATGTCAAGAAGTTTGGAGCATTAACCAAAATCATAAAACATATAGTCTTACTAATATGATTATTGAATCTTACTTCATTATCTTATGATACACATATTAGGACAAGGAAGGTCACTATATCAAATGGTATTATTATACTCATATGTAATACGATCTATATGTAACCGTCAATCTGCTATTTTATTCCACAACATACATAACATACGAATACACCAATAGCTTATATAGTTGTTTCACTGCATCCTTTGACCCCTGTCCCAGGAGTGCAGTACCTCTACAGAACAAGTGGGTCAGGAAATACTATTCATTCATCCAGAATACTTGCTAGCCCGTCTCCTTACATTCGTCCCACCGTACTTTAAGCTTGACCTCAAGCTTATAATTTGAACTTGGTAATAATCAGGAGGTCGTCGTTCGCGTTGTGGGTAGCGCCTTTGTGCCTGGTCCAAAGTAGGTGGGGCTGCTTGTCCTGCTATATCTATCGGAGGCTGCACTGCTTGTGGAACATCTGCAAAATTGCTCATTTGGCAAGGGAACAGCTGGTGGAATCTCATGAACAATTTCTGGCTGGGGAGTGGAATCTGTTGGCACTGAAAAGTGTTTGATGCTTGCTGGTTCCCACTCAACCTCTCTTGACAGTGTGCTCTCCTTCTCAGCGTCGCATTCTGTTAATGTGCACCATTCTGGACCTTTGCGACTTTCTGTGCTCAATCTGTACAGTTGTTGGGAAATTAACCTTATTTACAACCCATCCACCTTCCCACTTTGGATCCAATTTTCCAGCAGTTGGGATTTGTAGCCAAACAGCGTCACCTTCACAAAACTCCCTACTTTTAGTATATTTGTCCTAATGTTCCTTTTGCTGCTTTGCTTCCTGTACTATGCAACATTACACCATGTCACGTAGCTCTGTCATATTAACCCTGAGGTTGTTGTTATATGAGGTGGGGTCCTGTGCACTACTGTTGGTCATAGATGGCAGAGATTGTTGAACAGGATCTCGTCCCATCATTAATACAAATGGGCTAAAACCAGTAGAAGCATTACATGCTGTTCTATATGCATAGAGCACCAATGGTAGATTTCCTTCCCAGTCTAGGTCATTCTCTTCAGAATAGCACCGGAACAGTTGCAGCAAAGTTCTGTTGAAACGCTCTACCATCCCATTGCCTTGGGAGTGGAATGATGTTGTTCGAGACTTTGTGATTCCAAATGCTGCTGCTCTTCGGATCATGGTACTTTCAAAGTTAGCACCTTGGTCAGAGTGCAATATTTCAGGGATCCCGAACCGTGAAAACAAGTCAATTAGTATCCCAGGAATACACTCTGCAGTCTGGATATATAGGCATCGGTATAGCTTCAGCCCAATTCGTGAAATAGTCTTGTAAGATTAAGAAACAGCGATTACCTCTGTTGGATACTGGCACTTGCAGTACATCAATAGTCAGCATCTGCCAGGGGTGTCCAATTGGAATATTCGTCATTGGAATCAGTGTTGGCATTGGCAGCTTGGACCTTTGGCGCACCATACAACTCCTGCAATATAGCTCTGTGTCCTTGGCCATTTCAAACCAATATGCAGTGCACTTCAGCCTCTGTAGGGTTTTCTCTACACCTTGATGTCCTGAACTTATTGTATCATGAGTGGCCTTAAGGGCTGTAGGCTGTAAGGATAAGGGAACTACTGGTACAGTTTTCTCCTTCTCCAACGGTCCGGGTGTGTACTTGCGGCAAAGTACACCATCATCTACACAAAGCTGGCTTCGAATTCTTTAGAATTGTCCATAGGGATGCTGATTCCAGTGCCGTAGTGAGCCAGAAGAAGCAAGGCGTCTTACTTTGTGTAACACTTATCTTTACCCTTCTCTTGTGCAACATGTTCTAAATAGAATTCAGTACTGTCACTGTTACTGCACAGGTGTTATGAAGGGTAGGGACACGAGACAGGGCATCAGCATTTGCATTGGAAGACCCTCGTTGATATTTGATTGTGAAATCAAATTCCTGCAACACCAGCGCCCAACGACATAGCATACCCTCCATCTTTTGAGCAGACAGCCATTGTAGTGGTTGGTGGTCTGCATGCAGGGCAAATGCTCGTCCAAGTAGGTAGTATCTGAATTGCTTCACTGCATGTAGAACTGCCAAAAATTCCCTCTCAAACACACAATATTGTCTCTCAGCATGGGTCAGACTTCTGCTTGCATATGCCACTACATGTCCATCCTGTTCCAATACAGCTCCTAAACCAACAGCACTGGCATCATGCAGTCTGCAACTCAAAGTCTTTTGTTAATGAAGGATAACATAGCACTGGAGCTTGAGACAACAGATCTTTCAATTTTTGGAAAGCCTTCTGGCATTCCTCAGTCCACACAAATGTGACACTCTTCTCAGTCAGATGGTGTAGGGGTGTAGCTATGTCTGCAAATTGTTGTATATATCTGCGATAGTAGGAGGCTAGACCAAAGAATTGTCGTTCTTCAGTGACAGTCTTAGGAATCAACCAATTCTTGATCATAGCTATTTTCTCTTTGTCTGGAGACATTCCGAAATCTGAAAATATATGTCCCAGGTAGTGCACTTTGTCAAGTCCTAACTGGCACTTGGATCATCTCAAAGTTAGTCCAGGATTGGCCAATCGCTCAAACACCTGCTGTAAATTAATTGTTGTAGGTGACACTTCATATTGGGTGAATGGACCAACACATCATCACTATAACTGGTCGCAAATGGTAGTCCATGTAAAAACTTGTCCATCAGTCTCTGGAATGAGCTGGGTCCACCTGTTACCCCAAATGACATCCTGCAAAACTCATACAGAACCATACCAGGACCAGGACAAAAAGCAGTCTTCATACAGTCCTCCTCTTTAACTGGCAATTGCCAGTAACCAGAATGTAGGTCGAGCTTTGAGAATACTTTGGATCCTGAGAGTCAGTCTAGGACTTCATCCGGCAGCAGCAGCGGGTAGGCATCTTTCACTGTCTGCTTATTCAGCTCTATAGTCAATGCAGATCCTAATCTCTCCGGACTTCTGGGGACGTGTACAGCTGGAGTGAGCCATGGGCTGCTGCTAACTCTAACAATATTGTGGTCCAGCATATTTGTTACTCTTCTGGGTGGAACTCGCACTGGTGGATGGTTTACTGTTAGTATGGTGTGGTAAGCAATTGTTGTTGACCAGGAACAGTTGAAAATAAAACCTCAAACTGTTTCACCAGATCTCTTAATTCTGCATGCGGGTGCCGGTGGAATGTCGTATTTCACCTCCTCTCCACATTTGGTACTGCAATTTCTTCCGCGTCATCATTTTCACCCCCTGCAGTTGAAGCAACATACATGTGACCTGCTGTTGCATTTGAAGCATCTCCTTTTCCAGGTTTGTTGGACATGACCTCTACACCTCCAATGTGAATGCTCACAGGGTCTATGCAGTGGTCCAGTCGTACTGCATGCTTGGATAGGAAGTCTATACCAAGTATCCCTTTAGTTATTAACTTGTTAGTCACCAGAAACTCGTGCTTGGTGCTATAATGCGGTTAGGTCTATTTCACGGATTGGAACGCAGGACTAAAACACTGAACACACGGAACGAAGCACTATAAGTATCATGTCACTGCGCACGCATCTCACGTGTTCATACTTGTGTGCGTGTGGAGTACTCCATGGCTTTGATCGTGTTCCGTGTATCTCGTTCGCCTCTTCAAACTTAGGAAGTTTTATCTTTATTGCTAGAGCCTCCTGCAGATTCAATATCAACCCTTCCACCAGTAAGCCCAAAAGGAGGTGAAATATACATCTACCATAGCAAGGCGGAAGAAAAAGGTATGACCATTGGGGGGTTGCGCGAGGGTTTAGTGTCATTCGTTTTTAACGAAGTCCTAATTAATAGTCACAATGGAACCGATTGCTGCTTAAATTACTATTGCGATTATTATTTTAGAGCCTATCCTTCCCCTAGCACTTAGTACATGTAACACGTTAGCAACTTATTAACACATTGGCAACCTTAAATTTGAATTCAGTCTAGTTATATTTTACTTTAGATTAGGGTTATACAGCTGTAGAGTGGTAGGCTGGTGTTTAATGTGAAACCAAAGATACAAACTTAAGGTCATGCTACATGTATGCATTAAAATCTGATGCCATAATAATAGTATTGACTATATGCATAGATGATTGGCAGTGTGATCAGCTTAGGTGGTCAAATCAATGTGTCCAAAAGCTGCCCAAGAAGGATCGTACTATTAAAAAGTCTTAATTTTTTAATTTCTAGTTCCAGTGGACCATCCAAACTGTTTATGAAGCATGCATTTGAACTTTTAGCACCAAATGATGTCCCTACTGTGCTAATACATTACAGTGCTGTCCCCTATGCACATGGGAATGCAACAAGTGATTCTAAAAGAAAGTACATAAAAACGCCTACCAAAATCACTTCTTAGAAGTGTCATCTCCACAACACTTGCCTGTAAAACATCCACACAATATAAAACAAACAAAAATATACGATCAAGCATTTTAGGGCAGCAAAGATTATCACATATTGATGCTTTATACAACCTTCATGAACTGGCTATAGATAACCCTGAGTTTATTCATACAATTCATACTCATCCAAATTTGGTTTGCGTTTGTGGGCAACAAGCATTGTTTGAGGAGTTTGATAGGCTACTATTGACTGATTCACCGTCACCACAACTGTTGTCATATGACAAGTTGGGCGATTTTTATTTGTCCACATTAGCTTTCCGTCACATTCTTTTTACCCAGTCTCCTGTCATTCCACTTTGGTTTCTTATACATGACAGACAGTTTCAATCATCGCATGATGAACTGTTTAGTATTTGCTGTAGATTTTCACCTTCATTGCTGAAGACTAGAAAACCCATTGTTACTGATGAAGAACAGGCCATAGTGAAGACAATTCAAAAGCATTTACCTTACGCACCTCACTTGAGTTGTTGGAACCATGTAGTTAGTTAAGGTTAAGTTCTCATGGTGCTAATACTCAAGTTAGCTTTGATCCAAGATTTCACACATTCACTATAATGGGAACTACTAAACCTCATGTGGTCACCTTTTTCCCTAAGGAAACATGCTCATGTCCATCTACATTAACATGCTACCATATTATGGCACTAAATGATTATACAGTAGCCTTAACCAACATGACTTGCAAGTGGAGCGCACCGTTTCATCAGTACTACATGGCTCATATACACCCTGACATTGATTCCATAGCCCGATGGGGTATTGAGCCCTGTGGTGTATACAATCCATTTAGTGGAGTAACACATAATCAGGCAGAAGGATTTAATCATGTGCTTACAAGTTTGCAGGAATGGAAGGAAGCGCCTGTGGACTGCATGGCACTGTCTCTGCATTATCTCCAAATGTACTATTCACATGAAATTGAGAGAGGAAAGCAAGGATTAAGAGAATATACACTTCACTCGCAATTTTCAAGTGTACTTGATTTGCAACCACCATTGTTTTCAGAAAGTATATATCATCCCCAAAGCATCATTGATCGTATTAAAGGTAAGTACACACATTGTGAGAATGAAATGAATTCTAATGCTACCCCTGTCTCAAGTAACCTCACACAAGAAAACAACAAAAGTTAGCTTTGATCCAAGATTTCACACATTCACTATAATGGGAACTACTAAACCTCATGTGGTCACCTTATTCACTAAGGAAACATGCTCATGTCCATCTACATCAATATGCTACCATATTATGGCAGCAAAGCTAAGTATTGGTCAAGATGATGATGTCACTAAAAGAAAAAAAATTAACCTTTCACAACTTCGAAAGAATGCTAGAAGTCGAAAAGAAAAAACTTCAGGCAGAAAGAGACCCCGACCAGAGGATGATGACGTTGTTCCTGCATCTGATGCACATGGTAAGTATAAGGCGTGCAATATTTGATGTATCATTAAGTGCAGTAATGCACTGTTCTGCTACTATACTTGATAGCAGGAATAACAATTAATTTTGTTGGTTACAGATTTTAACTATATAGAGAGTGCAACTTGATGTTACAGTTGTTCCAACAGGCAGAACACTTTCTGGTAGGCATTTGAATAACTGTATGTGATATCAAAAGTGAACTACAATGTAACTATGCTTGCAATTACTCTTTTTGTTGCCTAATGCAGGTGCAAACAAATTCGAGGTCAGAGGTGAAAAGACAGATCAGGTTGTTGTAGAGCCAGATGAAAATAATGCAGCAGTACTTTCCGATGAATGCTTTGCTTCTGTTAAAAAAGAGGCTAATGATGAGGTACACGTAGTTCCAGATCTACCAGAAGAATCCCATTTATCTGTTGATCAAAGCTCAAAGCTTAAGACTGACTCAGCGACAAAATTGAACATAGAGGAAACCAGAGATCAGTGTGGCTTAAGTAGAAATGAGGCAGCTTTTAAACTAGAAGTTGCTGTTCGTAAGATAAAAGCCGCAGAGAGAAAAGAGGCATTTGACAAGATGAGTGAACAAATTAAAAACAATTATGGTGATGGATACTCTGGATGTGTAGATGCAGTGCAGCAGCAATATTGGATAAAAGATTTCCTTCTCTATGATTCTGATAAGACGATTCTAGAATCTCATACCGCTAGGATTAATGCATCTATTATTGATGCATCTCAGACACTTCTGGCACATAAATTCAATCACTTTTATGGATTTCAGACTGTTGGATGCGGGTACAGCATGAATTTTTGTAAACAAAGAAAAGGATTTGTTCAGATTCTGTACAATGAGGTACGTCATCATTGACTTGCTGTTGCGTCATTATTGATGAACCAGTAGTAAATGTTTATGACAGTCTATTTCACACTGCTTCATCCCATACAAAAAAGCAAATAGCTTGCATTGTGAATACAGCGTATCCACGAATTAAATTGAACTTCATGGATGTCACATGCCAGAATGGTTCTGATGACTGTGGCCTGTTTGCAGTTGCATATGCCACTACTATTTGCTATGGGAAAAAGCCAGAGAAATTCATTTTTGATCAGGGCTTGATGAAACGTCATTTGCTTAAGTGCTTGGAAAATAAGCTTATGGAAGAATAATTCCCTGTTAGAAAAGAACGCAGAATTTCTGACAAAGTTATCAACCACGACGCAGTTATGGTTCATTGTTCATGTAGAATGCCAAAGACCAAAGATGAAGACATGATTGCATATTCAAGTTGCGGTGAAGTCTATCACAAAAATCTATGTGTTGAAGTTACAGCTGCATGTTCCACTATAGAGGAGAAATGGATTTGTACAAACTGTTCTTATTAGAAGTTTCTTCCATTGTTGTATTAAGATGAAACTTGCATGGCGAAATAGATGTGATTGCAATGCACCACTTGTCTCCCGTCGTAAATATGTATTTGGTGGAAGGGTTGTTATGCAAATAGCTCTGTGCATGGCCTTATTTTCTTCCGCTATATGGTAGATGTATACATTTCACCGCAGGAAAACGGTATCGGGATGGCTGTAAGGGCTCCGATCGTTTTTGAAGCCCCAATACATTACAGCTGCAATGACTGACAAAGTAACTAGAAAGCTGGAAGGAAACGATGTACGAATTATGTTGGATTCCGTATCGTCTGTTTCGCTTGATAAAGGCTCTCTACCAAAACAGAGTACCTTAAGCGGAAAAATGCCCCAATTACAGACGGCTGACTGGCATAGACTGGCTGTCATGGGAACTGTTCAAGCGCAACTGCAGTTTCAGCATTTTAGGGTAGGTCTATTTCACGGAACGGAACGGAACGGAACGCAGGACTAAAACACGGAACACACGGAACGAAGCACTATAAGTATCATGTCACTGCGCACGCATCTCACGTGTTCATACTTGTGTGCGTGTGGAGTACTCCATGGCTTTGATCGTGTTCCGTGTATCTCGTTCGCCCTTCAAACTTCGGAAGTTTTATCTTTATTGCTAGAGCTCCTGCAGATTCAATATCAGTGTATATGTCGGCTGCGTCTACAGACACGAGCTATATGACGCAATTGTAACACGTCACCTGTTGCTGGCGACAGTTCCTTGAAATGTGGCCCGTTCGATAACACTTGAAACACCTGATGATAGACCTCCCATCAGAAGATTGAGGCCGCACCACTGCAGCAACGCTTAAACCGTCTAGCCTGTCTGCTAGGGAAGACATCGATCTGTTCCGTGAGGTGCCTAACATGGTCTTGAAATGTATCGATAGCTGCTGTCTGTGAATCCTTGCCAACGTTTACAGACGTTACCGTGGGTACGCTTGCTTGATGCGAAACCATCATGAGTAGTCGAGCTCGAGCCGCTGCATCAGCTGTAGTTTGTATTTTCGAGATAGCCCTTAGCGCGCGACTGCAGTATCAGGGAGCCCAGCTAATAGCTGTTGAAACAAGATCCTGTCCTGACTATCCGCATCAATATTAGGCATGGCATCTTCCAGTAGGCGCTTCAACTCATGCACATACAGCAGTGCTGTTTCTCCAGGGCGCAGTTTCCGTGCTTGGAATTCAGCGAAAGCGACGAATCCGCTTGGCCTAAACTTCTCAATTAATAATAATAATAATATTTCTCAATGCATTGTACAGATAATGCACTGTAAGAGGCAAGTAATGGCATGAGTAAATGCACTTATATACTTCCTATTTAAATGGATACAGTTTACAAAAGGGAGATAGATCTACAGTTTGGAGGTGAGACATGAAGGTGATGATATTCTTAGCAGATACAGCATGTTGTGGCAAAGAATTCCAAATAGGAACAACCTAGATGTAAAAAAGTATAGCCGAAAATTGTGACGAGGTATGGTGGTCGACTGGAGCCTGAATGAATTTCCTCGAGTGGAATGAACGTTTGAACTGACCGTAAACATCTCAGCTGCATCAATTGAATCGGCAATCACTCGTTGGAACAAAGGCCGTGAGGCGCTCCCGGCTCCCCCCCCCCCCCCCCCCCCCCCTTTCACCCCTCCACCCTCCATGCAATAAAATGCTATCGTATCATGTGCAATTACTCTCTATGTCAATCCAAGGTTATGAACATTAACTATTAATAATCCTTGGTCATTCCTACTATAACTAGTACAACGTTCATCGCACGTGCACTGATTATCAGTTAGCGCATGCGCACGCCATATTTGATTATTATTTGCTCATAAGTACGTACGAGTGTAGCTTGCGCGGTTGCGCCGGGGGGGGGGGGGGGGGGGGGGGCGCCAAAATATGCGAGTGCCCCCCCAGCCAATAAATAGCCAAAAGCTTATTCACAATTTTGTAACACATTGTAAGGTCAAAATAAACACGACGATGTATATTCTAACGATGATAAATTAAGATTTGCTAACCTGGACGCATAATCCATGTGAGGAAGCCTTGCACGTTTACAAATTTCTCGTGTGAAGTAACGCTGAACTCCTTCTATATGCTCAATATCCTTAAACAGCCAAGGACTCCAGACTGGAGTGTTGAATTCTAAAAGTGGCCTGACGTAGGTTTTAAATACACGTAATAGAATGCTCACATCACTAGTATGGAATCCTTTTAGAAGTAGAGGACATCTAGAATATGCTTTGGCCGCTATGGATGAGCAATGAATTCCAGGTTTAAAATCTGATGAAACATAAACACCAAGATCACGAAGATGAGATACGTGCTCTAAGGTTACCCAACATAATGAGTATGATGTATCAGATATTTGCTTTCCAAAGGAGATGACATTGCATTTTTGCAAAGCAATGCTGAGCTGCCAATTAGATGCCCAATCACAAAATGCAGATAATGAGCTTACAAAGGGAGATGTATCCCCAGTAGAATGATGAAAATAAATTTTAGTTCATCAGCGAAGATTTTAGCTTTAACAGGTGATGACAAACAATCCGGTAGATCGTTTATATATAAGAGAAAAAGAAGCGGACCTAAGACAGAACACTGAGAAACGCCACTAATGACAGGTTGTGGGGTCGACAATTTTGAACCTATGTAGACACGTTGATATCCATTACTAAGAAATGACTTTATCCAAGCAAGCAGATTAGAAAGGAAACCGTAAGATTCTAACTTTAGTAGAAGCTTTTGATGCGAGACGGAATCAAATGCTTTAGCAAAATCTATATAAACTACATCAACCTGCATCTTAGCATCGGATAGCAATGATATTTCATTTAGCGTTACCAAAAGTTGGGTACAAGTAGACCTTTTGGGTAGAAAACCATGCTGATCTTTTGATAACAGACCATTAACCCTGAGGAAATGAACCATTGATTCAGAAATAATAGATTCCATCACTTTGCAACATATACTGGTCATAGAAACAGGGCGATAGTTACTAGGAAGTTGACGAGCACCCTTCTTAAAAATTGGACACACATAACCGACTTTCCAAACAGCAGGTAGGATACCGCTTTCCATAGACATAGTAAACAGACAACTTAGAGGGAATGCTATTGCAGGAGCAATAGACTTTAGAAAAATGCAGGAAAACCATCAGGAGTTTTAGAGCATTTGTTTGGTAGGTTCCTAAGAGATCTCAACACTTTGTCATAAGTAAAACTGATGATATTTAGAGATTTTGTGCTTTGTATACGAAGAGGAAAATGTTGGTGTTTGCCATTGTCTTTAGTAAAAACAGAAACAAAGTATTTATTGAGAAGTTCACATTTGTCACAATCTTCAATAGCCAAAGTACCATCATCACTCAATAGAGGTGGTATACCCACACTACTATTAAGTTTGGAGTTAGCATAGGCATAAAATCTAGATATGTTCTTGCTTTTAGCAATATCAAGCTCCCTTAAAGAGTAATAAGACTTGACTGCTTCATCGTATTGTTTAGCATACTGTCTATATATCAGCTTATTCTTGGGGTACCAGTAATTTTTCTTTAGAAGTAAGGAACGAATGTTCTTCGGAAGAGAAGATTTCCTAGGATGAATATGAGAAAGGGGTACAAACTCAGAGACTGAATATTCCAAAACTTGAGATATTTTAGTCCAGAATTCATCTGCATTTAGACTGTTATTGAAAAGTAATAACCAATCAACACCTAATAGATACGAAATAAGAGAAGGATAGTCAGTATGTCTAAAGTCTCGAAAACAAGGACTAGGGTTGGGTGTAGGTATACCAGGACAAAGGACTGAGAAGTCCACTGCGGTATGATCACAGGTACTGGAGAAAGGCTCAACAACTGCTAAGTCATGGATTAAACATGGGTTCGAAGCAAAGACAAGGTCAATACAATTTCCGCCATGTGTAGGACAATCAACAACTTGTGTAAGACCATTCTGAAGCGTGCAGGTTACAAAATTGTTCTGTGCAATTGAACCATGGCTTGAAGGAATCTTCCAGTTAATATGTGGATAATTGAAGTCACCAACATAGAACACATACCCTTTGGTATATGTATTGAAAAGGGAACAAATACAAGTAGTGTGACCAACATCATTTGCCAATGAAGGTGGGTTATAATTACATACACAGCGAATACATGGATATCCACTAACCAAGAGATCAAGAACAATACATTCCAGCGATAAGAATACAGGGTCAAGATCAACAAAAACAGCTTTTAATGAGTTTTTCACAAATATTGCAACACCACCATATCCACCACCTTTATCTTTTCTGAAAATATGATACACATAACTGGGCAGTAAAAGAGAATCAGGAAAATCGGAATGCAGCCAAGTTTCAGTAACAAAGATAATATCATATTTGGCAGAATTTAGTAGCATATAAAAAGTAGTTAACTTATTGCATAAAGAACGTGGCATTGAATAACTTACAATGAAGAAAGCCAGAACTTGCCTCGTGTCCCTAACATTTACTAGCAGGCTGAGCAGACTCAGTATTGCCTATCCCTGATGTAGCAGTACTACCAGTTGGACGTTCTTTTACCGACCAAGTACCCACATTTCCACGCCTGTCAATAAAGAACTCACGACCAGTTTCATCTTTCTTCTGCCTCAAAACATTATACAGTTCCTTGATTTTCGAACGCTCAACAAAGGAATAAGAACGGCGAATAAATACAGACTTGTACTTGCTAGAATCTCTCAACAATTTAGCTTTTTTGAGTAAAGAGTTACGGACAATCGAGGAAGAAAGTCGGACTTTGAGTAGACGTGGTTTAGATTGGGAAACACCAACAACTGATTGCACTTTACCTAGCCGAAATACGTGATACGTCCATAGCCTTGACATCATTCACACCAAGAGAGTCAAAAATGTCCTTGACAGTATCAAAATCTTTGATGGCACTACCCGTTTCAGGAAGCCCGTATAAAATAACGTGGTCTCTGTTATTGATGGCCGAGACCGCGTCTTTTACCGCTTTATCAACATCGATATCAGGAGAGCAGATACGCTGAGCAGGAAGTGAAGAGCCCTTTAGGTCGCTAAATTTCTCCTCCACTCGAGCAACAAACTCATCCAGCTTTTTCTCCACTTCCTCTAGTTTAGCAGGCAACCTTCTAAGTCTAGCTTCGCAACATGGACACGTGACACAGACCTTCTTGACAATAGCCAGAACGTCTGAAACAACATCAGAATATAGGTAGAAGAACACTTGGCGTGAAAAAAGGAACCACAATAACTACAAGCCAAGCCCAAATGCGATGACAGGTCAACACTTCTTTTGTCACACACGCAGCACTGCTTTCCGGGCACCATTTTTCAATGTACAACTAGAAGGTCAACGCTTCATATCCTTGTAGATCTTTCTAGTCTCTGCAGGTAGGTCCAGCCAGTGTACCCCAAGGCTTCCTTCTCCAGCAGTGCTGGTAGCTTCCGCGCCATCGCATCTGGATCCCATTCATTTGCCGCAGAGCAAATCTCAAAACCCTGAATCCACTTACTGAAGTCTCCTCCAATAAAATGACCAGGAACACTATGTGACGATCAACCATTCTCTGCTAACAATGTAATACGATCTATATGTAACCCACTACATACTTAACATAGGAATACATCAATAGCTATAGTGTTTCACTGCATCCTTTGACCCCTATCCCAGGAGTGCAGTACCTCTACAGGATGTGGGTCAGGAAATGCTATTCATCCAGCTCCACAAAGGGTATACTTGCTAGCCCGCGTCTCATTACAGATACGCGCAGGGTGATTCAAATTATGGTTTCAGTAATACAGATACAAATGGTAGCATGATAGACATTAAACAAAATCAATACAGATTGAACTACTATTACATTGTTTATTGCAATGACACAGATACATTTGACACTGTATATGCAAAAAGGTTCATGAAAGTCTACTTTTTAAAATAATGCCCACCATGCACAATCTTGAAAAAAAAAAACATGCTTTAGGTCCCTTTCCGTGGAAACGATCCCATATACTGATCAGGTTACTATTGTAATATATTTTTGCTGATATTTTATTTAAGGCATGTTGGTATGTACATGTACATGCATGTGTTTCGGGTTAATGTATATGTATAATGTCAGATAACTTCTAGGTTGTTTGAAAGGAGAAAAAAAAGTCGTCTGAGAAGCTTCATATGCTTAGGCTCCTTATCTGTACTACACTGTTAAAAAAAAAGGCCCGAGGGGTGTTAGGTTTGAGGGGTGTTACAGCCCAAGGAGTGTTATGGCAACACACAAGGGTGTTGAGCTGACATCTTGGGGTGTTGGCAGGCTACGTTAGGGTGTTAGGAGCAACCCCCAGCAAGGGTGGGGTGTTAGGTCGTTTTAAAGGTGTGTTGTCATAACACTGATTTACCGCATTACACCCCAGTAGGATAGTTCCCAGCCGTGTTTAGTAATTACTTCTGACGGAGAGGGCGTGGTTTGGTTTTAAATAGATGATATGACTATGATGGCAGCTGTGACTTCGTAGTTGGAGGTGATACTGGACTTCAAGTGGTATGCACGCACACAACGTACCAGTACAAAAACGTCTACCATAGGCTGGCCATCGCCCGTGCGTTGGTGACCCGAGTGGCGCGTGCGCGTGTGGATATCTAGTAGGTATACTAGTAGGCCTACACGCTGCTTTTTCAACATGTAATTACCGTATACATGCATGTAATCTCGATGTGCTTATGAAGGCTTGCGTGCAATGTTCATGTATGTGCACTGCTGTGTGTATAGTTCGCTAGCGTGTTGTACTGACAGTAGTACCCCAGTATGCTGCTAAATGTCAAATTTGATGCAAGCTTGTTTATTATCCTGCATGCCACTTTGTGCTGAGAGTGAAGGTTAAGTACAATGGCAGTGCTTGTGTGGTAACAGCGACTGTGTATTAAAATTCATCTGGATTCTATTTAGATCACACCCTAGTAAAATGGCATGGGAACATATACATTATTACAAGTATTTATTATATGTATGCATGTAATATCACATATAGCTCAAGGAAGCAGCATATTGCATGACATCTAGCAGAAAAGATGTAGGTAGTCCTTTAAAAAATATTTAACAGACCTGTTGCAGCTTGAACATTGGGTGTATGCTAAAAGTGTTCTTGCATTCATGCGGCTACATATGACAATATACCACATGCAGATCCTGATAGCTATCGTGAAGAAATATGCTGGATGAATGAATGCTGTCAAACACTTGTAAGGGTAGGCTAAAGTACTTCACTAGTGACAGTGTTTGAACCCTTTTTGTAGGTACAGTGTTGTTGTGGGATTAAATATCATTTTTGTGACATTTCGGTCAAAATGTATGTCTGGTTTGGTGTAATGACTGATACGAGATAAATACAATAACTATTAATTGTTTGACAATGTCCACATATGGAGAAATGGCCCATACATAGGCGGTCATCTTGCTTTTTTTTTCAAATTGAATTTCAAACACATTTATAATTTACGATAAATCGGACTGATTGTGAATCCGTGCTTTATAAGATTATACCATCAACCATTCGTAAACTAAAATCAAGACACAAATTTAATTTCTACCGGGCATAAATTATTCATAAACGAAGTATAGTCATTACGTAATACCTTGCGTCATCTTAGAATTATTAAAATTATGTCGGCTAGCTAGTAGGGGTTAACTGTTATAAACTTTAATAGCTGTGACGTAACTATCAAGACAATTTGAATTACAATTATAATTGTACCGATACACAAATTAAAATTAACTTATCAGCTGTGCGTCACTTGCACTGGAGAAATGGAGCGCATCAATTAGGCACAATGATGCATGCAGGGATCGAACTACGTATGCCCTTCATGCTTTCATCTTCTGAGACGCAGGTGTTATGGTGAGTATACTATGTGAATTTAGTAGCTTAGCCCCCCCCCCCCCCCCCCCCCAAGTGGGCTACATGTACATGTCCATAGCTGCATGTGTCCAGCGGCGTAGTCAGTTACATCGTATACATGAATATCACAACAGGAGAAGCAGGCATGTTGGGCATGTGTGTGTGTGTGTGCATGTGTGTGTGTGTGCATGTGTGTGTGTGTGCATGTGTGTGTGTGTGCATGTGTGTGTGTGTGCATGTGTGTGTGTGTGCATGTGTGTGTATGTGTGTATGTGTGTGTCACTGACTGTATATACATGCATAGATAATCTATGATACATGTACATGTATGTGTGATGTGATTGTGTGCAATCTCGTTATGTGATGTCATCCTCTTCCCCCTCCTTCCCCCAGCACCGGATGGATTTGATGCTGTGTCGGTGCAGAATGTGGGCTCCACCTACATCATTGTGTCTTGGGACTTGCCAACTCACAGTAATGGCATCCTCATCAACTTCAGTTTGTATTGCAATGGTGCTCTGGCGGGTGTCCTGCCCCTTACTGTGATCAGCTACAACACCACCGGCCTCCTCCTCTTCACTTTGTACATGTACATGTATGTCTTCTCTGCTACTGTGTGCAACATACGCAAATAACAGTGTGCATGGTACATGTATATGATCTGTGCTCAGTACGTTATCTGTTGGACAGGTCCTCCAGTCACGCCCACAGGCACTGCACACCAGTTGGAACGTGGTGTTGGGCATCATCAGTGCTGCAGCCAGCCTGCCCAGGTACATTGTGTACACTTCAATCACTTAGTTTGTGTTCCATCTTTCTTTGCTCTTATCCCTCTCTCCTCCTTCCTTTCTTTCTCTCCTGTCTCACCTACTCCCTCACTTCCTCCTTCCTTTCTTTCTCTCCTGTCTCACCTACTCCCTCACTTCCTCCCTCCCTTCCTCCTCCCTTCCTCCTCCCTTCCTCCCCCTCCCTCCCTCCCCCCTCCATCCCTCCCTAACTCCCTCTCTCCTGTCCTCCTGTAGTCATACACCAGCAGGGACATCTCTGGCAAAATTACACATACCATTTATCCTCCCTCCCTCCCTCTTACCTCCCTTCACCTTCACCTCCTCACTTTCCCTTGCTCCTCCAGTACATTGTGATTCCAACCTTCTCTGCATGAGAAGGACAGCCCTCCTGGGGGACCCCCTGATCCTGAGTAGACACTAATGACATTGTCATCAGCATATTTATTAATAAGATCATTAACCTGACAAGTCTTTTGGCTCCTCCTCTGTGAGCACTTCACTCAATATGCCTAGACCTTATACGGTCATACCTTAGCACTCTTCCCCAGGACCCCATGTGCATCCTTCTACAACTCTCCTCTCTGCTAGTGGAGCATACTGCCCCCAAACATTCATGACTCCAACAAGTCAGTACAGATACAGATGTGTAGTGTATTAGCGTTGATATAGTGTACTGTTGGCCTTCTATCTCCCTAGGTACTGTTGTTTATGTTGGCCTTTGGGCCTGACTGCTACCACAAAACCCACAAGGGCAGTCCAAGGTGTACACAACCATTGTCCTGGCTAAAATGAATACAATCAAAGCATCTTGTGAGCTGACCTTCACTTGATTGGCAGATAGTGTGGCAGATAGTGTACATGAAGATTGGCCTACTTTGTGAGGGAGGGTGTGTGTGTGTGTGTGTGTGTGTGTGTGTGTGTGTGGTGTGTGTAAGTGGTAATGCCCGTGGTTATCTTATCTCACATCCATGGGAGGAGCTACACCTCTATGTAATGGGCATTATCTGTGTACATGTACTGTAGGCACAAGCGCTTCCATACACTCTTTGACTTGTTGAAATATGGGTTGATGTCGAAGTACAATGTAATGTGCTCTTCCCTAGACCCTATGGAGGAGCTTACAGCCAGTCCCCCATACCCCAGCTGGAGCAGGACATGGGCATGGGTCATTTGTCCTCCCACCCCCTCCCACAAACTGGAAATCCTGGATCCATCACTGAAATTGAATGTACTCTCTTGTCAGGATCAGCTGAACAGGATGCCCTTACAATGAAAGAGTCACCCCTCAAAAACCTGATACTGTTCTTCCTAAGGCCACACCCATCATGGGGGTGGTTGCAAAATGACTAACAGTTTTTGCTGCCTCTATCTGTATCAGTCCCTGCACCATCATCTTTTATTAAAATGCTTGACCCTTGCACCCACAAATAACCCCTACACAAATACCATGTGCATGAAGTTGCTTTATGGAGGTATCATACATATACATGTATGTATGTTGCATGCATGGGGCAAAGGTCTTGCCACACAACACAATTCATGACATTGTGCCTTTGTTCCTTGTATAAATATCCAAATTAAGATAGGATCAGAGGGCTATGTGCACACACACACACACACACACACACAGCATGTCTCAGCTTATGAAGTGGGAAGCTGAAATCCCATTGCAAGCATTGTTTTGTTCAGATGACACAGTGACTGACAGAAACAAAGAAAAATGAGTTCAATGACACCAAGTCCTATGAGCTTGGAGGTGATGGAAGCAATGGCTGCATTCTACCAACTGGCATCATGATTCGCTGCTTCTTCATCCTGTCCAGTTCTCGCCATCCTTTATATGTGTAGCCTGTATTTTTTTAAATTACTAATGACATAATGTAATCAGTAGAAGCCTGGGGGGGGGGGGGGGGGGGGGGGGGGGGTGAGAGAGAGAGACAGGAAGGATTGAGTAGGCAACACGCAACATCTATCAGTAACACTCATAGTTTCAAGACATTCAGTTGCTACAGATGTTACATTTACAAGATGCACACCATTACTGACCCCCTGATTTACACATGCCATGTAACTTGCCATTCATCCAAATAATCGGGCTGGTCTGCACCATTTACTATAACTGCATGGCATGCCATGTAATGGTACGAAGGGAAAACTTATTTTTGCCCCATCACCAATTATATTCCGAAACACCACCCCCTGTTGCTTTCAACACAGAATCCTCGTAACTAAATATCCATTCCTGGACCAATGGGACTTAATATATACATGTATGATCAGTCACATTGGTCCTTCTTCTTATGCATGGGTAAAATGCAAGCATAGGTGGGTTCAAAAGTAGTTCGGGAAGAGTTCAAACTCTGCACATACATGTATGTGATTGCCCGCAGAAACATACTACACACACACACACACACACATACACACACACACACGCACACACACACACACACACACTTGCATTGTAGCTTTTTCCTCCTTACTTACACACCTAGATCAGTTATAAGGGCATACACTTACACTGGTACTGCATTATGTCACAAGCAACATACGTATACATGCACCATACAGTAAAAGCATACACATGTGTTGGAGGCAAAATATACAGTTTTTACAACTTTATTCGCAATACATAATCGATATGCTACTGCTAAACTATACTACAACAGCGTAATACATTATTTCTAATAAATGCTCCCTTTGTGAAGGGCACTATTATTACACCCGATTCGAACCTAACTAATCACACTGTCAACACATCGATATCGAGTACGTGGATGGAACCACACAACTACGCTTAAAGTTTCTCACCTCGGATCTGCAAAATATTAGCGTTGCTGTTGTACGTGTTAATTTGATAACTGGAGGTGTCGCATGTACATGTACATGTGATCACGTTTGGCTGCTGGTTTGTTTCTCAGACACTCGATTCAGCTACGTGTAGGCCTATAGGATCCGCTAACATAAAAATTTGATATACGAAGTGTTGCCAGCGTACGTAGATATCTGAGCAGCCGGTCGAGGTATATGCAGCCTACACTATCATTCTAATTTCAAGACAACGATCAGTCTACTCGGTGACAGACTCGAAGCTTTTAGTATTCCATGTAGTTATGTTTATACGCTCATTTCCCCCTGTCTACCCCCGCCCCCTGGCCCACCTCGTCGACTCCACCCTCGCAGAATTGCCCTAGATGGGCGTGTCCAAGTTAGAGGTCTCACGTTTGTTAAATATCTATGGCAACCCATAGAAACGCCATTTAAAAATGGCGCCTTATTGCACCAAAACCCATTTACTATTTTTAAAAATGGTCCCCAAATTCTTCACGACAACATTCACTTTTTTTCATATATTATATTATTTAGATAGTTGTAGAATAGTTTTAGAGGGTGGCAAAAGTTTTAACCCCCTCTGTTCATTAGTTATAACTAATGGAATATCTTAATTAGCATGATTTTTTTCCATTTTGTGTACAAGTCTATGGAATATCATATTTTCAGAAATGGTCCCAGAATTTTGGACGGTATGAGATACAACATTTGAAATTGCCTACATTTGAACATCATTTAGAGTAGTATTAGTGGGTAGCAAAAGTTGCAGGTCCGTTATTAAATTAAATAATAATCAAGTTTGTAAAAACGCCATACATTCTCTATGGAACGTACCGCGGAATGAAATCCAAAAATTTACAAACCGCAACTTTCGTGACCGTTCATTTCTCCATATGATATGCATGCACATGTTTGCATAACAGATGCACTTATACGTACAAAATTTTACACGAGCTGCACACACATACACATAACAACACATGCGCATGCATGTATACACACGTACACACATGTGCGTCACACACATGTACACACACATGCCACACATACACATGCACACACATGTGCACACACACAATGCACACATGCACACATGCTGCACACACACATGCACACATGCTGCACACACACATGCACACACATGCACACACACATGTACCACGTACATGACAGACTCATGCTAACATATGAACACATACACACACGTACAGACACATACACACACATGCACACACATGTGCACACACATACAAAACACACATGCACACACGTGCAGACATACACACATGCACACACATGCACACACAAGCACACTCCATGCACACATGTGCAGACAATCACACATGCACACACATGCACACACATGCACACACAAGCACACACACATGCACATATGTGCATGACAGACACATGCTAACACACACTTACACATATGAACACATACACACACATGCACACACAATGCACACATGTACACATGCATACGCAGGCTCGTTGGCAGGAAGTCTGGCAGGGGGGGGGGTCGATTAATAGGACTGCAGGACTGTTGGGGTAAGGGGAGGGGGGGCCTCACATTTAGCCAAATATGAAAGAGGGGGGAGGGGGGGGGGGGGGCCTCACAATTAGGCATCAAACAAGGGGGATTGACCAACCCCCTGGCTACAGGCCTGCATACACACATGGCACACATGCACATACACACATACACACGAATTCACACACACAATGCACACATATTAACACACATGCACATGTGTGTATGTGTATAATTCATGTGTGTATGTGTATGCATACATGTACACACACATTCACACATACACAGAAATACTGTTGGACAGCAAATACACTCTGAGAGAAGTGCACTTTTTGCAATTGGAACTACTCAAAAGTCCTGTATAGCTTTCCTCACATTTGGACAACTCTATATCTTAGACATCCTGAATACCTACAGTGTACCCAAGCTATTTGTGTCCTTTCTTGTCATCGTGAGACATGTTGATTATCCACAATTGTAACAAATATACATGTAAGTTCATACTAAAAATATATTTCGTTGCGCATGCGTGACCTTTAGAAACACGTTCTGTTATTAATGAACAGGTAAGTTCGGTGTTGCACGACTTTTCGGCAAGCTATTTGTTTCCTTCCAGCGTTGAGCGATGCATTTGAGTAAGACGAGTTGAGCGCTTTGAAGAGAGTTCATCGAGAACAGCAGTTCGCGATCGGACCGGAATGCCTGTTTATACGCTCTAGCTAAGGAAAATTCGGCTACTACTGTGTGCTGCGCTACCCACTATAATGAGCCACTGCTTAAGGCAGGTAAGTACCTTGTCGCGAACGCCCTTACAAAGGTCATATGACACGCTGGCTCTAACAAGCCTTCGAGGTAAGCGTAACAATTGGTACGATTGACGTTGTTATTGTCACCGATCTGCTTAGCGAACATAACCGTCATCGGACTGATGGCTGCACCCAAGATTCAATTAAAAAGGTTAGACATGTCTCATATTGGAACCTGACCGTTATATATATATGCATGTGTTTCCTTCATTTGTTTAGTGTCCGAAGCATGCAGAGAAACACTCCAGGACTACTCGATCGTCGTATAGGCCCTAAAGACATGTTTATAGTTTTGTTGTACATGTATGTTTGTATTTGTTGTCAACTTTTTATTAAAATCATCAACTGTTGTTGTATAGTTTATTAAGATCAATTTATGTTGTATCGTAAGATTACGGTGCATGCACGAACTATTGGTGCCTTTGTCAACACCCTATAGAGTGTACTGGCTACACTTCAGGGGTGTTGGCTGTAACACTCCTGAGCGGTTACCACTACACTCCATGGGGTGTTATTCCTAAACAGGCGTACGAACACCCCTAAGTGTGTTGTGGCAACACCCTTTTTTTAACAGTGTACTAGGAACTTGCTGCAGGTTATGACTAGAATTACTAGTACTGGAGCTACCTGTGTCTTTGTTACCAACTGGAAGGTCACTACTTTCAGCCAGGCTGCTGCTGGTACTTGAACTCTTTCCTGACGGTGGAGGATAAGATGGTTCCTGTTCAATACCACATGGAATCTGAGCATATAGCTTACTTTCATTGCTCATCCTCCCCCACTTTCCTTTCCTGTCTGGTGGTGGCCAGGGAAGCCCCCACTCTGCTGCAATATTTGCAGCCCTCTCTTTCTTTAGATCATCTGCCTTTGCCTCTGCTTCTCTCTCTTCCTTCAATCTTTGCTTGCACTGATCCACTTCAGAACGTAATGCAGGTGTCATCTATATATTTAAATGAAATGCTATGTTCTAATGACTAATTAGTAGACTATAGATAAAGGTTTTTAAAAAGCAGATACTTGTAGTACCGGTACCTATACTATATGGTGACACCAGCACTATAGTACCAGTAAGTAATTACAGAACAGTCCTGTACTTTTGTGTGAAGCGCGTGATGCAAGATTGGATTATCTGTGGCTTCGTAACCATGGCATCATCTTTGGTAAAGTTCCACATAAACAGAGGCGAAATTCAGTGCTTACCACAACTCCTCATATGACTCAATTCAACTGTATTCACGAAACAAGCACTAAATTTAGTAACTTACATCAAAATACACATGGCTTATATACAACTTGAAACAGAACAACACAAATTACTAGTAAACGACAATAGCGAGTCACTTGTCTGCTGTGGCTCCAATTGTGAAGGGCGTTATAACAATAAGCGGCGTGGCTACATTGACTTCCTGTGCTGCAGCTGGCCGTAAGCTTACATCATACTACTGTACATTACTTTACCAAATACGTAATCTTTAATCACGCAAATAATGAATGCGTAGTTAATAATACGTATTAATAATGTTAGGGCGAAATTTAAAAATACTGATACGTATTTCACTTAAATTATACAGTATCGTTTAATCCCTTGTTCCTACTCTCATGCCGATATGTACAGGTACGCGCACAAGCCAACAAACCACGCTGAACTTCATACGCGTATACCATCGCCAAACAAAAGTGTGGCTACAGATCCGCACTATAAATTGTAAGTACCCTCCTGTCTCCCTTTGTTTCCCGCTTCCATCTTGGCAGCATAATTTGTCTACGTGGTCGAAAAGGTACGTTGAAGTGGCTTGTTCGTCGAAAGTTGGCCGCTTGTAGAAAGCATGTGATTTTCGCTATAAATAGAACAAATGTTTTTCATTCGTTGTGTGGAATTTGAATAACACGTTTAACACGTAGTTCTAAGGTCGGCGGTTGTCAAGGGTGGTCGCGACGTATAACTTTGTCCACGATTTCTATGGCCGCAAAGGGTCTGTGGCTGGCATGTAACGTTTGAAGCGACCTCAACCCTTGCCCAGATCCATCCCCATGTTTCTCTGGATCATGTACATTTCGATACATGGAACATAATGTTAAAATAATTGCAGTAGCTACTAAAGGTAAAACGAATTGTTTTCCCATATTTCCTTAGCACTCCCGTCCTTATGCACTAAAATGGCAGTAACATTGTCAATAACAGTGATGTTCTGTTTTTCGAAGAATCTCTCCCTTTCCAACTCCACAATTCCTTCTTCAATGTCCTGGTCGCTAAGGCAGTGCAAGTGACTCATGTACCTCATCCTGAGCATGGCGTACCAACGGTGTTTGCTCATATTTAGCACCATTCTTTCTTCTGACACGTCGACCTTAAGACCATAGTGCCTTAAGCAGTCAACCATAGCTGGGACATCCGCAGTCGACTTCTCAAACAGAGAGGCAGCCTTCCTAAAGAAGGGCAGAGTAGTCGTCGGGGGTCTCGTAAGAATTAAGCAAACCGAACCTGGGCGCAGCCACTCGGCCCACTTCTTGAACATTAGCGTGGTTTCTGAAAAGTGATGAATACTAAATATGATAAAGGCCTTGTCGAAGGTGTAGTTCTCTTTGTGGCTGAAGAACTCTTCTGCTGTGCTTTGCAGAGGAGTAACACCATATTTTTCACCCGCCAATGCAAGCATGGGCTCACTCGTGTCCACGCACAAGATGTTATTCTTTAACCGAGCCTCCCTGTGGATAGCTTGCGCGAGTGATCCGGTCCCGCCTCCGATGTCCACAACGAAGTCGTTTTCGTCGAACCGAATAATGCCTAACACGACCTTTGCCGCCCCTTCGTGTGTCTCACTGTTAGATTCATTGAATACATGAGCC
Organism: Ephydatia muelleri; assembly: GCA_013339895.1. Classification (NCBI taxonomy): domain Eukaryota; kingdom Metazoa; phylum Porifera; class Demospongiae; order Spongillida; family Spongillidae; genus Ephydatia; species Ephydatia muelleri. The sequence continues at coordinate 5,026,741 of JABACO010000002.1, read as the reverse complement.
GTCTCACTATAGTGCTCCGATGTGAACACTGAAATGAGGGAAGGGAGGAGGAATAAATCGAAGCACGGGGAAGGGACTGGGAGGGGGGGCACTCACTGCTGTTTGCGGCCATAACTAATTGTGCATGCCATTCATAGGCATCCCTATCACTTGCACAGACTGTCAACAATGCAAGCCTTTTACAGAATAGTGAAAAAGTAACACCTCACAATTATAGTGGAAAATAAGGGTTATTCATAGGAAACTAAGCTAACTGTCAGTGTTCATAGTGGTATCTAATACATAGATAACCTCTTATCTCTAATTTAATTCATCATGCGATGTGGGCAAAGGTTGCACGTTTGCATTTCATAAACTGACCGGTTTTAAAATTGAATTATAGTATAATACGTGTAGTCTTTCTCCCTTAAGTCACCTGGAGAAGACGCAAAACAATGGTAAGCCAGATCCAGTGTCGCATTGGGCAGTGCAAGATCACCTATTTGGGTGGGCTAAACAGCCAAAATGCTATATGGATTAGTGATTGCTTGTGCCAGTATCTGTTCATGTGCGGAAAGCAACAATTAAGCGTATTTGTGGTGATAAACATACCCCCTCTTTGTATACAACACCAATTGCAATTAACCTTGCATAGGCGGCTATAATAGTGCAGAACCACTCCAAACTCTGCCGCTACATCCATCACAGGTCTTCACTTCTTTGACAAATGTAATTTTCTCTTTCAATGTGAGCTACTTTCGTACTTTAGCCTTCTGCACTGTTGTACGCGATCGCGAGCACCTAGCCATTTTGAAATACTTATTTCAAATACTCGTTGTTGCCAATCGTCACATGTTTGATCATCGGAATCGATGGAAACGTACATGTACTCAACTGCATGCCGACGGAGTATCGAAGATTGCAAGTTAAGGCAGAATACGTGAATAGCCTTTACTACATGTAATATCATATTTCGTTCTGCGCTATTATAGCCGCCTATGCAAGGTTAATTGCGTTGTTATTAGAATTAGAATGTCCACTCCTGCGTTGTTCATTGTTAAATGAAAAACAGGCTAAATTATGGTGAGTTCACGTTTGACACCAAGGTATTTTTGCACTGTTACTCATGCAGTTGGTGAAATCAATATACAATGTACATTATAGATTATTCTAAACAGGGATGTATGGTATCACCACAAATACGCTTAATTGTGCTAAGCTACGACAGGGATGTATGCTTATCACCACAAATACGCTTAATTGTTGCTTTCCGCACATGAACAGATACTGGCACAAGCAATCACTAACCCATAGAGCATCTTCCAACAGTCGAGCTGTTTAGCCCACCCTAATAGGTAATCTTGCACTACCCAATGACTGGCGTACCATTGTTTTGCGTCTTCCCAAGGTGACTTAAGGGATAAAGAGAACACCTACTGTACAGTGGCACTGGCGGACGGAGGGGGGGGGGGGGGGGGGGGGTTTGCAACCCCGCCTTTGGGTCTATTACATAACACGCTACACATTAATTAACCACACATCTATGTGGTTTAACTAAAAAAAAATCTACGACAAAGATGGCAGCGAAAAGAAACGAAATTGCGCGAGGTTGCATGAAAATACCGACTTTGTTCAAAAGGTGAGCATGCCGGATTACCATACACCAAAGTTTTAGACATAGCTGATTACCGCCAGAAGCCACATGGATGGCTATTGTGGCTATAGCGCAGCCAATCACGTAGCCACAATAGCATGTCTACCGCGTGTAATTGTGGCTACTGTGGTTTGGAATGTAATGATAGTCGTGCGCCATAAATTAAAGGCGTTTCTTCACTAGCAACCGCAATCCCGATCGATCCGGATTGGGGGTGCGTCCACACTAGCTAATTAGTATTCATCGACCAAACTGAATCGATGCAGTTTTAGGGCATGCCGATACTGATAATTAATGGCCGCTGTCTCGAGTCCACATGAAACCCGCTGGAAATGGCATACATTTGCTTAGCGGCGTACATGGAGCTACGTAAAAGTCACCTTAAAAAAAAAGGGACAAGTGGCCTTGTCCTGTTACATGTATACCATAATATAGTACTACTACTATATTATCTCCATTACTACCTCCATTACAGTTCTTAACCTGTGCGCGTTTACGTATCGTATACTAGTAATTGTATGGATCATGCGTGCTTATAACCTTTTTGTATTTCTGCACTAGGTTTTTCATCTTCGGCGACATGACATTTGCAAAGTCCATCCTTTAAGATGGCGGTATTATTCCTCGGTCTGGGGACCTATGTCGTATGAATAAAGTATTTTAAATTTAATTCAGAGCTCTACATCCATTTGGGTGGTGTTTTCGCATGACAGAAATTACTATATAAATAATTTTTTTTTAATCCACACAGTGAAGACATACAAAAGTTTATTGCCAAAGTTCAACACACCACTGCCTGAGGAAATTAGTCCAGTTGATCCTTTACCTGAAAGGTGCTTTTATAAAAAAACATGCTAAGAATTTAAAGCTTTGGAAGAAACCACTTCCAGCATTCGTAGACAGGTAAACGTTAAAAATTGGAATACATTACATATTGATCAGCTGAACATCACCAGGGGGATCAGCACTTGACCTTTGAAGATCTTGTACATTCTTGCCATGATGCTTCCACGTACGATCGTACCCGCAGTGCGGTAGCTATCCGCTGATAGAGCGTACAACTCCATCGAGCTGTCGTTGCACATCTGCCCCCCCCCCCCCCCCCCCCCCCCCCAGATCTTTCCTTCAAACTCCAAAGTGAATTAAACAGCAGCCATTTTGTATCATGGGTACGCCCTTAACTGCATCGATTCGGTTTGGTCGATGAATACTAATTAGCTAGTGTGGACGCACCCTCAATCCGGATTGCGGTTGCTAGTGAAGAAACGCCTTAAATTACGTAGATGTGTAATGATTTAGGGCAACAGAAATACAGGATGATCCCCCCTGCGAAAGAAAATTTGTGGCCCCATCACAGAAAAGGTTACAGCTGAATCCGGCCATGCAGTGCCAAACCAATGATGACATTGAATTGGATGTGATCGAGCCACCTGTAGTGCCTTCTCAGTTGGAGTTCATAGAAGCAGCTGAGCCAGAGGTGGTGATTGTCCAAATCAGTTCAAGCCATTGTGTCCAAGAAAAGCAAGCTGGTCCATCTCATCATCTTGCAGGTTGTTGCAGCAACTAGTGTTGACCTTGGAAGAGTGGTGCAAGCAGCACAAGGCTGTTGGGCTACACTGAGACGGTTAGTAAGTGAGTTGTCAGATGCACAAAAGATGCAACATCTTTCATGTCGCACTAAACCAGCCACTGATGCTGCTCTCCATTCTCACTCTGTCACCAAGTGTGGAAAGACTTGGAAGGTAACATTTCAGCACAGGTGGATGGACCAATTTCCATGGCATTGTTTGATCCCCTTTTTACAATGTGACAGCGTATTTTCCCATTATAATTCTGGTTGTCCAAAGTTCAGGCTTAAAACACGCTCCATTTTCGGATGAATTTCATTAAAACGATGTCGTTATAATCAGTTATTGGTTTTATGGCTAACGAAGTGGGCGGTGGTACTACTCAAACTGAAAACGGTTTTTTTCAGAACTAGGCATCATGCAGCAGTGAAAAACGGCGAAGAGCAAGAAAAGGGATAGAGCGTACCGCTGCAGCAGACGAAAGCTCTGAGTGGTAACCCCAGTGCTTCTGGGTACACCATATCCAGAAATGGCCCATACATACGCGGTCATCCTGTTGTTTTTTTCCACATTGAATTTCAAACATATTTAATATACTCTAAAAATCGATTGGATTATAATATGCATTTTTCATGAAAAAACATTAAGCACCCTTTTACTAAAATCAAGACATTTAAATTAATTTCAACCGCGCATAATTAGTAAAATTTATTCATAAATGTATTTAAAAGATGACGCAAGATATTTAAATATCATGTTAATACCATTCATGACGTCTACGACGAAACTTTGGCTCACGTGCACATGTAACATTGATTTAAATTAAATAGTAAAATAACGAAAGTCTTTAATACAGCTTCTGCGCGAGGGTGTGGCTACTGCGGTACGCCCACGCATATGCAGTTAGTTGATAAATAAATCATGCAACGTATCCCGATAAAGACTGACCAAAACATTCAGAAATCATGTGTGCACACAATATATCTGTTATGCCTCATGGCAGTGTGCAATGTGATCTGTTCTTTAAATTTATCATTGTCTATTTGAACCAGCTAGTAGCTCTAACCAATGATTATTGACTATTACAATCCTTGCTCGAACCCAGTGGGATATGCCTCATGTCATTCTCTTTGTCAGTAGCACTCGCGGCATTACTTTCAAAATGGTTGTATTTTTCAACGCTTATATACGTAAGTTCTATCGGTATACATGAAAAAGCTCGGCGATTTTTATATAGACTCTTTTGCCTGGTAACCTCGGACAATGCTCAGTTTCAATTTCCACGCTTTTCTTGTTCATTTCACTACATATAGTTGCGAGCATTATCCGTGCATGCATGCATTGTGATACATGCGGTTGATGGTGCATGATCCAATTATGCTGTTATAGAGCGATTAATTAAGTTAAGTAATTGTGCATTATGCAAGACAATACGGTGCAAGATAACATGACTGCACCGCTGCAGTAATGAATGCTTTGAAGTGCAGTTTACCCATATACATGTATATAGCTCTCAATTGCATGCATGGTAAATGCATGATGAAGAGATTAGAACTAACTTGCTGCCCATCCAAGAGGCCTGCATACTTTTACACCTAAATTGGTGCACGCATTCAATATATGCATGATGCAAATGGTTGCATGCATATGGTATATGGTTACAATGCAGAGTGCAGCAGATAGTATGCAGGCATTGTTTCCTTACAACTACTGGTTATGACAATAACAAGGTCAGGTATTGCATGGCATCTTTCGTGCAGCTAGTATAGTCCTTATTTCACAATTCACTGGGATAAATGTTCAGTTGATTTATGATCAAATACGCATGGTTGAATGGATTGATGACTCCAGGTTAAAAGTGACACTGTCAATAAACCTAATGTTCGTGCAAAGGTGATCTGCGAGTTATGTATTGCATGCAGAGCGATCACGCAACATTATTAAAAAGACATTAAATAATAGTCGAATCGGATCAGCTTCAAACGTTCTATAGATCTTGCAAATAAAAAAGCGGGGGAAATTAAAGGATGCAACACCGAACTGACTGATCCGCAGCCATATAAACCTAATCCCTCGTATATATGCTCTGAACAGACAATTTGCATGTCTGCGACGTGAATTAATTAATCAACGATGACCTTACTATATTATCTCCCACATTACACGCCAGCTGGCGTGGTCACAAATTTCAGATAGAAAGCCGTTTATAATTGGCTGTTCTCAAATGCAGACTGCCTGCATAAGTGACATGTTACCTATAAGTTGCTGTAGCGGACCCGTGGGGTTGGACAAATTTGAACGGTTATGAAGCATCAAATAAGAATCAGAGCGCCATATCGGCGAATCGCGTCTCAGTTCTTGTATCTCGAACCCCCCCCCCCCGTTTTCGTACTCAACCAGGGCTCCACGAACCCCGGCCCCTTACCAAAATACTGCATGGATCCGCCCCTGCCAAGCGGGGATGTGGCCAGAGTAATAGTTTGTGAACATTTTGCGAGTTAATAAGCCTAACTATCATTATTTAGTTTAAAGCTTCATGTAATGGTACATACATGTAGCCGGCCGTGTTTCTGTATGACGACCATTTATTCAATAATGGTCAAAATGGCGGCCCCAGTAACCGAACATTGTTCAAAGGCTCCCCGAACTAGAAATATCTATATAATGGAAAAAACAAATGGCATGAAAACATGTACCAATGTGCTGCAAATCATAATAAAGGGTGGCAACTCAATTTTTCGTTAAGATTCAATTTTTAAGAACAGTGGAATACAGTAATTAGGTCAGAAAACATTGATTTTGTGTACATATTAATGGGAAGCTATGTTTTGCTTTCCCGAACTGAAATCTTCAATGTAATGGTATATATATATTTGCACAGTTTGCACCTTACAACCTTTCTACACGTAAAAATGAGGTGGTAAATGTTTAATAACTTGCGCTTAGTTAATTAAATTCAAGAGTAACCATTTTTCATACATTTAAAAAGGTGTAAGTCTAACTTTGTTTTGAATACATCCGAACCATTAGTACTTATAAATTCAACACAAATTCAAACCACACTATCCCTATGTACTAGCAAGAGAACACATGCTATAGGATGTCTTTTTGAACACCATCACTTTCCTGGTGACCGCTGATTTCTGCATATGCTCTATTCCTTTGCTTGCTCTCCGCCGTTTTACACTGCTGGATGATGCTTGGTTCTGAAAAGAACCGTTTAGTTTGAGCCCATATCGTCAGCCATAACGCCCAATGATTATAACTGCATCGTTTTAATGAAATTCATCCGAAAATGGAGCGTCCTGAACTTTGAGCAGCCAGAATTCTAATGGGAAAATAAGCCGTTCCATTGTAAAAGGGGCTCAAACGATGCACTAATCACCTTTCTGAACAACTGAACTCTTCATTCAGCATGAACCGAGCGATTCGCAAAATTAAATGCCTAACACGTTTAGTCCTAAAATAGGACGTAACGCTCGAAATGGCACAAACGGTTTCCCGGGTTCAGAATCTAGCTTGACCAAATGATTTAGCGGTTGGTGCTTACGCTACGTTCCAATGATCATCCTGATTTGTTGTCCAGATATGTAGTACAAAATTGATGTCAATTTTTTTTCGTCCAACTAGCATGGTTTGCACTGAACACGTATTACTATAATTCAATTTTTTTTTTAAACCGGTCAGTTAATGAAATGCAAACGGCAACCTTTGCCCACATCGCATGATAAATTAAATTAGAGATAAGAGGTTATCTATATATTAGATACCACATTGAACACTGACAGCTAGCTTAGTTTCCTATGAATAACCCTTATTTTCCACTGTTGTGAGGTGGTACTTTTCCACTATTGTGACGTAGGACTGTAGATATTTAGCCCATGATTTTACGCCTGTAGGAATAAATTATCATGAGCTGGTCATGTGATGTTATTCTCAGAAATCAGCGTTTGTTATCAGTAGCGAGTAATATTGTTTATGCACATGAGGCCACCACAATTAACCAGGTTGATCCAGTCAGATGATGAATTATCTGGTTCAGATCCATCCGACGAGAGATCGCGTAAGCATTGTAGGATATCAGTCCTGTTTGAATCCTTTGAACATGATATCTTCTTTATTAATGCCCTTGGCATACCTAGCCACATAACAAATCTCCTCATATGTCAACTCAGTGGTCAAGAGTTGACTAGTACACCTCTGGACAGATGTTTGTGATAACACAAGGTGGCGAAAAAGATGATGACCCATATACTGGCAAAACATAGGGCAAAATATAGGTGCCTTGACACTGTTTAAAGAAAACATTTCCCACATCTGTTGATACTCATCAGATGTCCTTAGTGTCTCTACTCTTGGCACGAATTTTATTTGTTCAGCCAGATGTTATTGATGGTGTGATGCACTTTGTAAGTAGATTAACCAACCTCTTCTCAAATAATCTAGCAGCTTCCACATTGATTGGAATCCAAGTGAGTAACGTCCTTGCCACTTGAGTGGTGAGACTGGCCTGTGCTTATTGGACAGTAAACATACTGTCAGACATGATCTCCTGAACAGCAGTGAGCAGGGTGAAACCAGACATTTCATTTCCTACAAATATTATTATATAAATTAACAAATAAAATCTGTACATGTCGTACCATCTTCAGCAGCAGGTGCATTTGCAGATACAGCTGGTTCTTGTTTGCCAGAACTGCCATGTTTCTTCAACGGTTCAGAGTGAAACACATCTACATCACCACAACTGCCATGACAGTTCCCCTTGTCTGGATGAAGAAGTGACCCTATGGCTCGAATTGCTTGTGTATTTTTGATAAAATCAGCTGCATTGGGGTTATCGTGAACTCTTCCTCTCTGTCACTGGCACCCAAAAAACCTCTCCAATGGATCCTGACAAAGGCGTTGGCTCAAAAATGAGTCCACACCTGGAATGTCAAACACATACTGCACCAGTTTCACAAAGGATCTGCCTACATATGTTTGGTAAACAGAGAGCGGATAAAGTTACATTTATAGGGTTGTAAACGTACAAGTGATGTGTAGACCATTACGTATCTCATCACTCAGCAGCATTTGACCTTTCTGATCCTTGCTGAAACCAGGTCATTGCTCAACACAGCTTTTCCATTTTATCAAGATATCCCAAAAATTCTGTCTGCAGCCACTGGTAAAGACACAGGATTGCTATTAAAACTAACAAAATAAAACAACCAGCATTACCTTGATACACATATCTGACTTAGACCTGTATGGCAACTTAAATGATTTCAAACTCAGGTGTATAGTTTTTTACATTCAGAGCATTGAAGAACTTGTCTATCATTTTCACAAAGTGAGCAGTCTCAGATGCCTCATCCCCACAAATAAACAAAATAGCCTTGGAGACTGTTTCACTCAATACCTATCAGTATATCATGTATTTAGCATTGCTTGAACATACACAACAAACCTGTGCAGCTAAATCAACCCGCATTTGAAAATGCTGTTAGATCGAGATGTTCGTATTTCAACTTGGATACCAAAACGTATGCCTGTGTGTAATGCTGTATCAGCATCATATAACCTTTTCAGATGTTCCCAAAGAATGTATTTCCCATTTTTCTACAAGACAGAATACATGTAAATATGCAGATAGTGAACTTCTATAGGTACGTACCCACAGCAACCGGTTGCTCCAACAATTTCTAATAGTCTTGAGCAAGTGGGAGGGTCAGACACAAAATATAGAGACCTTCTATCCTCAGAGAAAGGATTTGTAACTTTGTAAACTATGTCAGATCTTTGCTGGTGTAACTTTATCAGCCTTCGGTTAGAAGATGCACCATCCATGGTAACAGCAAAAACCTAAAATATATCACTGCGCCACAGCATTTAGTATGCAGAGCTGTGCCGAGTCTGCATATCAACCATATGCAGATGAGTATCATTGAAGTGTTCATATGCAGACGTCTGCATATGAACACTTCAATGATACTCATCTGCATATGGTTGATATGCAGACTCGGCACAACTCTGCATACTAAATGCTGTGGCGCAGTGTATGATGGTAAAAATTTCATACTTGCTCAAGTTAATCTGAAACAGCGTACCTTTAACCCACAGTTTTCCAAACGTCCAATTGCCTCCCAAAATGGTTCGTACAATTGATCTCCAGAGACAGACATTACTGGAAACTGAGCATAGGGAAATTGGAGCGTGGTGAATAGACCCCGAACCATGAAAACCATCATGCTTTTTGCCAGAGGGGGGGAGGTCCTGTAGTGATCAAACACTAAGTCCTCCTTGATGTGCATCTCATCCATCATTAGAATGACACACCTTTCTCTTTCTGCACAGCTTCCCACTTTCACAGCATCCATAAGCATGGCATCCACATCACTGGAAAAACCCACATCAGCCTGAACATAGTGTGTGTAGTCCTGTAAGGTCTGCTGCGATGGTAGCTGTATGCCAGACTCCTCCCAATACCTCATATGCTCCACTTGATCAGTAATACAGATAAAGTGAGCATTACTACACATACATATTAGGACAACCAAATGCATATTCTCGTTTTACCTGTGTCTGAGATATAAGCACCAGCGAATAAACAATGGATGCCAACGCTTCCCGGTTGCTTTGCATTTGCTGGCTGCTTCCAACTGCTGTTGCCAGAAGATATGCATGAAGGAATCTTGTGGCAGTTGTACCAAATAATCCACAGCATCAGATGATGATGCAACTTCATGAACATAAGCCTCAGATTCCTCATCCAGTGAGACTTCTTTCAACTTTGTTTCTGCTGCTCTCTTATCCTTCAAGCGATTAAAACGCTTTTGGATAGAGCTATAGGAGCTGTTCACTTGTTGTATTATCTCTGGGATCTTCATGTATCTATACAAAAATAATAATAATCAGCTTATACTTATATATGTATATGCATCATGCAGTGGTAAAAAGATACCTGTAATTGACATGGGTAATTGTTCCAGCATCATTGGTGCAGCTGTGCTCAGCTTTCCAGCATTGCAGTTTCAAAACAGAGCGATACGTTGAACACTTAGAGCAGCGCACAGCTCGTATATCATGTGGAAATAGAAGGGGACAACTACTATGCCTAATAGTCATTATGCCAGGAATGGAAGTTTCATCTCTGATTGCCACCTGCGTCCCTGCATGTAAAATAGTAACAACACATACCAAGTCAAGGGTAATCATATACCTTCAGAACTATGCAGTAATGGTGAGAAACTATTCCACTGTTGTACTAAGTCAGCATCAGGATTTCCTAAACAGATCTTGCAAGAATCCAGAATTTCCATGAGCTGATACACAGCATACACTGAACAAAGTGTGGCACTGATTTTGGACAAAAATCAACTGTGATAACTGTGTCCAGTGCTGAAACAGACCAGTTCAGCGTTTCCAAAATGGAAATCGTTATCAGAACAGTAGGTGTGGTACATGAAGGACAACCGTCTTGCAAAGGGTAAGTGGCACCTCAGCAGCAACAACCCAGGACGCCTTTAATCCTTGGGGACGCAGCAACACAACTAACTGCTGAATCTTGGGGACAACAGAGATAGTAAGATTGGCTGGAGTTACAGATACGTTCACAAGGTGCCGCGAAACAGATATAGCTAAGCTACGTACGTAGTTGCGCCTTTTTCCTTTTTGCGTTCTTAATTGAACACATGCGAAACTTTGGCCGACCCATAGAACGGTCCTGTGATAGGAAATATCAATAAAAAATTATTATCATCGACTACAACAGGCAGTTTCTGTTTTAGCTGGCCCCATAGAAATGCTATACATTATTTCTTGACGGTACAACTGTCGGACAAACAAGGGGTATCCCTGTTACTGCCACATTGCCATCAAACTGTTTCAGGCCATAAAACTGTTACAAGTCGATTAGTAAAACCCATTTGTAGTAACGAGACGTTATTAGCAACCTTATGGCACGTAAACTGCACAAGAAACAGTCCTACACAAAAATTTGGTCACGGCAAGTCTCTTTTTCGCAGGAAAAAAAAAAAGAATTAAACTCCTGACACGATACTAGATATTCCAAAAATCCAAAACAAACTCACCAAGAAACGGTCACAACGCTCGCTACTAAAGTCTAAAGCCTCGCCCCCCCCCCCCCCCCCCCCCCCCCCCCCCCCCCGACACCTTTTACGAGGTGTGATTCTCACGTTTCGGATTGTCCACGCGGAATGTATGGGACTCTATGGCTCACGTGATTAGTTTCCAATCCCTCTCTATACTATCTCTGGCAATAGCAATGTCCTTTATACACAAAAACGTAATAATAAAAAAAGTAGCTACTGCTGGAATCCTTTGGTGCACGCAATTACGTCAGTCTACGTGCAGTATTACCTAACTGTACTGAGACTTCGTCACGTGCGAGTATCTTATATGGAGGTATAGCGTTTTAATAGGAAAATGTGAAAAATAGGATTAACTGCAGCGTCTCCACACCTACCGGTCCCTAGTTCCAGCAGACATACCAATAAATCGTCGTGTGAAGCCTTACTGAATTATTATCCGCGCGCCTCCCCACCCACCCTTCCCCTACGATCAAACCGGGCAAATCCGGTATGCATATATTGATATTATATTATTATATTGTTCATTACACAGGAGCTTCATATACAGTTGGATAGGCAAATACCCAGGGTTGGCCTATTCCATAAGTCAGGATGGAGCCTACTGTTTGTTCTGTATGCTTTTTGTCTGTTACAAGAATGAGCATGCAGTCTTGATAAGGAAACTGTACAGAGACTGGAAGCATGCTACAGAGTTATTTAATGGTCATTATTTTGACCTTAGAAGTGACAAGAAGTCTTCATATGGTTATGCGACACATAAGATGTGTGCAGAATCTGCACTGACACTGCAGAGAGTAGTTATGAATGCACAGGTGAGTGAGATTATTAAAATGTGATAGATAATTTACTCCTCTACTGAAAACCACATCTCATTTCACTGTGGAATTTCTCATTCTCATTTCTCATTTGTATATATTACAATTCATTTGATTAATTTTGAATAAAAAAGGAATTTGCTTCAAAAAATTTTTTTTCTCATTTTGCAGCATGACTCTTTATATCATTCAATAAACAATGCATGTTCGATAATTTATAACAATCAAAATAACAATACATGATAACCCTTAATCCATTTATGTTGGGCTATTAATGGTTTGCACAATCAAATCCGTTACACAAACAATACATGGGATCCTAACACATGTTTATTTCAAGATTCTATTATTTTATTTTTTATAGGCTAAAGTCTGAAATGTTCTCTATACAATGCTCCTTACGCACTGAGAATCGGAGCATCTGTCATGAAGTTGTAAGGCTCTGAATTTTTAATTAGCCATATATTTCAACGCTGGTGTTACATTTCTATTGCGCGTACTGGAAATTTTATAATGTATGCGTTCGGACACTTTTCACGGAAACTATCCCATATTCTGTACAGTGGGGTGTCTGTTACTTTAATCCCCTCCCCCCCCCCCCCCCCCCACTTAAAATTCATCCGATTCAATTTACAAGTTATTAACACACGAATGTGCATTTACGTTAGCGCATTTTGCATCTAAGCTCCTGCATCTTTTCATCTTTTCATTTCGATGAAATGAAAGGATTAAAAAATCTTTTGATCATGATAGGTAAGTAAAGTACGTTTTTGATTCAGTGAAAGATGTCATGGCGTGACCCGTTCCTTTGCCAGCAGTTTTTCCATTGATTCATCCGATAACATATTTTGATTATAGTTGGACGTTGATGGACACTGGGGAAACTGTACGATAGTGTCAAACTAAGCGACTGCTACCATCAAGCAAAAACTGTTCTCGGATTGAGGGAGCCATCTGGAAATACAGGTCATATTGTGTCTGCTGCACCTCTGATCCACAAAGACTCCTGTAGGAAAAGCGGAGGATGAATTAAAGGTTTGTAAACACCCACTTATTGTAAGTTTAAATTTTATACATCTCTCAAATGCTTCAAATATTAGATCTCAAGTCGTACTGCTGTTGACTGGTATAACTTTGTTAGAGGCGTTTGCATACAATACTTTCTGGACCATCTGGCTGTGATATGAGGTCCCAGTAAAGAAGTACATGTAGAGATCAATGAAGGTATATTCGGGAAACGAAAATACAATTGTAGCAGAGCTGTGGACAGTCACTGGGTGTTTGGGGGGATGGAATGTGGAAGTGTGCAACCACCGGCAACATTCATAACACTGTCAATCATTCACTCCATTTTGTGGGCCCTGTCACCGGGGTGCACACGCTAGAAGTGGAAGGAACGTGCAAGCGCATGATGCGCAAGGAGAAATCTATGCATTCTTCCCTATTTGAAACATATCTCCCCAAGTACATGGCATAGACGATTCGGTGGACCAGTTGCATTTGGCAAAATCATAACACGCATCGCTGAACAATACCCAGTGTGATTATTTATTACTTAGTGAGTTAATAACTGGTAAATTGAATCGAATGAATTTTAAGTGGGGGGGGGGGGGGGGGGGGATTAAAGTAAAAGACAACTGTACACTGTAGTTATTTAAATGAGAATAAATGAATAGATCTACCAATTTATAGACGCTTACGTGGACTAAACTTCTTCCTTCCACACTTTGCAAAAATTCTTAGATGTATTAGCTGTTTCAATTTTCTGACACATCGGGTTAGACGTGATATTGAAAGCAGCGATGTCCAAACCTTTAGGGCGCGGCGTCCCTGGTATTATTTGAAACTGGAAAAGCGATGACACCGTTATTAACATTAATGCAAACACAGTCTTAAACACAGTTGCGCTTATTATAAGCGCAACTGTGTTTAAGACTGTGTTTGCATTAATTTTTAAAGCGTCGTTTCCGTTTTCTGAGTTACTTACTATAATATAGTAAGTAACTCAGAAAACGGGAACGACGCTTTAAAAAACAACACACCCAAAAAAAATAAAGACCTTAATCTAATTAACGTACAACTTACAACAATGCATTCTTTTCCATCCTTCTGAAAACTTCTAACATCACAACCGGTCCAACACATTTCTGATCGCCTTTTGCCTTAATCATCAATTGGTTTTAACCATTCATGATCACAATCTCCTTACGAACATCTGAATACTACATTTCCATACATCATATTCGTTAGCACATTCTATACGCATACCTAAAGATTCACACCCATTGCAGTGACCATCATCAGTATCAATAGTCCGCACGTTTCAGCATCTATCAAATGCATATGGTAGTGTCTGTATTTTGCAATGAAGTGGAAAAACAAAATTATACAATACACATTGAAATACCTAATTTAGTATAATTGCTGTTCACATAGCATGCAATTGTAAGTTGTTTGCATAGAATTTACATCCTGATTCAAAATCTGCCAAAGAGGAAATGACATTCATAGAGTGTGACACTTCCACATCCCAAATGGCTTGGGATATGATGGAACACTGGTTTTTCTTAAACCACAGAACTTGACTGGACCTCCCCCATCTCTCAAATGATATTCATAGGATGTGACAGTGGGGAATGTGCCTCTTAGAGTTAGAAGCCAAGACAATTAGTCCCAGGTGTCTTACTACACTTCCCAAATGATTTGGAATAAGGCGGAACTCCGGTTTTCCATAAAACAGAAAACTTAACTGGTTACCCCCATCTCTCAAATGATATTCATAGGATGTGACAGTGGGGAATGTGCCTCTTAGAGTTAGAAGCCAAGACAACTAGTCCCAGGTGTCTTACTACACTTCCCAAATGATTTGGGATAAGGCGGAACTCCGGTTTTCCATAAAACAGAAAACTTAACTGGTTACCCCCATCTCTCAAATGATATTCATAGGATGTGACAGAGTGGAATGTGCCTTTTAGAGTGACCAGTCATCACTGTGCTACAAGTTGG
Source organism: Ephydatia muelleri (assembly GCA_013339895.1). Taxonomy (NCBI): domain Eukaryota; kingdom Metazoa; phylum Porifera; class Demospongiae; order Spongillida; family Spongillidae; genus Ephydatia; species Ephydatia muelleri. The sequence goes on along the minus strand of JABACO010000002.1, from coordinate 5,011,623 downwards.
ATATACGATAGTGTATACTCTGCGTATATGCTAAATATACATATGAATATACACATGCTATACGCAAAGAATACGCATTGGTATATTTTGCGGATAGAACCAGAATCTCATGTCGTATATTTTGCGTATACTCGATACTATCACGTGCGCTTATTATGGGTTTGTTAACATATGTCTCCGTGCACCATGTCCGCTTCCGTACTCAGCACATATTTGGAAACGTCTCCGAATCTGTTCACTGTATACTAGCTTGTTTCTATTTGTGTACTCATGATCAAATTTATAATAAAATTATCAATACAATCGATAAAAGAAAACATAAAATGCGTTATAACGTTCAAGCTTTCTCTCGAATCATCCAGGGTTGTGCAGTTGGTGGACTGGATGCGTCTAAGAGCGGTCCTTCAACTCTCTGCTTCTATGGATGGAGCCTCGAGTTGCTGGTTCCTTTTATTCGTTCATCCAAGTCATCAATCAAGTCATTTAGCGTGTCAGAACGTCACAACGGACGGCGACGTTGTAGAGTTTGAGCGTTCTGGTCGTCGCTCTCCTCTTCTGACATCATTGTAGGCTTGATGTCCCCCATAACTGCTTCTCTTCTTCTATCAGCATTTGGCACCCTTTCTCCCACAACTACGCCACAATAGCCTTTCTTCTGTCTGCATAACAAACCTTTTTACCAAATGCTACAGCAGGAAAAGAGCATAACAAGACATAGGTAGGACGTACGCTGTTGAGCTTAATAGCCTTCAATTACCCTGAGTTCGCTTGTACCACCTAGTAAAAGGAGGATATGGTGGTAGGGTGAATAAATAGGATTATTAATTTAAGGCTCTACCTTTAACTGTAGCGACAATAGCGTGAAGGTCTTCATCGAACTCTGCCGCGATACATGGTCGTGATTGCGTTAGAAAAAAGCGCACAATCGCTTACCTTTCATCAAGCCGAACTGAAGTGCTGATCTTCCTTCTGACTGCTAGAATTCTGAAATATGCCTTACCTATATTTCAGTGGGGCTTCCACCATATCCTTGCGATGCAATACAGCTTCATCGATGTGTCTTAGTATATCAGCGACGACTTGCTATTCCATGGCCGGTGAACTTACCTGAAATCCAAGTCCGCGGACGCTGCGCTGTCCTGGCAATTTGCCGGGTGAGGCATCGTCAAAATGTCTTGGCATAAACAAAATGGTTTACGAACTATGAACATCTCTATATACTTTTGGACTAACCTGACGTCCGTCATCCAGTTCTTTCTGGTGTGCCGGCAGCTGCCTGATATCCCTGCGACCTCGATCGCCCACTCCGCGTGGTAGTTTGGCGCCAAATTACTAGTACACTTGTAATTAATTTAATAAGTTTATAAACGTAGTCTACATGTATGACAAATGTCGTTTCAAACTTTCAATTCACTAGATAGTTTTACTATCTATGGTATCACGTATGTGTGGGGCTTGTGAAGTGCACTAATATTCACGGTAATCCACTTCTGAAGAAACGCGTAGCTGGGTTTGCTAGACTATTTTGTAGTTATGAGATTAGCATGCATCGTGCTATTTGTGTTCTGATTGGTAAGACGCTCGGTAGCCGGTTGAAGTTGTGAAGGGTATTCCAGTGTCACGTAACCACAATGAGCAGCTCAGCTTTCCCATGATGATATACGTATATAATCTATGGCACAAGGTGGGGGCGTGGCATAATAACAAATACAGCCGTCTATATAAGTCAGATGCATAGCTCCTCAAAATGCTTTCTATGCACCGTCACATGGTCTAGAGCCACAAGTGTATGTTGTATGCATCTATACTTGTACATGATCAGCCGCTAATAGGTATTAATCATGCACTGAACAAAACATTAATGTGCATGCATTGCATATTATTACTATTAATATTGTTATTTTATGTTTATGAATCTTACAACTGCGCATGCATCATGTAGGATGCAAACCTTGAGGTGTTGTTCTAACTGTGCCGGCATTAATTCATAATTCGATACATGCGAAATGAATGCACGCGCGTTCTTTATTTTTATACATGATTCAATCCGATATGTGCTATGTGAGAGAGCTGTGATAATCATGACCCAAGTAGAAAGTCATTCAGAACTGCTGCTTCTATGTTTATGCATACTTATCACATGGTATACGCATTGAAACATGCTTTGTTGGGATTTTAAACAGGCATTCAGGTGTTAATCCTGGGTACCCGATCGCGAGCCCCTTTTCCTTTTGCATGTGATGATCATGACCCATGTAGAAAGCCATTCTGAACTGTTTCCCCTATGTTTACACATACCTATTACATGGTATAGCCATTGAAACATGATTGGTTGGGATGTTAATATTTATAATTGATGTTCCATTAACTCTCATTTTGGTCTTTCTCAGGGACTGTAGGTTTATACTGAGGTGTTCACATCTTTATATTAGGCTGTTCTAAGTGTTGAAGGTCGTAACAATCTCATTGTAATGTCCATGAACCATGTGATGGTAATGACCACGATACTAAAGTTACACATGTGTTAATCAATATGTACATATATACACGCATGTGCTGATGTACAATGATGATGGTCTGGTGTCAATAGTGGTGTGATGTCAAAGCTTCCTTGCCCTTTAAAGTAGCCAGCCATGATGTCCTGAATTGAGACAGAATTTAGGGCTCAATTCCACATTTGAACAGAAACACTATGACTCACGTGGCGGTAACGCCCACTTCCGGTCACAGGCTCATCTTGGGGATGGGTCACTCTCTTCACCTTGCAATGTGGACTGTCGTGGTGAGATGCTGCTCTGAATTGTGACAGAATTTAGAGCTGAATTTCACATTTTAACAGTTACATTATGACTCACGTGGCGGTAACGCCCACTTCCGGTCACAGGCTCATCTTGGGGGTGGGTCACTCTCTGCACCCTGCAATGTGGACTGTCGTGGTGACATGCTGCTCTGAATTGTGACAGAATTTAGAGCTCAATTTCACATTTTAACAGAGACACTATGACTCACGTGGCGGTAACGCCCACTTCCGGTCACAGGCTCATCTTGGGGGTGGGTCACTCTCTGCACCCTGCAATGTGGACTGTCGTGGTGACATGCTGCTCTGAATTGTGACAGAATTTAGAGCTCAATTTCACATTTTAACAGAGACACTATGACTCACGTGGCGGTAACGCCCACTTCCGGTCACAGGCTCACCTTGGGGGTGGGTCACTCTCTTCACCCTGCAATGTGGACTGTCGTGGTGACATGCTGCTCTGAATTGTGACAGAATTTAGAGCTCAATTTCACATTTTAACAGAGACACTATGACTCACGTGGCGGTAACGCCCACTTCCGGTCACAGGCTCATCTTGGGGGTGGGTCACTCTCTTCACCTTGCAATGTGGACTGTCGTGGTGACATGCTGCTCTGAATTGTGACAGAATTTAGAGCTCAATTTCACATTTTAACAGAGACACTATGACTCACGTGGCGGTAACGCCCACTTCCGGTCACAGGCTCATCTTGGGGGTGGGTCACTCTCTGCACCCTGCAATGTGGACTGTCGTGGTGACATGCTGCTCTGAATTGTGACAGAATTTAGAGCTCAATTTCACATTTTAACAGAGACACTATGACTCACGTGGCGGTAACGCCCACTTCCGGTCACAGGCTCATCTTGGGGGTGGGTCACTCTCTGCACCCTGCAATGTGGACTGTCGTGGTGACATGCTGCTCTGAATTGTGACAGAATTTAGAGCTCAATTTCACATTTTGAATGTGAACGTGAAGCAAACCACTCATACCCATCAGTCACTTGACCCCTACCATTGGGGTGGGAGCTTAAACAGCAAACCTTGCATCACATACACTTGAATGTGCAGACATGAAAGTTTGTCATTAGAAGCAAACCACTCACCTGAGATAGCTATACCCATCAGTGTCACCATCAGACAGTCACATCCCCATTAGAGTCACATGACCTCTACTTGACCGGGTGACAACTCTGACCAATTTATACACCAAACCATGTGTCACATATCTACACAGATAGACATGAAAGGTTGTAAATTGCATTATTAAAAGCAAACCACTCACTTTAGATAGCCACACCCATCAGAGTCACATGACTCTTAGGAGACAATTGGGGGTGACAACTCGACCAATTTGAAGCATATACACCAAACCTAGCCAGGAGATGGGCGAGGGTGGGGATGGGGGGGTTGTTGGGTCGGGTCGGTCGAACGACCCCCTCCCGACGACTACCATCCACTACAAGTTATATATAGAAATGGACGGCTCCCGGGTGTGGTACTAGGCTGCCATAACTCGGACCTGAAGCGCCCCCCCCCCCCCCCCCCCCCCCTCCATTGGCCCAGTTGTGAATCCACCGCTCGCTATAAGTCGAGTCCCAAACAGAACGATGTCGACACCCCGGCCACTTTCAAGTGGCTGGCTATATATGATCCTGCATTGTCCGAATCGAATATTACGCATGTGATCCCACTACAGCTTATAATTCTGGCATCAAAACTATCCTATTTTAACTGATCACATACCTTGTAAATTTTTAGTTGAAGGTATAGGTATTCGAATTTAAACCATCAAAATAGTTATAGGGTTATTAAGAAATTTAATGTTTTAAATTTGATAATTCATATCTACGTGGATATCGAGCATACTGCCTACGACTCGCGCTACGAGTCTTCATACGATTCTTGATATTTGCCTCTTGATCCAAGTCTATAGAGGCGTTCCCATGCTGGCAACTACCAATTCCTTTAATACCGACTACGAATCCGATCCATAAAGTTTTTATTGACCACTACTGTATGTCCACAATGCTCTACGTTCGAAATCACATTGGAAACATACAGCCATACATTATTGATCGAGAGGTTCAAACTTATAATCTGAAGAGTCATATCAAAGTCATTTCTATTATTACGTAAGTTATCTATTTTGCAAATTCATTGTGGTTTGTGTATTCTTAATACTTCGAGAATACGCGCAATGAATAATTGTCACCTGTGGATTCTTAAAATATACCAGGTGGATATTTGTAATATACACTACCCTTGGTATATTGATGGTATACGCAAAATATACGCAAAAATATACGCTATCGTATACTACGTTTTTTGCACAGTGCATGACAACTGGTCAGGTCATATCTCCAGGTTTCTTACTACACTTTCCTAATGACTTGGGATATTGGCCCCAACCAACCATTCACCTTGGAAGGTGTGCATGGATGCGGGCAAGCCTTTGTGTTTGTAGATCCCCGATAAGCCCCGGTCTCGTGATCTAGATATTGAGTCTTGTGATTTGCAGCGCGACATGACAGTCGATCGATGACACCATTGTCAAAAACTCATGTCTAGTTAAAACAAGCCAATTTCAATTAATGCCATATTATCAGTGACTGAAACCAATTTTTCAAAACACCTTATGTCATTTGGAAAGTGTAGTAAGACACCTGGAGAAAAGACTTGAACAGTTGTCACTCTAACAGGCCACTGTCACAATCTATGAATATCATTTGAGAGTTGGGTGTGACCAGACAAGTTGTCTGGTCACACCCAACTCTCAAATGACATTCATAGATTGTGACAGTATCCATAGAGACCAGGTTATGTCTCCACATACAACCACGTGCACCTCCTCTACGTTTGTTCAGACATGATGATAGAGATCAGCTTACACACCACACACAGATAGTCAGTTTGTGTTGGCCATGATATGTTCACACTCACATGTGATTGGTGTTCTGGAGTTTACATCATCATGACATCAACAAGAAAGAACACAAAACATGCACACACATACAAATAACTACCGTGTAGTACATAATAAGGTTCAATGTTCCCAGCTACATGCATAACCTTGTGAGGTCACTGTTGTGTGATCTAGGAGGTCAACTGCTCTGATAACAGGACTTCACCAACACTGGCACTTCTCAAAACATCAATCAATATCTTCCAGGTGTAAGGAGGTGACCCTCGTCTCCTCCACTCACTAAATATCTCACTAAATGCTCTGTGGTAATCCTCCAGGCTTTGGTGCTGTGGACGTATCGCCTGAAGCTGGGCTGGTGTGAGACCAAGTTGAAGTCCCACCATCTCATACTTGCTTGGAATCACAGCTGCTACTTTCTCCATGAGGTGTTGTAATGATGGCTCACTGTCCAAGGTCACAGGAACTGTACCTAGATTAAACAGATAGTAATCACATGATCTACCACACACACACATAACCCACCTGTTGCACTGGGATCTTGTTTTTTGACACCACTCTCACTAAACCACATCAACTGACCCTCACACAGATCTCCTCTCTGGTGTCCTCGAATGCTACACTTCCACTTTTTCTCCGAAACAACTGTAGCTACATGGGGAGGGTTTGAGGTACAACTGGATCCTGCACACATGAAGGCATCTTCAAACTGGACACCTTGGTACTTGAGTATTCCACATGCTATCTTGATAGCACTGTGAACACAAGCTCTGATCTCTCTACACACTTTATTACAGATCTCGTCAATATGTAACAGAATGTAAGAGAACATGTCAACTAAGGTCACCAGTTCTGTTTTGTGTTTGAGTTCAAATGTGATGCAGTTGCGATACAAACACAAAGGCTTGCCCGCATCCATGCACACCTTCCAAGGTGAATGGTTGGTTGGGGATAAAAGCTGGGCCACAAGACAGCAGAACAGACCACTAGGAATACAGCCTTCGGTGGGCCTGATGATCAGTGAGGTACCTGGTTGACAGTACTTGGATACTTGGCCAGAGTCCAGAAGGGGCAGCAGAGCAGGCATCAAGTATACACCACCTGCTTCACCGACCATAGCAATCGCTCCAACACTCACCAATAACTTCAACAGATCGTGTGGAGTGAACAGACCTTCTGCATAATGCTTTGAAAACTTGTTCAGGAGCTCCACTGACAACAGTCCATGATCCCTGAACTTGACCAGATCCCCCTTAGCTGCCACACCCCCAGCCGGACGATACAACAGCTTGTGGTGGTACTCCACTATTTCAGACACTTTGGTGAGGACAACCTGGGGATCACAGAACACTGTCTGGGGAAGAACCTCTGGATAATGTAAGAACACGTTGTGGTGGACTAGATGGTGCAAGGCAGCTGAGAAAGCATCTCCCTCGATGTGCAACCTTGTAGCACACCCTTGGCATTCTACAAGGCTCAAGATGCCATCATGGGATGACCTTTGGAGAAGAACCTCCAGTCCAAACCATGCTATAGGCATCTTTATTGGCTGTGGGCATACAGATATTATTTCTTCTCTGAGTACCTTCGCAACACGTCTGTCCTCGTCCCAAGGGGTTTTCCCGTTCACAGCAAATATCACTTCTTCTAGCTCCTCTCCGTTGTACACTATACGAAAACTGCCTGCATCCAGTAATGCCTTGAGCTTTTGGCATTTCTCTTCAATGGATTCTGAGCACCTATCTGCAGCATCTCGGTGTGTTCCCACGGAGATAATCAGAGGTCGAGCATCCTGTGAGCACATTGCTCCGAGACAGTGCTGAAGGATCTGTTTGTGTGAGAGAGATGATCGATATGGTCTACTCACTGGCTTGCCATCCGCTCCATAGTACTCGATGGTTGGTTGATGGGACAGTTCTTCTGAAAGATTTAATACAAATATGGCCACAGCAGGTTTCTGAATGAATAATGGCAGTATATCATGGTATTGAAGTTGACCACCACTGTCAATAAAATGAATCCACTTCACACCAAATAGTTTCTTCTTGTCTATGAACAGAGAGATTTTTACAGGTTAATTAAGTAAGATAGCTCTGAACCATCTCTTTACCTGAGGAGTGGTTGATGTGATGAATCAGCTCCTCCTCTATGGATACAGTCCTGCTCTGTTGGCCGGTATCCATGGTAACATTGACACGGGCAGGTGTGGGGTCAGGGTGAACTGCACCAGCTCCATCACTAGACACATGAATGGTCATCTTTGGGAAACTGCTAACCACCTCTTCCAAGGATGTTGCCATGAATACACCACCATCTCTGATGGTACCACCTACAACCCTTAACAGTGCCTGGTCATCTTCAACCACAAACCAGTCATCCTCCTCTTGACCAACCACACCAGCCAGTGAGAAGGAGATGGCCCGAACAGGGTTGTCAGCCAGTCCCGTACTGACACGTTGCCCTGGAGGGTCCTTCTTGAGAAGGAGGTGTTTGAGGTGAGTCTTGCCAACACCGGCTGCTCCAAGGATGAGACATTTGGTCACTGAAGTTTCCACAAATCCCTTGCTCATGGCCTCCTTATAGAGCCTGTTGATGAATAACACAAATATGATCACATCTCCTTTCATATTGGCATCAGTACACACACACCCTTCATTGCAACCACAACACATACATTAGCGTTATCAAAAGAAACTTTTCCACCCTTACACTAATCGAAACACAACTGCTGTGCTGAATTGTTCACCAGTGAGGTACCTTTGTCATGACAGTGTACCATACATGCATACATGTTACTCGCATAAGGCTTGAAACCTGTTAGTTTAGAAAAAACCGATTGTAAGAGGTCATTAAAATTTAAAAACCGGTCGGTTAAGGTGATTGTTTAAATAAAAAACCAGTCGGTTGAGGTTGTTCGTTTTAAAACAACCGATTATTGCCGGTTTAACAATTATTTTATGCTTAATGCTCACAACCTCAGGCTTTGTCACATGGCAAGAAAGATAGTCCACGGCGTACCCCTAAGAATGTCGCCTTGTTGCTAGTGTCCAGCAAAGTCACCCTTCTGGATAGTTTTTCAAGTTTTCAAATTTTCCGCGAACTCCAAAAATGGTCCTTACGCATGGGCTATCCATCATAAGTTATAGGGTACTGACTTTATAATTAGCCATACATATCAATTACAGCGTTATTTATCTTTTGCTTGTCTTGTAAAATTTGCTAGTTTCATAGGGGTGATTTTGCTGGACACTGTTCCAAATATAACAAAGTTACTGTAAGTATCCCCTGCATACAACAAAGAGATTAATCTCTCCATTGTTTGCTTTCGTCCGTTTATTGTTTTCTCGCGCCCAGCATTATTGGTAGATGTAAGACAGACGTGATGCCACTTGCAACTCCTCAATAAAATATGAACCGGTCGGTTCTAGTTGCTTAATATTTTAACAACCGGTTGAAGCGGTTATTCAGCTGAAATAGAACCGGTTGAGGCGGTTATTTAATTCTTGCGATCGGTTAACCATCGGTTAACCAGAGCTCCGGCACAACCGGTTTCAAGTCTTATACTCGCATAATAGTGGAAGCAGTCATTTCTGAACACAGATTGTTCCAATATACGTGCACAAAACACAAAACTGCACCAGAATAGTGAACGTAACAAATGATCAGTAACTTCTAGCACAGTCAACCAACATACATTAATGTCACGTCACAAGTTGGAGTGTTACAACCAGCCCACTTCACCAAGTACCCTCACCCAATCCTCTATCCACTGTATCCCTGTTTCCTCATATTCCCCATACCTTTCATCTGCTTCTTTTTGGCTTTTCCTGGTCTCCTTTACAGTTGGTGTGAGAGGGAAGAGCTTAGCGAGACCTGAAAGTAGTCTCATCAATTCAAATCCAGTAAAGGGAATATTTACCTTGCACAGTAATCCTCAAGACTTGTTGAGTATAGCCATCAACCACCAACAGGTCTCCATCTGACAGCAACAGTGTGTCCACCTCGGAACATGCAAATGGCATGTCTCCCACATGCTTCCACTTCTTATCATCACCATGGAGGCCATAGATGGAAGAAGTCTTCTTTGATCCATACTTGTCCTCTTCTGCACCTCCAATTGCAAGAAGCACACTATCACCCATACATACTGATGACAAGTAGTATGGTACATCTGGTAACTGCCTCCAAATGGATTGCTGTGAGTCATGGTTGCGTGCAGTAGTCTTGGAGTGCGCAAATGTGTGCGGTGGAAATAGGTGGAGATGAATCATGTGTGGTCATGTGAGTGTGCACACACATTCAGAGCATGTGCACCAGAACATGTGATGTAGCTACATGTGTGTGTGCATCTGTATGGTATGTATACATACACATGCTGCATGCAGTTAAGACATCTGTGTGTGGTGTGTGTCACTACAAGCAGCCATGGGTGTACAATAGTGTGCACGAGAGCCATGAAGCACACACACCACACAACGCAGTCACGGCTTCAATGTCAGCACGTCCGTGGTGTGTGGGCGATGGAGACGTCTAGTGTGTGCGTGTATGTAGGCTGTCTACGTAGGTTCACGTTGAGCGTGGACTCGTAGGTGTGTGGCGTGTGCATGAGTGTGTAGTTGCGTAGTGTGTGTCAGCACGTCAGCTACACACTCGCTAAACAAAGGGACAGAGATGCTACACAATGCTCAGTGGCTCACCAGGTCATGGATGTCAGCACACCACACTGCTCTGTCCATGCCCAAACCTCCCATCACGAAGACCAGGTCCCCATGGACCACTGCTGACATGTGGGAACATCGCTTAGGAAGTGATGGTCCTCTGTGCCAGGTCTGTGTCCCGCCATCAAACACCTGAACATCATTCAAGAGCCCTCCATCACCTGCCCCTCCCATCACCACCATACCACCTCCACTAACGCTTAGTACACAGAACCCCCTACACTCTACCAACATGTCTGACATGTGGGACCATCTCGCTATACTCAACTCCTTCACCTCCTTACTCCACACACCATCCTTCCAACCTCCAACCCACACCAGCCTTCCTACACATACAGCTAGTGTGCCCCCCAGCTCGCCACCATCAGCCACTCTACTCCACTTAGACCGCATCTCATCCAACACGTACACTCCTCCTCCATATCCTCCTCCCCACACAACCCTACCCTCCACCTCCACTAGACCACCACCACCACCATACCCTCGACCACCTCGCACAGGTACATTCGCACAAGTTGCGAAACTCAACATTTTTATGTTCTAAAGAAAAGAAATGATTAATAGTTAATGGAAAGACAGCACATTCAGGGAGCTAGCTAGCTAGCTCGTACGCACCACGAGGTCCACACCACACAACCACACACACACACTCCACGCTTCTCTTTACTACACCAATAGGCTCATCTGAACACGGCCAACCGGACTAATGGTGACCAGTACGGATAGTTGCGGTAGTCCTTGTAGCTACGTACGGTTACAAGAGGTCTGCCTATCATTCCAACGTCTTGGAGACACTGTCGGCTAGCTCCTTGCAATGCCCACAGCTACCTTATCCACCCAAAATACGCATCTCAAGCTCTTCTGCCATCTTAACAAATAAGGGTCTCATCTAACCTACCAAGCTGGATTATAAAGGAGGTACAGACAACTCATCTGACTCAACAGATATGCCCAGCCATCTAGTTGTAAAGAGCGCCACTACAGAAACGATTGAACCTTTGTGTACGGTACCATTGTCCAATAACGATTCCTGCAAGCTATTGAAGGTGTGTGTGTCTAAAGACTACTTCAAGGCTACTACGCTCTACACGTACACATCCAACGCACATAGACTTTAAATTTATTTAAATTTATTTCTGTTTTGGCTATTATCACCACTTAGCTGAATGCTGCCAGCATGTCAAGACGTAGTCTAATCACACTCTAGCGTATTGGGGAACTCCCTCTAATGCTCACAGCTACCTTATCCACTCAATATGTACTTAGCTTCTCTGCCACACCACATTCTGGCCCACTTAATCTACTAAGTTGGATTGTCAATATTGTATTTTCATCTATAAAGTAGGTATAAACTAGTCTCGCACCCAGACCCACCATGACGTAGTGTTATTCTGGTACTGTAAGCGATAAATACTTACGTCATGGTGGGTATGAGTACGAGACTGGGCGACAGGGTAGTGGAGCTCTTTCTAATACTACTTTCCTGACGGCAATTGAAATTCGCAATGTACGAACTGAACGTTCAACAGCACAATAGAAAAAGGGCCACGTGTCAGGGGTGATATTTAACACGTACAACAGGTCTAGGCCTGCACGAGCTCCGACAGTGCGTCGCTGATGACATGTAATTAAATTCATTACAATGGACAGGAGGCGTATCCTTATTAGTTAGGGGGGGGGGGGGGGGGGGGGGCATTGGCCGGGTTTGCCCCCCCCCCCTGTATCCGCCACTGAAATAGGTGGGGCAAATCTGCGTCCATAGGCTACTCAACAATCCCTACAGGGTCCATAGACACAGTACAGTTCATTTCGAACGTCTTTCACTAACTTTGCTACATTCTACCAGCAAGTCAAGACGTACATTCTACAGACACACAACAAACAGACCGACCTGGTTGCCCATTTCAAGAACAAAAGTGGCATACACAAAGCAGGACGAACCCTAGTCCTAACAACTTATAACAACTGCTGGAAATGACAACTGCTCTTACCTTTTTAAGGACATTTTTGCAATTTGTGCGCATGCGTAGTGACGGAGGTCCGATGCCAAGAATGAACCATAAATGGTCATTGTCATACGTAAGAATATAAATTATTACTCTTGACTTCAATGATTTCATGCATTATGTGTTGACCACAATTCTAACCACTTATGTAAACAATGACTATTATCTTTTTCTACGTAAGAGCCTTTGTGACCTTTTTTTAAACATGCATGCACAGCTGGCATCTATAGCTACCTTCCTATCTTTCTTAGGAACAGAAAAGTAAGTGCCAATATCAATTTGAAGCCTAGATTTCACTACCAATTATGAACGGACACTTTTTTCTAGAAGTATTATTAAGTACTTAGTCTTGGTGTCCTATGTTCAAGATTGCCAGATGGAATGCCAAGGTGTTAACGCACCATGAACATACACGTTATGGGCTGGCTTGCATGCAGGCCGCGCGCCAGGTATTATTCTGTTTTTTGCCCGAGCTCGTTTTTTGCCACTAAGAAATGCCGTCTAAGTTCCGTCTGCACTGCTGCGATCCATTGAGCTGTCACAAGAGAAAACGAACGTCTGGAGGATCCTACAATCCACGGTGCGTTCCAATCAGTCTGATTGCAAAGTTTCCATCGTTGCAGCTGACTAATAAGCATAAGATCTGTCCTTCTTGTCGCCTGAAACTCTACAAACTGCCTGGCGAAACTCAATCTGATGGCAGTTTTTCTGGCCATAACAGCAGTGTTGCTGAAACTCATTTCATAGAGGATGCATGTTACAGCAACCTTGTCTGTAGAGACCATTCAGAGTGACTCTCCAATTGAAGATGCCCCAAGAACATCTGTAGCCCCAACAACATCTGGAGCCCCAACAACATCTGGAGCCCTAACAACATCTGGAGCCCCAACAACATCTGGAGCCCCAACAACATCTGGAGCCCCAACAACATATGGAGCCCAAACAACAAATAGAGCCCCAACAACATCTGGAGCCCCAACAACATACAGAGCCCCATCAACATCTGGAGCCCAAACAACAAATAGAGCCCCAACAACATCTGGAGCCCCAACAACATACAGAGCCCCAACAACATCTGGAGCCCCAGCACTTCATGAAATGAGTGCTGCAAATGAAATGCTAAGCAGTGAAGAGTATTGTGATGATACAGACAGTACCTTACAAGATGAAATCGAAAGCAGCAATGGTAGTACGTTCCTTGGCCAAGATCCAGCAGGTGAAATCATTTCACAATTGAAAGAGAAATTTCACTCCACAGTTCGCCGTAGTGAGAAAGTAAAGATTCTTACTGCACTTCCCAAAAGCTGGAGTGTAAGGAAGATTTGGGGCATCCAGCTACATGGCTAGACAGACAAAGAAGCTGGTGCTGGAGAAAGGATTTCTCTCCAGTCCAAATCCTAAGCCAGGGAACCCTCCTCCGGAAAGAATAAAGCAGTTAGTTTCAGATGTGCACCTCAGTGATGAAATCAGCAGAATGCTACCAGGAAGGAAAGACTGTGTGTCTTTTATGAATGCAGAAGGAAAGAGAGTAACTCGACAGAAAAGACTACTACTGTGCAACCTCAAGAGGCATATCAGCTCTTTAAAAGTGTACATCCAGATGCTAAGGTTGGTTTCTCCACGTTTGCATCACTGAGACCTAAAGAATGCGTATTAGCAGGAGCAAGTGGGACCAAGGATTATTAACATTACATGGATTGGAAACCCGCGTTGAAATCACGTATAAAATTTTGTCACCATCCTCGTTTCGCCTCGTACCCCGACCAAGTGACAAAACTTAGGCTTCTTTAGCCTTTTAAGAGGTTTGCAGCTGCTGTACTAAGCTTTTGTGTGTTTGTTATGTACAGATATGTAGCACTTCTGTCATTTGTATAGTTTTGACCTTGTTTGTTTCTGTCAAAATCATTATTCGGCACGTGGCGGCTCTGTGCGCCGGCTTGTTTCCGTACAAATGGGTCAATTTTTATCGCAACAACTTTGTCATGTAGCCCATGGAGGTTTATAGGTCGAGTTCTTCTCTCAAGTCTTAGAGACATTGCGTTTGGCAGATAATAATGAATTCGTCTCGACAAAGTGCTAGTTTTGTGGGCTGGCTGGTTCGGTCCTGTAAGGGATGTTGGTGTAACTAAGTGATCCATCACATCCCCCATAGTTTTTTGTAGGTCGGGATTATAAATTTGTAGGGCAGTAACCTTTTTGTGGTGGTATATCGCATCGCAAGTGTATGCGTATTTCTTTATCTTTAACGGGCACTTTAAAAAACACTTAATAATTACATGGAAGCACTATGAGACTATGAGAGATAGTGCTTCCATGCCCAAACTCAGACAAAACTCTGGCGTTAGTGGCGTACACTCCCGTGCGCCTCTGTCTTCACCGTTCGTCTCATCTAGCTCTGAAGCAGCCATGGCAATCATGAATAATTCATGCGAAACGAGGATCGCGACACAAATTTTTGCGGGTTTCCAATCCATGTAATGTTAATAATCCTTGGTGGGACGCACTCAGTGTGTGTGTGCACACTATATCAGAACACAAAATTGATGTTTATTGGCAGTAAGCTTCCTTCCCCTAGTGAACAACAATTTCTGCATTACAGGCATTGTTTAGAAGCTATTATGTGTGACCCCCCTAGTACAGAGTGCTACTTAAACAAATGTACCCAGTGCCCTGGGACTGATCATCTTGAAGAACGGCTGCACAAAAAATGGATGATAATTTGATGGATAATATTCGATACCACCAGTGGACACAAACAGATCGCTCAAGCCTTATCACTGTTGTACAGCCAGTAGAGGAATTTTTAGATTCATTTATTGATATACTACAAACTTTGAAGTGTCATGATTATATAGCAAAAGTTCAAAACAGTTTTTTAAATCAATTAAAGACAGCTCTTAGACCTGAAGAATACATAGTGATTGCAGATTTTTCAGAAAACTATAAATGTATTGTTCAAGATGCTGTTCAGTCGTATCATTGGAATTCAACGTATGCTACTATTCATCCGTTTTTATGCTATTACCAAGATAATGGCCAACTTCATCACACTTGCTTTGTTGTAATTAGTGAAAACACAGACCATAATACAATTGCAGTGCATTTATTTCAGAAAAAGCTAATTGAGTTTCTCTCTAGCACATTTAGAAAATCAAAGAAGATATTTAACTTTTCTGATGGATGTGCTGCACAATATAAAAATAGGAAAAACTTTATTAATCTATGTCATCATGCTGAAGATTTTAATGTACTAGCCGAGTGGCACTTTTTTGCCACATCACATGGAAAAACTGATAGTGTGGCTGGTACTCTTAAGCGAATGGCTGCTAAAGCAAGTTTGCAGAGGCCAAATGAAGATCAGATAATGAATGCAAAGAAGCTTTATGAATATGCATCAAATGAAATTGCAGGGATGAGTTTTAATTTGCTTTGTTACGAATGAAGAGCATAATGAAGAAGAAAAGATTTTGCAAGCAAGATTTCTGAAATCAAAAACTTTACCTGGAACACATGTTCTTAATTCTTTTTTTTTCATTTAAACTATCCTATATATAGCATAACATTCATTAAACATCATTCAAAGACAATTTAAAGGATAAGGACGTTGGAGGCAAAGGTTCCTAATTATAATTCATGTCACTATTTTGATGGCTTTATTTCTACTGATTGCACACTCCCCCCCCCCCCCCCCCCCCCCCAACAAAGTCGGTCATTGCACCACGTGCATGCCAATCACATTCGTCCTTGAATGCGCTGAACATTTCTTATTTTAGGAAGGAAGTTGCTAGCACTAAAGGAAATTCATTGTTTGTACATTCAGGCATTGTGGTTAATTGTCACTTTGTAAGGATTCTTAAGAGTCATCTACATTTGTACTTCAGCGCAATGCAGTTCAATAACACCTTGGCATTCCATCTAGCAATCTTGAACATAGGACACCAAGACTAAGTACTTAATATTGCTTCAAGAAAAAAGTGTCCGTTTATAATTGTAGTAAAATCTAGGCTTCAAATTGATACTGGCACTTACTTTTCTGTTCCTAAGCTGAATTTGAAAGATAGGAAGGTAGCTATAGATGCCAGCTGTGCATGTTAAAAAAAAGGTCACAAAGGCTCTTACGTAGAAAAAGATAATAGTCATTGTTTACATAAGTGGTTAGAATTGTGGTCAACTCATAACGCATGAAATCATTGAAGTCAAGAGTTAATAATTTATATTACGTATGTTAGTATGTTTAGTTAATAGATATATTTTGTTTCTGAAACTCAGACACATGTGTGTTGAATTGGTTAAGATTGACCCGAACGTCCGATACTTCCATATGAAGTCATGTTCCAAAACATGTTATAACGAATGCTACAAATTAAACTGCATCATTCAAATAATTGGCCCTACTGTAATCGATTATGAGCTTAATTTGATTGATTTGATAAAAGATTATTGACAAGACCTATTTTGTTTATTGCATGGAACTGACCGGGAGGATGGTTTTCAAGTTTTACAAGATACTTATATTATTGGAGCAACTTTCTAACGTTCATACAAGATTCCCATAAAAAATTGCAGGAACTTATCCGAACTAGCTGAAAATGCTGCCAAAGAACTATCGGAGTACATGCCGAACATTTTAGATATCGAAGCAGAATGCTAGCTTTGCGATTGTATAAGATGGAGGTGGTGAAATGAAAATCTCCTAAGAATGCCCAGAATATGGTCAGCAAACTGTTCGGATGAGGTCCTGCGATTTCTTATGGGATCTTGCTTCGGCAGCACAATCGACTCAAACTAGCAGCTTTAGGAGATCCCCTCTGAGCTCCCTTTCGCTTCAAAGCTTCCCAAACTACTGACGCGGCAACAGTTACACTGCTACTTCGCGTTGCTCGACTTGACGAAGGGCTCTGAGTTTGGCTCTGAAAAGAACCGTCTCCGTATTGAACTTAGCCATTTAGCGAACAAACAAATCAATAAAGTTAATAAATCAAACGTTATTCATTTGAAAATGGACGACAATCAATGCCTACAGGTTTGGACGAATGTTTTAGCAAAAAAATAAGCTACTATACTGGTAATTTGGTTGCTTCTAGTGCATACACCTCTTACCTATTTATAACAGGTAAACGTGACGCCTATTAAGAATTCTTGTTGGTAAAATTATCAAAAAACTTTTACAACCTCTAAACAACACGTAATTGGAGACGAAACTGTAATGGTTTACCGCGTTGCAATTTCGACTCGAACGATCGATAGAGCCATTGACATAGTATATATATAGCAAGATTCAAGTCAATCCGTCACGTAATGGTGGAGAAACAATCCATGCAAAAAAAGCTTATTGAACAGGCTGCACAAACAATTTTACAAAGTCACGTGACAACTTCACACTTTCGATATATGTTGTCATATAGTTTATCAGCATAAATATGCAATCAGATATTCACCATTTTTCAAAAAATTAATGCAAAACGTTGAAGTACTGAAAAGGATTTTATGCTCAGGTATCACTGTAAATCCATAAAAAAATATATATAATTATCTCGTTCCTGCCTTACTGTCACAGTGTTGAATTGGGTGGTAGCTGTACCATAGATAACAGGCATTACCACAGAGGCTATACTTAATATTAATTCATGAATATTAGGTAGCCTCCCCCCCCCCCCCCCTTAATGCAAGGACACTTAATTATTACATGGACTGGAAAACTCGTGTCGCCATCCTCGTTGCTCATGAATTATTCATGCATCAAGGGCTGTAGTAAGTGGATTAGAAGACTGGGATTTGATTGGGTATGTTGTTTTGGTTTGCTTTGTTTAAACCGTCGTCGCTTTCCTTTCTTCGTTTTTGGCATCGCGAATTCAAACTGAACAATATACTGTGCTAATGAACGTAGAGTTGATAATCATCATTTCCAGGTAATGTATAGAAATAAATACAGGTTTAATCATCATGTAAATATCTGGAGTTAGAAAAACCATCCTGGTATACTGTGAAACGTTAAATAAGGTCATAACTATTACCATATTTGCAGAGGCCTGACAACAGAACATGCGCATCGTTCGATTAAAATCGTTTGCCCTTACTTTAAGAAACATCCTTTCCAATACAAACTAACAATTACAGTTGTATCATGCCATTAAGCGCTGGAACTTAACACAATGTCTGCTCATCGGTGTGTCCAGGAGACTAACCAAAGTAGCGTAGCAAGGCAAACATGCACGAAGAAGCTAAACCCGTATGTTAACGTAATCATGAAGACTAATAACGGGTTTACCTGAACAAAAGAACAGCTTTCTGTAACTCTAAGTCACTTCAAAGCTAAGACAACTTCACAAAAGCCTTTGTTTGTCCAAAAAGGTAGGGAACGAGGCGCAACGAGGATTGCCGTTACGCGGTGGTTTCCACTTTCCAGTCCATGTAATAATTAAGTGTCCTTGATTTAGGTAATTGACTGCGGCAGAGATAATGTATATGTCAAGGCCCAATTTCAAACCGCTGGCCCGCTTTAAAAGCGGGCCAGCTGGACCGTTTTAAAGTAATGCATGAAAGTAGCGAACCTTAGCATTCTATAGTTTCGATTTGTGATAACTATCACGCTTTATAGGCTGGCTGGCCCAATTCAAAACCGGCCAGCCCATGGTCCGCATGCGCACATTCCGGTGTTTATTGCCTGCACGTGGCGGCCTGTAAGGTAAGCTGCCATTATTAGCACGGGTTTTTTAACGGACTGTACCAGTCAAACGCATCGTCTGGAGTACGTTTTAACACCACCAAGTGTCAGTACTGATGCATGCGCACCATGCCATCGTTTTAAAAGTTTTGCAGCACCTTCTGTTTTTTATATCCACTCGTACCTCTGAGGGGAGGGGGGGGGGGGGGGGGGGGGGTACGCGATGAGTGCCAAATTAGCACGGGGGGTGTGTCGTAGCTTTTAAAATGTTTTCAATGGAACAGACAACCAGCAACGCCGCCAACATATCTGGAAGTATTCAAAATGAAGTTGTAAACACACAAAAAAATAAAATTAGCGTTCTCTGTCTCAAGCTAGGTGATTTTCTTTTCCTTCGAGGGGTAGTGATTTAAAAAAAAGCCACGCATTGCAAGAGCTCGCAAGAACCCTCCTTTTACCCCTTTTTCTATTCATACCTCATGCGGCATGCTTTTTAAGCTTAGAACTTTGTTATAAGTGGTTACGCGTGGCTTCGTGACCTCCATTGAAAATGACTGCGGTTATTCGGACCCCCCCCCCCGTGCCAATAAAGCCAACTCGTGCTAATATGGCAGTTTACCTTAGAGTGTCTTTCCAGGTGTTGGTCGCTGCTGTGGTTTGAAATGTCGAAGAACAATTTCGAGGAGTATTTGGCCAGGACCTTCCCTGACGATGATAAGAGATCTACCAGTGGTGTCATACACAGGAAGCTAGGTCAGAAAATCAAGTATTGTCTTCTAGGAAACGGGTCTTTTGATAAGAACTTCAGATGCATGGTAAAGAGACGTGAATTTACGCTGTTGAATTTGCCGAGTGTGGGTATGAGGGATGTACTGATGGTGCCAGCAAAAGATGAAAAGGTACAGCTCAGTTGACTCTACAGGCCTGCGCTTTTCACTTATAAAATATATCATAGATTGAGGATGTAATTCGCTTCTTGGGAAATTCCGCATGGTAATTTATGTTGAAGACTATTGGAACACCCTAATGGAAGTTCATGACAAACAATTGTTTCATGCTGGTTACAGGAAAACCTTCCATAAAGCATGCCATAGTAGTATTGTAACTGTGATTTGAGATAATAAGCGTATTTCTGTATAAATTAATTCAGTTGCAAAGCATGTATTGTGGAATTCCTCGAAGCGTCGTTCTAGAGTTTGTGAAGGCCTGCCCAAAGTGTCAGCTGCGCAGACCACAACGAGTTTCAGCTCCATTGAAACCAATCCTTGCTTTGGGATTCATGAGTCGATTTCAGGTATTTATTGTCCGTTGCTTATTGCATTGAGTTATGTACAGTTACATTTGTAGATTGATCTCATTGACATGAGGCACCTGCCCGATGGTGGATTTTGCACTGCATAGATCATTGGTCTAAGTTTAATTTTGCCTACCCTATTCCATCAAAACATACAAAATGTGTAGCAGAATGCCTAGATAAAAATGTGTTCTCATATTTTGGCATTCCACGTATTCAGCAATCAGATAATGGAAGAGAATTTATTAATCATGTCATTCAATAGCTTATACATCAATGGCATTCAAAAATTCAGCTTGTAAGTGGACGACCTCGCCACCCTCAATCACAGGGAGCGGTTGAAAAAGCTCATGCAACACTGGAGAGAAAACTGTCAGCAAAAATTAGCAATGGCAAAACTAAAATCTCTCCACCCTGGGCCAAACTACTTCCAAAAGTCATTGGTAAGTTTATAAGATAATTTGTATAATTAATCATACTGCAATGTTTAAGATTCTATGAACACCCAAGTTCATGACACTACTGGCAGATCTCCTTATGAGTTGGTGTTTGGTCAGATGCCCAGAGAAGTTGTATTTCCGTCAAGCAAAAAATCTGCTATTATTATGGAGGAGGACTTGGAGGCTGATGGTGTTGTCCTTGACAGTGTTGATTGTCACAATAGTGCCATAAGTTCTAAACTACCATGTCGTATAGTTGAAGTATTAGGAGGTGTCCAGGGTTTACAGTAAGCAATTTTGAATTCTTATGTAATGGAATGACTTTTTTTATTACTTATGTTTTTAGGAGTGAACATGGAATACTGTCAACATGTTATCCTGCCAGTCAGCTTGAGGATTTTGGTGGTCCACTTTGTTGTGAATTTAATGGATGGAAAGAGATGAAGAAAATATCATTACGAGAAGCAGCCAAACACCAGGCACCATGGAATTTATTTACAGCAAATGCTTGTAAATGCACCACTGGCTGTCGAACAAAACAATGCCAATGTTTGAAAAAGAATCTTGGTTGTACCAGTCACTGTCATGCTGGGAAACAATGTTCTAATCAACAAGATACCAAGCATTTTTGTGCAAATGAATCAAAGGTGCAACAAAAAAGCTATGATATCAAGAAAAAAAATTAAATGGCAAGTAAAAAAGAGTTTCTTGTGTAAGTAAAAAAATTAACTCAATAGAACTCAATCATGTGTATTGATGGCATCTTCTTATACAGGTGCCCAGGCTCAAATAATTGGATCTCATGCAAAATGATAAGTTAAGCTTGGAAGCAAAACAGTGCTTGAATGACAA
Source organism: Ephydatia muelleri (assembly GCA_013339895.1). NCBI lineage: Eukaryota > Metazoa > Porifera > Demospongiae > Spongillida > Spongillidae > Ephydatia > Ephydatia muelleri. Next base: position 4,989,931 of record JABACO010000002.1, on the reverse strand, counting down.
ACACATCCATGCTGCCCATAAGATAATGCATCAGCAATTTGATAAACGTCATGGGCTTCAATCAACTCTCCTGGAACAGGTTGGTACAGCCCAAGGCTTTTCTCCAGTTGACGGAAGAGTGAAGGTAAATACAGATTGAAATTAATGAGGGATAACTAAATTTATTTTCTCTGATTTTTTGACAGCGATCCAGATATTATATGATCGCGAACGAGGACATTGGGTTACCACATGGTTTACAAATGGTAAAGTATATTTGATGGACTCTCTATTTGCTGAGCATCTATCACAGAGCATCGAAATGCAAATACCTGTAATTTTTTGAAATGCTGACAAGGGAAATGGAATATCCATCACTGCCCTTCCAGTTCAGCAGCAACGTGGTTCAACAGTCTGTGGTGTGATGAACATTGCATTTGCATACCATGCAGCTGCAAGGAACAATGTAGCTGAAATAACATTTCATCAATGTTTGATGTGGCTTGCTTGCTTTGAAAAGGAATCTTTTAGCCCTTTCCCAACTGCATCAAACACCAATGAAATCAAGAGAAACGTGTTGAAGGAATTCACCATTCTGCTGCATTGCCATTGCAATCATGATAGAGTGTGAAGTATGTGGCAAATGGTTCCACTACAGATGTGTACAGCACCTGAAACCATGTGGAAATGTTCCAATTGCTAATTAAATCTTTGACAGTCACTTCACATGTATCAACTACTTCATGCAAACACTATACACAATGCTATAAAATATAAGATAATGCTTGCATATATATCATTTTTGTCTTGTTATTAAAAACTGGTCAGATAGCTGAAATTAAGGTGGGCTAGGCGGCCCACTTTAAAGCCGGTTAAATGGACATTTTTAAAGCCGGCTATATGGCTCGCTTTAAAACCGGCTGGCCCGGTTTAAAGCAGGCCAGCTAGCCGGTTTTAAAGCGGGCCGGCCCGGTTATAGCAGGCCAGCTAGCCGGCTTTAAAGCGGGCCGGCCCGGTTAAAGCAGGCCAGCTAGCCGGCTTTAAAGCGGGCCGGCCGGCTTTAAAGCCGGCAGCCCGCTTTAAAGCCGGCCAATATTCAAATCGGGCCGTAACATATATATTATCTCTGGCTACGGCCATGCTTGTATCTTGCACTCAGAAAGGCAATCCTTAATTGGCTCATTAATTAAGCACATTAAATGCATGGCGTTGAATTATTTTTAAAAGATGTAGCTACATTGTATCTTTCGTCATAATTGGAGTATCGACGACTTGTGGTTGATCGAGCGAGTGATGTGTTTGAATAACGTCTAATGTCCTGAAGCCAGCACGTTTCCCGTGAAGTCCTCTGAGGCGGCGTGACAGAGACGCGGCTTGTAGCTGCTCATAATTTTGGGGCTTGTGATATTTCTGCTAAACATGAATATGAATGAAATCAATGAATAAAACTGAATGAATAAATAGCTTGCCGATGACATAAACATATTGTCACGTCATTTTTGTGACGTGGGTGTTCATCGGCACACCATCCTCAGCGCGTTCCTCCAGCTGAAGGATTCCGCTCTCTCCATCAAACGTATTTGGTATTTTACGTGAAGGTCGAAACCGGTTGTGCCGGAGCTCCGGTTAACCAGTTAACCGACGGTTAACCGATTGCGAGAATCAAATAACCGCCTCAACTGGTTACTTTTCAGCAAAATAACCGCTTCAATCGGTTGTTAAAATTTTAAGCAACCATAACCGACCGGTTGATATAGTGGATTTGCAAGTGGCGTTTATTACATCTAGCAATAATGCCGGGCACGAGAAAACAATCAGCGGACGAGAGCGAATAACGGAGAGAAGGCTGGTGATATTTATAGCAACTTTGTTATATAATTATAGTAACATACTATTATTATACTACTACTATTACTATAGTAATCAAGACGCGCGTGACACTGCGCCACAGCATTTAGTATGCAGAGTTGTGCCGAGTCTGCATATCAACCATATGCAGATGAGTATCATTGAAGTGTTCATATGCAGACGTCTGCATATGAACACTTCAATGATACTCATCTGCATATGGTTGATATGCAGACTCGGCACAGCTCTGCATACTAAATGCTGTGGCGCAGTGTGACGTGAGTGAGTCCGCGCACCGCGTCTAGTGTGCGTGGACTCAGCATTAGGGTGATAGAGTCAGTTCCAACCCAATATTGATGCTGTGATGTCCTAGCCTCCTCGTCATCATCACGTCTCTTCCTTTTCTGTCCCCGTGCATCATCATCTTCTGCTTGTTTTCTTCCTCAAAACGAGCTATGTACTGCTTAAATGTTCAAGCGGCTCCCACGTATCATCGTCATGGCCAAACCCTTTCCATCGCACGAGCCATTTTTGCACTTTTTTGCCATTCGCTCGGCAATTATATCCTCTACAAAGTAGATGTCTTTGTACGCGGCGGGATCCGCGACATGCTTAGGGGTACGCCGCGGGCCATCTTTTTGGTCATGTGGCAAAGCCCGAGGTCAGTTATGCTGGCTTAGCTTTTAGTCCTATCGAGATCTAGATATCGATTTTGCCTTAATAATTAACAGTTAAGCCGGTTGTTTTAAAGAGAACAACCGCAACCGACCGGTTACTTTTTAAACAATCACCTTAACCGACCGGTTCTTAAAATTTTAATAACCTCTTACAACCGGTTTTTTCTACACTAACAGGTTTCAAGCCTTACTTGCATGTGTTTTTTATACTTTCACATAAAAATAACACTTGTGTACCTAAATTGCGCATGCATTCTTGAAGTCTTGTTTTTTGGTAGGTGCGGGAGTGGGGTAACATAGCCAGGGACTACGGGCGAGCCCTGCAAGTTCCCCCCCCTCTCCTCCCCCAAATCAGGGTCTGGGGCGGAGTCCCAGAAGCTCTGCTAATTTATCAATTGAAGTCATGAATCCCTTAGATTTGGCTCTTTTACCTACAGGGACACTCATTTTGGAACAGTGTCCCCTGCCCAGTGAAACCATTTAAAGGATGGGACGATATTTCCATGTTTCAAAGCACGCTATAACGACTGCTAAAAATTTAGAATACATCATTCAAAAAATTACACCATTCCAAATCAGTTGGCCCTAGAGTAATTGATTTTGAGCTTAATTGAAATTGATTTGGTTTTTTAAATGCATGCATATTTTCAAGACCTTTCTGCTTATTGCTTGGAATTGAAGATGAGTTCCCAAGTTTCGCAAGGTACCAATATTATTACAGCAACTTTCAGCTTCTTCCTGGTCCAAATTATGTCATCAGGGTACACGCCTCCTTTGAACTTATTAAACATTAACCCTCATCGCTAAATGGCCTTCTGCTCCAACGTACCGAACTCACCTGGCAGGATTTTTGGATCGATGTATTGGAGCTTAGCACTGTGCCAATTAGATGTTTTCCGACCGTGTAGAATGCGTGTATCCACTTTGCTTACACGTGTTTAACACTTGCGGTAAACACGGTGTATACAGCAGTGGATAACTAGTGGAAGGAGACTGTCTTACACTCTAGTGTATAACTGATGGATAACAACTGTGTATAACGCCGTGTATGGAGATGATAACAAGCGTACAACAAGCGTTATTAGAGTGAATGCAAAACGAAACTATCTGTATAACTCCGCATATTTATGATCGACGCGTTGTGACGATCGCATTATCTTATTTATTTTTATAATAGTAGGAAAAGAAAATTAATCACATCAAAACGTATATTCAGGTACATGTAAATGCATTGCATGCACAAGATCTGAGAACAAATTAAAGGCTCAGTGTTCGCGGCTAGGATTTCACCATCCAGGCATGTAAACCAGCCGGGGCCTGTAACTGGAGAAGAGGTCCATCAATCCTTTCTTTTCTGGCCACTTTCCATGTGTCTGTTCCCCGTCTATCCAGCTCGTCCATCCAATTATTAATTCTTTCCGATCTCCAGCTAGGCCGTCTTCTTTCTATTTTCCCATCACCCGTAGTTTCTTCCTCCGACATCATGCCAGTTGCAATGCACTTCCATGCCTCCATTTCTTCATTTGTAAGGACTTTACTGCGGCGCTCCCAAAGCTAGTTAATGACACTACATTCGTAACGCTATGATTATATCACACACGTACCCTTTGCTGCCTTGCTCGAACGCTTATTCGTTTTTGGCGGTCGTCAGTAACTACTCGCTTTAGAGACTTCCTGTAAGTTCTTAGTGCAGCTAGAGAATAGAATAGATATTGAATAAATCGAACAAATGAACGAATTGGAACAAAACACATGTGACTTACACTGTACTTCAATGTATTGAAATTCACTTAGTTCCTGATGAAGTTTCTTACAAACTCCTTCGTTGTGGGGACTTTCCAAACTATATGCATGTGAATCAAAATTTTTAGCAGAACTGACAAAAGCATGCTTGCTTACGGTTCTTCGGTTCTGAGTTGTGAACCTTCATTGAAAGATTTTAAAAGTTTGTGTACACTGCTCTACTCGATTGAAAGCATGCATGCATTGAGCAAATGAATGGCTGCTAATTTAGCTTGGCAAACCTGAAGACACAACGGAGTACGTCTTTTCCTTTTTGCAGGCTCTGCTGGGGCCTCTGATGTACAAGTCCCTTTATCAGCCTCTAACGCCTGCACTTTGATTTCAAGGGTACTCAATTTCTGACAGATTCCCTCCATTTTTTCATTCACTTTGGCCATCTCATTGGCGACAAGTGATTTGACGTCATACCACATAGCAGAAACCGCATCTACTGGAGCTGGTGTTCTACTACCGCGAGAGATTACAGATCTTGGTGACGCGATGTCATCATTGTAAGGAAGTGCTTTATTTAAAAGAAAAACTATATAAATTGTTGCATATAGAACCCTAAATTGTCGAAGTGCATGTACTGGTACACACACACACACACACACACACACACACACACACACACACGCGCGCGCACACACACCACACACCGGCACGCACACACGCACACACACACATACACACCACACACCGGCACGCACACACGCACACAGACACACACACACATCCACACACACAGACACACGCACGCACACACACACATACACACCACACACCGGCACGCACACACGCACACATGCAGACACACACACACACACACACACACACACACACACACACACACACACTACCTGCGGAGGGTATTCTTGCCGGAGGTGTTACTTGACTCGTTCCTATTAATATTTAGATGTAGAACACATGCAAAATTGTATTCCATAATGTGTAACATACTTATGTGACAAATTCGAGACGAAGATCTTCCAGCTGATCCGTAAAACGATTCAGCATTTTGCAGGCCTATCTCCGGTGAAACTTCGTGAGAGTCAACGAAACTGTTAGGACCAGAATATAATGATCTTCTTGGTGAATACGTGTACCTGTCCATCAAAAGACTCAAGCAGTCGATTTCAATGAATCATACTCCGCAGCTGCCCATGCGCACGTGCATTTCGTCATAATTGTAAAATTTCGAATTTCACATCAGCTTTTTTTTTACCCTCGTACAAAGCATGGAAGGGCCAAATAAGCGATACAGATGCTGGATTTGTCAACAAGACTTATCACGATCTGTCTAGTACAGGCATATGCGACGAAATGGATGTCCCGCTTTGGTCAGAATGCAGACAAAGGAATGTCATACGACAAAGGGTACTAATACACGTACGTCACAAGAAACAAGTAACCTCAGCGTTGATATGGAAGAAGAGAGCAGCGATATGGATAACGTGAACGACAGGTACACGCTGTGCACCGAAGAGGCGGAAGAGCAGCCAACTTCCGCGGCTGATGACTTGCATCTCGAAGACAGAAATGTTAATGTAATGGAAAACGCAGATGCTTATCAGGAAACAGAAGTCGTCCTCGATTCAGATTACGATGACTTAGCCTTTGATTGCACAGGCTGTAGCAGTCCTGAAGGTTCTAAGACCGGTTGGTTCGCATCCGACGATAAACAGTTTCCTCTTGGTGCCATATGTCTGTTCCTCAATTATTATCAACTCAAATTTCATGTACCAGACAGAGGAATGCAACTTCTTCTTTCTTTCCTAAAAGTCATGATTGCTCTAATCTCACTAATAGTTCCATCCAACTCATCATTAAAGCTCCTAATGAATCAATTTCCTTCTTCACTGAATGCAATGAGAACAAGACTGAGTGTTGAACAAAGAGAACTTCTGCAGTATGTTATGTGTCCGAAGTGTGATACTCTATGTGGTGAAGCAAAGGCCGTGATATTTTCCAATCAAAATAGGTGCTCACATGTACCATTTCCAAATCACCCTCATAAGAGCCGTAGAGTTGCTTGCCAGTCCTTAATTTGCAAAGTAGTCAAGTTTTCAAAAATGTCGAAGACTTTACCTCAAAAAACATACATTTATAGTAGTATACTAAAAACAATTAAAAGCCTAATAACCAGAAAGAGCATTTATTCTAATTTGGATGGATGGATGTCTAGAAGTTTCAATGGAAAATATGTTGACATTTATGATGGTGCATTATGGAATGAGTTTACTGTTGTAAATGGAAGACCCTTTTTGGATGTACCATACAATTTAGGTTTAATCCTTAACGTGGATTGGTTTCAACCTTATGAACACACGCAATACAGTATAGGTGTAATTTATCTTGCTATTCTAAATTTACCAAGATCAGAACGATATAAGTTGGAGAATGTCATTATTGTGGGTTGTATACCTGGTCCAAAGGAACCCAGCAATATCAATCCTTACTTAAAGCCACTTGTGGATGAACTCTTAGTCTTATGGGAAGGAATAACAATAGATTCTCCTTCATGTGATTTACCAATATGTATTCGTGGTGCATTACTTGCAGTGTCCTGTGATGTACCTGCAACTAGAAAGATGTGCGGATTTTCTGGTCATTCAGCTACCATGGGGTGTTCTAAATGTTTAAAATCTTTTACCTGCCTGTCCTTTGGAGAGAAGCTAGATTATTCAGGCTTTGATAGAGATGCTTGGATTCCACGAAGTATGGAACAACATCTACTTGCAATTCATGAATTGGAATCTGCAAGGACCCCAACAGAAGTACAGCAAGTAATTAAAAAGAATGGTGTCAGATACAGTGAACTTTTACGTCTTCCTTACTTTGATATCATAAGACAGCATGTGACAGATGCCATGCACAATATGTATTTAGGAACAGCAAAGCATGTTGTAAGCATATGGAAGGATAGGGGAATTTTAGGAAATGCTGACTTTGATATTATACAAACTAGAATTGATAGTATGCTTGTTCCAATTGAGATAGGACGCATACCGTATAAAATAAGTTCTAAATTTAGTGAACTCACTGCAGACCAGTGGCGTAATTGGACAAATATTTATTCATTATATGCACTGAAAGGTATTCTACCAGAAAGGGATTATGCATGTTGGACAATATTTGTTGAGGCATCAATCATTTTGTCCCAGTCATCACTGTCACCTGATGATGTTTCATTAGCAGACACCAAAATAATTGGATTTTGTAAAACATTTGAAGAGCTGTATGGAAAGACAGCATGCACACCAAACATGCATCTTCATGCACATCTTAAAGATTGCATAATAGACTTTGGGCCAATTTCATCCTTTTGGGTATTTCCATTTGAGCGCTATAATGGAGTGATGGGATCGTTCATTAATAATTGGAGGAGTCCTGAGATGCAGATAATGAGAAAATTTACATCCTATCAGAATATTGTATCATGTGCAAGTGACTCATCACTCGATTGTCCCCTTCATGATTTCATCCAATCTTGCATAATTTCTGAATGTCATGTTGGATCTCTTCAGTCAACCATTGCGGATGTTTATAAGCAAGACATGTATGCCAGAAATATATATGGTGACAACATTAATGCTATATTTTCATCAAACCATCATGCAATTCTTTCAAAGTGTTATGAAAGATATTTAAATGACATAGAACTTACTGCTTTGTCGGCTGTGTATCACATACTATATCCCAATATAAACCAATTTGAGCAGCCAGTTTCTCGTCGACATTTGATTTGCAGTGATATTGAAATACACGGAGAACGTTTTTTGTCAGCAAAATCAAAATCTCAACGTTCTGCAGTGGTTATGGCATCCTGGTATGATTCTGATGGGCAAGTCAACCTACACACTGCTGCATCATACAGATTTGGAATTGTGCAGTATTTCTTGAAGCATGCATATCATATTGATGTTTCGGACGAACCCAGCATGAAAAATACAGACCACCTGTTTGCCAAAGTTACTTGGTATGGAAAGCATCCTAGGGAGAATCACTTCCCTGACCCAATTAGAGTTGTGACAACCTTGTTTGAAAGTGAGGGTCCAGCATCATTTATACCTGTGAGCCGTATAGCAAATAGGTGTGCTATTGCAAACAATCAGTACATTCAATTTGATTACGGAGAAGATTGTGTTTGTGTTGTGTCTCCATTGGTAAAGCATGGCTATTAAAACCATTATTAAATGTGCTTTCATTTGCTATTATTATATAAAATTTTCAGCTGATTTACATATTGCGTTGACAGATAAAAATCATTAATCATTCGCCTCAGGCATCACGCAGCAGCAGCAGGCTTATGTTGTGACCACTCTAAGACAGGTATTAATCAGGCTAATTATGTGAAAACAGATACATTTTTCAGTAGCAAATTCATCATACTGTATTATTGAAGCGGTAAACTGGGTAGCTAAATGTTGATATTGCTTTGTACATGTAAAGATTGCTTTGTACATGTAAAGAAAGAAATTGACATCATATGGCAATATGCATGCATAAATTATTCTGCATATCATTGCAACCAGTTATACAACACTATTCAGTAGAACATTGCATTTAGAGTTCAGAGTTGGATGAGTGGGAGTGGATGACCAGGAGCCTAGCAATTCTTGAGAATGTTTCATTAGCAGTGATTTCCCAGTCTCCATACGCCTCCACTCACATTTAGCCTCTTTTGAGACAACCCAAAGCACCTCTTCACTCACTGCAGCTGAGGCACCTGAGGTCTGACAAGCATCTGAAATCTTAGAATTTTTGAGGGTATGTGTAACCTTGATGTCTAATGCTGCAGACCGAGACTGTGACCAGTTTGGTATCACAATGTCACCGGGGCTTTGGCTGGACCAATACCACAACCTTGCTCCAAAAGAGGGGAATGATGAGTACGACGGCAAAAGTCAGCAATACAATCACGTTTGCAGTTGTGTCGTGTCACCATGCACATCCCCGGCATAACGACAAATTAAATTCCCGGTTATACGCCTTAGGATATACAAAGCTTATCCAGGTTGAATGCGGTCGTTGTATACAAAGTGTAAACACGCAATCCACACCTCGGTGTATAACATGCGTAAGTAGACTGAAACGCTTGTTATACATCTAGAGTAACGCGCGTTAAACGATAGAGTGGATAACACGTGTACTACGAGCGAAAACACAAGTTATACATCAAATGTATATGCAGCATGTACACACACGCATAAAACACATGTAAAACGGGCGGATACACCTTGTGGATAATTTCAATTTGGCATGGTGTAGATTGGTCTATAGTCTGTCGTCGATGAACGAAAAAGCCGCAGAGTACCCGATGTACATTACACTACGTGTGTTTTTCAGGCATCACTGAAGGCTATAAGTGTAGCCTGTTTAAATCACGTCCACAGCTAGGCCACTTGTGCTGGCAGTTTTAATATTATAGCTGACATTCCAGGCGGACTTTATGCCCCTCCCCTACCCACGCACAGTGACACACACACAAGATCTGCTGGACCCGATGTATCGATTGATTATAGCGCTGGAACATCCTCTGACATAGTTAACTGCTGGAAAGAGTTTTTGAGCTGATGCTATAGGGGCCAACACATCTAGCATAAGTGTTTAAATCACGAGTAAGTTTATATGCAGGCTTAACGCCAAAGACTGATAACATATTGCTTTCCAGTACAGCAGCGGGCTCTGCAGTCTATACGTACATGTAGGTCGATCGCAACAGGTAACTACGCGTCTTACCTCAATACAACGACATGCAGGTGCAATAACTGGCGCTGCATGGGGACATTAAGGCCGGCATACACAGGGCGACTTCCTGCCGATTTTTCGCATGCAACTCAAATAAAAAATGATGTGTAAACCCGAAGTCACGTCCTATTGTAACTTTTCTAACGGTCACTCCCTTATCTGTTGCATGGGTGGAGTCTAGTCGGGTAATTTTTATTCTATAACTTTCCTGGGTTCGTGCTGAGAAAGAAGCACCACGACTTGCCTCAAGGATTGATACATATGTTTAAACACAAACTTACACGTGTGCGCATGTGCAAATACAAACTAAAGGGAGAAGAAACATTTCGTCAATTTGTGCACGAAAAATTCGTGGCGCTTACCTGCAACTAGACGTACTGTGAATCTATACAGACCCTGCTTGTTGCGAGCGTGCGTTCGATCCGAATCAATTAGCAGCCAAACGTGACAAACAATTTTTCGTACGTAACAGGTACATGACTTTAGCTAGGGGTTACCAACTGCAAAATGTAGGCCCGTTATTCAATGCCCTATTCAATGTGGATTAAACTGCCTTACTGTATAGGCCGATTACAAATAGAACATGTCTTACTCAGCGGGTAGATCAAAATTATGCAGGCCAAAGATATTTTTTGCATTAGCACAGAGAACAAAAGTTAAACGTTCTTTGGCTTGCATCATTTTGGTTCCTTATCCTGCCTGTCTTTGATTTCCCCCCTGAACAACATATGTTCTGTTTGGAATGAACCTATACAGTAATCATATTAAATATATTTTGATTAGGTAACCCCCAGCTAAAATTGCATCCCTCATCACTTGCATATCTTTTTCAGCTTCTTCACGATTCACTCCTCCAGCTTCTCCTATTAGCCTGAATGATATTCCAATGTCAAACCTCCAATTCCATCTCCAAAACCAACCATCTGAAGTAAGATGTTTCGTACTTTTGCTTCGTAGTTGGCCCTTGTTTGTATCATGCTTCTGGATACAGGTAAAGGTCCGTGACTTCCTCTAAGATTACGAATGTAACATAGCCAACTCAAAAACAGCTTTATCCACCTCAGGATGTTGAGCCTTTCGCTTCATAATTTTCGAGGTCTTTTGAGTGCTGCTGTCTTTCAGATTGTTGTCAATCACCTCTCTAGCCTTGCATATCTTATATACTTGGCTTGCTGATATACAGAATGATTGGACCTCCAACTTCTGCTTCATCTCTAAAAACTTCCTGGCCTGTTTACTAGTGCTTGGCGCTTCCATTGTTGTGAAATCCAATTACATGTACACGTACGAAAAATCGATTGTCACGTTTGGTTGCTAACTGCTTCGGATTGAACGCACGCTTGCAACAAGCAGGGTCTGTTTGAGATGGCTTTGTGTTTAGCCTAGTCTATATTGCAGTCTGTGTGACTACTAAATCATCAATCTGTATCGGCTATCAGATTCACACTAAGTCTAGTTAAGTTACAGGTGAATGTTGTGCACAAATTGACGAAATGTTCCTCTCCCTTTTGTTTGTATTTGCACATGTACACACATGTGAGTTTGTGTGTAATCATTTGTATCAATCCTTGAGGCAAGTCGTGGTGCTTCTTTCTCAGCAGGAACCCAGGAGAGTTGTAGAATAAACATTAAAGTAAGAAAACCCGACTAGACTCCACCCATGCAACAGATAAGGGAGTGACCGTTAGAAAAGTTACGTAATAGGACGTGACTTCGGCATTTTTAACAGTTGATTTAACACTTCGTTATCTATACCACGTAGCTTCAACAATTCAATTATGGTACCCCCAAAAATGCAATGAATGTTTGTAATTTTCCATTGTTCCGAGCTGTTACTTTCCACTGTTCCTAGCTAGGAAGTGTATAGCTATGTTTCTTTGTACCAAATGTTTGTACAGTGATCCCACAAATTAATGTGATAGTTGTCATAGCAACCATCACTTTTATTGCATTGCGCTCCGTAATATGGGGGCGTAACGTTTTTGCAAAACCCGGGCGGCTACTATGGACTAAAAACGTCGTATAGTATCTATTTGCTACTGGTCTTTCGATGTTTGCCTGCAAGCGCTCTAAGCCTTTCAAAATACGGGGCCTACTACAGTAGCGGATCTAGGGGGGGGGGGGGGGGGGGGGGGGGGGGGGGTGGGGGGGGTTTTTTTTTCTGTTTTTTCTTTTTTTTTTTGTAGTTTTTTTTTTTTTTTTTTTTTATTCTTTGTTTTTTTTTTTTTTTTTTTTTTTTTTTTGCTTTCTCTTTTCTTTATGTTTTTTTTTTTTTTCTTTTTTTTTTTTTTTTTTTCTCCCCCCCCCCTCACCCCCCCAACCCGCCATTATGAAATATTATTGGCCAGACTGACTGGGTGCCCGCAAATTAGCACATTGTCACGTATTGTACTCGATCACGAGCGACATGTCTCAGCCAAGAGTTGAACGAATTCTTTAGGTATTATATACCCGTATACACAGTGTCCTGCACGGTATGTGACTGTATTTCATACTACGACATGCTTGATCGAAGGGCCCTTTGTTCACCCTCAATCTTGGGCATTATGTACATAAAGCACACTGAATTTATATTGGATGCACCCTTTGGGCCCCCCCCCCCCCCCCCCCCAATCGTGTTTACGTTCCTCCTACATGTACGCTTCTGTTGATGAGGCGCGGTTTACCGTTAAGCAATGGTGCCGTACTTATTCACAGCTGTTTCTTATTCATTACGCTGCAGACATAATAGTAGATATATTCCCATGTGCCATTCGTCCGTGGCTATTCTATGTACCTGTCATAACTCTCCTAAAAGGCAAAGATTGTTTGAGTTGGTGCTTGATGTATATATTTCTGAGCCTCATGTAAAAATAAATAAAAGGCCTTTGTAAGACCAGATGGGTCGAGAGGAATGACTGTTTGGAAAGGTTTTAACGATCTCTATGGTTATGTATTTACATGTCTTGATGCCATGACCAATCCAACTGGGTACCCCAACCTCCAAAAGGCAGGTGTGCCCCATGATGACTGGTGTTGGGATACACCCACTAGAATAAAGGCAGAAGGTCCAAAACAATCATTTGCTACAGTAAGAACATTCTTTCATTGATATTATTACTTCATGGCCTTGACCCTCTCAAAGGAGTATGTATCAAACTTCAGAAGCATGATGTTGACATTGTAACTGCTTACTGGCATATTGACCTTGCTATTGAAGAAGTATCTTACATGAGAGATAGTGTATGGAGTGAGTGGTTTGGAGAGGCTGAATCATTGGCTACTGACATAGGAGCAGTAATTACAATTCCTAGGATTTGTAAGTATCAACAGCATCGTTCAAATGTTCCAGCCATTCACCAAGTGAATATTAAAAGAGATGTTTAGGTAATCCATTATTAGATAGTTTATTAAGTCAGATGAATGAATGAAAATCGAGTTGTGCAATCACTGATGTCTCTATGCCCTTCAATTATCTGCAAATTATGCATGACTGAAGGATTCAGACGATCTGGCAAAGCAGCTGCTATTTTGGGAAGTTGATATGCCAAGCGCTGCTTGTCTAAAGCAAAAGCTAGTTCGCTGGAAACTCTTTTGGAATGAAGGCAGACGTGAAGACAAACCAGAGGATTTGATGGATGCATTGCCATATGCAGATGAAGAAACATTCGCCAACTAATTTTAATTGATGATGTACGACACCGATTGGAACTTGTCAGGCAGAAAGGTCTTTTTCAGTTGTGGCGCAGTGAAAATGTAACCTAAACTGTACTGAAATAGCTGGCGAATTTTTTTTTATCTGGTTTGCTGATGTTCGTTTTCGATCACTAGTGCGACCAACCAATCGGGTATCAGGGACTGTACAGCAAAATCCACAAAGCGACAGACCTATGTTGCAATTGCATACGTACAGTACTGCAAATAAGCCTCATCTGCCCCCAATGGGCTCATGTTTAAACATCCGCTTCAGTGTATTTATTTGTCGTATCATGTACGGGTACCATTTTGATTCCTGAAATGCTGAACACGATTGAGGAGACGTTCGTGGTTACGGAAATGCGCACGTTTCAACACGAGCCTTTTTAATTGTTGGGTGCGGAGGGGGGGGGGGGCACTCGTTTTGCGCAATATATCAAATGCAGCTCAAATATGAGCTATTAAATTATCCGAACTATCCTGTAATACTGGAAGGCAAAAATGCATCTGGAATACAGGTCACGTTGCAATTTACGAAACTGAGTTTATATTTCGTTCCATTGTTTGCAGCGCAAGGACTTCTTACAGCTGATGATTGATGCAGGACCAGAGGAAGAGGAAGAAGATGCCGAGTACCACGATCAGTCGACTCGTCCATTGCACTGGATTGTTGCTTGCTGGATATGAGACCACAGCCAGTACTCTGGTCTTCACTGCCTACCTCCTGACTACCAACCCTGAAGTGCAGGACAAGCTGTGTGGTGAAATAGATTTCTACTTTCAACAGAATCTTGTAAGTAAGCATCGAGAAATAATTTATTGGGCAATATAAAAAATGTGTGTAATTACTGTTGGTAACTAGCTGAGAGTCTGTGATCTAATCAAGACATGTATCATGGCCAAAATCAATTCCTGTTACTTCAATAACTTACTTATTTATGTGTTAACGGAACATCCTAAAAATAGTGTTGAGAACACTTGACACATGTGACATACATGTAGTACAGATTATGACTTGCCCATCATACGTCATGCCCTATGGCACATGCCATGTTCACAAAGTGTACGAAATGCTTTTGGTATATGCCATGTTCTCTGTATGACCTCTGTTCACTGTACAACCTGCCTATGGTACACTGTATGACCTGCCTATGGTACATGCCCTGTTCATTGTATGACCTGCCTATGGTACATGCCATGTTCACTGTATCACCTGGGAACATGCCATGTTCCCAGGATGCCTCATCTACAATGCAGCACACGCTTGTAACATAATGTTCACAAAGAACGTCTTCTTGACATCACACCGACATGAACTCCATTCACCTGAGATTATGTAATGCCAACTGCAGTATTCAATGGAATCTGCAATCAGTCAAGAGTAACAACGATCAATTACATGCACTCTCGCTCAATCAAGCTCACCAGGCTCTATGCGTATATGGTACCACCATGCTTTGTTTTTAACTGTAATCAGCTCATTATATTCATGAACGAATAACTGATAATCCTATCATATGCCTGGTATTTTTTATAATGCATTGTGCATGGCATATAGAACCAATTGTGCAATCACCTTGGCCACATCCACTTTCACGTCCTCGTATGTGTAGGTTATTACGTTATTTGTGTGCTACATGTAAGTATATTTTCCCTTATTGTTATAACCCTTGTTTCCTTTTTGTTTTGTGTGATTTCGGTTAATTGGGCGGTCAGTGTGTGGTTTAACACAACAGAAATAAGAATAACCTATTTCTCCTCTTTCCATTCGGAATTCAAATTCACGATCTCAGCAACCACGCCATTTCCAGAATCTGGACATATGATGAAAATTCGGTTAACCGGATTTTATTTCATGACTCGCTTTAAATCGGGTCGACCCGGGTCACGGGGCCCAAACGTAAACGTTTGATTGGAGGATATGTATGTATGTCTCTTGGATGCGTAATAACACCATACGCTAGCTACATTATAATTAGTGAACTACAGTGTATACATTAACATCCATTTACATGTCATTATTTCACAAACTTCAATGTGCAGCGATTTGCATGTGTGTAGCCTGTAATAAAAAAGAATGTGCCCATGTGAACGTACAGGGTTTAATGAAGGAAGGGGTATTTCATGCGCATGATTGGAATGTGCTCCCCGATGCATTGGATGCGGGATGAGCGCAAAAGTGATGATATAATTGATATTTGTGCTTCAGAAGTTCATGAAGACTTAGCATCTCCATCCTACCCTTTCACTACATGCTTTCTCAGAACAAATACACAACAGTAAATCTAATCTCAAAAGGGTTAAAGCATGGGAGAAATCTACTCTCAAAAAGTGTTACGAATTCCATTTAAAAATTCAAAATGGGAGGTTCTATATAGCAAAATGAATCCATTTACTGTAAACCTACTGTTATCGTCTCTATAGCAGCAGCACTTCCATTGTGCGACGGTTGTTAGGAAACCTCGTGCACGGGAGGGGGAAGGACATGTGATGGTAATTGCTTCCGTGAACACCAAGCACCAAGTGCTTCAAATGCATAATATTGTTGGCAGTAGCTTTTGCTACATGGTCTGTAATGTTGCTACATGGTCTGTAAAGTTGTCACAATGGCTCAGGCGTGATCAAGTAGTGCCGAGCCCAACCTCCAAGGCAAATACATGGAATTGCCCCACCTTCTCCCTTGCTTGCTGTCACACGTTTCATTAATTTTCGCCGGTCTGGGTGTCTAGATCAAGATTTCGTGGCACACTGATTTCGATCGCAAAGAACGTAACCCTGCACACTTAGATCTCACGGCCTCTCACTTAGCGTACATGCATGCACATCTAGTCTAGCCATAGCGTGCAATACGACCGATTACGTGTACAGCCGATGAATGCAGAATAGGATGCGCACCAAATAGCACAGCGGCCGCACACTACGCTTGGGATAACAAAAAAAACACCACGCAAACATTTTGGTGAGTTACGACAGTGGCTCGCATTTCGTGCCATGCAGTGTTAGTGCAAATGTACAGGCGCAAGACACACTCATCGCTGCAAGTACACGAAACACCAACAAAATAACTATGATTGTGCATATCAATCGAGCGGCTAGATGGCCCTCAAGCATTTTGTCACTTTGAGTTTGAGCTCTGTTGGATCTAACAAACGGACCAACTTTATCGCAATTTGCGATCGAAATTTACATGCTGGTATGGTCTATCTACACCCAACTGAGCACTAAACTGTTATATGGATGAGTGTTTAAAATATCAGCTATTTCGATTTTGTGAGATATCTGTGTTTTAAAAACTTGAATACATACATGCAGCTTCTAAAGACCCTTTTTTAGCCAGTAGTACGTCAGATAGTTAATCAGAGGTTAGCAAAAGATATCTGGGACAGTTTCCGCGAAAATTGCCCCACGGTTAAAATGTTATAAAAATGCATCGCGTTTGAATCGCTTTAACGTCCCAACGGATAACGCTATCGACTTCCTGTTTTCAACACTTCATACGACAACCATTTCACTATGAAGTGTTGAAGATAGGAAGTCGATAACGTTATCCATTGGGAAGTTATAGCAATTCAAACGCGATGCATTTTTATAACATTTTAACCGTGGGGCAATTTTCGCGGAAACTGTCCCATCTTATTCCATGCATGTCTCATATGGTGGATTTCGTACTGTTGCCATTGTACATGTACGCGAATCAATCGGATGCGCAAAACGAAAACTGCCCCTGTTGAGTTTCTATCCAACACAGAGCTGTCATGAAGTTTGTAGCATTTTAACCAAGACCATAAAACATAATTTAAATTATAACTATACTATTACATTGTTTATTGCAATGACATAAATGCAGACACGCTGTATATGTAAAAACGTTAACGCTCATGAAAGTCCACTTTTAAAAATAATGCTCACCATGCATGCTGCAGCAATATCATCTCCTAGTAAGTCAACTTGACTAGTTAAAGGTTCATAGAAATGACATGCATGGCTATTATAGGTGGAGTACATTAGTTTTCATCTACATAATGAAAATTTTAAGGCCATAAAAAGAGGATAAAACATATGACAAAGCAGTTAATATTGTACCTCAGACATTCTATCCATTTCATATTCATGGCATTATAGGTTGTCTGCTCTCTACAGAAAGTGAACAGAGTATATGTGAGTGTCCATTATCAAAAGTCCAAATAATAAATGTAGACACATAATATTATCCCTAGCTGCATAAATGCTCTTCTTCATATCCTCCGTTGACAATTTGAAATAAGTGATGAATGGAAGTGCACAATACCTTTAGATTGATACATCCTGTTCAACTATCTTGGCTGTTTCATTTCAGTTGTCATGTGTACAATTGTAGTCTAATCCATGTTTTTTAATTTTTTCAGGAGCTATAAGGGCACCATTCTCACTCAAATAGTTTTTATATTTTACAGTAAGGCATTGTAGATCAAAGAAGGACTCTAAAAGGCAAAAAATAGTCAGTTTGTAATGTTATATATTGTGCATCACATATAAGTACAAAGCCAATACATGTTTGTACATCAAATTAGTAATGTATAAATGACTTGAAAAGATTTACATGTGGGCACCATAACAACTCATAGAATGATCTGCTAGGTCTTCAAATGGCTTTTTACAATTGCTTCAGAGAAAGGTATGTATAAATAGAGTAGTCACAAAACATTAGTTCTACAAAATAGCTACTCGATATATGAAATTCTTTAGAAAGGCTGCCTCTCTTATTGAGAAGTCGACTGCAGAGTCCCAGCGATGGTTGACTGCTTAAGGCACCATGGTCTTAAGGTCGAGGTGTCAGAAGAAAAAATGATGTTCAATATGAGCAAATACTTATGGACATTGATAGTGGCACTTGAGGTGTCTAGCAGTTTATTAAAGGACAAAGGGAGACAGTGGAGAAATGATGGCAGAGGAAGGGGGATGTTTGTCCTATCAACTACTTCTGTGTCTCCATCTTGCTAGATGTGCCTAGATTGTGCCTCATATTTCTCTGTCCATTTACATTCACACCTTTCATGTATTGTAGTTGCCGCTGCGATTTGTAGCACCAGATGTTCTCTTCTCCATCCCATCTATACCACACTATACCACACACTAGCCACTCGAGTGTTTGTGTGCTTTTAATTTATAGCTTTTTAGGCTCCAGATTTGTCAAAGCACTAATCTTTGGTAGTATTCATCACTTTTGCGATCCTACCTCAATGTTCAAGAAATGGACCGAGTGGCTGCGCCCCGGTTCGGTTTGTTTCATTCTAACAAGGCCGCCGACGACTACTTTGCCCTTCTTTAGGAAAGCTGCCTCTCTCTTTCAGAAGTCGACTGCGGATGTCCCAGCTATGGTTGACTGCTTAAGGCACCATGGTCTTAAGGTCGAGGTGTCAGAAGAAAAAATGATGTTCAATATGAGCAAACACCGTTGGTACGCCGTGCTCAGGATGAGGTACATGAGTTGCTTGCACTGCCTTAGCGACCAGGACATTGAAGAAGGCATTGCGGAGTTGGAGAGGAAAAAATTCAGGGGTGAACGTAACATAACAGTTGCTGACAATATTGCTGCCATCACTGTGATTAAAGAGTGTTAGTGCTGTACTGAATTAAGGTGTATAAAAATGCCGTTATTGCTAGCTTTCAATTTTTTTATTAGATTTACCACTATACCGGCGTATAGTACAGCCTGTACACGTAACATGTTGAACGTACATCGAGTAACAAATCGTGGGAGTAGAATCGTATCAGCGAAAATCGGTACTGGAACGCATGCTTTTTCAAAGTTTGAAATTGTTTGAGATACTGTACCTACAACTTATTTGTTACGCATTTCATATCCAGAAATGGCCCTTACTAAGCAGTCATCTTGCTATTTCTTTTCAAAATGATTTTTAAACACATATGGAATTTGGGACAGTTTCCGCGAAAATTGCCCCACGGTTAAAATGTTATAAAAATGCATCGCGTTTGAATCGCTATAACTTCCCAACGATAACGCTATCGACTTCTCTTTTTCAACACGTCATAGTGAAATGGTGTAGTATGAAGTGTTGAAAATAGGAAGTCGATAGCGTTATCCGTTGGGAAGTTATAGCGATTCAAACGCGATGCATTTTAATAACATTTTAACCGTGGGGCAATTTTCGCGGAAACTGTCCCATTTACTATAAATTGGTCTGATTATGTTGCATGTACTTCGTAAAATTATACCATCAACATTTCTTAAACTAAAATCAAGCCAAAAAATTAACTTCTACCGCATAATTGAATGTCATTGCGCCATTGCGTATTATTTTAATAAAATTGTTAATAACGGTGAGCTAGTTCAAGAGATACAGCAGTGAGCGGATTTTACCGAGTGTTCGCGAAGGTTTTAAATGAGAATAAATTTTGACTTGATGGAGTAAAAAAAATCGGAGATTTTGGAATGAACATGTTGCCGCTAAGCAAATTATGTCTATACTGGTTTGGTTATTGTCTTTTTATCGACATTATTTAATCTAGATTATGATTTTAATGTTGCCCGTAGATAACGTGTGACAACTTTTTTTCACCACGGAAACCTGCAAATACGCTTCGGTCGTTACCCTTGCGCATTGCACATTGCATCGCCTAACACTGCGTGACATAGTATCGTATGCAGTAATATGCAGAGTTTGCCCACGCCATGGTATGCAGATACATATCCAGACATGCACGTGTGCGGACCAATATACATACTCGTACCTAGATATGTCAATGTCCAGTGCAGTGTGCAGATGGGAATTGTTGGGGCTAAGTATCGGGTGCGTACCGCACCCATATCGCGAGCGGCACTTTAGCCCGTAAATTACGATAGTGCGCAATAAATAGGAATATAGGCCGTTTTAAACCACACCCATGAAAACGCATATGAGTGTGGCTACTATAATTACCTCGACCGAGTCGCGTACTATTTCGAACTCACAGGTAAGTTATTGGATCCCTATAATCATTGTAAACTTCTGATACCTACATTTGTGACTATTTCTAGCGGGTGTAGCCTGTAGGCCTATTTGAGTAATTAATTTTGATATCATTATCTGCGCATGCTCGGTTTTAAGTTTTGCACGTGTTGGTCATTAAGGGAGGTGACGACGTACGATCGAGCAAAGGAAACAAAAAATAGGCAACTTGGTTGAGTTCCCAACGAAATAGGAGGAAAGGAAAGTTGGACTACTGGGCTATCTGTGGAGACAGTACTAATGGAGCCGTTCCCAACGAAAGAGAAATTGGATTGTTGATTTTGATCACTATATAGCTGACGAATCAGTGAGGTGCAACTGTGCAAGATAGAGAGTTCCAAGAGTTTCGGACAACGCGGGTGACAGGCGGAGGTTATAAAGGCATACCGAACGGACTTAAGCAGTCTAGGCCTGGTAAGTTGTGCGTGTTTACACTGTACACTATACGGTGTTGGTTTTGTCAAACCAGGACAAGTGTGTGATTCAGTAGATGCAGTGAGGCGGCGTTTCAAGTTGTCACAGAGGTTTACATGCTTACGTCATGTTTGTTCTCTTAAGCACAGTGCCGACCAATAGAACGCCATTACGAAGAGCATAGTACGTTGTATATGTGCACGTGGATTATGTGTAGTCTGGCGTAGCCACACCCTCGCGTAGACACGTAGGGTCTGGGGAAATGCCTATACCCGACTGGTTCTAATGAGCAATTATTGCGTTCTACGTCACGCTGCGTCACGTAATGAGGAATGCATCGAAATGGGCTAAGATTGGCTTGTACTCAGCAAGGGTGTTGTTTGCTAATCTACAAGCCAATTTCGATGCATTCCTCATTACGTGACGCAGCGTGATGTAGAACGCAATAATTGCTCATTAGAACCAGTCGGGTATAGGCATTTCCCCAGACCCTACGTGTCTACGCGAGGGTGTGGCTACGCCAGACTAGATTATGTGCGCGTGCCAATAACTTCAGGGTCAGGAGATATTTAAGCGAGTACATCGAGACTGAAATGGCGGAAGTGACCAACCCCGGCAATGCAAAAGAAGAAACGCAGGTACAGAGTAGGCATGCTATGACTTTCCTTTCTGACCACAGCTCTTGAGCCGACGCCAGGGTGTACTACGGCCAAATGAAAACATTTCGCTGCATGGCCAACCAAGAGGATGACGACGATAGCATTGTAAAGCATAAACTAGCTACCACCGCGGTCAGAGAGTAAGTAAATGCTGAGTTCTTTGTGCATAACCTCTGTAATATTTTAGCGTGTGCTTGTAAGGAAACCGTCGACAAGTGCCGCGAGAGTAGTAGAGGCTCGTGCTCGCCTTCCAAGAGGCCTCTGCTAGGCGGAGAGTGCCCCTCTAACTACATCAGGAAAATGTGATGGAGACTTTGATCGCCAGCTTGGAACTATACTGTTTATTTTTTGACCAAGTTGTATTTCAGCTGTAATTTGATTAAAGTTTGCCGTTAGATTCTGAATTATTGCTGGCGTGGTTCAGGGTTTAAGCACTAGCCTTCAAGTATGCAGAACAGAAAATGGATTTGAAACGATTCGAATACATGACGTGTACAGAGTCTGCACGCGTTCATCTGAAGTATGCAGACAGGTGATGACGAATATACCGAATCCATATGCAGACCGCGATATCATACGTATAAGCGAAGTGTTCGTTCTGAGACGTATACGGGCGCCGCATTCGTGACGTATGAAAAACTGCCCACGTGTCGAGTGCAGACGAGTATCAATTAGTATGGGTGCAATATACAAGGCTGCATACGGTACACTGTCGCGCCGTGTAAGTGTCCAGACCAAATTGCTATGAACCAATTCTTACGTCTTACGTTATAAATAATAATGTGTAATTATCTGCTTTGCAGACATTGAACAAGTTTTAAGCCCTTAACAATCTTTCCAATGGCGCATTAATTGAAATGTCAAGAGAAACATCCCCTGGAAAGTTAGAGATGTATTCTTGAATTGGTTGGTGTCCTACATTCATACCTGCCAAAACGTCGAGTGTGTCGAATCCCGCAACCATTAAGCAATTCACTGTGTAGTCGGATAATTCTGACCGCAACAACCGCTCTACAAACTGTAGTTTCGATTCTTCCGTCGCCCGACCCAAAGCTCCATGGTTTTAACAATCTGATTTCAATTACCTCGCAATATCATTAATAAATGCAGAGGGAATGTTTTATGATTTCTCAATGTACAGAAATATACAGAGATTTGATATATGATTTCATAATTTACTGCCGGATTTCTAGATTTCTAATATGATTTCATACGTTTACGGTGATTTCTGCCGGATTTCGAAATTACAAGGTAGAATCTAAATAATTAAATAATGAAATAAACATTAACTAAACCAGTTGACAGATATTTGCCTAGCTACAGCATGTTAATTTCCATAATCTCCAATTTTTTAACTCTATCAGGTCAAAAGTTATTCCCGTTTAAAACCATTGCCCACATTTGCATACACCCCGGTATAATCCGCTCAGTGCTGTATCACTTGAGCTAGCTCTCACCTTTATTAACAATTTTATTAATAGAATACGCAATGATGCAATGACATACATTTATGAATAAATTATGCGGTAGAAATTAATTTTTTGTCTTGATTTTAGAATGTTGATGGTAGTTTTACGACGTACATTTAACATAATTAAATTTTATGTTTTGTTGTGACGCAAATGGCATTGCGAGTGGTATTACAGTTGGAAGGGACATACAGTGCTTTAATCAGCAGCTAAAATGTGTGTTTAGTCGTTTTATCACTATTAATAGAATTTTCCAACAAGAAAAAGGTATGGATCAATTTTATTTTTATTATTTATTTCCAGAATGTATCACTTAGTGCCTCATGCTTTTAAATGAACAAACAATACAAAATGCCTTTGGCACCCCAGCCATGCATGTGCAATTATCCATTTATGTGTCTTGTTGTAAATGTGCATGCGTGTGTAATATCCTTCCTCTCTCACTGATGTCACCATCTATATGACTAGTACTCTGGGTTACATGACCTGTTGAGATTTTGATGGTCATCAAACTAAGTGATTAATGATGGCTACAATCGCACCATTGCATGCGCAGGGTTTACTACAGGTGGTAGAGGTAATGACACTATTAACCCCTACAAATAGGCTTGGTGTTACAGTTGTTAACTACTGAAGCATTGAAACAAAGAAAAATACACTTTAATCCAGTTTGAAGGTATGCAACTGTCAACAGCCAGCTTTGAATACACTCTTTTTAACAAATCATTGAACATTATGGTACTTTAATTATAAACTGATACAAAATTGTGTACAAAATATACATTCAATTCACTTTTTTTTCTTTTTGTTTTAATTTTTATGATAATAATAATACACAAAGGATACAAAATAAAAATTTACATTCAATTCACTACACGTTCAGAATCAGTAAAAAAATTCAGTCTTTTGACAGTCTTAAGTTCACAGCAATCTTCTGTCAAGTTCATCATTCCTTTACATGTTAAAAAGCACAGAGTCATATCGATTTCCTCAAGAGTGTGGTTGTATTTAAGAGCGTAACCAATTAAATGTGCCCCTTCGTCTTGGAGACAATTTGTTGATAGGTCTAATGATTTCAGACTCTTGTTATGTTTTAGGCCAATGGATAAATGTTTTGCACCTAATGATGTCAAACAACATGAAAACAAGTTGATTTTTTCAAGGGTAGTATTATATTTAAGTGTGTGTCCAATACAAACTGCACCTTCATCACCAATATCATTGTAAGAAAGATCCAAAACTTTCACACCTTTATTATGTTCCAAGCCTTTTGTAATCATTTCAGCACCTTTTGATGAAAAGTGACAGTTGTTCAATTCTAATTCTTTAATGGTGTTATTGTGTTCAAGTGCTTTCCCAATGTAAGTGGCACCTTCATCACCAAGGAAATTGCAAGACAATTTCAAAATTTTCACACTTTTATTCTTTTTGAGACCATTTGATAACATTTTTGCACCTTTAGGTGTGATATTACACTCCTCTATATTTAAATGACACAGATAAACTGATTCTTGAAGTCCCCATGCTATAAACTGGGCACCTGTGTCACCAACACCCTCATTTCCCCCGCAAATCAAGACAACAAAGTTTATTTCGTTCTATTACCTGTTGAAGAAGTGGTCCATTTTCATCGTTTATTTCCACTTTGCACCATTTTAGCACAATGCATAGTGGAATAGTTGTTTCAAAACTTTTCATGGTTTCCAGAACGGTTAGAAATCCTCCTGCAATTAATTCACACCCTACAAGTTCAATAATTATGCCCTTCCTAAATAACTGTGACAATATTATGAAACCAGCCACATCAATGCCTGGATCAGTAATATGAACAGATATAGGTCTTGCTGTGTGCTTTAATAACAAGCCACGTGTGAAGTACGTGATGCAAAGGTTGTCTAGGTTGCATAAATTCAAACGAGGTTCTTGTATCTTTGTTGCAAATGCAGTTAGCTTTCCTAGAGCAAGGCAGTCAGATGGTGTCAATGGAATATTTGTTATTGTAAAATAAGGTATACTAAACAGATCAAAATGATCTGGATTATTTGCCTCAAACAAACAATTTGCAACTACAACATACTCCATTCCAAATGATGGTTTCTTTCTTTTGCGAAGCATCTATTTGAAAAAAGAAGTCATTTATTAAATGCTACATACTATGAATTGACAATCAACCGTTACCTTAAAAGTACTCTTAAGAGATTTTAAATTTCCATCACCAACCTCTTCTTCTATATGGAAATCCGTCATATCGCTGTGTAAATCTAAAATATCATTGGTGTTAGATTGTAAACTTTTTTCAATTGCAGTGTGCAATGCATCTTGAATCGTCTCGCTTTTCAGTTCAGTAAAACCAGCGTGGAACTGAAGTACTTTAGCGTATCTTTGATCAGGAAACATTTTATTAAATGATGCCATTTGTTCATTATCAGTCAACTTGGACATGTGAAACGCAGCTAAGAACTCTTGGATTATAAGATGGAGGAAGCTGTACTGTATGCCAGTACCAGCAATTTTTAAGCACGATATTTCTTGAAGCAAGCTAAGCGTGTCACACGATGTACTTACCTCTGCCTGATCGAAAATCACTCTCGGACTATCTGTATTTAAACCCTGAAATGCTAACTGGCAAAGAAATTTAAATGACTCTTTTTGATCAGCTGGTAAAGTTTCAAATGACGTGAGAGATGAAGGACAATTCTTCAAATGCCTTTTCTTCATGTGACGCAGAATAATGTTCAGTACCAAGTTCTTAAGGATCTCAAGCATGGTGGATGGAAGGTCCTTTCCCATCACCACAAACACATGTGCTATGATCACGACATTCAATGGTAGGTAGCAACTGCTGGCCAAATGAGGATTTGCTTTCAACCTCTCCAGAAGTAAGTCTAATGCGTCTTTTTTATCTTTAAGAAGATCATTTAAGCACTCTTTGACCTCCGTGTCAGTAAAACCAACAATTTCTAAATTGGATGACTGCGAAATGCAGTAATCATCAGAAGGCATGTGTCTAGAGGAGACTATGATTGAACTTAGACAAAGAGCTGACTTGGGTGAACGATTAAGCAAGTCGTGAATAAACGATTCTTGCTGTACAGAAGGAGGCAGTTCGTCCCACCCATCCAGGAGAAACAAAACACCCTTTCCGTCGACCTCTTCTAACTCTTTTAGTACGCTCTCGGCTTCTTCTTTCTTGCATGGCATAAGATCAACGAACGACTTGGCCGACTGAACTTCGGGATTACGCAACGGGATATGAATTATGAGATTGAATTCTTGAAACAGCTCGCCCGATCCCCATTTCTGACATACATGCCAGAGCAGTGTGCTCTTGCCAGAGCCAGGGGCGCCCTCTATTAAGATTACCTCACCTTCGCTTCCACCTGCTGCTGTAAAGATATCTTCAAGCTTAATGGGAGTCTTTTTTTTCACAACAGTGTTTATTCCGCCCATCATGGATAATACGCGAGATGAGTCTTCTGGCTTATGACTTATTTCTTCCTTGACTATCACAAGTCTGAAGTACTGGCGCGGTACGGGCATAGACATGAACAATGGTCCAGCCCTTACTGCCTCCTTGGGGTCGCTGTACCTCTTTCTGAGGGCATTAGCTAATGTCGTCACTTTTGCGACGCTGCAAGGAGTGGATAGTATTATTTTTTCCACTTCGTGAACCAAGTCGTTTCTTTCTATTGAGTGAAAAGCTTTGGCCAGCATGCTGTACGTGGCCGTGCCCCGAGCCTTCCTCTTCCATTTCATTAGCATGGTGATTTTCTTTACCGGGAGTGTTTCACCAGACTGGTCCTGATCATCCACTTCCGTAAAAATAAAACCTAGCTCAAAGGCTAAACGTTTCCAATCAGTAATGTGTTTGGATATCTCCGTTAGATGCTCCTGACAGCAACTCTTCTTCAGGCTTGGCGTCGACTCTCCTGCTGCCATATCTGTCACTTCAAACCGCAGCTATAAAGCAGGATATATTGCAGTTACTCCGTATTAATTAATGACAAATAAATAATCACCAGCAGTGACGTATAGACGCATATTCACAATCAATTGTACATCATTTGCAAATGATTACATGTGCACATGAAAAAATTGTTGCTAATTAAACACCGTCCACAGTGCAGGCTATGATGGCAGAGTTAATAAACATTGAAGTGATTACCAACAACAAGTATATAGATTTGTGCACTTTTTGCGGGAGGTTATGATAGAGGGTGCATGTCAAAAAATAAAATTAAATGTGAAATAAAAGCTGAATTTGACCATCAAATACATGCAAAGAATGCAAAAAGAGTTTTCATATGCTAGCATGTGTATAACAGTGTGTATGGAGAAGTTATACACAATATTGTATTGTGTATACACAATATTGTATTGTGTATGCACAATGTTGTATTGTGTATACACAATATTGTATTGTGTATACACAATACGGCATTGTGCATACACAACATTGTATTGTGTATACACAATACAATGTTGTGTATACACAATACTATACACAATATTGTATTGTGTATACACAATACAATATTGTGTATACACAATACAATATTGTGTATACACAATACAATATTGTGTATACACAATACAATATTGTGTATAACTTCTACATACACATATGATTATCAGTAAAAGTGATGCTTGAATTCTAATTTTTAATACCATATTTTTTTCATAGGTTACATAGAAACATTAATCCAACCAAGTTTGTCACATGTAGGGGTCGTCAGAATGTTTCATAATGTAATTTTGTAACATTGTGCAAGGATAGTAAATTACAAGTAAATTTCTTTGAGAAATAGAGTAGGATGTAGGATTGGTCTGGGTGGTGTAAAAACAAAACACTGGATTTGGTAAGACCACATGCTGTCCTACAATTTAGCAGAACAGTCTTCATTGCATGTGCTTGATCAAAAACCACTCCCATGGAGCCAATCGAAAAATAGGACCAACTATCGTGGGTCCAGATATTCAGATATCCAATGGCCGTTACCTTCAGATTCAGATCATGTACCCTGGATCCGTCTGCTAAATCAGCAGATTCACGCCTTAACTGAACAGATCAGATCAGATTATAATGCCGAATCTGATCTTAAAGCCTTAGTGTCTCGAGAAATGAAACCAATGCTTGTAAAATAAATAAATACGCACACCAGACTGACGCACACCCCATATATAAAGCGAGCAAGGGGGAAATGCCCAAATTGGAAGAGAGCGGTGGCAAAAATTAAAATAGAAAAAGCATTAAGTACAAAAAAAGGAAGAAATAAAGGCCTAGGTTTATTTCACACACCGCCAAACGCCTTTTGCCAAAAATACATAACGCACGCGGACTGTTGTTTAATTGGCTGCTTTCCCTCAGTCCCAGACCACCGGATATTCGGTTATGCATGCTAGCATCCGATGGGATTGGGTGGGCTATAATCCGAATCTGTTCCTACTTTGGAACATCTATCTGAATGATTAATGTAACAAAACTGAATCCTATCCGTTGGCCTTTCGGATAGGATATCCGAATTCGGATCTGATCCGTTAAAGCCTTATTTCATACACAGCCTGTATCTATGGCTTGTATGCATTAGATATGTAAAAAAATAATCATGTCATCAGCTCAGTACCAGTAGTACGACCACTTCTCCTTTCAAATCTTCATAGTTATTAAATTCGTTTTCAATTAGTGTGCAGCCATTTAATAATCTTCAGAAATTCAATTGTTCACGGTTTGAACAATATTTAATAAGGCCTGATTATTTATTGTTATAATCATATTCACATATAGAGAGTTTATGACCTTAAACTTTCAATTGAAATTCCCCAAAACTATAACGACTTTGCACTGCTCAATTAAATTTGGCAAACTCATCGCGGATTGTGTCGTGTCAGTTACACATTTTGACACTATTCGTTGCAAAAAGTATGCAGACATGTGGCAAGCTATATTTATGATGTGTTGGCAATGTGTAATGTATTGTGCGACGAATAGCAATCCATTCGCAGCTGCGTCCGATGGGTATGGGTTAGATTATTATATATCCTCATGCCAGGACCAGTGTTGTTGTGCTCAATGTGTATGTTCTGTTTGTCTCGTTTCAGTGCTTTAATTGCGGGTTAGAACTTCTTTCAATTGCCCTTGTATACTTTCACGAGAATGGGTTTGCCAAAAGTGCTGACATCTGACAATGGTACAGAATTCAGAAACAGATTGAACAAAGCAATGATGGCCAAACTAGGGATCAAACACAACTTTATTACACCGTATCACCAACAGTGAGTAATAATATTATGTCTAGCACAATAACTTATGTCAGTGTTGGTTCTCCTATTTCAAGGGTGTGGCAGGTTCCAGCAGTCAATCATGCTGAGAACTCAGGCTTCTTAAAACCGATCCAACAAGGGGGCCAAATGATTTTTATTTATCAGCCATGCATGTTGCTGTATGGTGGTACAGTATATATGTTTAAGTCATTGCAGAGTGCCTTGTATCGATAGTGATATATACACACGCATGATAATGTTTTTTTAATTAATATTTTGCATGTGCATGCATCCTTGTAAGTATTGATTTGCAATGCACAAAACTAGAATTTAAATTTGTATGCATGACTCTGGAAACAATACTAAACAGTCTTTTGAGTAAAGGTACATGTAGATCATTAGGGTTATATGCTACGAGACTAATGAGTGTTTTTCCCAGGTCACTGGCTGGGGTTCAGTGTACCCTTACTCTTTATATTTAAATTCATTGGATTCAGCTAAGCATGCAGTTTATTTTTACTTTGGCTGAATTACAGTCAAATGGCTTGGGTGAAAGGACCGATCGGATGCTTCTGAATTTGCTTGCAAGGCGGTTGTGGATCAGAAAGATCAGTGAAATGAGTATATCGACACTGTAGTTTATGCTTATAATACCACTTGCCACGAGTCAACTTGCTACTCTCTTTTTGAAGTTCTGTTCAGCCGCCAAGCTATCCTACCAATCCAGATTAATGTAAACACATCATTCAACACTAACAACAGTATTACAACTAATTACAGTTACAATTTCAGCCATCACAATGGGGATCAAATTGCTTTGAAAGAGAGGCCAATTGCTGAGCAAGGGTTAAAAGCTGAAGTTGCCAATTCAAATCAAACTCTAACTAAAATTCCAGAAAAAGAAATAGGAAAAGATCATTGTTAAAAATCAGAATAATAAATGTACCTGCAGACTATCCTTCGAAAAGGCAATGTACAACAATCACAAGGTAATATTATTACTACCCTAAACGTATAAATAAAATAATGCAGGAGCTTTTTAGAGAGTATATGTTGTTGCACATAGAAATGAAAAGTCAAGTTACTACTAATAGAAAATCTGAGCCAATAGATGTTGACCTGTTCCCTGCTATGGCAAAGAATGTAAAAACATCCAAACCTTTGGTGAAAGAACTGAATTTATTTGAGCGAGACAACAACATTTACTATCAGAAAGAATGACTAAGTGATGATATAATAAATGCTGCCTTGATGGACATAAAACCAGTGCTTTCTAGTTTTCAAAATACTGCTTGCGGCTTAGTATTGATTTTCAGTTCTGAAACAAGGGAATATGTTCAAATCCTTTTTGGAGTTCCTCATGGAACGGTGCAATTTTTCGACAGCATCCACAATCGATAATCCGTTTTTGATCAAGTTGCAAATTGCTTAAACCCCTAACTCTCATATAACAATTTCATTTCAACGTTCAAAAACAAATCTGCTCTGTAGACTGTGGACTGTTTAGCATTGCTTTTGCTACTCCGTTAGTGTTTGGAAGCGGCCTGAAAATTACTACTTAAATCAAAGTGAAATGCGATCTCATGTACTCAAATGTTTTGAAAAGCGCAATATGGAAGTAATTCCTACCTTAAGGGGAACGAAAGTTAAGAGGAACTATAATAACAAGTACTGATATTTTTCAAAGTATATGTCGTTCATTTCAACAGGCTAAAAGCTCTGTTCGGGGCCACAAGATATAGTGTGGAGGGGAGGGGGGGTGTGGGGGGCTGCACCTGCTACCGATTCGAGAGCTCATCCCTTAGTCGATCAACCAAGGCATCTTGACTGGACGGATGGTACCACCGGGTACAAACCTCAGTATTATGAGGACAATGAACCTGAGGAGATGGAACCAGACAGTGTAATAACAGTGGAGACCGAACAAAACCCGCCGGATGAAGTCGTAGCCGGTCAAGCTAACAAACTGTTGTCTAGTACGAGAACGACGATCGTAATGTTGCCGATCAGAGAGAAATGGCTGCCCCAGCTACATGATGGACAGATGTCACGGTACCTAAAGAGAGATCGATGTCCTCCATTCTTCTAGGGGCGGTTACCGCTACTGTTGCAACCACTTCTCAAAGAGGGGGGAACGTGTTATATGACCTAATCCATATTTAACCACCGCACATGCGCACAACAGGTTTCATCACATTGCGTACACTGATGAACAGATTTAGGAGTTTGGTATTTGGTAATTACATGCTATTACATCTATAGAGAGATACGTTGCATTGTTATAAGTGTATTATGTACTGTGCATTTTACATAACGAGAAAATGGTATCGCCGATATACCGGTAGTGTCAGAAAAATCTGAAGAATTGAAAACACTTCCATACATCGAAGAGAATATGACTAGTGCAAAACATTTAACATTCGACAATATCGTACAGTTTGATATGACAATCTTGTACCAATCATGACATCATACGTGGCTATTTGGGTCAATAAATCATTCATGATGTACGCAGCCTTTTAGGCAGCCTTACAATAACGGATACCGTACTTTGAGCCTTGTTTCGTTTATGCTTTGTATGATGCTGTTAGATACGTACATGTATATTATATAGCCATTGGAGCAAAAAATATTTAGTTTCAAACACAACCGACCGATTATTTACACCCTCCTTTTGATCCTTTTTTCCTGGCAAACTAAAATAGGGACGTAAGGCGAAATGATTGATTATGTAAATCATTGCGCGGTAAATTATTAATGCATTACCCCATGTTAATATGTGTACTACAGTATCGCAACAACATATCTCCATGAGTTGGCTGCTGGTGCTCCGCCCCACATCCCGCTTCCCCTCCTTCCCTCAAAAGTAGTCTTGAAAATGCTGGCATTTGTTGATAACGTCAGTGCCGTAAAGTACCATGTATATACGCCCCCCTCCTTCTGTTCCCCAACAAAAGAAATAGCTCGTGTTTAAACGTCTAACGCTTCCTCGTATCTTTTCATAATCATGTACGGGTAACATTTGCTTTCACGAAATGCTGTGGTTACGAGATGCGCACGTTTAAACACGAGCCATTTTCTGTGTTGAGGGCGGAGGGGGGGGGCCTATTACTGGTACTTTACGGTATATACAAATACGGGTGTCCACATTACTTACAAACGTACACACCACATTACACCCCAACGAAGAAGCGCACGTTTAAACACGATCCATTTTCTGTTTGGGGGCGGAGGGGGGGGGGGGGTTTATGCAAATACGGTTGTCCACATTACATACAGACATGCACGCCCCAACAACCGCATAATAGTCGGATTGATCTTACTCACAGATAAGTACGATTTCTTCCTCTCTTGTTCCTTCCAGGTACGTTATTGAACGTGCGACACTTAGTGGAATTATTTGTAGTGGAAAACTGAAATGCAGTCAACCGTAGACACTTCGATGCAGAGATGCAAAAAAAGGGGCGAACACTGAGCGCTTCCTTCCTCTAATTGCGAAACATGTTGTTTTGCAGCTGTAATGAATTTTCCATAGTCTCACTGGGTGTGGACTTATTCATTCCTGTGCAAAAGGTGTAAAGTGGGTGTGCACCAGCGTTGCTATTGTCAGTGGTATTTTGTAATTAATTATGTGACGTGCTCACAGCAGATACCATGCACGCCCACATATGGTAAAGGGACATTGGGCAGGGTGCATGTATGGCCCATGTAGATTATGATGATTAAAAATATATATGTACATGTATACTATTCTCAAGGAGTGGCGCCAACTGGAAAGTTGGGTAGAAAAAGTTGTCTGAAGCCCACAAATTTGCATGACATCATCATTATCAGTATTTAAACAGTAGACATCAAATCAAGAGAAATGTGCCATTTTGGCAATGAAGAAATGTGAAGGAATGCATGGTACGTTTAACTAACTGCACTTGTGGAGTGTATGAATAGTACTACCTGTCCTTACCAGTATAATCATAACGGTATATTCTGCAAGTACTTCTCATGATATTCCATAGTAAACTTGCACTGTGTGTAATTGAGCACTGTTAGAAGATCAATTGCAGTGATGCATGACAGATCTATTCTCCTCATTTTTGAGAGGGTGAAATGCTTTGCACTCAGTGGCGGATCTACCATAGCGTTGGGGGGGGGGGGGGGGGGGGGGGGGGGGGGGGGGGGGGGGGGGGGGGGGGTGGGGTGGGGGGGGGGGGGGGGGGGGGGGGGGGGGGGGGGGGGGGGGGGGGGGTTTTTGGGGTGGGTTTGGTTGGTGTTGTGGGGGGGGTGTGTTTTGGTTTGGGGGGGGGGGGGGCACTACGGTTAAAATAGTTATGGTTATTGTTAAGAATTATCATACTCTGAATGATAAATGATAATAAAAGTCCTGACAAATTAATTGGCAAATGATTGTTCATCACACACGTGGAGGGTGGGGGGGGGGGAGAAGAGCGCGCTCCAAAATACAGAGGCGTAGGAACGGGGGGGGGCAGAGGGGGCCTTGGCCCCCCCCAATCTTATAGGTGGGGGGCCGACGTATCGGCCCCCCCAATGTTACCCCCAATGTTACCCCTTTAGTTTTAGTTTAACTTCCGTAACCGCACGTCACCATATTACGTCTACTTCATTACGCGCGCTCTGTAATACTGTACCCCCCCCCCCCCCCCGTCGTAAGCGACTGCACCCCCCCCCCGTCGTAAGCGGACTGCCCCCCTCCCCCCCCCCCCCCGTCGTGAGCGGACTGCCCCCCCCCCCCCCCCCGTCGTAAGCGGACTGCCCCCCCTCCCCCCCCCCCCCGTCGTAAGCGACTGCACCCCCCCCCGTTAATAATTTTACTAAATAGGTTCCTACGCCTCTGAAATATGCCGCCCCTCCAATATAACCGCCCCCCCATTGCCTTATTCCTGTATCCGCCACTGTTTGCACTGATTTTGTCTTGCTATTGTAAGGGAAAAAAGTTATACAAAGATACTAAGCCAAAGAAATTTTAAAGGCCATACTTTTTACGTTCGTTCTACTACTTGGCTTTATAACTTTTAACAACTTTTGCAATTTTATTGCTCCACCACGTTTCCCACTGATTCACTACTTTTACCAGCATTATAATGTACAAATTTCATGTCTTTTGTGACACAAGTGGGGTATGACTTGAGCTGAAAGGGACTGATATTAATAACTAGCTAACATCTCTTAGTTTTGTCTTTCATTTATGATACAAGTGATAAACTGATGGGAGAATTAAAATAAGTGCATGTGGGAGTCGAGAGATTGGTGTGTGGGTACTGCATTTATGGGTACATGCGTGTCAGGATAGAATTTTCCAACTACAAATCGTGTAAATCTATTCTGTATAAATTAACCTTTTATTGTTTATTGCTTCTTTCTTTTGAATTATAAATATTTCATATCTTTGTTACAATGTACCAAAATTGTAAATAGCATGACTGATCTTAAAATCTCTTTCTGTTTGTGATTTTATGATATGATTTATTCGACTGGAGGAATGGCTCATGAGTGTTCAACATTTTACAGGCGTTGGCAGACATGATTTCCACCAAAGGACAAACCTTATTCCCTTGTAGTTAGCTGGCTACGCACTCGACTCTCTTATGCTTCCCTTCTTGCTGCTGTTCTGTGCATTCGTGGAAGCATATCATCGCATCACCACCCTATTTACGAATATAACCTTACCCTCGTGTCTGTTGAGGGTAAGATACCATCATGTCTAAATTTTTTCAGTAATCATTTATATTAATCATAAATTCACAAACAGAAAGAGATTTTAAGATTAGTCATGCTATTTACAATTTTGGTACACTGTAACAAAGATATGAAATGTTTTATAATTCAAAAAGAAAGAAGCAATAAACAATAAAAGGTTAATTTATACAGAATAGATTTACACCATTTGTAGTTGGAAAATTCTATTTTGTTTTGTCAATATGAGTTTGTTTTTATATCTTACATGTATATGCATACTATTAATTAATTTATTTATGATGTGATAAATGATAATCTTAAACCTTCTTTGCACTGTTTTTGCCTCATACAAATTCTAGTACAACCATTTGGCATATACCATATATCAGTAGCATAACCAAATAAAACAAATACTATATTATTAGAATAATTCTGCCTGAAAATATTACATAATCAATGTAAATCACACAAGGTGTAAACATTACACATGATCAATTGGATAAAATTACCGTAGCCACTTTTACATAGTTTGTGCTAAAATCATGCTACCCATACGTATGATTTATATTCATATGTAGTCTGCTATACAGACACCTAGCTGGATACAGCAGACACCTCTGCATTGCAGTGGGCTCAATGACACGTGCAATGAAAGCTTTGTACGAAACGTTCCCATAACACTCAATATTTACATCTATGAATTTGCATTTATGAAGTGAGAACCAGGCACTTCTGGTATTACTTTCAAATTTCTGTCATGGTCTTCTTAAGAATGCAAAAAAGAATGTGACAAGGCATAATTAAATAGTTACACCCTTGAAGGTACATGTGACATATTGGGTGCATTGCAATCCAGAACAGTACAGCTTGTGGCATATGCATGCCAGGTATGAGGTAAAAGAAACTGTATTTGTTGCCTCAGAGTAAAGAAAACAATAATATCTCATATGTCATAGTAAACATTTTATTCATGTATACATATATGGAAAATGCTCATGAAAGGAGGATGCTGCATTGATGGAGACATTGGCTGTTGTCCAATTAATAGAGAGGAGATGAGAGGAATAGAAGGAGAGTGGTATTCTGGATTAAGCAGTTTAAGGGTTAGAGCGTTCACCATCACCGGTACCAGATACAGATGTGTTGTCAGGCAACTCTGTACATGTGCTCTCCTTATCCATGACTATCCCACTTGTGATGTTGGCAGGAGGTGGAAGAGGCAGTTCCACAGTGTCCAGTCTAATAGCCTCACCCTCTGTATCTAGATTTTTTCAGGAGTGGCTGCCTCTTTGCTGAAATTCACATCAGTAACCGGCTGTTCATTGTGCTGTGGATTGACTGCAACAAAGGATGCATCATACAAGTATGGACGGAGTGTATTCTTCATCTTAGACCTGTGCATGAGATAATGTGCACATTCCTGTGACCAATGAAAGGTTTTCTAACCTTAACACAATAACCATATCCACAATGGCTACCACTGCAACAATACAAAATATGGCGGCTAATCCTGCAGCAATTGAAGCAACTGATTTGGAGTTGACAAAGGTAGGCGGGTAAGGAGTGTGTGGAGGCTTGAGGTATAGAATCAGTGATAGTAACGTTGGGACTAAGATGATCTGAGGGAAGCAAATGAGAGTGAACAGAAGTGTGTTGGTAACATTCCCTACTACATCCCTTCCCACAACATATACACTTTTTTATACTGGAAAGTGACAAAAACTTCAAGCTATCTCACGAAGATAAACTGGTCACCATATATGATTTGTAAGTTACTTCAAGTTGCGTGTGTGCATGTGTGTGCGAGTCTCTCTCTCTCTATGTTAAGTGTACATTCCTCCTATTGCAAAAATTATTGAAACTATATCAGAGATGCAAGAAATGTGTCCAAAGCTATCACAGAGACATTGTACTGAACTTTAAAGAATTGTCAAACATGTGGAAACATTAGCTGAATTTCCACATTTATACTTGTTTGGCCATCATTAGGACTCCCTAAAGTTGGTGAAGTCCAAGAGTCACTGATCAATGTTGGACCAGACTACACAGCAATGATATCAGTGGTGGGCCAGGAGGATTCTCTGTTCATACAGATCCATGCAAATAAGTACAAGTCACTGACGTGCATTCACAGGCAGTACATACCTGATACATTGAGGGATGAGGTACCTGTACCTTGAAATTGACAACGAACCCATAACTTGCTGGTGAGCAGCTACAGCTGTAGTTGCATTGCAATAAAAATTATACTCAGATATGCACTCCTACTGTCAGTCAGTTGGGCAAATAAATCTGACACTAATGTAATAGAAAGCATTTTTGCCACAATTCAGTGGAATCTCTTAATGGTCCTCAGCATTGTTGTAAGTTGTAGAACTAGTGTAGAACATTGGTGGATCAACATTCTCAGTTATGAAGTGTCAATAACTGAAACCGGACCTCCTGTGATATTGGGTCAATGATAATCCATGTTGTAACCATTGTGGGAGATTCAACACCTCCATAACACATGTATGTGTATGTGATGTACTTTTCTTCTACACTATTCTACTGCAGAGAGAAAGTGGACACCCAGACCGATCGATGCTTCTCATGAGATCCCAGAGTGTGAATGATACAACAATAAACGCCATCAAGAGAGAAAAGAAACAAGATTGAAACTATACATGCAGCTCTACTCCTGACTCAGTAGTAGTCTGTTGCCTATTCCAATTGGAACATAACACCGTCCACCTGTAATTCCATTTCACGTGCACAAGAAGATTATTGTACATTCATTTTGGATGCAACTGTTAAGATGGTCACCAAACTATTGAGGTTATAATTTTATAAATGTATGTGATTTATTGTCCACTATCGGAAACGGATCGGACTTAATTTCAGTACATGTATTAAGTCGAATTAGTCGCCCGGTCGCCCCTTTGCTTAAAACTGAGCACTCGTATTACGCCTTACAAGTGTTTCAGCATATTGCTCGAAATGAGCGCATCGCAAAGGGTGTTCGTAGCAACAAATCAGCTTGTTCGTACCGTGGCGTGAATTACCGAAAAGACGTTCAGACAGATATAGCATAGATTTAGCTATGGTCAGAGCGACACGGCGACATATACCAAAGCTCTCGAACGGTGTCTTTTGATACGTTATCTTGTTATTGACGAATAAAGTGATTGTTTACTTCCCTTTGGCGTGGCGTTGGTTCCTTTGTAGTCTGAAGGGTGAGGCTATCACGGTTCCAACCAGCACTGCCGTGTCAATTGCTCTGTTTTCGAGCCATTTATATTACATACTGCATACACAGATACGCTTGTACATCCATCTACTCACCTCCGTACGTTGAGCTCACCTTGGGCACACCCTAGTGGTACCATAATGGCAGCCAGCCAAACATAGGTGTCGACCATCTCCAGCCCTATGATCATAAGCCTCGCAATTTTCAGACTACAATGTACGAGTAACATTCCACTTCCTTTGTATTGTCTCTCTCAGAATGGACGAAGCTGGATTGTTTTTTTTTTGGTTGTTAATGACACCGTATACTCCCCCGTAGGGAGGCGACGGCGGGAGCTTTGATCTTTTCCACGTATGCAAATCCTACATGTATACGCATCTTGAAACGTTATGCGATGTGTATATGAAAGAATGTATAAGTTCCTATATATGTAATACAATAACAGACGATTCCGTTATAGGAGACGCATACCGTCCTACGGATACAAACAACCCTCAAATATGTTTACTGATTGCATATTAATTGGAGTGTTTATGGTGCAAATTTAGAGTGCTAGTGAGAAGGAAGTGTTTGATGCCTAAAAACTTCCTTCTCACTCCACCACTATAAAATTCTACGTACGGCATGTTGCAGAAAACTGGATGCATAAGGTCCGCCCTATATTTGTGCATACAGCGTACATTTTAACTCTGTCATTACATGTAGGTTTCGAAGTGCCGTTATCAGTGAAAATAGGAAATTCTGATTATATAATAAGCATTTTCGTCACCTGGTCCAACATATAGTGCATGTGTTTTGTTTGCTACATGTATATGCCATGCCGAAGCAGGATTTTGAGATGTGTTAGTTGCGTCATTAGGAAGAATATGAGGTATAAGTCATGCGGTACATGTAAGTCTTTGATATCTCGCTATTGAGGTTATTTCGACAAAACAGCTTGAATTTTTGCTAATAACACCTTTGTTATGCACTCAGTTTGGGCAATTATATGCGATGTTTCATACAATCAAATCGCATTTTACATTCGTGCAGTAATCAAACACTAATGATGAAAGGACATTATCAATGTCGTTTTGATAAACAGTGTAACAGTGGGCAGTAGTTTAGACTTTATACTGATGTTAGGGACCGAGCCGATACAATTGTAGCGCCCGCAATGTAGCGCCCGCGCCACGAGTTAACCAAGGATACGATAGCTTGAGAAATCAGACTCTCTTACATGCGCAAGGCATACACTTAAATACAAAAGAATTAATACGTCACATACAGACAGTCAAAGTTCACATATGACGCACTGGAGCCAATTGTAGTTCCGATCAGGTGAGTAGGAAGGTTGCAGACATCTGTCCCAGAACGTTACACTTTTCCCTCCTATATTAGTAGTGTGACCTCACACTCAAGCAAGTGTGTCTGGTAGTACAATACGATCCCCGTACCAGCCAGGGGGGTGTCTTATTCTAGTAGATCGTCTCAGTGCCGGAAGTTCTGGGGCAGGTTCATCATGAACGTCCAAGTCCTGGTCAACTACATCTTGCGGTGGTAGCAACCCAGGGGCTTGTATTTCCTGACCATTTTCATCTTCTCCTTCCACCCTGTTATCTCCTCCTGGCACTAGTGGGTTCTCCTGTGGTTGCGGAAAATACAGAACTATATCCTCCAACTTATCACTTGTGATGGTGGGTTGATGTTCATTTTCCATACTGTTAGGAGACACTTTTGGCAGTGAAGGTGGCCCTTCCATACTTTCATTTGATACCCAAGGTTTCAGCCGATTGAAGTGCACAACTAATCGCTTCTTCGCTCTTGCGCAGTTGACAATGCGATAGGTGGCGGGTCCTAATACTGCCATCACTTTGAATGGACCCTGCCATGGCCTGTGTAGTTTTGGTGAACGACCTCTTGGAACATGTGGACAATGGAGTAACACAAGATCACCAACTTGAAATGGTTGCCCTCTGATTGATCTATCATAATTGAACTTCTGGTGCTCTTGCTGTCTTCTTGTGTGTTTACGCACCAACTGGTAAGCATGTTGCAGGCGACGTTTTAGAATGCCCTTGTAGTCAGCTCGAGCTGTCTCAACGGTGGCTGGCAGGGCAAACATGATATCTTCTGGAAGACGCACTTCACGTCCATACATCAACTCAAATGGAGATGTACCAGTAGTGTCATGGACACTTGTCCTGTATGCCAACAATAACAACGGGAGTTGCAGGTCCCAACTCATCTCGTCTTCTCCAACAGCAATGCTCAGCATATTTAACAAGGTCCTGTTAAAACGTTCCACCATCCCGTCTGACTGAGGGTGGTATGGGGTAGTTTCTCGTTTTCTTTATTCCCAACATCTGGCACAGCTCTTTGATGAGTTTACTCTCAAAGTTTCTCCCTTGATCTGTGTGGATAGTATCAGGAACTCCCAAACGACAAATAAACTCATTAACCAGGATACAAGCGACTGTTTGCGCTTCCATGTCCTTCATTGGATACGCCTCCTTCCACCTGGTGAAATAGTCTCCCACCACCAGAATGTAACGATTTCCCCGTTCTGTCACTGGTAGCGGTCCTACAATGTCCATGGCTATTCTTTCCAAAGGCCTTGACACCGAGTCCTCTAACTGAAGTGGTGCCCTGGGTGGAAGTGGAGATTTTCTAGAAACTACATTTAGCACAACTAGCACACCACTTCTCCACATCTTTTTTCTGGCTTGGCCAATAGAACCGCATCTGAACCTTTTCCAATGTTTTCTTAACTCCTAGATGGCCTCCAACTGGGGTGTCATGCAGTCCTGACAGAACTCCAGGTACAAGTGATGCTGGTAGCACAAGCTGGAGTCTCTTGTGTAGTCCACCTCCAGGTACATCCTTCCATTGCCGATACAGGACACCTTCTTTTAGCATCAGTTGGTCTCTTTGAAGCCATAGTGTCCTTAAGTTTGCCTGTGTAGGAGGAGAATGAGGAATAGAATTAGACTCAAACCAATCTATAACTTTGCTCAAAGCAACATCAGTTTGCTGAGCAGACTGCATTTCCTCCGGTGTCCAAGTTGGAAGTATAATCTCATGTTGTACTACTGCATCACAACAAGTAGTGCCATCTGAAGCTTCTGAGAGGCCACACTGTTTGCATGGCATGCGAGAGAGAGAATCAGCATTTGTGTGGTGTCTTCCTGGTCTGTGCACCACCCTGTAGTTGTATTCTGCTAGCTGCTCCAACCAACGAGCGGTTTGTCCCTCTGGTTCTTTGAAGTTGTGAAGCCACTGGAGAGCACTATGATCGGTACGCAAACACAAACCTATGTCCATACAAATACGGTCTAAAGTGATGTGTGGCCCACACCAACGCTAACATCTCGCGGCGAGTTGCACAATACTTTCTTTCTGTTCTTGTGAGTGTCTTACTGGCATAAGCAACAACTTTTTCCTCACCTTCAATCACCTGAGAGAGCACAGCACCAAGGCCCTCGCCACTAGCATCTGTGTCCAGTATGAACTCTTGTGTAAACTGTGGCATCACCAGCACTGGAGTTGATACCAATCGCTTCTTCAGTTCCCAAAAATGCGTGTGTGCAGTCTGCTGTCCACATCCACTCTTTTCCCTTGTTAGTGAGAGCATTCAGTGGAGCTGCCACCTGTGCAAACCCCTGGACAAAGCGGCGGTTAATACGATGCCAAACCCAGAAACGTTTTTAAATCTTTCTGATTCAAGGGGATGGGCCAATCGAAAACACTTCGAACTTTTTCAGGATCTGTTTGAATGCCCTTTCCCGACACCACATGCCCCAAATAATAAACCTCCATTTGAAGCAGGTGACATTTGGATGGTTTAAGTGTAAGGCCAGCATTTTTTAGACGGGTAAACACATCTCTCAGCTGGTCCAGATGATCTGCCACTGTTCTACTGAACACAATGATATCATCTAAATACACCAAACAAGTGGACCAGTGTAGACCAGCCAAGACTTGCTCCATAAGCCGCTGAAATGTGGCAGGTGCATTGCTTAACCCAAATGGCATAACACGAAACTGATGCAAGCCAAATGGGGTTATAAATGCTGTCTTTTCTCTATCCAATGGGTCAACCTCTACCTGCCAATACCCACTGCTAAATCTAATGTGGAAAAATAGCTTGCTCCCCCCAGCAAATCTAGAGTATCATCAATGCGAGGCAAAGGCTGGGCATCCCTTGTAGTGACTGCATTGACCTTTCGAAAATCAATACAGAACCTGGTACTACCATCTTTCTTTTTTACAAGTACAACAGGCGATGACCATGCACTGCTACTAGGCTCAATAATACCCCTCTTCAACATATCCTCAATGGTCTTACGTACCTCCTCTCTCTGGAAATAAGGAAGTCTTCTGGCTGATTGGCGAATAGGTACAGCATCTCCGGTATCAATCTTATGGTAGACCAAATGTGTTCTGCCCAGGTCATCCTCACGATCCGAAAGTATGCTTTCAAACTCGGTCAGAAGGTCTGTTAGCTGCTGCCTCTCCTTCTGAGTGACTCCTTGGGCACATGAGACCAGTTGATGTATGATACATTCCCGAGCATGAGACCTGTTATCTCCTTGCCGGGCTACAGCTTCCAGTTCAATAGCACACACATTCCAAAAGTGGCCTCAAACAACCGATCCTGCTTCCCTGTTGTACCTGCACTGAGTATGGGGTTGGGTTTAAAATTTGCACAACAATATCCTCATTGTCTTCCCCCCACAACTGCATGGGCAACTGCCAGACCATGGGACTCCATGAAGTCGTGACTGGGCTCAAACATAACACTTCCGAGGTCATCCACACCCTGCT
This sequence comes from Ephydatia muelleri, assembly GCA_013339895.1. Lineage (NCBI taxonomy): Eukaryota > Metazoa > Porifera > Demospongiae > Spongillida > Spongillidae > Ephydatia > Ephydatia muelleri. The sequence goes on along the minus strand of JABACO010000002.1, from coordinate 4,946,701 downwards.
CCTTTTTCTTTCCCTGTCGGTTGGCTATCAATCTAAATTGACTGTGTGCTGGCACTTCCACTGTCTCAGCAACTGCAACCCCACATGTGCTAATGGGGCTATGATAGATCCCAGAAGAAAGTGAACAACCTTCCCATTAACCAACAAGGAGTGGTTATGCAAATCAATCACACACCCATGCAGCAAAAGAAAATCAGATCCCAGTATGCAATCTTGAGTCAGGCAATCCGCCACCAAAACATTATGTCTCACCGACAAATCACCAACCTGAACAAGAACATCACCTTGACCAGACAGACTGATTTCATTCCCATTAGCCGCCAAGACTGCACGAACTGGTGTCTCCAGTTGCTTCCGGCTTATTCCATCCCAAATGTCACGACGAATTATAGTTACTGCAGACCCGGTGTCTACCAGCATCTTTGTGCGGTGACCTTCTAGGAAACCATAGATAAACAATGATGCACTCACCGCCGCACTCTCTGATGGAAGGTGGTTCTTAAATGCAGTTCTACGCTGGGGACAGTCCCTCTTCACATGGCCTTTTTTTCCGCATCCCCAACATACAGGGCCATCTGTTCTCTTCTGTCCAGTATTATCCCTCGAGTTTGCTGGTCGCCGCCTAGTATTCATTGTCGACTCCTTAAGTAGTTGCTGAACCTGGGTGGAAAGCTTTTGAACGTCTGCTTCAGCTTGCCTGAGTTGTCTGCTTAGCCGCTTCTCCAGGCTCTCTCTCTCATACTGCTGTTGGCCAGGTCCAGATGTGGCATTTGATGTACAGGAATCAGGGTCTGCCACAGTATCGTCTGTCAAGGCGAGCGACTCAGTTTTACACCTGTCCTTTTGCAACCTTTTCTGTGCTTCTTCGACTGCCTCGAGCTGGCTAGCTAATTTCAATGCGTCGTCAAGCGTGGGCGGCATTTCCTTCATTAATCTCAGCTGGATTGACGAAGACCGCACTCCTTGCATAAACTGGTTCCTCAATGCTTCCTGTCTATGTTCAGAGGACCATCTGGGATAGGCTCTGTCAGCAAGTACTCGCAGCTCTCCAGCAAACTCCACCAACTGTTCCCCCGGTTTCTGCATTCTATCTTGTAATTTGCGCTGCCACTCGAGTTCGTTACCCTCGGAGCGTAAAGAGCACGCAAACACTTCACAACACTATCGTAACTAGAGTTTATCAAACCTTGCTGCGATACCACTCTGAACGGTCCATCGTCTAGTAACGACAACAGCTCACCAGTCACCTGATCCTCTGGTATCTTTGCCAATCGGACGTACAGCTCGAAGCGAGACAACCATAGCACAAGGTCAGTGCCAGCAGAGAAACGTGGCGGTGGCCGCTGGCTCATCCTCAGTAGCGTAGCATCCATTGTAGATCCCACTTCTGACACCAATGTAGCGCCCCGCAATGTAGCGCCCGCGCCACGAGTTAACCAAGGATACGATTAGCTTGAGAAATCAGACTCTCTTACATGCGCAAGGCATACACTTAAATACAAAAGAATTAATACGTCACATACAGACAGTCAAAGTTCACATATGACGCACTGGAGCCAATTGTAGTTCCGATCAGGTGAGTAGGAAGGTTGCAGACATCTGTCCCAGAACGTTACACAATAATGCAGCACCGCCGCTATCTCCCACTCTTATTTCCTACTAGTGCTCCCTTGTATACATATACAATCTATACAGCTGACACATGCATGTACTATGCAACCATTTAAGGGGGTTTGATGGGTTCTTCACCCGCTGCATCCGACACCGTTTCATCTAACCCCCAGAGCAAACGAAATCTGTCGGGCAGCATATGAACACTTCAATGATACTCATCTGCATATGGCTGATATGCAGACTCTGCACAGCTCTGCATACTAAATGCTGTGGCGCAGTGTTGAACATCTTCCGTTGAAATTCATGAGATGGGACCATTGTTTTATTCATCTCCTAAAGCATGCCAGTCCTTCCAACGTTCCTCCATAATGTGCATCAGAGGGGCACGATCACCTATAGCCCAAGTAAACACTCACACTCACCTGTAGACAACATCTGTAACGCCAAACTGAAAACCAAATATTGTTTAAGGGGCTGAAGATATATATTTAACGTTGGGAGCTCTAGACAAGATCAGACCATGCAAGCTGGTGGGTACATTAATTTGATAGAGGAATTTAGCATGGCACGATACTGTAAATGTATTCCATGAAAGTTTACTATTTAGTGTGCATAGATCAGTGCATACTAGTACTGTACCTACTTTACAGTAAGTACACTGTGGAACATGAATGCAAAGTGTAGGAAATGTTGCTTCCTCAATTTCAAGCTTGGCTATTTATTGTTAAACTACAACCAATGCAATTGAGTACTACATACTGTATATGCTCGTTTCATCAGTTTTATCATTCTCGGATATTTGTGCATGCATGCATGGTGTTCTGTATATACATATTATTTGCAAATGTACAACTGTACATGTAAAGATCGTCGGGGTAGGCTTTTGTACTGGTCATGTTTTAAAAGAGTGTGTAATATGTAAAGTTGTGTGTGAGTATGAAGGTCATGGTATAGGAGAGGAGAAACTGTTGAGAAAAGTATGGAGGATGGCGGCTGTTTAGGAACAGACCTTAGACGCTGTTGGAAATTGCTTAACATCCAGCTAAATTAACATGTAGAACTCCAACTTACATCAGATGGTTTACCACTGGTGCAGACTTAGGATATAACTCTCTCTATTTCCCAACTGTAAAATAAAAATAATAAAGAAAAAATCAAATCGCTGAGAACCTGACAACAAATGCTGAAAAATGGCAGAAGTTGTTTTTGTGGATATAAGGTGTGTGTTGAAAAGCTAATCCAGTCAAGTGCGCTGTCAATTGAGCGCTCGATCTATGCACAAAGTCAAAATTGTGCTCAAAACATGCGTATGAAGTGCATTGCCTGGAAGAATTTCTGCCATGAAGGAGCGACTGTCTCACCTTCTGATTAGCTGTTGTGTTCCTAAACTTCAGGCAGAGTTCTTATCTAACCACAACTGTAAGGTCTGCACCGGTGTAAGCTTACACCCATGCTACATTTGCCAATGCAATTCAGAGGACGTTTCGTCATATCCATACACTACGCGTTGTTTTTTTCCACATTGAATTTCAAACATGTTTCATATACTCTAATAATCGATTTGATTATTACATGCCTTTTTCAATTAAAAAAAAATTAAGCACCCTTTTACTAAAATCAAGACATTTAAATTAATTTCAACCATGCATAATTTAAAATGTATTCATTAATGTATTTAAAAGATGACGCAAGATATTTAAAAATCATGTTAATACCTTTTAATAATTCATGACGTCTACGATGAAACATTGATTTCAATCTGGTACAATTAAACAGTAAAATAACGAAAGTTTATAATACAGCATTCAGCGCGAGGGTGTGGCTACTGCGGTACGCCCACGCCTATGTGCATGGATTGAAAAGTCAGTTAGTTGATAAATAAATCATGCAACGCATGCCGATAAGGACTGACCAAACATTCAGAAATCATGTGTGCACAAAATATATCTGTTATGCCTCATGGCAGTGTGCAAAGTGATCTGTTCTTTTAATTTATCATTGTCTACTTGAACCAGCTAGTAGCTCTAACCAAGGATTATTAACTATTACAATCCTTGCTCAAACCCAGTGGGATATGCCTGTCATTCTCTTTGTCAGTATAGCACTCGCGGCATTAACTTTCAAAGCGCGGTTGTATGTTTCAATGCTTATACGTAAGTTCTATCAGTATACATAAAAAAGCTCGGCGATTTTTATATAGTCTCTATTGCCTGGTAACCTCGGACAACGCTCAGTTACAATTTCCACGCTTTTCTTAATCATTTCACTAGTTACGAGCATTATCCACATTGCGATACATGTGGTTGATGGTGCATGATCCAATTATGCTGTCAAAGTCTGCGATTAATTAAGTTAAGTTAATTGTGCATTATGCAAGACAATACGGTGCAAGATAACATGAATGCACCGCTGCAGTAATGTATACGCGAACCAGCTCTCAATTGCAGGCATGGTAATACATGATGAAGAGATTAGAACTAACTTGCTGCAGCAATGAATGCTTTGACAGTCCTGCCATACGACCAAGAACTCTAGATTTCCATCCTATGCAATGCGATAAACCTACCCAATCGAAGACCTGCATGAAGCATACCTTTCTCCGCTGCCCAACAATTCTAACCGCTGGGTAGTACATAACTACGTAGCTATTTGTTTATTTGACGTCACATGTTGTACGAGTAAATGATGTATTATTACCGATTATTAAACGAAAATAACGTCATGCTCATGAGTCAATTTGTCATGGAGTGCTTGGGCACTTGAGAGTGGATAGCCAGGCGCCAAGCAATTAATTCATGCCGGTGATTTCATTCAGCCTCGGCTATATACGCCTCCATGCACTGCAAAAATAAAAGAGCGATGTTCACTCTTTGTCACTCGAACTTAAACGAGTGAAATTTTAATCGAGTGAAAGGCACTCAAAGCAGCACCAATCGCCTCTATCGAGTGAAAATCTAAGCATACACAACAATTGTAGCCAAACTTATCTTTCAGCATGGATGTCCTCACCTGAATTCTGTATGTGCGAAGTGTGTGCTTCTTCCACACATAGCAACCAATTGCTATGACAACCAGCACCAACAGAAGCACACCAGCTGCAGCTCCGACCACAATCCAAACTATCACACTCTGCACACATAAGCCATCACATATGCATAACACTGGCACACACAGTAACATATTTTCTTTTCTTACCTGTCGTCTCTTGTGTACGTTGATGAGACCACCCCTCAGGTAGTCAGGGTTACCGTCACAGATGAAGGTCAGGTCCTTGAGGAACACACCAATGTAGGGCACAGCTGGGGTGGGAATGGTACTAAGACGATCCCTGTATCGCTTGTAGTTGTTCTGAAAATGAAAGTCAAACACTCATGCTACCTTCAATTAGTGGCTACTTACCCCTGATTCAAGAAGTAAGTCCATTTCCTTGAATAGGTCAACATGATATTTGAAACACCCGTGATGAGTGTTCATATGTTCATTGTGTGTGTGTGTGCGTGTGTGTGTGTGCACATGACAATAATAGGGGTCATGTGTATTTGGATAATGAAATTATCTTCCACTACAGTCACTCTCACCTCCCCATGTCTTGTGGAGTCGTTTGATTGGAACAGATCCCACATCCAGCCACCACCACTGCCATGACAGAGCTGTAGTTGTTGAATTCCAGACATTGCTAAGGGAGGGGAGGAGGTAGAGGGGAGAGTGTGAAGCTCAATGAGACGACATGCAGTCATGCAAATGGAGACCTCCTTCCCCACATCTTGCAATGCAGCATGTATTACAAGCATTCTTTCTTCTGTTCCCTCTACTTCCTCCCTTCCCCTCCCGCCATTCCTTCTATCCCCTATTCCTCCACCCTTTCCTCCCCACCTTTCTCTATCCCTCCTCTTTCCCTCTCCCCTCTCTACCTCCTTCCCCTTCTCACTCCCTTCTTCCTCCTTCCCTCCCTCCCCCTCCCTCCCTCCCTGTGATGTTCACACCACAATGGTCTGCTGTGATGTTCACACCACAGTGGTCTGCTGTGAAGTTCACTACACAGTGGACTGCTGTGATATTGGCTCCACAGCTGTCTTCTGTGATGTTCACTCCAGTGGTCTGCTGTGATGTTCACTCCACAATGGTCTGCTGTGATGTTCGCTGCACAGTGGTCTGCTGTGATGTTCACACCACAGCGGTCTGTTGTGATGCTCACACCACAGTGGTCTGCTGTGATGTTCACACCACAGCGGTCTGTTGTGATGCTCACACCACAGTGGACTGCTGTGATGTTCACACCACAGCGGTCTGCTGTGATGTTCGCACCACAATGGTCTGCTGTGATGTTCACACCACAGCGGTCTGTTGTGATGCTCACACCACAGTGGACTGCTGTGATGTTCACACCACAGCGGTCTGCTGTGATGTTCGCACCACAGTGGTCTGCTGTGATGTTCGCTGCACAGTGGTCTGCTGTGATGCTCACTCCACAGTGGTCTGCTGTGATGTTCACACCACAGTGGTCTGCTGTGATGTTCACACCACAGTGGTCTTCTGTGATGTTCACTCCAGTGGTCTGCTGTGATGTTCACTCCACAATGGTCTGCTGTTGTGTTCGCTGCACAGTGGTCTGCTGTGATGTTCACACCACAGTGGTCTGCTGTGATGTTCACACCACAGTGGTCTGCTGTGATGTTCACACCACATTCGTCTGCTGTGATGTTCACACCACAGTGGCCTGCTGTGATGTTCACTCCACAGCAGACCACTGTGGTGTGAACATCACAGCAGACCACTGTGGTGTGAACATCACAGCAGACCACTGTGCAGCGAACATCACAGCAGACCATTGTGGAGTGAGCATCACAGCAGACCACTGGAGTGAACATCACAGAAGACAGCTGTGGAGCCAATATCACAGCAGACCACTGTGTAGTGAACATCACAGCAGACCACTGTGGTGTGAAATCACAGCAGTCCACTGTGGTGTGAACATCACAGCAGACCACTGTGGTGTGAGCATCACAACAGACCGCTGTGGTGTGAACATCACAGCAGACCACTGTGGTATGAACATCACAGCAGACCACTGGAGTGAACATCACAAAAGACAGCTGTGGAGCGAATATCACAGCAGACCACTGTGGTGCGAACATTACAGCAGACCGCTGTGGTGTGAACATCACAGCAGTCCACTGTGGTGTGAACATCACAGCAGACCACTGTGGTGTGAGCATCACACAGACCACTGTGGTGTGAACATCACAGCAGACGACTGGAGTGAACATCACGGAAGACAGCTGTGGAGTGAACATCACAGCAAACCAATGTGGAGTGAACATCACAGCAGACCACTGTGGTGTGAACATCACAGCAACCACTGTGGTGTGAACATCACAGCAGACCACTGTGGTGTGAACATCACAGCAGTCCACTGTGGTGTGAACATCACAGCAGACGTGAACATCACAGCAGACCCACTGTGGTGTGAACATCACAGCAAACCACTGTGGTGTGAAACATCACAGCAGACCACTGTGGTGTGAACATCACAGCAGTCCACTGTGGTGTGAACATCACAGCAGCACTGTGGTGAACATCACAGCAGACCACTGTGCAGCGAACATCACAGCAGACCATTGTGGAGTGAACATCACAGCAGACCACTGGAGTGAACATCACAGATGACAGGTGTGGAGCCAATATCACAGCAGACCACTGTGTAGTGAACATCACAGCAGACCACTGTGGTGTGAACATCACAGCAGGCCACTGTGGTGTGAACATCACAGCAGACCACTGTGCAGCGAACATCACAGCAGACCATTGTGGAGTGAACATCACAGCAGACCACTGGAGTGAACATCACAGATGACAGGTGTGGAGCCAATATCACAGCAGACCACTGTGTAGTGAACATCACAGCAGACCACTGTGGTGTGAACATCACAGCAGGCCACTGTGGTGTGAACATCACAGCAGACCACTGTGCAGCGAACATCACAGCAAGGACCATTGTGGAGTGAACATCACAGCAGACCACTGGAGTGAACATCACAGAAGACAGCTGTGGAGCCAATATCACAGCAGACCACTGTATAGTGAATTTCACAGCAGACCACTGTGGTGTGAACATCACAGCAGACCACTGTGGTGTGAACATCACAGCAGACCACTGTGGTGTGAGCATCACAACAGACCACTGTGGTGTGAACATCACAGCAGACGACTGGAGTGAACATCACGGAAGACAGCTGTGGAGTGAACATCACAGCAAACCACTGTGGAGTGAACATCACAGCAGACAGTTATGGAGTGAACGTCACAGCAGACCACTGTGGTGTGAACATCACAGCAGACCACTGTGGTGTGAACATCACAGCAGACCACTGTGGTGTGAACATCACAGCAGACCACTGTGCAGCGAACATCACAGCAGACCACTGTGGTGCGAACATCACAGCAGACCGCTGTGGTGTGAACATCACAGCAGACCACTGGAGTGAACATCACAGAAGACAGCTGTGGAGCCAATATCACAGCAGACCACTGTGTAGTGAACTTCACAGCAGACCACTGTGGTGTGAACATCACAGCAGACCACTGTGGTGTGAACATCACAGCAGACCACTGTGGTGTGAACATCACAGCAGACCACTGTGGTGTGAGCATCACAACAGACCGCTGTGGTGTGAACATCACAGCAGACCACTGTGGTGTGAACATCACAGCAGACCACTGTGGAGTGAACATCACAGCAGACCACTGTGGTGTGAACATCATAGCAAACCACTGTGGTGTGAACATCACAGCAGACCACTGTGGTGTGAACATCACAGCAGACCACTGTGGTGTGTGAACATCACAGCAGACCACTGTGGTGTGAGCATCACAACAGACCGCTGTGGAGTGAACATCACAGATGACAGGTGTGGAGCCAATATCACAGCAGACCACTGTGTAGTGAACATCACAGCAGACCACTGTGGTGTGAACATCACAGCAGGCCACTGTGGTGTGAACATCACAGCAGACCACTGTGCAGCGAACATCACAGCAGACCATTGTGGAGTGAACATCACAGCAGACCACTGGAGTGAACATCACAGAAGACAGCTGTGGAGCCAATATCACAGCAGACCACTGTATAGTGAATTTCACAGCAGACCACTGTGGTGTGAACATCACAGCAGACCACTGTGGTGTGAGCATCACAACAGACCACTGTGGTGTGAACATCACAGCAGACGACTGGAGTGAACATCACGGAAGACAGCTGTGGAGTGAACATCACAGCAAACCACTGTGGAGTGAACATCACAGCAGACAGTTATGGAGTGAACGTCACAGCAGACCACTGTGGTGTGAACATCACAGCAGACCACTGTGGTGTGAACATCACAGCAGACCACTGTGCAGCGAACATCACAGCAGACCACTGTGGTGCGAACATCACAGCAGACCGCTGTGGTGTGAACATCACAGCAGACCACTGGAGTGAACATCACAGAAGACAGCTGTGGAGCCAATATCACAGCAGACCACTGTGTAGTGAACTTCACAGCAGACCACTGTGGTGTGAACATCACAGCAGACCACTGTGGTGTGAACATCACAGCAGACCACTGTGGTGTGAACATCACAGCAGACCACTGTGGTGTGAGCATCACAACAGACCAATGTGGTGTGAACATCACAGCAGACCACTGTGGTGTGAACATCACAGCAGACCACTGTGGAGTGAACATCACAGCAGACCACTGTGGTGTGAACATCACAGCAGACCAATGTGGTGTGAGCATCACAGCAGACCACTGTGGTGTGTGAACATCACAGCAGACCACTGTGGTGCGAACATCACAGCAGACGACTGGAGTGAACGTCACGGAAGACAGCTGTGGAGTGAACATCACAGCAAACCAATGTGGAGTGAACATCACAGCAGACTACTGTGGTGTGAACATCACAGCAGACCACTGTGGAGTGAACATCACAGAAGACAGTTATGGAGTGAACGTCACAGCAGTCCACTGTGGTGTGAGCATCACAACAGACCACTGTGGTGTGAACATCACAGCAGACCACTGTGGTGTGAACATCACAGCAGACCACTGTGGAGTGAACATCACAGCAGACCACTGTGGTGTGAACATCACAGCAGACCAATGTGGTGTGAGCATCACAGCAGACCACTGTGGTGTGAACATCACAGCAGACCACTGTGGTGTGTGAACATCACAGTAGACCACTGTGCAGCGAACATCACAGCAGACCACTGTGGTGCGAACATCACAGCAGACGACTGGAGTGAACGTCACAGAAGACAGCTGTGGAGTGAACATCACAGCAAACCAATGTGGAGTGAACATCACAGCAGACCACTGTGGTGTGAACATCACAGCAGACCACTGTGGTGTGAACATCACAGCAGACCACTGTGGTGTGAACATCACAGCAGACCAATGTGGTGTGAGCATCACAGCAGACCACTGTGGTGTGTGAACATCACAGCAGACCACTGTGGTGCGAACATCACAGCAGACGACTGGAGTGAACGTCACGGAAGACAGCTGTGGAGTGAACATCACAGCAAACCAATGTGGAGTGAACATCACAGCAGACTACTGTGGTGTGAACATCACAGCAGACCACTGTGGAGTGAACATCACAGAAGACAGTTATGGAGTGAACGTCACAGCAGTCCACTGTGGTGTGAGCATCACAACAGACCACTGTGGTGTGAACATCACAGCAGACCACTGTGGTGTGAACATCACAGCAGACCACTGTGGAGTGAACATCACAGCAGACCACTGTGGTGTGAACATCACAGCAGACCAATGTGGTGTGAGCATCACAGCAGACCACTGGTTACCACTGTGGTGTGAACATCACAGCAGACCACTGTGCAGCGAACATCACAGCAGACCACTGTGGTGCGAACATCACAGCAGACGACTGGAGTGAACGTCACAGAAGACAGCTGTGGAGTGAACATCACAGCAAACCAATGTGGAGTGAACATCACAGCAGACCACTGTGGTGTGAACATCACAGCAGACCACTGTGGTGTGAACATCACAGCAGACCACTGTGGTGTGTGAACATCACAGCAGACCACTGTGCAGCGAACATCACAGCAGACCACTGTGGAGTGAACATCACAGCAGACGACTGGAGTGAACGTCACAGAAGACAGCTGTGGAGTGAACATCACAGCAAACCAATGTGGAGTGAACATCACAGCAGACCACTGTGGTGTGAACATCACAGCAGACCCACTGTGGTGTGAACATCACAGCAGACCACTGTGGAGTGAACATCACAGCAGACCACTGTGGTGTGAACATCACAGCAGACCACTTGGAGTGAACATCACAGCAGACAGAACTTATGGAGTGAACGTCACAGGAGTCCACTGTAGTGTGAGCATCACAACAGACCAGTGTGGAGTGAACATCACAGCAGACCACTGTGGTGTGAACATCACAGCAGACTACTGTGGTGTGAACATCACAGCAGACCACTGTGGAGTGAACATCACAGCAGACAGAACTTATGGAGTGAACGTCACAGGAGTCCACTGTAGTGTGAGCATCACAACAGACCAGTGTGGTTTGAACATCACAGCAGACTACTGTGGAGTGAACATTACAGCAGACCACTGTGCAGCGAACATCACAGTAGACCACTGTGGTGTGAACATCACAGCAGACCACTGTGGTGTGAACATCACAGCAGACTACTGTGTTGTGAACATCACAGCAGACCACTGTGGTGTGAACATCACAGCAGACTACTGTGTTGTGAACATCACAGCAGACCACTGTGGTGTGAACATCACAGCAGACCACTGTGCAGCGAACATCACAGCAGACCATTGTGGAGTGAACATCACAGCAGACCACTGGAGTGAACATCACAGAAGACAGGTGTGAAGCAAATATCACAGCAGACCACTGTGTAGCGAACATCACAGCAGTCTACCACTGTGGTGTGAACATCACAGCAGACCACTGTTGTTCACACCACAGTGGTCTGCTGTGATGTTCACTCCACAGTGGTCTGCTGTGATGTTCACACCACAGTGGTCTGCTGTGATGTTCACACCACAGTGGTCTGCTGTGATGTTCACTCCACATTGGTTTGCTGTGATGTCCACTCCACAGCTGTCTTCCGTGACGTTCACTCCAATCGTCTGCTGTGATGTTCGCACCACAGTGGTCTGCTGTGATGTTCGCTGCACAGTGGTCTGCTGTGATGTTCACACACCACAGTGGTCTGCTGTGATGTTCACACCACAGTGGTCTGCTGTGATGTTCACACCACAGTGGTCTGCTGTGATGTTCACACCACAGCGGTCTGTTGTGATGCTCACACCACAGTGGTCTGCTGTGATGTTGGTAAGATCCAGCTCATTACAAGATAGCACAGCAAAATCTGTTCTTGAATACTGACAAATAAATTGCAGTTTTAGCTTGAGGTAGGGAGGTGAGGGGACATGAGGGACATGAGGTAGGGAGGTGAGGGGACATGAGGTGAGGGGACATGAGGTGAGGGGATATGAGGTAGGGAGGTGAGGGGACATGAGGTAGGGAGGTGAGGCGACATGAGGTAGGGAGGTGAGGGGACATGAGGTAGGGAGGTGAGGGGACATAAGTCAGCTCCAATGTATTGGTGCAGCTGCTGCATGTACCTGGTCATAATGGGTCACTAGTTCGATGAACTGTCCTAGATTCACAAGACTTGAATCCTTGGAAATGACAGCCTTGAACTCCTGCACTGTAGGTACATGTCTACCCAAACTGATCAGTGAATGCACATGTGCTAATTCACATAACTGCTACAAAAAATGGTTTGCTCCTTTGTATACCATACCCATATGTGCACACATTACAAATTATATACAAATGCCACACCCTAGTACACACATCCAGCCACACACACATCCACACCCAAGCCCACACACACACACATATGTTGTGTAGGGTGTGTGTGGTTGTTGTGTAGGATGTGTGTGTGTTGTGTAGGGTGTGTGTGTTATGTAGGGAGTGTGTGTGGTATGTGCAGGTGTGTGTGTTGTGTAGAGTGTGTGTGTGCGCATGTGTGTAAAAGTGTGTGCATACAGGTGTGTGTGAATGTATGCAGATGGGTTGAGGTATTAAGAATTCCTCGTTCAAGATAATAATTGCAAGGGAATTCCTAGTTATGTGATATTAGATGTTTTTTCGTAGACACATCTCTGTTCATATGCTATAGGCAGGCATTCGCATTATCCATTTATTGTACTGATTTGTACGCATTTAAGCCCCCACCCACTCACCCCATATAAACAATGGCAGACCGCCACTGGCGTACAGCTGTAAAAGCATTGAACCTGTACCACATTTCACTGTACATACAACCTAGTTACAAGTTTTTTATAACCAGCTGCAGGCGCGCGCAATCCTGAACGGTACTCACACGCGCTCATGCATTGCTCGTCGTGTAGACATGCAGCCATTGGTGACGCTCCTAGTGGCTAGTGGTAATAGACATATACGATAGCGTATCGTTCGCTACCTTACTCGATTTTTTTCACGTTCCAACAGCTGCTCTCACAAGCGTGGCCTACCCATGTGAAGTTAGCCCAACATTCCGTAGCCGCACATTAAACACCAATTAAGAACATCGCGCGCCGCGGGCGCTGAGGCGCAACTGTAAAATCGATAGACGCGCTAGTATATAGTAAAGTACTATACTACTAGTATGCATAAAAATGTACATAGACCTACACAAAGTTAATAATAACGTACAATGAACAAAAGAAGGCCATCATTATAACCTGCATGCCCCCAACCAAACAAACCAAAATACAAGTGAGGCTGCACTGCTGAGACATCACACACAGTCCACATGACATGCCTGTGCTTAAGGCAAGCCCTTGGCCCCTCCCCTTTTTGAACAGGAGAGGTTCAAGTGTGCATACATAGGAACAATTTTAAGAGTTGCAAGCCCCCAACCAAACAAACCAAAATACAGGTGAGGCTGCACTACTGAGACATCACACACAGCCCACATGACATGCCTATGCTAGTGGCACGCCCTTGGCCCCTCCCCTTTTTGAACAGGAGAGGTTCAAGTGTGCATACATAGGAACAATTTTAAGAGTTGCATGCCCCCAAACCAAACAAACCAAAATACAGGTGAGGCTGCACTACTGAGACATCACACACAGCCCACATGACATGCTTGTGCATTGTGAGACGACCTTGGCCCCTCCCCATTTTGAACAGGAGAGGTTCAAGTGTGCATGCATAGGAACAATTTTAAGAGTTGCATGCCCCCAACCAAACAAACAAAAATACAGGTGAGGCTGCACTACTCAGTCATCACACACAGCCCACATGACATGCCTATGCTAGTGGCACGCCCTTGGCCCCTCCCCTTTTTGAACAGGAGAGGTTCAAGTGTGCATACATAGGGACAATTTTAAGAGTTGCATACCCCCAACCAAATAAAACAAAATACAGGTGAGGCTGCACTACTCAGACATCACACACAGCCCACATGACATGCCTATGCTAGTGGCACGTCCTTGGCCCCTCCCCTTTTTGAACAGGAGAGGTTCAAGTGTGCATACATAGGAACAATTTTAAGACTTGCATGCCCCCAACCAAACAAACCAAAATACAGGTGAGGCTGCACTACTGAGACATCACACACAGCCCACATGACATGCCTATGCTAGTGGCACGCCCTCGGCCCCTCCCTTTTTTGAACAAGAGAGGTTCAAGTGTGCATACATAGGAACACTTTTAAGAGTTGCAAGCCCCCAACCAAACAAACCAAAATACAGGTGAGGCTGCACTACTGAGACATCACACACAGCCCACATGACATGCCTATGCTAGTGGCACGCCCTTGGCCCCTCCCTTTTTTGAACAAGAGAGGTTCAAGTGTGCATACATAGGAACACTTTTAAGAGTTGCAAGCCCTCAACCAAACAAACCAAAATACAGGTGAGGCTGCACTACTGAGACATCACACACAGCCCACATGACATGCCTATGCTAGTGGCACGCACTTGGCCCCTCCCCTTTTTGAACAGGAGAGGTTCAAGTGTGCATACATAGGGACAATTTTAAGAGTTGCATACCCCCAACCAAATAAAACAAAATACAGGTGAGGCTGCACTACTGAGACATCACACACAGTCCACATGACATGCCTATGCTAGTGGCACGCCCATGGCTCCTCCCCTTTTTGAACAGGAGAGGTTCAAGTGTGCATTCTTGGGAACAATTTTAAGAGTTGCATGCCCCCAACCAAACAAACCAAAATACAGGTGAGGCTGCACTACTGAGACATCACACACAGCTCACATGACATGCCTATGCTAGTGGCACACCCTTGGCCCCTCCCCTTTTTGAATAGGAGAGGTTCAAGTGTGCATACATAGGGACAATTTTAAGAGTTGCATACCCCCAACCAAACAAACCAAAATACAGGTGAGGCTGCACTACTGAGACATCACACACAGCCCACATGACATGCTTGTGCATGTGACACGCCCTTGGCCCCTCCCCTTTTTGAACAGGAGAGGTTCAAGTGTGCATGCATAGGAACAATTTTAAGAGTTGCATGCCCCCAAACCAAACAAACCAAAATACAGGTGAGGCTGCACTACTGAGACATCACACACAGCCCACATGACATGCTTGTGATTGTGACACGCCCTTGGCCCTTCCCCTTTTTGAACAGGAGAGGTTCAAGTGTGCATGCATAGGAACAATTTTAAGAGTTGCATGCCCCCAAACCAAACAAACCAAAATACAGGTGAGGCTGCACTACTGAGACATCACACACAGCCCACATGACATGCTTGTGCATGTGACACGCCCTTGGCCCCTCCCCTTTTTGAACAGGAGAGGTTCAAGTGTGCATTCTTGGGAACAAATTTAAGAGTTGCATGCCCCCAACCAAACAAACAAAATACAGGTGAGGCTGCACTACTGAGACATCACACACAGCCCACATGACATGCCTATGCTAGTGGCACGCCCTTGGCCCCTCTCCTTTTTGAACAGGAGAAGTTCAAGTGTGCATTCTTGAGAACAACTTTAAGAGTTGCATGCCCCCAAACCAAACAAACCAAATACAGGTGAGGCTGCACTACTGAGACATCACACACAGCCCACATGACATGCTTGTGCATGTGACACGCCCTTGGCCCCTCCCCTTTTTGAACAGGAGAGGTTCAAGTGTGCATGCATAGGAACAATTTTAAGAGTTGCATGCTCCCATGCAACCAAACAAACCAAAATACAGGTGAGGCTGCACTACTGAGACATCACACACAGCCCACATGACATGCTTGTGAATGTGAAACGCCCCAGGCCCCTCCCCTTTTTGAACAGGAGAGGTTCAAGTGTGCATGCATAGGAACAATTTTAAGAGTTGCATGCCCCCAACCAAACAAACCAAAATACAGGTGAGGCTGCACTACTGAGACATCACACACAGCTCACATGACATGCTTGTGCATGTGACACGCCCTTGGCCCCTCCCCTTTTTGAACAGGAGAGGTTCAAGTGTGCATTCTTGGGAACAAATTTAAGAGTTGCATGCCCCCAACCAAACAAACCAAAATACAGGTGAGGCTGCACTACTGAGACATCACACACAGCCCACATGACATGCCTATGCTAGTGGCACGCCCTTGGCCCCTCTCCTTTTTGAACAGGAGAAGTTCAAGTGTGCATTCTTGAGAACAACTTTAAGAGTTGCATGCCCCCAACCAAACAAACCAAAATACAGGTGAGGCTGCACTACTGAGACATCACACACAGCCCACATGACATGCTTGTGCATGTGACACGCCCTTGGCCCCTCCCCTTTTTGAACAGGAGAGGTTCAAGTGTGCATTCTTGGGAACAAATTTAAGAGTTGCATGCCCCCAACCAAACAAACAAAATACAGGTGAGGCTGCACTACTGAGACATCACACACAGCCCACATGACATGCCTATGCTAGTGGCACGCCCTTGGCCCCTCTCCTTTTTGAACAGGAGAAGTTCAAGTGTGCATTCTTGGGAACAATTTTAAGAGTTGCATGCCCCCAACCAAACGAACCAAAATACAGGTGAGGCTGCACTACTGAGACATCACACACAGCCCACATGACATGCTTGTGAATGTGACACGCCCTTGGCCATTCCCCTTTTTGAACAGGAGAGGTTCAAGTGTGCATGCATAGGAACAATTTAAAGAGTTGCATGCCCCCAAACCAAACAAACCAAAATACAGGTGAGGCTGCACTACTGAGACATCACACACAGCCCACATGAAATGCCTATGCTAGTGGCACGCCCTTGGCCCCTCCCCTTTTTGAACAGGAGAGGTTCAAGTGTGCATGCATAGGAACAATTTTAAGAGTTGCATGCCCCCAAACCAAACAAACCAAAATACAGGTGAGGCTGCACTACTGAGACATCACACACAGCCCACATGACATGCTTGTGCATGTGACACGCCCTTGGCCCCTCCCCTTTTTGAACAGGAGAGGTTCAAGTGTGCATGCATAGGAACAATTTTAAGAGTTGCATGCTCCCAACCAAACAAACCAAAATACAGGTGAGGCTGCACTACTGAGACATCACACACAGCCCACATGACATGCTTGTGCATGTGACACGCCCTTGGCCCCTCCCCTTTTTGAACAGGAGAGGTTCAAGTGTGCATTCTTGGGAACAAATTTAAGAGTTGCATGCCCCCAACCAAACAAACCAAAATACAGGTGAGGCTGCACTACTGAGACATCACACACTGCCCACATGACATGCTTGGGCATGTGACACGCCCTTGGCCCCTCCCCTTTTTGAACAGGAGAGGTTCAAGTGTGCATACTTGGGAACAATTTTAAGAGTTGCATGCCCCCAACCAAACAAACCAAAATACAGGTGAGGCTGCACTACTGAGACATCAACACAGCCCACATGATATGCCTATGCTAGTGGCACGCCCTTGGCCCCTCCCCTTTTTGAACAGGAGAGGTTCAAGTGTGCATATATAGGAACAATTTTAAGAGTTGCATGCCCCCAAACCAAACAAACCTAAATACAGGTGAGGCTGCACTACTCAGAGGTCAGTGAGTAACTATATTATATACATTTTAGGAGTACACAGGTTTGACGATTCATTTGGAATCAGAGGTTTGTGTCTCTTGTTAATAATGCTTGACAATTGTAAACTCAATTCATAACATGCAGCTTAAAATGAAAGGGGCCAAACCACATTCACGATTCCAGTTAGAAAAGTGCAATTTAATGTGCTTGATGGCAGGAGAATGGATTGATTCAAAGGTGACATTTTAACTATAAATGATGGAAATAATGGGCTATTCCATAAAATAATTGTACACCCCTACTGATGACCAAAAAAGTTGTCCAGAGGGGGTCCAATGGTAATGTCCTAGGGGGATGTTCTATTGCAGTGAGATGTGTCCAGAGGGGGGTCCAATGGCAATGATGGCAATGTCCTAGGGGTGTCTCACAGTGAGATGTGTCCGGATTGGTTTCAAAGGTAATGGTATCCTACATCAGGATGTGTCCAGAGGGGGTTCAATGGTAATGTCCTAGGGGGGTGTCCTACATCGAGATGTGTCCAGAGGGGGTTCAATGGTAATGTCCTAAGGGGGTATCCTACATCAGGTTGTGTCCAGAGTACAGGAAAGTGTGTCCAGAGGGTGTCCAAAATAAATGTCCTGGGGGGGTATGGTGTAGAGGCTTTATGTCCTGGGGGGATACCTTGATATTAGTCATCAGTAGGGGTGTACAATTATATTATGGAATAGCCCAATGTAGTTTGCACTCAACAGATTATCACATCATACATGGATCTACTTCAAGACTCAAAACTGAATGTAGTTGATTGCACTTGTACACATTTCAACAAGTTTATAACGTTGTTTTACAGGGACAGAAAGTTTTCTGCTTTGATCCAACCTTTCTGCCAGTATATAAAGCCAAAGGTTATAATGCAGTGCGGAGGCATTGCAAGGTAAAGTGATCTTGAAAAACATGCATTCAAAACACTAATCATCTTAACACAGGTGAAAAACATCATGGATTATGACTGTCTACTTTTCCCTGTGCATACACCACAGCATTGGTGTCTAGTGGTTGGTTGAATGGGTTATGTTTCACTTAATGTACTATAAGCACTCCTCTATAGGTTGTTTATCCCCAAGTACATGAAATCCATTGCATAGATTCTTTGCAGCAATCAAATTATGACGCTATAAATTGGATTTGGTAAGATCAGTACGTCTGTGCATTCGTGCATAGATGCAGTTTGTGTGTGCGTGTGCATATAGGATGTATTTGGCCTATGAGATGAGATATGCTTGGAACATTCAAATGTTACGATCAGACTGGAAGTACAATGACGCAGTACAGCTTTAGTGCTTACATGTGTTGTACATAGTAAATGAACACTTTACTCTTTTAGACTTCAAATCACAGTATGCAGAAGAATTCACATGATTGTGGTGCCTTTGTGTGTTTTGTAAGTAGAAGTATTCAAAACTTTACTGTGCGTCTAGCTCAGCACGTTGTATAGGCAGCAAGATTGCTTGTGGAAGGCTACCCATGCCTTCATACTCAGGTATTGTGCTACAATGTTCACATGGTGTATTGATTTGCAGTTGTATAGGAAATGATGGGTGGATTTAGACTTCAAATGGCTCATGAGCTGTCTAGTGGAGTGCTCTATGCACTGCAATCAGATGTAAGCTAATTTAAATTTGAAACATGCATGAAGTTTTAAATTTATTTTTTCGTAGCAGAGGTCTTCATGTGTCTCTATAACCATTGATGATAGTCATAGTGGCATACAGGATGATACTGCTAAACATGGGCAGAGTGATTGTGATGATATGGAGATTGATCAAACTGATCAGCTTGGTGACGATGGTGACATGGATGATGAAGATAATGCTGATGAAAGTGATGAAGAGAGAACGGCAGATCCCAATTTTTTAGTTCCTACTTATGAAAATGAACCAGATCCAAATGATATATTTGGTCTTAAATGGGGTAGGGATCACTACTTCAAGTTCCTTCCTAGATTGAAAAGGATGCCATACACGTAAGGACATCAAACATTTGCATCACAAACTATGCATGCATGCATGTGGATTTATTCCATTACAGGGAAGAACAATGCCCATTTGAAAGGGAATTTATCAGAAAAGTTGTGAAAGAAATGGAAGTAAGTGTAACATTTATTGTTTGCTACTTTTATACTTCTACTTTTCACATACTTAGCCTACAATAAGAGTGATCCAGTCTGGAAAAGAAAAAGTGTATTTCTTCGGCACATTCCTGCCATTGAAAAATGCCTTAAAGCTGATGCAAATTGGCCTTTACAGCATTGCTATGATATGGTAAACATGTTCAGATAGATTCAGCACTTGTTTTCCAGTCAACTCTGAACCCTCTAAAGGTGTTGGAGATATTTCATTATCTCATGGAGATGAAAGTGATGTTAAGTTGACGGCATCAGTTTGTACCTCAAGAATCAACAAGATTATTGTGTGGCCAGAGGTATGACTGTAACATAATTGATTCAAACTGCATGCAATAAATTATTTTTAAAACAATTTTTACCTAGATCATTACTGCTCTCATTGCCATTACGTTCAACGTCAGTCGTAAGCAAGCAATCAGTCACTTTCTCAATAACACACTTCCATAAAAACTTTGTGTATCAGTTCTGGGTCATTCCTTATTTGCACTTCAGAATAAATGTGAAATTTCAGACATCATGAAGATATTCTCATGCACAGCTTAGTGATAAATTACAATGTATTCACGGAGTGTTTGAAAGTCCATTGAAAACAGTAACTCATTATTAACTTTGACCATTTCATTCACACTTTAACCTCTCCTGTTCAAAAGGGGAGGGGCCTGGGGCGTGTCACATGCACAAGCATGTCATGTGGGCTGTGTGTGATGTCTCAGTAGTGGAGCCTCACCTGTATTTTGGTTTGTTTGGTTTGGGGGCAGCAACTCTTAAAATTGTTCCTATGCATGCACACTTGAACCTCTCCTGTTCAAAAGGGGAGGGGCCAAGGGCGTGTCACATGCACAAGCATGTCATGTGGGCTGTGTGTGATGTCTCAGTAGTGCAGCCTCACCTGTATTTTGGTTTGTTTGGTTTGGGGGCATGCAACTCTTAAAATTGTTCCTATGCATGCACACTTGAACCTCTCCTGTTCAAAAAGGGGAGGGGCCAAGGGCGTGTCACATTCACAAGCATGTCATGTGGGCTGTGTGTGATGTCTCAGTAGTGCAGCCTCACCTGTATTTTGGTTTGTTTGGTTGGGGGCATTCAACTCTTACAATTGTTCCCAAGTATGCACACTTGAACCTCTCCTGTTCATAAAGGGGAGGGGCCAAGGGCGTGTCACATGCACAAGCATGTCATGTGGGCTGTGTGTGATGTCTCAGTAGTGCAGCCTCACCTGTATTTTGGTTTGTTTGGTTGGGGGCATGCAACTCTTAAAATTGTTCCTATGCATGCACACTTGAACCTCTCCTGTTCAAAAAGGGGAGGGGCCAAGGGCGTGTCACATGCACAAGCATGTCATGTGGGCTGTGTGTGATGTCTCAGTAGTGCAGCCTCACCTGTATTTTGGTTTGTTTGGTTGGGGGCATGCAACTCTTAAAATTGTCCCTATGAATGCACACTTGAACCTCTCCTGTTCAAAAAGGGGAGGGGCCAAGGGCGTGCCACTAGCATAGGCATGTCATGTGGGCTGTGTGTGATGTCTCAGTAGTGCAGCCTCACCTGTATTTTGGTTTGTTTGGTTTGGGGGCATGCAACTCTTAAAATTGTTCCTATGCATGCACACTTGAACCTCTCCTGTTCAAAAAGGGGAGGGGCCTGGGGCGTGTCACATGCACAAGCATGTCATGTGGGCTGTGTGTGATGTCTCAGTAGTGAAGCCTCACCTGTATTTTGGTTTGTTTGGTTGGGGGCATGCAACTCTTAAAATTGTTCCTATGTATGCACACTTGAACCTCTCCTGTTCAAAAAGGGGAGGGGCCAAGGGCGTGTCACATTCACAAGCTTGTCATGTGGGCTGTGTGTGATGTCTCAGTAGTGCAGCCTCACCTGTAATTTTGTTTGTTTGGTTGGGGGCATGCAACTCTTAAGTTTGTTCCCAAGAATGCACACTTGAGCCTCTCCTGTTCAAAAAGGGGAGGGGCCAAGGGAATGTCACATGCACAAGCATGTCATGTGGGCTGTGTGTGATGTCTCAGTAGTGCAGCCTCACCTGTATTTTGGTTTGTTTGGTTGGGGGCATGCAACTCTTAAAATTGTTCCCAAGAATGCACACTTGAACCTCTCCTGTTCAAAACGGGGAGGGGCCAAGGGCGTGTCACATGCACAAGCATGTCATGTGGGCTATGTGTGATGTTACAGTAGTGCAGCCTCACCTGTATTTTGGTTTGTTTGGTTTGGGGGCATGCAACTCTTAAAATTGTTCCCAAGAATGCACACTTGAACCTCTCCTGTTCAAAAAGGGGAGGGGCCAAGGGCGTGTCACATGCACAAGCATGTCATGTGGGCTGTGTGTGATGTCTCAGTAGTGCAGCCTCACCTGTATTTTGGTTTGTTTGGTTTGGGGGCATGCAACTCTTAAAGTTGTTCTCAAGAATGCACACTTGAACTTCTCCTGTTCAAAAAGGAGAGGGGCCAAGGGCGTGCCACTAGCATAGGCATGTCATGTGGGCTGTGTGTGATGTCTCAGTAGTGCAGCCTCACCTGTATTTTGGTTTGTTTGGTTGGGGGCATGCAACTCTTAAATTTGTTCCCAAGAATGCACACTTGAACCTCTCCTGTTCAAAAAGGGGAGGGGCCAAGGGCGTGTCACATGCACAAGCATGTCATGTGAGCTGTGTGTGATGTCTCAGTAGTGCAGCCTCACCTGTATTTTGGTTTGTTTGGTTGGGGGCATGCAACTCTTAAAATTGTTCCTATGCATGCACACTTGAACCTCTCCTGTTCAAAAAGGGGAGGGGCCTGGGGCGTTTCACATTCACAAGCATGTCATGTGGGCTGTGTGTGATGTCTCAGTAGTGCAGCCTCACCTGTATTTTGGTTTGTTTGGTTGGGAGCATGCAACTCTTAAAATTGTTCCTATGCATGCACACTTGAACCTCTCCTGTTCAAAAAGGGGAGGGGCCAAGGGCGTGTCACATGCACAAGCATGTCATGTGGGCTGTGTGTGATGTCTCAGTAGTGCAGCCTCACCTGTATTTTGGTTTGTTTGGTTTGGGGGCATGCAACTCTTTAAATTGTTCCTATGCATGCACACTTGAACCTCTCCTGTTCAAAAAGGGGAATGGCCAAGGGCGTGTCACATTCACAAGCATGTCATGTGGGCTGTGTGTGATGTCTCAGTAGTGCAGCCTCACCTGTATTTTGGTTCGTTTGGTTGGGGGCATGCAACTCTTAAAATTGTTCTCAAGAATGCACACTTGAACTTCTCCTGTTCAAAAAGGAGAGGGGCCAAGGGCGTGCCACTAGCATAGGCATGTCATGTGGGCTGTGTGTGATGTCTCAGTAGTGCAGCCTCACCTGTATTTTTGTTTGTTTGGTTGGGGGCATGCAACTCTTAAATTTGTTCCCAAGAATGCACACTTGAACCTCTCCTGTTCAAAAAGGGGAGGGGCCAAGGGCGTGTCACATGCACAAGCATGTCATGTGGGCTGTGTGTGATGTCTCAGTAGTGCAGCCTCACCTGTATTTTGGTTCGTTTGGTTGGGGGCATGCAACTCTTAAAGTTGTTCTCAAGAATGCACACTTGAACTTCTCCTGTTCAAAAAGGAGAGGGGCCAAGGGCGTGCCACTAGCATAGGCATGTCATGTGGGCTGTGTGTGATGTCTCAGTAGTGCAGCCTCACCTGTATTTTGGTTTGTTTGGTTGGGGGCATGCAACTCTTAAATTTGTTCCCAAGAATGCACACTTGAACCTCTCCTGTTCAAAAAGGGGAGGGGCCAAGGGCGTGTCACATGCACAAGCATGTCATGTGGGCTGTGTGTGATGTCTCAGTAGTGCAGCCTCACCTGTATTTTGGTTTGTTTGGTTTGGGGGCATGCAACTCTTAAAATTGTTCCTATGCATGCACACTTGAACCTCTCCTGTTCAAAAAGGGGAAGGGCCAAGGGCGTGTCACATTCACAAGCATGTCATGTGGGCTGTGTGTGATGTCTCAGTAGTGCAGCCTCACCTGTATTTTGGTTTGTTTGGTTTGGGGGCATGCAACTCTTAAAATTGTTCCTATGCATGCACACTTGAACCTCTCCTGTTCAAAAAGGGGAATGGCCAAGAGCGTGTCACATTCACAAGCATGTCATGTGGGCTGTGTGTGATGTCTCAGTAGTGCAGCCTCACCTGTATTTTTGTTTGTTTGGTTGGGGGCATGCAACTCTTAAATTTGTTCCCAAGAATGCACACTTGAACCTCTCCTGTTCAAAAAGGGGAGGGGCCAAGGGCGTGCCACTAGCATAGGCATGTCATGTGGGCTGTGTGTGATGTCTCAGTAGTGCAGCCTCACCTGTATTTTGGTTCGTTTGGTTGGGGGCATGCAACTCTTAAAGTTGTTCTCAAGAATGCACACTTGAACTTCTCCTGTTCAAAAAGGAGAGGGGCCAAGGGCATGCCACTAGCATAGGCATGTCATGTGGGCTGTGTGTGATGTCTCAGTAGTGCAGCCTCACCTGTATTTTGGTTTGTTTGGTTGGGGGCATGCAACTCTTAAATTTGTTCCCAAGAATGCACACTTGAACCTCTCCTGTTCAAAAAGGGGAGGGGCCAAGGGCGTGTCACATGCACAAGCATGTCATGTGGGCTGTGTGTGATGTCTCAGTAGTGCAGCCTCACCTGTATTTTGGTTTGTTTGGTTTGGGGGCATGCAACTCTTAAAATTGTTCCTATGCATGCACACTTGAACCTCTCCTGTTCAAAAAGGGGAAGGGCCAAGGGCGTGTCACATTCACAAGCATGTCATGTGGGCTGTGTGTGATGTCTCAGTAGTGCAGCCTCACCTGTATTTTGGTTTGTTTGGTTTGGGGGCATGCAACTCTTAAAATTGTTCCTATGCATGCACACTTGAACCTCTCCTGTTCAAAAAGGGGAATGGCCAAGGGCGTGTCACATTCACAAGCATGTCATGTGGGCTGTGTGTGATGTCTCAGTAGTGCAGCCTCACCTGTATTTTGGTTCGTTTGGTTGGGGGCATGCAACCCTTAAAACTGTCTCTATGAATGTACACTTGAGCCTCTCCTGTCCATAAAGGGGAGGGTCTATGACATGGCACAAACACAGGCATGTCATGTGTAGAGTAGCATCGCTCTGTTGCAGTAACGATTTGCAGAAAGAGTCTAAGTGTCAGATCTTTTTCAACAGTAGCGTATCTGACGATATTAATGACGCAATGCGGCCGTGCGGCCAAAGTATACGTGGTAATTGGTATGGAATGTGCGGCAAAGAAATGTTGGGCTAACTTCTAAGCGGTGCGTGGCCTCGCTAACCTGCAAATGCGGCAGCGACTATTTGCCTGAAACGGACAGCGCTCTGGCCGAGTGCAAACGCAACACACGCACACACGCGCGTCGCACGTACCAGTACTTGAAAAAGCAGGTGCTGTAGCTTGCAGCTGCACTGGAACCAGTACGATTTCAATTGCAGCGCATCACATCAGCATTTCAATATTGCAGCCCATCAAAGTCATAGTTGGAGAGTTGCGGGTTGTGTTCCCAGTTTCAAGCAAGATGGTGTCTGAGTCATTCCTCGACAGGATGCTGACACTCGTCGCTCGCTCCTTGACAGGACGTTATCGCTCACTTCTCGTGGTTCTGGTCGCTTACCAGTACTCCTTCACTGAATAATTACGCAAGGTATTACGCAATGATAATTTATGCGCGGTAGAAATTAGTTTAGCATCAACTTTTCGATACATGTAATCAGATCGATTTATAGGATTTGAAATAAAAAGCAAGATGACCGCCTTTGTATGGGCCATTTCTGGATGTGACGGTATAATTACAGCGATCGGGTTGAATGCGGTGCTGTACCGTCTGCAATCCTGTCATGCAATCCAGTGGTACAACATATATATGGTTCTTCAATTCGGGATATCCAGCCTGAGTTTTTGTAGGTGTGGTGAAAGAGTACACACTGAAGGTATGCATGTTTGAGGGGATGGGATGTACAGGCAGAATTGTAGAGGATCATGCACACACACATACACATACACACTCGCACACACACACACTCACATACATTACAAATTCGTACCATAAACATCATGCAGAAAATTCACGCCAAATGCAATAAGGGTATTGTTTGCCCGACTCGCCAATTGAAATTACAGAAAATCAGAAAATTATACGGTACCACGTGATATGGGCTGCAAAAACGGTGAGTGCAGTTATACATATTGCGTGTCGGTTGCACTGAACTCACAAGTCACAACTATCAGCTGTCGATCCAGGAATTTATAATGGGGGGGGGGGGGGGGGGGGGGGGGGGGGGACCCATGTGAAGTTAGCCCAACATTCCGTAGCCGCACATTAAACACCAATTAAGAACATCGCGCGCCGCGGGCGCTGAGGCGCAACTGTAAAATCGATAGACGCGCTAGTATATAGTAAAGTACTTTACTACTAGTATGCATAAAAATGTACATAGACCTACACAAAGTTAATAATAACGTACAATGAACAAAAGAAGGCCATCATTATAACCTGCATGCCCCCAACCAAACAAACCAAATTACAAGTGAGGCTGCACTGCTGAGACATCACACACAGTCCACATGACATGCCTGTGCATATGGCAAGCCCTTGGCCCCTCCCCTTTTTGAACAGGAGAGGTTCAAGTGTGCATACATAGGAACAATTTTAAGAGTTGCATGCCCCCAAACCAAACAAACCAAAATACAGGTGAGGCTGCACTATTCAGACATCACACACAGCCCACATGACATGCCTATGCAAGTGGCACGCCCTTGGCCCCTCCCCTTTTTGAACAGGAGAGGTTCAAGTGTGCATACATAGGGACAATTTTAAGAGTTGCATACCCCCAACCAAACAAACCAAAATACAGGTGAGGCTGCACTACTCAGACATCACACACAGCCCACATGACATGCCTATGCTAGTGGCACGCCCTTGGCCCCTCCCCTTTTTGAACAGGAGAGGTTCAAGTGTGCATACATAGGAACATTTTAAATAGTTGCATACCCCCAACCAAACAAACCAAAATACAGGTGAGGCTGAACTACTCAGACATCACACACAGCCCACATGACATGCCTATGCTAGTGGCACGCCCTTGGCCCCTCCCCTTTTTGAACAGGAGAGGTTCAAGTGTGCATATAGGGACAATTATAAGAGTTGCATACCCCCCAACCAAACAAACCAAAATACAGGTGAGACTGCACTACTGAGACATCACACACAGCCCACATGACATGCCTATGCAAGTGGCACGCCCTTGGCCCCTCCCCTTTTTGAACAGGAGAGGTTCAAGTGTGCATACATAGGGACAATTATAAGATTTGCATACCCCTAAACCAAACAAACCAAAATGCAGGTGAGGCTGCACTACTGAGACATCACACACAGCCCACATGACATGCCTATGCTTGTGGCACACCCTTGGCCCCTCCCCTTTTTGAATAGGAGAGGTTCAAGTGTGCATACATAGGAACAATTTTAAGAGTTGCATACCCCCAACCAAACAAACCAAAATACAGGTGAGGCTGCACTATTCAGACATCACACACAGCCCACATGACATGCCTATGCAAGTGCCACGCCCTTGGCCCCTCCCCTTTTAGAACAGGAGAGGTTCAAGTGTGCATACATAGGGACAATTTAAAGAGTTGCATACCCCCAACCAAACAAACCAAAATACAGGTGAGGCTGCACTACTGAGACATCACACACAGCCCACATGACATGCCTATGCTAGTGGCACGCCCTTGGCCCCTCCCCTTTTTGAACAGGAGAGGTTCATATGTGCATACATAGGGACAATCATAAGAGTTGCATACCCCCCAACCAAACAAACCAAAATACAGGTGAGGCTGCACTACTCAGACATCACACACAGCCCACATGACATGCCTATGCTAGTGGCACGCCCTTGGCCCCTCCCCTTTTTGAACAGGAGAGGTTCAAGTGTGCATACATAGGAACAATTTAAAGAGTTGCATACCCCCAACCAAACAAACCAAAATACAGGTGAGGCTGAACTACTCAGACATCACACACAGCCCACATGACATGCCTCTGCTAGTGGCACGCCCTTGGCCCCTCCCCTTTTTGAACAGGAGAGGTTCAAGTGTGCATATATAGGGACAATTATAAGAGTTGCATACCCCCCAACCAAACAAACCAAACTACAGGTGAGGCTGCACTACTGAGACATCACACACAGCCCACATGACATGCCTATGCAAGTGGCACGCCCTTGGCCCCTCCCCGTTTTGAACAGGAGAGGTTCAAGTGTGCATGCATAGGAACAAGTTTAAGAGTTGCATACCCCCAACCCCCCAACCAAACAAACCAAAATACAGGTGAGACTGCACTACTGAGACATCACACACTGCCCACATGACATGCCTATGCTAGTGGCACACCCTTGACCCCTCCCCTTTTTGAACAGGAGAGGTTCAAGTGTGCAATACATAGGGACAATTTTAAGAGTTGCATACCCCCAACCAAACAAACCAAAATACAGGTGAGGCTGCACTATTCAGACATCACACACAGCCCACATGACATGCCTATGCTAGTGGCATGCCCTTGGCCCCTCCCCTTTTTGAACAGGAGAGGTTCAAGTGTGCATGCATAGTAAAGGGGAGGGGCCAAGGGCGTGCCACTGGCATTTGGCATGTCATGTGGGCTGTGTGTGATGTCTGAGTAGTGCAGCCTCACCTGTATTTTGGTTTGTTTGGTTGGGGGCTTGCAACTGTTAAAATTGTTTCTATGTATGCACACTTGAACCTCTCCTGTTCAAAAAGGGGAGGAGCCAAGGGCGTGCCACTTGCATAGGCATGTCATGTGGGCTGTGTGGGATGTCTCAGTAGTGCAGCCTC
The DNA here is from genome assembly GCA_013339895.1 of Ephydatia muelleri. Taxonomy (NCBI): domain Eukaryota; kingdom Metazoa; phylum Porifera; class Demospongiae; order Spongillida; family Spongillidae; genus Ephydatia; species Ephydatia muelleri. The sequence continues at coordinate 4,917,947 of JABACO010000002.1, read as the reverse complement.
ACTTGTATTTTGGTTTGTTTGGTTGGGGGCTTGCAACTGTTAAAATTATTCCTATGTATGTACACTTGAACCTCTCCTGTTCAAAAAGGGGAGGGGCCAAGGGCGTGCCACTTGCATAGGCATGTCATGTGGGCTGTGTGTGATGTCTCAGTAGTGCAGCCTCACCTGTATTTAGGTTTGTTTGGTTTGGGGGAATGCAACTCTTAAAATTGTTCCTATGTATGCACACTTGAACCTCTCCTGTTCAAAAAGGGGAGGGGCCAAGGGCGTGCCACTAGCATAGGCATGTCATGTGGGCTGTGTGTGATGTCTGAGTAGTGCAGCCTCACCTGTATTTTGGTTTGTTTGGTTGGGGGTATGCAACTCTTAAAATTGTCCCTATGTATGCACACTTGAACCTCTCCTGTTCAAAAAGGGGAGGGGCCAAGGGCGTGCCACTAGCATAGGCATGTCATGTCAGCTGTGTGTGATGTCTCAGTAGTGCAGCCTCACCTGTATTTTGGTTTGTTTGGTTGGGGGCATGCAACTCTTAAAATTGTTTCTATGTATGCACACTTGAACCTCTCCTGTTCAAAAAGGGGAGGGGCCAAGGGCGTGTCACATGCACAAGCATGTCATGTGGGCTGTGTGTGATGTCTGAGTAGTGCAGCCTCACCTGTATTTTGGTTTGTTTGGTTGGGGGCTTGCCACTGTTAAAATTATTCCTATGTATGCACACTTGAACCTCTCCTGTTCAAAAAGGGGAGGGGCCAAGGGTGTGCCACTAGCATAGGCATGTCATGTGGGCTGTGTGTGATGTCTCAGTAGTGCAGCCTCACCTGTATTTTGGTTTGTTTGGTTGGGGGGCATGCAACTCTTATAATTGTCCCTATGTATGCACACTTGAACCTCTCCTGTTCAAAAAGGGGAGGGGCCAAGGGCGTGTCACTAGCAGAGGCATGTCATGTGGGCTGTGTGTGATGTCTGAATAGTGCAGCCTCACCTGTATTTTGGTTTGTTTGGTTGGGGGTATGCAACTCTTAAACTTGTTCCTATGCATGCACACTTGAACCTCTCCTGTTCAAAAAGGGGAGGGGCCAAGGGCGTGCCACTAGCAGAGGCATGTCATGTGGGCTGTGTGTGATGTCTCAGTAGTGCAGCCTCACTTGTATTTTGGTTTGTTTGGTTGGGGGCTTGCAACTGTTAAAATTATTCCTATGTATGCACACTTGAACCTCTCCTGTTCAAAAAGGGGAGGGGCCAAGGGCGTGCCACTTGCATAGGCATGTCATGTGGGCTGTGTGTGATGTCTCAGTAGTGCAGCCTCACCTGTATTTTGGTTTGTTTGGTTTGGGGGCATGCAACTCTTAAAATTGTTCCTATGTATGCACACTTGAACCTCTCCTGTTCTAAAAGGGGAGGGGCCAAGGGCGTGCCACTAGCATAGGCATGTCATGTGGGCTGTGTGTGATGTCTGAGTAGTGCAGCCTCACCTGTATTTTGGTTTGTTTGGTTGGGGGTATGCAACTCTTAAAATTGTCCCTATGTATGCACACTTGAACCTCTCCTGTTCAAAAAGGGGAGGGGCCAAGGGCGTGCCACTAGCATAGGCATGTCATGTGGGCTGTGTGTGATGTCTCAGTAGTGCAGCCTCACCTGTATTTTGGTTTGTTTGGTTGGGGGCTTGCAACTGTTAAAATTATTCCTATGTATGCACTCTTGAACCTCTCCTGTTCAAAAAGGGGAGGGGCCAAGGGCGTGCCACTTGCATAGGCATGTCATGTGGGCTGTGTGTGATGTCTCAGTAGTGCAGCCTCACCTGTATTTTGGTTTGTTTGGTTTGGGGGCATGCAACTCTTTAAATTGTTCCTATGTATGCACACTAGAACCTCTCCTGTTCTTAAAGGGGAGGGGCCAAGGGCGTGTCACATGCACAAGCATGTCATGTGGGCTGTGTGTGATGTCTGAGTAGTGCAGCCTCACCTGTATTTTGATTTATTTGGTTGGGGGCATGCAACTCTTAAACTTCCCTATGTATGCACACTTGAACCTCTCCTGTTCAAAAAGGGGAGGGGCCAAGGGCGTGTCACATGCACAAGCATGTCATGTGGGCTGTGTGTGATGTCTGAATAGTGCAGCCTCACCTGTATTTTGGTTTGTTTGGTTTGGGGGCATGCAACTCTATGTATGCACACTTGAACCTCTCCTGTTCAAAAAGGGGAGGGGCCAAGGGCGTGCCACTAGCATAGGCATGTCATGTGGGCTGTGTGTGATGTCTCAGTAGTGCAGCCTCACCTGTATTTTGGTTTGTTTGGTTGGGGGCATGCAACTCTTAAAATTGTTCCCAAGAATGCACACTTGAACCTCTCCTGTTCTAAAAGGGGAGGGGCCAAGGGCGTGTCACATGCACAAGCATGTCATGTGGGCTGTGTGTGATGTCTCAGTAGTGCAGCCTCACCTGTATTTTGATTTATTTGGTTGGGGGCATGCAACTCTTATAATTGTTTCTATGCATGCACACTTGAACCTCTCCTGTTCAAAAAGGGGAGGGGCCAAGGGCGTGTCACATGCACAAGCATGTCATGTGGGCTGTGTGTGATGTCTCAGTAGTGCAGCCTCACCTGTATTTTGATTTATTTGGTTGGGGGCATGCAACTCTTAAAACTGTCCCTATGAATGCACACTTGAACCTCTCCTGTCCATAAAGAGGAGGGTCTATGACATGGCACAAACACAGGCATGTCATGTTTAGAGTAGCATCGTTCTGTTGCAGTAACGATTTGCAGAAAGAGTCTAAGTGTCAGATCTTTAATTTTCAACAGTAGCGTATCTGACGATATTAATGACGCAATGCGGCCGTGCGGCCAAAGTATACGTGGTAATTGGTATGGAATGTGCGGCAAAGAAATGTTGGGCTAACTTCTAAGCGGTGGGGGGGGGGGGGGGGGGGGGGGGGGGCGGGGCGCATTCCGCTTGGGGGGAGTCCTCTGTATGGTTCATGCCCTGTCGTGCTGCACCGCATTTGTCCGTACAAGTGATTAATTATGACGCACTACGTTCCATAGTGAACCATTAGAAATGTGGGCGCGCACGTGACGTTCATATGTTTCTTTTTTTTTTTTAGCAATAATATGTTTCTTATGACGTTTATATAGGGTCACGTGTATTTGTTTACACGCCCACAATGTCCATATGTAACGGACCTTACGTCACAAATTTATTGGCTGTGTGCTTGACAAAACACAAGTCCTTATAGAAACCCCACGAAGAAACACAGCAATTACGAAATTAATGGTAATTGCTGCCAGGGGCTGACAACTATAAGGTGCTTTTTGAGTGTTCCGTATGATTTTTGTACTGAGTCAAATATTGCTGTGTTCTCACCCTTATAATTTAGATGTACCACCGCCCCCACCCACCCCTCCCAAAAAGGTAAGCACATATAGTTGCTGTAAACAGTTTGTTTGATGAGTTGCTTCATGTCAGAGGGTACATTTTGCCCCTGACCTGGATGATGAAAAATACGGCTATATTGTGAGTTTGTTTAAGTGTGAGTAAAATTTTCACTACATTCCACACCAATAGTATAAGCTGGAAGTGGAACCGGATATAACTTCAAGGTAGTCTTTGTGAGGAAAAGGGTACAAGACTGACTCATTTATTTATTCATCAATTATTTATTCTACATGATTGTATATACTCATGAATAATATTTATGTATGGGGTATGTGTGAGTGTAGAAAGGAGAGAAAGGGTAGACCGTAGGAATAAATCAGGGCCACTGGTATGGGGGGGGGGGGGGGGGGGGAAACACTTTGTAATTATCCGAATCCTTACGTTAATACCACTTGAAATGAGCGGATCCAATATCAAATCAAAGTCTTGAAATGCGTGGCACTATATTTACTAAGGCATAAACATCAATCCAAATTATTTCAATCCAAAATCGTAGGATTGTTTTTCAATCCAACGCTAATGTGTTAAATATTTGGATTATTTACCAATCCAAATGTATTTCAATCCACGGGATTCTTATAGATGCCCACCTCTCCGATGGGGATCAACTGGCGATGCTTGATGTGTTCCCATTGAGGAGGATTGATCCGTTTAAGGTTAGTACACGTGTATGTGTTAGCACACACTCTCTGATAATACATGTATTGTATTCTTATAGATGCCCACCTCTCCGATGGGGCTCAACTGGCGATGCATGATGTGTTCTCATTGATGGGGATTGATCTGTTTAAGGTTAGTACACGTGTATGTGTTAGCACACACTCTCTGTATTCTTATAGATGCCCACCTCTTCGATGGGGATCAACTGGCGATGCTTGATGTGTTCCCACTGAGGAGGATTGATCTGTTTAATGTCAGTACATGTGTATGTGTTAGCACACACTCTCCGATAATGTATGTATTGCATTCTTATAGATGCCCACCTCTCCGATGGGGCTCAACTGGCGATGCATGATGTGTTCTCATTGAGGAGGATTGATCTGTTTAAGGTTAGTACACGTGTATGTGTTAGCACACACTCTCTGATAATATATGCATTGTATTCTTATAGATGCCCACCTCTCCGATGGGGATCAACTGGCGATGCTTGATGTGTTCCCATTGAGGAGGATTGATCTCCCTAAGAAAAATTATCGTGAAGTCTTGCCAAGACTTGCCAAGCATTACCATGACTTGGAAAGTCTTGCCATGTCTTGCCAAGAAGTTATGAAGTCATCGTGTTCATTAAAACATATCCAAATGAGATAAAACTATAGTTCAAATGTGTTCAAACATGTTTGGTTGCCTAACTAAATATCTGTTAACATTGTCAATAACAACTACCATCGACTTAGCTATTATTGCTTTAATTGGGACTGCAATGATATTTGAACATTCTTGAATGATCTTAACAGCATAATTGTTAGCTGCCAGAATGTCAATTTCTTTGTACATGTTCAGACACTCTCTGCATGTTGGTCCAGCTTCTTTCAAGATAGATGTAACTTGATAAGGACTGAGTAGCACCATGGGTTGAGAGGTGTGCACAAATGATTGTAAGAATACATGTACAACCTTATTGTACCGTTATATAGGCACAAATTGCGTGAGATTCGCCACTTTTTATATTCGAGTTTTCTCTACCCCATCACGAGCAAATAGTTATAGTTGGAGAAACAAAGAATAGGCGTATTTGTATGAACAGTTACAAATAAAGACATCAAATGCACACTAATATGAACAACTGAAACTACATGTAAGTCACGAACAAACAAGCCTCGCCCAATCTGACCACGCCCTTTGCCACCACACCCACCTGATGCATGACAGTTATAAAATAGTTGTCCGCCATGTTTTTCTCCTGCACAGCCATGCGCGAAGCCATCCTCACAAATTGTAGCAAATCCCAAGTTTTGGGGGATCTATATGGCAGACTGAGCATTGTGCTTGTGAGAGCAAATGCCAGGGCTATCCTTGCACAGGTGGCAGACATGCAGGTCGATGCAATGGACTACTGATCTTGCTGTATGTGTGTGTCATGTTTTTTTTATTTCTATTATATTTTTTTAATATGTGAATAATAATATTTCTGTGTTTGAAATAAAGACAAGATATACAAGACAATACATGAATTATTATTATTTTTGTCACTAAAAATGTACGTTCTATCCTATGCTTTAAACCTACACTAGAGCTCGTCCCAAGATGGCCCTGGCAATAGACCTGACGAGAGACATATTTACATGGCTATATATCTCCAACAGAAGGCCTGACTTATGGCTGGTCTGACCAAAGGCAAGTAACGATGCGAGACGATTAAAAGCTTCATGTGCCTCCTTCCCCCAATTGCCATACGTCTCCACTGCCAGAGGAATGCACAACCACCCCAAATCCTGGCACTTTGCATCATTGGTTGTGTGTCTCCTGGCTTCAGCAACAACACGACCAGCTGCACCCTCATAGATACTAGATATGTTTAGGATGGCAGGGGTAAGGGGTGAGGTGACGGTGACATTGAAAGCAGCCGGGTGGCCTCTGTCCCAACTCTGAACAAGGATGTCTGCTGGGCGAGAGTTGATGTTCTCCTTGCTCAAGCCGTAACCGACCTATATCTTCACAGAGAGGTGAGCCCGGCGACCAGGATGTCACGCAGGAGGTTGTGCTGAGTGACCACGAAACCTCCATGCCTACAAGAAACTGCATTATGTCCTAGGGGTTCAAGGACCGTGTCCGGGCAAAAAGGGCAACAGGAATCTCCTGCTGTGTTCAGACCAAGCCACCATCTGAGAGACATCTGACATTCTGCCGAGTCCAAATGTAAGTTCAAACCTGGGGAGGGAATAGTAGATATCCAAGAACCAGCAAAGGGGGCTGAAACTGAAAGGCGACGTGCCTTATTAACTTGGGAGGAGGAGGACAGTAAAGATTGGAAGGCAAGCCCATCTACCTTTTTAGACAAGCTACTTTGAGGTGGATGAGAATCAAGTATCGCCTCAATTGTGATAGCATCCTGGGAGACACCTGAGAGTTGAAACAGGTAACTGCCTGCTGCAAGTGAACATTATCAAGATTACCAAACCCCGAAGCAGCCAAAAAGGAGATGAAAGCTGCAGGGGAGTGCCCTGATAACGAAAGAAGACCAAAACCTCCCATACTGGGACTGAGTTGAGCCTGTGTCCAATTGGGATCGGGGATGTCTACAGCTAGACATGAGGAGAGGCAAGATCGAACCTCATCATCACAAAACTTCAAAGAATCTGAACAGAGGCTTGCGGGAGTGGTGCGTGACAGATGAACGTGCTTGCAAAAACTTGCACACAGGCATAGAAGTGAGAAGGCCACATGAAGATCAATATCGGCAACTTCCGTTACCATCTTGAGTAAAACCTTAGAATGGGCATTTCTCTCCGCGATAAACCTAGAAACATGAATGAGATCTCCCAAAGGGGACCCCAGAATAACCTAATTAGGATGGAAAGAAAAATTTACTGAGGTGGGAAAAAGGGAATTCCCATTTCTGCTGAAAAGTTCACATTTCTGGAGATTGATGTGTAGTCAAGGTGTGGACCCAGCTCCTCAATAAGACCCAGGGCACGAATCACTGCTTTGTCTATTCCCAGCAATGACACCATCATCAAGATACCAGGCCTCTAGGGAAATGTCAATACAACCATCATCAGCCTCAATGCTGTGTATCAATTTATGCAGCACCAAGGCAAAAAGCATAGGGCCTAGAGGATCACCCTGTTGTACCCCGGACTGCGACCAAATCCTGCCTAGAGGGTGAAACAAAGATGTGTGATTGCCATAGCACCAGGATACCCACGGCATGAGCTCTGGAAAAAGGTAACACATTCTTCTAAAACGACCTGTCTAGAAACCAAGTTGAAGGCGTTAGACATGTCTACCTTAAAAACAACAAAGTCCCCTTGCTGCCAGTTGCATGGCCTCGATGCAGTGTCTAAGGCTGTGGATGACCTTTTCCACCCCTGCCTTGCAAGCAACCCCGAACTGAAAAGGCTGGAAGAAGGAAGAAAACTTGCCCTTTAATAGGGTACATAAACACTTACCTGTCAGCCTCCGTAGGGTTTCGCCCACTGCTATTGGTCTAACATCTGTTGGCTGACCTTCCCTGAACTTGTTGAGTGCAACCAACTTACCACCAGCCAAATAAACTGAAACTGGAAGCGGGACTTTGCCTGCAGCCATTAGATTGATCACTTCCCTAAGGGAAGAGCCAATGGAAGAGGGGAGATGGATGGAGGCTGCATCTAACAGATGCTGGGCAGAAAGCCCTGAGGGTCCTGCTCCAGAGCCCCTGGGAAAGGTTTTAAGTACTGAAAGGATGTCAAAGTCTGGGCTGAGTTTCAAAGGGTCAGGATTGAAGTTAGGAATTACAGGAGGAGGGCAAGGAGGATGTTTGGCCTGCCAGGTGTTAACGCTGAGGGAGCGACACCTTCTGAAGTAAGCATGCGGCATGCTTTGCTGAACAAACCTGAACGACAAAGGGAAACTGCAGAATTGATAACTTTCCTACGACTGTTGGGTGGAGAGCCTGCGTCAGCCCTGGAGGGTTAGTTACCCATTAGTGGGTAAGACACGCGTAGATTGCCTCTGACAGCAATTACTATGGTGCAAAGCGCGACGGGAGCAGGAAACTAACTGGGAGCAACTAGGACAGAGAAACAAATTCTGGTTCTTCATCCAATTGGAGGGTACTTCCCCAGGGAGAGCGCCCTTAGCGTGGAGAAATATGTGGTTGTGCCACATTGAGGGGGCGACGCGTGCAAGGCAACCCTCCACTATACATTGCTTCCTGGTAGGAACGCTTGAAGAGCCCTCGTGGGTTGCAGGTGCAAATCAAATTGTTCTGCGGGGAGGACTTGTAGGGGAGGCTGGGATGAATAAACTGGAGAGGGTAAGGAAGACTGCTGCGGGGGCAAGATTGGTGAAAGCGGACACACAATTGATGGGGCTGGAGGAGACACGGACGATGCGGGGGATTGCTGCGGTCGTCCAGTAGGTGATGGTGGCGGTGATGCGGACGGCTGCTGTGAATATGTTGGAAGCGACAGTTGTGAAGAATGAGGAAACGGCTGTTGCGGCGATGTGGCAGGTAAATCATGAGAACGTGAGGAAAGGATTGGTCCGTCCCTATGCTCGGTACGGGAGGATTGGGATCCTTCGGGGGGATGAGGAAGTGGAGACAGCTGCTGAGAACCAAAATGCTGTGCCAGCTGCTGAGTGGAGGGGGGAGACGACGACTGCTGTGAGGAGTGATCAAGTCTGTGGGAAGAGGGTGACTGGGAGGATGACGCCAATCCTGCGGTGTTATGGCAGCGCCCACGTCTAGCAGGAAGGCTGCCGGCGCAAGGGAGCTTGGCCTTAGCGCACGCGCACCGAGCGTTGCCTCGTCCCCAGGCCGTCAATTTAAGTTCTTAAATTGACGGCCTGGGGACCAGGCTACACCGAGTTGACACCGTTGCAGCGACAGCATGGGCACGAATTGGAGCTAACCTGAGAGGAGGGACAGTGGGATACCTGAGAATGACTTGAGGGGAGGCCATGCTGCGGGTCGGGCGCGTTTTGGGAATTCGATTCTTTCCGACCGCGCGCCATATTATGACAAGTAAATAAAAACATTCTCTAACGAGAATGTTGTTGGTATATAGGATTGACCAATGGTGGTGTAAAAAGCATGGAAACAAGAGTGACAGAAATTTGACAGATAATTTTTTGTTATTGCTGTTTCCAATACTATTTGATTTAGATGAGCACGTTTCAGCTAGAGGTTGCAACACTCAATTTCAAAAATGGATACTGGCATGGGAAACTTTCTTGTAAGATATCAAGGACAATAATTCCAAAACGAAACGTATGTAAATCCGATGTCCTTCGATTGCTGGATATGTAAGGATAACGAGAAATTGGATCTTTTTCTAAAAAATTCCCAACTCTGTCTCTGACGAGACTGGACCCGGTACATTCTCCAGGAGCACACGTGGGAAGGGGATCTTCTGAATCATTTGAAGGTCTGATGGTGAGTACTGACTGAGGTTTTATAGTACTTAATGGCTTAGCTGTAATTGTTAGAATAATAATTAATTATCGTCTTCTATTATAATAGGTAGAGGAGAATACATGAAGCATACATGATATTTTAAACTACTCAGATACACTGCATAAAAAACGGGTTTATGCAAGCGGTAAACACGCCGTAAAGATGAGGTTTACATACATTTACTTAGGTTTACAACGAAGCAAACCTGATGTTTGCGCAATGGTGCATGTAAAGGTGGTAAAGTCTGGGTTTACGCGTTTTTACGCATTGCAAATATGATGTCAAATGTTACATTCTAAATGCATAGCTTTACGCTTCCCCGTAAAGCCAGATCTATATATAGCACTATTGTACCATTGCTATACTTTTAGGCTGAGAGATTTTAATTCATAATTTCAAGATGGTTATATATGTTGGCGAGAATATACAATATAGCTGGCTGCAGATACAGTATGTAAACGATAAATAAAAAACTAAATAATAAGATGACTAAACGTCTATTTTTGCCCAAGCAGCTAAGTCTTAGCTTACAGTCAGAATGACATCAGTACAACCCAAAACCCGTCCTGGACATGCAGACTGTTGGTAGGAACTAGGTCACAAGGTATCTGTGTTCTAGAGCTGCCCCCAATTTGATACAGCCAGAGGTGTTTATAAGGTCATTGGGACCCCAGTCCTTACATGAAAGAAGACAAGTAGGGTGTGTAACCGGTTATCAGGTTATTCGGGTTATTCGGATATTCGCAAAAACCTATCCGTTCGAATAGCAATTTAGCATTACTCGGAAAAATCGATTAGTGAATTTTATCTATTCGAAATAACCGGTTTATGTTTCTCCATTCGGAGGTACTTAGGTATTCGTCGTCAGCATCGACAATTCGCCCATTATTCGAATACCGTTTTATACTAATATCCGGATATGATTTTCAACACAGAGTATTTGATAATTAGAGTAATATATATAAAATACGTCACTGTTGTTTTTACTATTTATACATACAGAAGCAATTTATAATTTGATAGGCATTGAGTAAATAGATAGTAATATAATACTAAATATTTAATGCGCATCAATTGGGGATACAAAATATACAGTGTGTACTCTAGCTCAATGCTTTTATCATCGTCTTCAAGTAACGAAGTTCATTAATATATGCCACGAGTTGTGTTTATATGTAGTAGCAATACATTTATGTAGTACTAGTATTGCATTGTTTTATTGTACAGTGGTACATATCTGAGTATTGCGCTAGCGAGTGAAATAGAATGTCAGACTTCTTACCCACTTCAAGTAAGTATGCGCGCTCTGTTTGCGTATGTATAGGAATTGGAGAGCATTACGCAATTATAGTAATGGGAAATTTGATATGCATTTATAGCGAGAACGTGAATGGAGTGAGGGATGATTGTAAGTGGAGTACGTTATTGTATGTGGGGTGAGTTTTTAATGGTGATGTCTGGTCTCAGTGGTTAGTTTTGGATGGTTAGGTTTACATTACTATTGATATGTACAAGTACCTGGTAAAGACATCAATTTATTAAACTCTATATGACAAACACATGCTACTGTAGACCTTTGTGTCTCTGTGTTTTCAACTGACATGCATAGCTCTAGTTTGGTGCGAGACCAGGTGGATTTCTGTGCAGACATAAATTATCTTCTCAGTGTGCACTCCACAAGCACCATAACCTGAATAACCTAGGTATTCAGCAGGAAATTTGGCAAAACCTATTCGGAAAAATCGATTTTGATTTTTAAACTATTCAGAAAAATCGATTTTCAGATCCACAAAAACCTGAAAAATCGATTAGTGTTTTAAAAGTATTCGGAAAAATCGATTTTCATTATGCAGGGGAGGTTACACACCCTAAAGACAAGTTTCTCCCAATGTCATACCTTCTTGGTAACTATACTAATTCACCAGGATAACACATTGGAATGATTTATTGTACCTGTCAAGTGGTAAGGGTTGAGTCACACAAGGTACCCAGACCATCTTACATCAGAGTCACATGTACCACACTTTAAAAGACAAGCTTCTCCCAATGTCATACCCTCTTGGTAACTATCCTAATTCACCAGGACAACACTTTCGAATGATTTATTGTACCTGTCAAGTGGTAAGGATTGAGTCACACAAGCTTACAAGGTACCCAGACCTTACATCAGAGTCCCATGTACCACACTATATAAAAGAAGACAATCTTCTCCCAATGTCATACCCTCTTGGTAACTATGCTCATTTATACCAGGACAACGTACACTTTGGAATGATTCATTGTACCTGTCAAGTGGTAAGGGTTGAGTCACACAAGTACCCAGACCTTACATCAGAGCTCGCGTATATGTAAATGACAGCGATGTACACTCACCTACACATAGCCACTGACATTCCTGTCCTCCAGCTAGTTATATATCGCTACGCTTGGACTAGCCATTCAAACGTTATCGTCACACGCACCGAACCAGAAACGTTAAGTTTAATTAGAAGGAAGGTCATATTTGCTTACCCTGGTAAAGATGATCCCACATCTAGTACGAGCAAACATATGGTAAATACGTACGTAAATATATGCCACATTTACTCGCTCTGCAAACGTTGCGTAAACATGTATGTAAATATGTTTGTACTTTACGTATGCGGTAAATATTGTATACATTTTTACGTCTGTGTAAATACGAGCGTAAATATGATGTTTCACGTTTGCAATAAATTTACGCATAGCGTTTAGACGTAGTAAAGCCATTTTTTTGTCCAGTGTATCCGCGACCATATATTTGTTGTGTGTGCGCCTTAAAATGAAGGCGTTTTAGACGTGCGTGACAGGGGGAGGACCTGGTTAGGTTCCTCTTCCAGGGCCGCCGCCTCCTCCTCCTCGTCCGCCATATTCCCTCCGTTTTCGAGGGGGTTAGGGACCCGGGCATGGTGTCGCTTGCCCCAACCCGCTCTTGGGGTCCTTGGACGTGCAGAGGGGGGAGGGGATTGTCTTCCCTCCTCCCTTGCTGTCCCTGGTGACTTTCCCGTTCCCTCCATCTTTGTTGGGGATGTTGGCGAACTGGTCTGGTCTCTCGCCTCTCCCTCTTGAGAATGTCCATCTCTTGAATAATCTCCTGCATCCCTTTCTGGAGTTGCAATATTGCACCAGGTCCTGTTGATATAAGCATTCACGTATGTGAACACTTCAGTTAAATAGTGCCTCCACAAACCCCGTAGATCCTTGTGTCATGTCGACAGGGGTCGTGGCAGCATTTGTTTTTAATGCTACCGATGGGGTACCGCCATCCTCTGTGGCCTTGGTCGAAGAGGTGGGTGAGCAGACCAGCTGGTTCAAGGAATCTTGGCAGCAGCTAGTGAATAACACTATTGATGGCTGACTCCATGTGAATATTTAGATCACTCACACACGCACACACATGCACACGTGTTCACTGCTACATAGAACAACCTTGTGAGGTCAAACAACTGTAGCTACACGAGGGTTTGAGGTACAACTGGTTCCTGCACACATGAAGGCATCTCAAACTGGACATCAAATAGTTTGTTGCCTTTTTCCATATTGGTTTTAAAAAAAGACAATCAATCAAATTGTATGCAGAGAAAGTATAGTGCAGCTGTTGCAGTGGCATTGTGTAGAGGAATTATCTAATATGCATCACAACCAGAATGGGAATACCTGGGCTTATGCTGTTTCTGTGTTGCTATGGATATGTGTTGCTATGGATATATGTGGTGAAATACCTTGCCTGTTACATGTTGATGTAACCAAACAGCTCACATGTGAGGTACATGTAGGCTATTTTCCTAACAGGCAGCAAAACTGGATTTCAATCCACATGAGCCACTGAGCTCTGTACAGCCATCACATATTCATCATCTGGCAATAGCATTGGTTTCAATTGGAGTCTCATGACAGCATGGCCCCTCATGCCATGCCCATTCAACCACAACATACAAAGCGAGTTGACTGAACAAAGATGACTTCACACCAAACAGTTTCTTCTTGTCTATGAACAGAGAGATTTGTACAGGATAAGTTAGATAGCTCTGAACCATCTCTTTACCTGAGGAGTGGTTGATGTGATGAATCAACTCCTCCTCGATAGATACAGTCCTGCTCTGTTGGCTGGAATCCATGGTAACATTGACACAGGCAGGTGTGGGGTCAGGGTGAACAGCACCAGCTCCATCACTAGACACATGAATGGTCATCTTTGGGAAACTGCTAACCACCTCTTCCGAGGATGTTGCCATGGATACACTGTAGTATAATGGAATAATAATAATCATACTCGCGCATGCGCATTACTTAACTTATTAATAGGACAACAATACACTACATCTCCCCTTCGGGGTTCATGAGTTCCATCCAAATCTATCCGGTGGTTGAGTGTGTTGCCAGTTCTGGTTCGTGTTAGAATAGGGCTTCTCAATTTGGATAGGTGTTGATTTTCATCTTCATGCTCCTCCGTTATGACTGGTTCTGAAAGTTGTTCTCTCTGCATGTTGTCTCTTAGTTCCTCTTTTACTTCAGGTGTGTCTCCATCGTCATGGGAGTGGTTCTCATCATCACCAGGATTATTCTCAGCACAGTGTGTTGATGCTCTGGGGACAGCAATCAAATGTCGTCGGTTTCTGCGTATGGTTCCTTCGGGAGTGTTTATTATGTAGGATCTAGGGGGGTTGGTCTTGGAGGTGATAGTTCCTCTTTTGCCTCTGTTTGTGACCCAGACTTCTAGCTCTGGTAGAGGTTTTACCCCGTGTCTGAGGTCATAGTTCTCTTTCTGTCTTTGTTTAGCCTCCTCATCACTGGTGCGAAACTTTTGAAGATACGACCATGACGGTACCATCTGACAGGGTAGTTGTGGAATGGTTGTACGGATGCGACGACCAAAAAGCAACTCAGCTGGACTCAGATTGCACCATGGTAGGGGTGTTGCTCTATAGTTCAGTAGTGCTAGGAAAGGGTCGTCAGCATTTTGAATGAGGCTCTTTACTGTTTTAACAGTCCGCTCAGCCTGTCCATTGCCCTGTGGGTAGTACAGGCTGCTTGTAGTGTGCTGAAAACCATACGACTTAGCAAATTCAGCCATATGTTTTGATGCATACTGTGGTCCGTTGTCAGTTACCAAGATTTCTGGAATGCCAAATCGAGCGAAAACAGATTTAAGGATTCCAATCATTGTTTGGGAAGATGTCGAGGATAGTTGAACCACTTCTGGAAATCTGGAGAAGCTATCGACTATCAAGAGGTAATTTCGCCCTTTCAAGGTAAATAAGTCAGAGCTGACTTTCTGCCAGGGATACATTGGAAGAGTTGGAGAGAGCATCGGTTCCGTATGTGGTTGATTTCTTTTAGTGCACACTTGACAGTTTTGAATTATCCGGCAGATTACTCGTTTCTAACAAACCAGTAAGCCTTGAGGCTTTCTGGTAGCATCTGTTTGTTTGGCCAACCTTCTCTGCAGAATGTACTAAGGCTGGTGCAAACTGGGTCCCATCTCTGTTCATTGCGGTATCTGTTGAGTGCAGGGGATGTTATCGGAGTGAAAGAAACTAAAGCATTGACAAAAGCTTCAACATCGCTGTCTGTTGTAGGTGTTCCCTCACCCGGCTGATCCATGTTGTGTGGTGCTCTGGATAGCGTGTCTGCGGTGAGCAAAGATTTTCCTAGAGAGTGATGGATTGCGTAATCATATCTTGCCATTTGGAGGCGAAATCTCAAGATACGAGGAGGTAGGGTGTCGAGATGTTTCATGCTTAGCAGAGGGACCAAGGGCTTGTGGTCTGTTTCAATCTCGAAATGCAAGCCAAGTATGAAAGTATAGAATTTATTACAAGCCCACACAATGGCAAGGGCTTCTTTCTCTATTTGGGCGTATCTTTGCTCAGTTTCAGTGAGTGCTTTTGAAGCAAATGCGACTGGTTTCCATGAACCTTGTTCTTCTTGGAGCAGAATCGCTCCCAAGCCGTACGATGAGGCGTCAGTTGATATCTTGGTTGCTACTTGGGTGTTGTATAATGCAAGGGTGGATGGTTTTGTTATTTCTTGCTTCAAGGCTGCAAAAGCTAGATCGTGTTTTGGACTCCATTGCCATACATTGCAAGCACTCAGCAACTCTCTCAGTGGTTGGGTTAGGTCTGCAATGCGAGGAGAGAATTTGTTAAACTGGTTTATCATTCCCAAGAATCGTCGCAGCTCAGAAACGTTTGAAAGAAGGAAGAAGAAAAGAAGGAGGTGTTTGAGGTGAGTCTTGCCAACACCGACTGCTCCAAGGATGAGACACTTGGTCACTGAAGTTTCCACATATCCCTTGCTCATGGCCTCCTCATACAGCCTGTTGAACGAATCACACAAATATGATCACATCTCCTTTCATATCGGCATCAGTACACACACACCCTTCATTGCTACCACCACAACACATACATTAGCATTATCAAAAGAAACTCTTCCACCCTTTGAATTATCGAAAACACAACTGCAGTGCTATACGGTTCACCAGTGAGGTACCTTTGTCATGGCAGTGTACCATACATACATGTTACTCACATAATAGTGGAAGCAGTCATTTCTGAATGTAAATTGTTCCAATATACGTGCACAAAACACAAAACTGCACCAGAATAGTGAACGTTACAAATGATCAGTAACTTTAAGCACAGCCAACATACATTAATGTCACGTCACAAGTTGGAGTGTTACAAACAGCCCACTTCACTAAGTACCCTCACCCAATCCTCTATCCACTGTATCCCTGTTCCCTCATATTCCCCATACCTTTCATCTGCTTCTTTTTGGCTTTTCCCGGTCTCCTTTACAGTTGGTGTGATGGAGAAGAGCTTAGGAAGACCTAAAAGTAGTTTGATTAATTCAAATCCAGTAATAAGAATATTTACCTTGCACAGTAATCCTCAAGGCCTGTTGAGTACGACAGAAACAGTGTGTCCACCAGGGAACATGCAAATGGCATGTCTCCCACATGCTTTCACTTCTTATCATCACCATGGAGACCACAGATGGAAGAAGTCTTCTTTGATCCACGCTGGTCTTCTGCACCTCTAATTGCAATAACACACCATCACCCACACATACTGTTGACCTGTAGTATGGTACATCTTGTAACTGCCTCCAAATGGATTGCTGCGAGTCATGTGTGTGTGCAGTAGTCTTGTGGATGTGTGTGCACATGTGTGTGGTGGAAATAGGTGGAGATGTGTCATGTGTGGTCATGTGACTTTACTATCCTTGTATGAATTTCACCCACAGAAACTAAAGCTCTTTACTTGACGATGTCCATTTCTATAACAAAATCTGTCACGTGTTGAAACCCGGACTAGGTCAAATGTGGGGCCCAGTAATTATATTCACGTGTCAAATCATGTCAAATCCCCGACTTCGCCCCGGGGGGGGGGGGGTCTCACGTAACAATGATAGGCGCATTAGCGACATGATTTTCATTTGATCACAAACACATTGGGCTATTCCATAATATAATTGTACACCCCTACTGATGACTAATATCAAGGTACCCCCCAGGACATAAAGCCTCTACACCATACTGCCCCAGGACATTTATTTTGGGCCCCCTCTGGACACTCTTCCCTGTACATTACCATTGAACCCCCTCTGGACACAACCTGATGTAGGATACCCCCTTAGGACATTACCATTGAACCCCTTTGGACACATCTCGATGTATATGTAGGACACCCCCCTAGGACATTACCATTGAACCCCCTCTGGACACATCCTGATGTAGGATACACCCTAGAGCATTACCTTTGAAACCCATCCGGACACATCTCACTGTGCGACACCCCTCCCAAAAAATAATAAAAACATTTCATGTTTTCAAATACACCCTTTAATAGAAAAGATGTGATCCTCTAAAAACTTATTGGGTGACAGTGCCTTCCACTTGGTTTTTCTTGTCATTCCTCCCCCTCCCCACTATGACATTTTCAAATTACAACACTTTACTTTGACACCTTGCTGGTCCTAACACGTATGTACAAATGCAACACAAAAGTGGAATGCGACAACAATACCATAACAACAATGCACTGCTGTATGGCATACAATTCTAGTGCAGTACTTTGAGCAATGTCATCAAGTGAAGTGAATGCTCAACATTAAAATAAAAGCATTCAATAAATGAAATGAATAGTGTTTTGTATCACTGATCAAGACTGTTTAACAAGGATGACCATTGGAGTGGAAATTGAAAAATTGCATATAAACCAGCAAATCTATTTATACTATAGCATTATCTACATAGCAGGTATTGTTAAAGCCTGTCCATTTTTATGTATCATATAGAACATACAGTATGTGTAGAAAAAACATACATGTCACAGATTGTAGATTGCACAGCAGAACTTGATTCTGACTCATCCATGTCAAGATAACCCATAACCCATAGTTGTATTGGAATCCTGTTGTGTTCAGTTCAGAGAGAATGGTTAGCCCAACCGTTTTTGAAGCCAATCAAGTGTTCTTAATGAAGTAGTGCAGAGCATATAAATCCAACGAGTTGCCAGGGTTGAGATGTTAATGTCCTCCATGAAATACAGAAAGAGACAGAAAACGTTGATGCAGCCATTGAACAGATCTCTCCACAGATGGTCAATTTTTTAGTTGTGCACACTCCTCCCTACCATTGCACTGTTGCAATCAATGTCTCTCATTTCAGTCATGTAGTGAGATACCAAAACATTCTCCCCACCTGCATCCATTCTCACTCATGAGTGAGACCATACTCTTGTACAGCATTCTGGAATGCAGACAAAACGGTAGCTGCACGGTTGTTGATTGATGCCTGGAGATAGGTTATCGTTATCGGACGACTGTATACCCAGCAATTCCTCCATGAATTACGATTTTCCACCTGATCAGTTTATGGTATCCGTCTATATGCCACAAGGCATTTGGTGAATGAATGGCGTAAACTCGACGGTGAAGGACTGTTGCAAAGCGTGACATACCACCAATTGGATCTACTCGTCGCAAGGATTCTCTCACTCATTCCTGCTGCACCCTAATACCAACACTTTTTAAACGACCTGTAAGAGACTTCTCCCCACATTTTGGATTACACCGAGTCACCTGAGAAACAAGAGAGTCACGTTCCTCATGACTGATCTTACTCAGCACCACATTCAAAAATGAATAAGCTTAGCATTCCTCACGCGGCGCGCGTCATAAGTGCGCGTTTAATAGTCGAGCTAGTCACGTCAATCATTTGTAGCAAACACAATATAAAACGTAGAAGTTGTTGTGAGCTGTACCTGTATAAGTGTACTACCTGTGCCAACCAAAGACTCAAAGCCACGCGCGGATCCTGAACACTGGACCAGCTAGAAGTATGGCCACAACTACTAAGCCTTACAAGCTGTTCCACGTACCCACCCACAGGGTAGGTGTGTACCGGTGCCAACCAGGGGCCCAACGTCACGCGCGGTTCCGGAACACTGGGGGTGTGACCACAACTAATAAGTTATTTTCAAGCTGACCAATGGAGATGGGTGCCATTCTTGTGAGTTGCAAAGCACTTTGAGGCAGACTCTGAGCTGTTCCATGTACCCACAGGGTAGGTGTGTACCTGCGCCAACCAGGGACCCAACGTTACACGCGGATCCGGAACACTGGGGGTGTGACCACAACTAATAAGTACTTCCAAGCTGACCAGTGGAGATGGGTGCCATTCTTGTGAGTTGCAAAGCACTTTGAGGCAGACTCTGAGCTGTTCCATGTACACTGTACCCACAGAGTAGGTGTGTACCTGCGCCAACCAGGGATCTAACGTCATGCAACAATCTGAACACTGGACCAACTAAGGATGTGACAACAACTGATCAGCTGTCATAGACCTGGTCAAATGATCTTTTTAGCAGTTACTGTGTGTTTCTGATTTCCAAACTGCCTTTTGTAATGTGAATTAAGACTATTTATTGTTGCGTTGGTTGATCCAGGGCAAGTTTGTGTCTTTAATGAATGTACTTGTGTGTGAGAGTGTATGTTTGCGAGACTGAGTGATTGTTTATTGGTGTATGAACAGAAGAGTGGCTTGCTGTTGGTAACAGTTGTGACCTTGTTTGTATACATGTACAATGAGTTGTGTAATTGTTTCTCTTGGCAAAGAGTTGAGGAGTGGTCTTCACATCCACTAACTGGAGCCTGTGTACATTTTCCCTCCAAGCAGTATCCCAGTTTGTTTTTATAGTAGGTGGAGCCTGTGTTTGGTCCTATATAAATGTATTGACTTTAATAGCCCAGTGCAGTTGTACTTTTATGGAAGTTACTTTGTGATGGTAAGTTAACTTTAGCTTCAATTTAGTTGTTTTATTAGATGTGCCCTTTTATAGCCACGAAAGCATAACTTTGAACCTTGTGCACTTGTAAAGTACATTGCTGACACAGGGGAGACACCTCCAAAAGATGCATCATGCAATGGACCTAGTGGTTACTGGTATTTAGCTGCACAAGTTTTGTCTGGAAAATCTAATTCATCCTTCAAGTTTGTGGCAGCAGTTGCTTCATATTGGTACCACAACCGATCTGATTTATGTGTGCAAAAATAAAATTGGTGCAAGTCATCATTATCAGATACATAAAATTACTTGTTAAATGTAAATGTTTTATGTTGATAATGTAATGATGAAACACATGCATAGCTATATGTGTGTTATAATATGGGTGTGTACACATATGTTATAATGAATATATATTTAGACCTGCACTAGAGACCAAGCAGTTCTGATTACAGAGGGAAATGTTGCTGATCATGTACAGGAAGATACCAGTACTCATTTGGATAGAGAGATTAAGGAGGAAGGAGCTAATGATGTAGAGACTGTGGGTGAAGGACCGAGTAATAGTGAGCACCAAGATGGTGTGGATCAAGGACCTAGTGATGGTGCATGTGTGGATGAAGGGCCTAGTGATGGTGTGGATGAAGGGCCTAATGATGGTGTGGATGAAGGGCCTAGTGATGGTGTGGATGAAGGTGTGAGTGAAGAACCTAGTGATGGTGCGGATGATGGGTCTAGTGATAGTGCGGATGATGGGTCTAGTGATGGTGTGGATGATGGGTCTAATGATGGTGTGGATGAAGGGCCTAGTGATGGTGTGGATGAAGGTGTGAGTGAAGAACCTAGTGATGGTGCGGATGATGGGTCTAGTGATGGTGCGGATGATGGGTCTAGTGATGGTGTGGATGAAGGGCCTAGTGATGGTGTGGATGAAGGTGTGAGTGAAGAACCTAGTGATGGTGCGGATGATGGGTCTAGTGATGGTGTGGATGATGGGTCTAGTGATGGTGTGGATGAAGGGCCTAGTGATGGTGTGGATGAAGGTGTGAGTGAAGAACCTAGTGATGGTGCGGATGATGGGTCTAGTGATGGTGTGGATGATGGGTCTAGTGATGGTGTGGATGATTGTAGCGACCCCGCCAATACTATATGAACAACGTTGACAACTAACAATGATGCTCACACTTACAATTCCTAATTCAAGCCCACCCCCCCCGATACCGTATGTCTCTATATATACATATAGTTATTATTCCACATTTCTCCCCCTGTCACTTTAGCTCTGGGTACACCAAGTATTTGTCGTATGGTCGTATTGGGTGACTTCTTGCACGTTTTGATTGCCTTGGTCTTTCACTGTGCTCCTCTCCTTCCACAGCTGCTTCTTCTACTGGTTTTTCACCGACAACCCCATCCCCTGAGTGCTGCTGGCCGAACTGATCCTCACTCGATGACTTCTGAACAGTTCCGTCATTGTCTGAGTCATCTTCATCAGATGTATACCTCACTTTTAATTGATCACTATGTTTCTTCACCACCCTTCCATTTATCTCCACCAAGTATGAATGCTCACTATTGCACTTTACTACCTTACCAGCCTGGTACCCTTTTCCTGTGATATTCTGCACCCACACATGTTGCCCGGTTGTGAATATTTTAGGTTTTGCATGTTTGTCATGATGTAATTTTTGTTCAATCAAAGCTTTGTCAATGTTCTTCGATACATCTGGCTTCAGCAAATCCAATTTTGTTCTGATCTTCCGCCCAATCAGTAACTCAGCTGGAGCTCTTCCAGTGGATTTCTGGGGCGTATTTCTGTATGCAATAAGAAACCTCTGTAATCTCAGCTCCCAATCTGCTGCAGATCCCTTTGATGCCTTCATCCTTTCTTTAAATGTTCTAACTGCCCTTTCTGCCAACCCATTGGTCTTTGGGTGATATGGCGTCGACTTTGCATGTATTATGTTGTTGGAATAACAAAAGGCCTCAAATTCCTTGGATGCAAATTGTGTTCCATTGTCTGAGACAATGATCTTAGGAAACCCAAAACGACTGAAAATCTCCCTCAGAGACTTGATGGTGCTCAATGTTGTTATGGACTGATGTGCTACAATTTCCAGCCATTTGGAATATGCATCAATAACAACCAGCCAATACTTTCCTTCAAAAGGCCCAGCATAATCAATGTGAATCCTGGCCCAAGGCTCAGTAGGTGCATTCCATGAGTATAGCAGTGTTTCCGGTTCATTTTGACGATTCTCCTGACATGAGTGACAACGCTTCACATATCTCTCTATGTCTTCATCTATATTAGGCCACCACACATATATTCTTGCTAATGCCCTCATTGATGGGTGACCTTCATGCAACATGTGCAAAATTCTGGCTTGGAGACTTTTAGGTACCACTATCCTACTGTTCCATAGTAGAATGTCTTCTTCACAAGACAAGAACTCTCTCTTCTCATAAAATGTGAGGTGCTCCTTTGAAATATGTGTTTTATCACTGGGCCACCCAGACTCCATGTACCTTTTCACCTTTTGAAGTAAGTGCTCACATTTTGTTTCATTTTGCAACTCTTTCTTTGTTACTGGTAGATCTCCTATCTGTACCTTTAGGAGTGAATGGTTCTGTCCTATACGTTCCATTGTCGAAAAGCTCAAAGTTTTGACAGGCAATCTAGACAATGCATCTGCTATTACATTGTCCTTTCCCTGAATGTGTCGCAAAACATAATTGTAAGTGCTTAATAGTAGTGCCCAGCGCTGAAGTCTGCCAACTGCCAGTTTTGGTATCTCATTCTTTGGACCCAAGATTCTCTCCAACGGCTTGTGATCAGAACATAGAATGAATTGTAAACCAAAAATATATTGGTGAAACTTCGTTACTCCAAATATTATAGCCAGTGCCTCCTTGTCAATTGCAGAGTACCTTTTTTCACGGTCGTCAAGAATGCGCGAGGCAAATGCTATTGGTCTGAGAGTGCCCTCTTTTACTTGATGCATAAGAACAGCTCCTACTCCACTATCACTTGCATCCGTTTGTAAAATGATTGGCAGTGACTCATCATAATGCACCAAAGTATCATTTGTTGAAATGAGTGTTTTTAATTTCTGGAACAGTGATTCTTCGGCCTCTGACCATCTCCACTTTGTCCCTTGCCGTGTGAGCTCATACAACCCGCTGCACATTGGGTGTAAGTTTGCAATAAATTTGGAGTAGTAGTTCATTAGTCCAAGGAATGATCGTAATTCTTTCACATTTGTTGGTCTAGGCATGTCACGAATGGCAGCTATGCGTTCCTCAGTTGGATGTATACCCTCCTTGTCAATGCAATGCCCTAAATAAGTTACCTGTGGTCTCAAAAATCTGCATTTTTCCTTCTTTACCCGAACGTTTGCTTGGCGAAGGCGACCAAAAACCTCATGCAGAAGTTTCACATGTTCCTCCTTTGTCTTCCCCCCAACGATAATATCGTCGATGTACACTGCAGTCTCTCCAATACCGGCAAGTATTGTGTCCATTGTCTTTTGAAAAATAGAAGGAGCAAAACATATCCCAAATGGTAGTCGTTTGTAGCGATAATACCCCTTGTGCGTTGCAACCACCATGTACTTCCTTGATTTTTCTTCCACTTCTAATTGTAGGTATGCATCTGTCAAATCAATAATGGAGAAAACTGTGCTCCCCAACAACTTAACCATGATGTCCTCAAACCTGGGCAAAGGATGTGGATCCATAAAGACCTGTTGGTTGATTGTAGTCTTAAAATCTACACAGATTCGAATTGCCCCTGTTGATTTCATTGCAACTACGATTGGTGATGCCCACTCTATCGGTGTTACTGTTGTATCAACTGGCTCCAAGATGTTCCGCTTCACTAATCGGTCTAACTCCGCTTCAACTGCTCCTTTGATTGGGAATGGCACGGGCCTGGCTGAACACACTCTAGGTACTGCTCCTTCCTTCAAATGAACTACTGCTTTGTGACCTACAATTACCCCAGGCTCGTCACTAAACAAGTCCTTGAACTGCGTTAATAACCCCTCTATTTCCTTTCCAAGACTGCCCCCTTGTGTCATGTGATCATTCCTTACATGATGAATAGATACTCCGGGGGGCATCTTAATGTCAAAACTCAGGCACCAGTCCAGTCCAAATAATGATGTGTCATCTGTTTCAGCCACCATGACTGAAAGTCGCTTTCTTTTACCAAATGCTTCTACCTCCACCTTAGTTTCGCCCATTGTATCCACTGCCACACCAGAATATGCTACTAATGTGCCTGCTGATTTCAGCTTAGGACATCCAATTTGTGACCACACTTTCTTTGAAATGACTGAACGTGCTGCTCCGGGGTCATATAGCATAACTAACGTCACCCCATTTAATGTAACTGATAATTTTGCTGTTCTTCCTTTGATGGCCTGGATATGAATGACATTAAGGTCACTGCCATTCCCTTGTGATTCGTCTGATGTATCATCTATGCCAGGCTCCACTTCTGACAGTTTGTTTACCTGTTTCTTGTCTCTGATTCTATCTCCAACTACTGATGCCCTCCCAGACTTAACGCAGACTCTTGCAAAGTGATCTGGACCGTTACATGCTCGACACCTTGTCCCTACAGCAGGACAGCTTTGTCCTCTACCATGTCTTGGATGCCCACACCTGAAACAGTCCATCCCTCTTTGTAGCTTCTTTTGTGTCCTGTTCCCCTCTTCAACTTTCTTCACTCTACACACTTCTGACTTTGTTATTCCGTCCCCTTTTGCCATGCCCTGTAACTGTTGTTGTTGGATCGATGCTTGCTCAAGAACCAAGGCTGTCTCTTCCACTTGTTGTAATGTAGCCTCATTTGTGGTGTGTCTTCTGAAGAGCTCTTGTTGCCACGCATCGTTATTTATTCCTATTATCAGTTGATCCCGCAAACGTTCACTCAATGAATCTCCAAATCGACAGTGTCCCGCAATAGCCTTCAAAGAGTTCAGAAACTGCGCTATTTTTTCATCATTTCCTCGGACCCGACTAGCAAATTTTACTCTCTCAGCAAAAAAACACACACCTTTCAAATAATGTTTCTCCAACGTCTCCTTCAACTGCTGATAAGATTTTGTCCCAACCGGATCTGGACAGAAATAGTCCACCACTACCTTGAACGCTTCAGGTCCTATCTTTGACAGTAACAAATTCTTCCTCGCATCTGCTGAGTCCTCTCCTGTCCGTAAACCGTGTACCGCTAACTCATTTTCAAAACGCTGAATGTAGTAATCCCATTCCTCGATGTTGTTGTCAAACCTGTCAAATCTAAACCTCCGCATCGCCTCTTGTACCGCTTCAGCCATTTCCACTCTCGTCGCCAATGTAGCGACCCCGCCAATACTATATGAACAACGTTGACAACTAACAATGATGCTCACACTTACAATTCCTAATTCAAGCCCAACCCCCCCCCCGATACCGTATGTCTCTATATATACATATAGTTATTATTCCACAATGATGGGTCTAGTGATGGTGTGGATGAAGGGCCTAGTGATGGTGTGGATGAAGGACCTAGTGATGGTGAGGAAAAAATACTACATTATCTCTATCTGACTGGAAGTACAAAGATTCTGAAGTATATCTAATTTCAACAGAAATTCATTACATACATGCGTATGTAATGCATTATCCAGTCCAGAGCATCACCAAAGCAAGCAAACTATTTTGACTGCGGAGCATTTTTTTTTTTTGTGAGGAGGCTGAAAAGTGTTGACCCCTTAACATGCATTTGAAAATTTTTTTAGGCTGCAAGACTAGAAGTGGAGGGTTTGGATCATGTACACACACAAGTAAGGATCTCAGCTTCATTACCAGTCAGTTGTGAAACTGTTGTAGGAAATGATGCCACGATTTCGAGCCCAGATGGCTTATGAACTGTCAGAAGGTACACTTTACCCACTGCAAACATTCAAAAAGGGCATCGATAATCCAGGTGATGAGCAGAGTTTGTACGAGGAATTGAAACAATTCCAAATCATTGAAACAAACACAAATCACATGAACAGTTGCATGAGTAAATTTATGCAAGGTATTATCCAATTTCAGAGATGAATTTGGGTGGTATTTACCAGTTGGATAAAGACACTGATGCAAGTTTCCAGGATGGGAGTGACAAGGAAGATGATGACACAAGTGTAGCAGCAGTGCTGATGATACTGATCTTGCTGCTGGTGCTATTTTGGTTCCTGATTTCAAGAACAATCCTGACCAAGATGATATTTTTGCCACACCATTCCAAAAAGTGAACGCAAACTGGCCACTTGAAAATTTGCTTGATATGGTATGTGCCCAGCAATACTGCACGTGACAAACATTTAATCAGGAGTTCCCGCATACTAAAGGCATATGAGATCGAGTACTACCTCATGGGACTTGAAAGTGACGTAAAAAGGCAGCTTTCTTTGCTTCTATCCAGTGTGAACAAGCACATCGTATGGCCAGAGGTTAGTTGCCACGACAGTGAGTTGTACCATAGATGGTAACTTTAAAGTATCATTTTCCTCAGATTATCACTGTTATATTGATGCGGACCTTTAAATTGTCGAGGCACGAAGCAATAAAAAGTTACCTCAGCCACACGCTGCCTGCATGCATCGTGCGTTAATTTTACAGTGTACTCATTCATACATCTATGATACCAACCAGTGCTAGCTTCCAAGCGGTAGTTTGATGAGGTACAGCGCTTACACCGGTAGCTACAGCCCTGTTTAAATATAACTTGTTGAATCACGGTCACAATTTCGGAACAGTCGGTGAGTACCATTTGGTTAACCGCCCATGCACAGTACTAGTGCACCGAAACGACACATAGGTCCTATGAGTTGAAGCTCAATAATTCACTTCAGCGGTCTGGAAAGAACAATAGCCTGTAGGGAAGAAAGTAAACAACGTCTGTAAATGTCAATTCGATTGGCAGATTAGTGTGTAAGCAAGCGTGTAAGCAAAACCATAGATATTCTAATATCTATGGCAAAACACACAACGCACACACACACACACACGCACACGCACACGCACACACGCACACACGGGTCCACGTAGGCCTACATATGCTTACACGCACCTACACCAGACTATCTAATCTCATCCATCCGAGAATGGGTTTCGGCTTACTAGAACGCTAGCGAATCGGGTGTCATGCACTCCACCCCTCGTTTCCTTTCCACGCCCCCAAAGTACGTCACTGTTGTGAAAAAATAAAAATAAAAATCCGACGCAATGTTTTTTTTATATTCATTTAGGTGGCGGCAACGGTGTTCCATAGTTACGTACATTCATAAACAGAAAGCCGAATTACAAAGCAAGAATAATATTCAAAGAAAGACAAAAAAACGAATGCTAAAAAAATACTAAAGCCTATTGCATGACTGTAGGAAGTGATGCCCCATCATCAAAGCCTAGTCCACTCCTCCACTTTACTCTAGATCCTCTTAAACATAAGCTTGATGCTCGAACCAGGGCAAATACAATAACAGACGATTCCGTTACTGATACGAAACGCATACCGTCCTACGGATACAAAGTTTAACACAACCCTCAAATATGTTTACTGATTGCATATCAATTGGAGTGTTTATGGTGCAAATTTAGAGTGCTAGTGAGAAGGAAGTGTTTGATGCCTAAAAACTTCCTTCTCACTCCACCCACTATAAAATTCTACGTACAGCATGTTGCAGAAACTGGATGCATAAGGTCCGCCCTATATTTGTGCATGAAAATAGGAAATTCTGATTATATAATAAGCATTTTCGTCACCTGGTCCAACATACTGTATAGTGCATGTGTTTTGTTTGCTATACGCCATGCAGAAGCAGGATTTTGAGATGTGTTAGTTGCATCATTAGGAAGAACATGAGTAAGTCATGCGGTACATGTAAGTCTTTGATATCTCGCTATTGAGGTTATTACGACAAAACAGCTTGATTTTTTGCTACTAACACCTTTGCGATGCACTCAGTTTGAGCAATATATGCGATGTTTCATACAATCAAATCGCATTTGTAGTCATAGCATTTTACATTCATGCAGCAATCAAACACTAATGATGAAAGAATATCATCAATGCATGTCGTTTTGATAAACAGTGTAACAGTGGGCAGAAGTTTAGACTTTATACTGATGTCAGGGACCGAGCCGATACAATAATGCCGCACCGTCGCTATAGCAATCACTGGTAACGTATCATTCATCTCCCACAATACATACACCGATCTATACAGCTGACATGCATGTACTATGCAACCATTTAGAGGGGTTCTTCACCCGCTGCATTCGACTTCCATACACACCGTTTCATCTAACCCCCAGAGCAAACGAAATCTGTCGAGCAGCAATTTGAACATCTTCCGTTGAAATTCATGAGATGGGGACCTTTGTGTTATACTCATCTCCTAAAAGCATGCCAGTCTTCTTCTTCACCTCCAACGTTCCTCCATTATGTGCATCAGAGGGGCACAATCACCTATAGCCCAAGTAAACACTCACACTCACCTGTAGACAACATCTGTAACGCCAAAACTGAAAACCATATATTGTTTAAGGGGCTGAAGATATAGATTTAAAATCAGACAATGCAAGCTGGTGGGTACTTTAATTTGATAGCATGGCACGATACTGTAAATGTGTTCCATGAAAGTTTACTATTTAGTGTGCATAGATCAGTGCATACTAGTACTGTACATACTTTACAGTAAGTACACTGTGGAACATGCATGCAAAGAGTAGGAAATGTCGCTTTCTCAATTTCAAGCTTGGCTATTTATTGTTAAACTACAACAAATGCAATTTAGTACTACATACTGTATATGCTCGTTTCGTCAGTTTTATCATTCTCGGATATTTGTGCATGCATGCATGGTGTTCTGTATATACAGCAAATGTACAACTAACTGTACGTGTAAAGATAATTGGGGTATGCTTTTGTGCTGGTCATGTTTTAAAAGAGTGTGTTATATGTAGAGTTGTGTGTGAGTATGAAGGTGTTGTCATGTACCATGGTATAGGAGAGGAGAAACTGTATGGTGGGGTACAGAAGCTATAGAGTCATTTTCACTTCTGGCCTCTCGCCTTGCAACTCTAGCTCCAACAGGGCTAAGGCTGAGGTCCTAGCTGCCTTTTATGGCAGGCAACTTAGTTAGAGCCAACGCCACAGCCATCCTCTCCAGATATTTTGTCTCTGACTATTAGCAATAGTAGGGTGCATTCATTTATCTTATAAGTGCTGTATACTGTATGTTTATCCAATAATAATGTAAAATAATAATTAATAATAGTTATGTGCGTAAACATTGTAAGTTAATTTGGCTATGCTTCTTGAGCTACTCATGTTTTACGAGTGTTCACAAGTGATGTGCAATTTGTGTTCGTTTTTTGAAGGTGCTGTGGTTAGAAGAGGAGAGACACTATTGAGAATGGACACCTTGGCATCTTTTGGAGTGGTTTTAGTGACTTTATCACGGGTTCAGATCAATTGGACACCTCAATACTTCCATGATATGCATGCATTCAAGTTGAACTACTGTATTTGCTTGAGAGCCTGAAACCGAAAAACGTGCAAATCCAGCCAGGTGCGCTGCACTGTTAACTCTGCCGATTGAGCATTCCATCTTGTGCACAAAGGCAAAACTGATGTTCAAAAACATGTGTAGTGCACATATCCAAGAATGGCGCCATTCCTGCCACGACCGTCTCACCTTTGTATGTGCTCTATACCTAAACTACAGTTCTTATCTAGCTACAACTGTAAGGTCTGCACCCGTGGTAAGTTTACACAACGCTACCTATATCAAAGACAATTCAACCTTTCCGCTGTGAACCGTTGCTGAAAGAGTAGAAAAGTTCAGCGAGCTCTGCGTGTAATTCACCGATTCACACGCACACAGGATTGCTCTCTACCTTATATACAAAGTAGGCCTATAGGGGTGTCAGAGTGGTTCATGCATGCAGGAATTAGTCTATCTAAAGACCGATCAGGTCCTCAGCGCATTTGTCAAGCTTAAACTGCTGAGGAAGCAAAAAGCTTTTCCAAGACTGAGTCGTGTGACCGTTAATACGTTCCTAATAGATCTGATGCCAGCCAGCTGGAGTCTTATTTACTTTGTACAGTAGTGGTTGTTGCACATTTTAAATGTCAGTCGGCATGCAGCTAACAGAAATATATGTATCAACCAGTTTCAACGTTTGATGCGTGGCCATGGTGCAGCAAAAATCATACTTGCACGCTAGTCTGGCGTAGCACAGCTATGCACGCTTATTTGCGGAGGATAAGGACACATATTTATACGAGTACAGTTCATTATCCCGTTCAGGGTACCGGTACTAGTAGAAGTGGGCCATGCAAGATTGAACGTGTGTTGGCTGATCAAAGACAGGCTGAGGCGCGGCTATAAACAGTTGCTACCTCCGCATTTTCGCGAATTGTTATGTGAGACAGTGATGCAGGAGGATCTGATCATGAGATCTAGTGCACCAACATTGATTTAGTAAACTAGTCCATGACGTAAAGTAGGACTTACTGCATTACGCAACTACCGCTAGTACAAATTACTTTTCTCAATTTTTAGCACTTTACCTTTCAGTGCAAATGCCCCAAAATGTATATCATATATACATGATCAAGTTTTCTCTATCCACTGATGCAATTGGAAAATATTTTCGATTTAAAATGTATTATTGTCCTCTCGATGTACATGTTATAGATATGTTGTGTATGGACCACACCTGAGGGGTGTTGCTCTTACACCCCGTGAGTGTTAGCTACCACACTCCACGGCGCGTTATTCCTACAGACACCCCTTTGGGGTAGCACCTTTTCCCCCAGTGCGATTGGTAGTAAATTATGCCAACCAATAACATCAACTCCCATTAATATACTTTCGATTGTTTCATAGATTACAGTTGACAGCATATATAGGTACACTTCTGCAAATGGCTAACATCAGCAATGCGTGCGATCAACTTCTTCAGTTCACCCCAGTGGCATGGAGAACCTGCGTCTCTGTCGCTCTCGGAGCAGCGTCACTCCTCATCTCCTGCGTCGACGTAGCGGCTTTTTTTGCCATGAAACTGCACCTGAAGATGACCTACCGTCTTGCGATATACCAGGTCGTAAGTTCGATGGCGCTCAGCGCAATAATATCTGCCGGCGTCTTGCTCGTGCAGTATTCCACTCTCCGCAGAGTGGTTGCCTACACGTGCTTGGTGTTCATGGTCGCTACCAAGTACGCGTTCACCATGTGGCTGACCGTTCACGTGTTCGCCGCTGTCGTTTACTACAAGAACATTTCGCCTAGGCTAGAACCACTGTACGCGACCAGCGCCATACTGATCCCACTGGCCATGACACTCGCTTACATGGCTGCGTTTTTGGTCGAGGAATGTTCCCATGACGTGGTGCGAATAGGACTCCGCGTGCTTATATATGCTACTGTAGCGCTGTTGCTTCTCAACGTGGCACTAATTCTCCAAACAGTGATCGTCCTCTTGTACAGAATGCATCGACCCCTTCATCGCCGCCCGCTGCTGACCAGACACTACAGGTTAGCACTCCGTGAGGTGGTTCCGCTATTGGGGTATCCGGTCGTAACCTTGTTTACGATTGCTGCGATTGCTATCACGACGAGCGCAAACAACAATACGTACTTGAAAGACACCGTTTATGAATTTGCACTTCCAATTCTGAACGCGATGTGTGGAGTTCTATTTATGGTGCACATAGCTGTTGTGGTGACAGCGGCGAAATAAGCCGTATTTTCAAGCCGATAACGCAAGATGAACGTGTCGGTTTTAAAATGTGTTACTATTGTGAATTCTTTTTTTCGGTAAAAAAACGCATGTACAAGAAAATATTACAAAAATACTGCTTATATTGAACACCGTGTGCATGCGGTGCACATAAATCCAATCATTAAATCATATAACATCGGTAAATTGTATACTATTTTACTGGCTTAATTGTAAACTTCATCAATTTAGTAAATACTGACATGCCACACTGCATACAGTGTGGCAGTATTTCCGAATATGCTGTATTGTTAGATATATGTAGGAGATCAGATGTGGGGTGAAAGCATATCTAGAAATGCGCGGTCAAAGGGAATTGACAATTGTTGCGGTTTGTACATTCGCGTATACTTCCGGATAACTCCCATAGAAATGAACGGCGTTTTATAAACTTGATTGTTAATTAATAACGTAATAGGATACAACTTTTGTGGCTATCGATATTGTTTCAGATACGTACGATCATGATTTAGCTAAACAGAAAACAAGTGCTTTGTATTGAAAATTGTTGTAGTTTTTGAGAAAACAGCACTTTCCATAGAGATGTATGGAAAATCAACTTTTTCACACCTAATTAATGTATTCTGCAGCTCATAATTCTTACACCAGTTTAGATTCAGATTTTGTGGGCCCCCAGAATAAGAGATCATGCAGTTCTATTATTTTTAGAGATATTTAAAAAAATTTACCTAGTATTGAATTTTAACACCGGTTCCATGAGAAACGGGTACACATTTGTGTGGAAATGCAAAAATGAAAAATAATCGGTCATGCATGTATCTCAAAAGTAATAGTAAATATTCACTGGCGTGACGATTGTTTTAAAGAACCCATTAGTAACGGCTGCGCTGTATTCGGGCACGCCCAACTGATTACTTCGTTTTGCGGTACGTAAAAGCTGAAAGTACAGATTTTTTAAATGCAGTTTAACAAATTCATAATTTCAAAACGATCAAGTGGACGGATACTGACATAACTTTCTTACGATGAGTTTCATGTACTAAGGAAGGAGCCTGGGTTGTCTCCCACTGAACAGCGGGCATAGCTGAATGAATAACTGATGAATAACTGCCATACATGTAGCTGAGCTAGATGATGCATAACTGATGAATAACAGATGAACAACTGGCGTAGCTGGATGAAGGACTGATAAATAGCTGCCATAGCAGAAGTAAATGAAGTGAATGTCTAGCCAAGATATAGATATGCAAGCTTAATTTACACAGCTTGGTTAGGATCCATGCATGATGGAGAGGCAGAACCAAGTTGGTCAGGATCTATGTACGGTGGAGAAGTAGGACCAAGATCAACAGGCTGGTTTTCTTCAAGAATGGCATCCCAATCCTCAGATGTATAGGTATTCCGTTTGCAAAGTTCGCATTCAACACATGGTTGTCGAATGTGTTTTCTGGCTGTCTGTGACTGTTTCCAAAAAGAATAATAATTGTACAATAAATTCTCTTACCAATAGTACCACATGTCTGTTGTACAGTGGAATGGTATTTAGTTCCACCTTTAACACATGCAGGCAAACAATTTCCACAAACTCTTCAACTCTCATTGCAGCAAATTTCTCACATGGCTGTAAACCAATTATATATTTTTGTTTGTTTATTTTTAAAAAGAAAGCCATTCAAACAATGAGCTGAATACTTAGTCTTTGTCGTTCTTCTGACCTAACATGAGTTGCAAAATGCAAGGGCTGCAGTATATTTGTATTTATTTTCCGCTCTATTCACCATTGCCTGTAAAATAAATTAGGACGTCAGTCTACCAGCTCACACTTTGTTGCATCCTTACCTTTACCATGGATTGAAAACACCATTGTTAATAAGAGCACTACCAAAAATGGTGCCGATTTCCTTCAGTTAATCACTGTGTGCGCATCGTTTACGAGTAAATTTAGAGATAGAATTATTATAGCTGAAGTGCAATATCTACCCAATTGATGGTATTGATGAAAATCATGGCATAAAAAGTGACACCGTTGGAAGAGAGTGCTGTGCTGTAAGTGTCTAACTGGACCTTAGATGCATCAGTTATATACTATTCAAGCTATAACCAACTTGGAAAGCATTTGTAAAGCAATTGTAAAGTGTGTGTGTGTGTGTGTGTGTGTGTGTGTGTGTGTGTGTGTGTGTGTGTGTGTGTGTGTGTGTGTGTGTGTGTGTGTGTGTGTGTGTGTGTGTGTGTGTGTTCATTCATTGCATGCAGGTTAGGCCGAGGAGGTTTTCACGCCCCTTACCTCTCTGCGCGGATCCGCCACTGCCCTTTCTCGCTATGCATATCATTTATTAATCACTTCATGATTTTTTTTTATTAACGCTCAAGTAAAACCAGTTTCGACATGGGGCGACAGTGGTTACTAGCGTGTATGTTACTCAGTACGGCGATGTCGGTAACAGCTTATTCGACGGGAGCGCTGGCAGCAGCCAGGGCCGCCAAGAGCCAGCCCGGGCCCGGGGCAGGTAATCTATATTACTATATACATGTATGGGGGGTGGGGGGGGGAATCCTTCTTGGACCCGTGCCTAAATATGCGCGAACATGATAGCGGAATACTGCATAAAGCCTAGTGTGTTCATGCATGTTGATCCAGTTCGTGCACGTATACAGCAACTCTCACACGAACTTGCATGCTTGTTATATACACACGCAGTGAAACGCCATTCCATGCAATCACTAAACAGTTGGTTCTGCAGTGGCATGTAGAGACAAAATTTATATACAACTGAAGCAATTGACCTGCCGGAAAGGCAAACCTCTTCACTAGAACCCACCCTTAGACCGATCCCCACCTAACATTTTTCCTTCTGTCGTAACCAAAGCATTGAGATACCGCCGTATATCGTTCAGATGCTAGACCGCATGGCCTTAATTAAAAAGGTGTACATGCAATTGTACAGTTGAGGCAACTTCAGAGGGTTCCTGATCCAAGCTAGAAGCTCTGTCAGTGGTACTCCAGTAGGAACGCTCTCGGTGGGTGGGGATGGATCACAGCAGTTTAGTCAGTGCTCCCCTCCAGAGGTAAGAATAACAATGAATACACACAGACTATTCGTTGCTATCTCTTGTGTAGAGTGCAGTCACACATACCAGCAACAGTGTGAAGAACAGCGTCTCCTTGACATGGACCGCCCCAACTTCAGGGAGTGGACCTATTGTCTTCCTGTATGTGCGGCATGTGTGCACGTTGTGTTGTGAGCCAGTTTCTTTGTGTATGGGTATGTATCAATAAATGCGCACTTATGAAGTACAGCTTGTTGTCATTTTACATTCAGCTATGCAGTTGTGGTTCAGAACTCTGCTGGAGTCAGTGCTTTCCATGCTACTCAGAACACCTCTATCGTACCAGAAGGTATATACATCGCTGACTGCTTAGATGTTGCACAACTAACGGCTTTCTTCAATAGGATGTGCTGAACCTCAGTACTTAAATGGAACCACTTGTGTAACATCCTGTCCATCTTATTACTATGGAAACTACACAACTAGATTGAGTGTTCCACGTGAGTACACAGTTGTAGGAAAATCATTGCGACCATCTGATGAAACGTTTTCCCCAAATTTGCAGTGTTATCAAGCAGTGGTTATTGGGCAGCATTCAATGTCACATTCTATGACGTAAAATTTCTCAATACCACTCCATCTTATACCATCATATTTGGTTTTACACTTTACTTCAACCCAACATTGCCGATAGGGACAAATTGTGTTATTAGTATATCTGGAAATGTTGGCCCCATAGGACTAGCAACTGACTACTTTGGATTTATCACCTTGAACTATGGATCCCCCTACACTTACTCCTTCCAATATTTTCTTAACAGTCCAAGTGACTACATTCTAACTGATCAGATTTATTACATACCTCAACCATCTGTTTCAATTTTCCAATTTAATCTTCGAGCACTTCCTTACATTGATTATGCCAATGTTGGTGTTACAATAATTGGTGAGTGCTGAAACATTTCAGGCATTGTGAAGTGAATGACAATGTTTCATTTACCCAGACATATGCCAAGCTAACCCATGCTACAATGCTGGAGAAACGTGTTTGTACATTGGAAACTCCACTACAACATGCACATGTGCACCAGTATTCAATGGAATAAATTGCTCCAATGACATCAACTACTTTACCCCAACCACCTGTCTAAATGGAGGCACCTGTTATGATGAATATGGTACCGACACGAATTGTACATGTGTACCAGGCTTTAATGGACCAACTTGCTCCAATGACATCAACTACTGTACCCCAACCACCTGTCTAAATGGAGGCACCTGTTATGGTGGATATGGCACCTACACCAACTGTACATGTGCACCAGGCTTCAGTGGACCGATATGTTCTAATGACATCAAATACTGTACACCAACTACTTGTCTACATGGAGGCACCTGTTCTGATGGATATGGTACCTACCAGTTGTGGATGCGCACCAGGCTATAATGGAACAACCTGCTCCATTGACATCAAATACTGTACCTCAGCCACTTGTCTAAATGGAGGCACCTGTTATGATGGATATGGCAATTACACCAATTGTACATGTGCACCAGGCTTCAATGGAACAACCTGCTCTAATGACATCAATTACTGTACCCCTACTTCTTGTCTAAATGGAGGCGCATGTTATGATGGATATGGTACCTTCTCGACCTGTTTATGTACATTGCAGTGGGCTCTAAGATGGGCTCAATGACACGTGCAATGAAAGCTTTGTAGGAAACTTTCCCATAACACTCAATATTTACATCTATGAATTTGCATTTATGAAGTGAGAACCAGGCACTCCTGGTATTACTTTCAAATTTCTGTCATGATTTTCTTAAGAATGCAAAATAGAATGTGACAAGGCATAATTAAATAGTTTACACCCTTGAAGGTACATGTGACATATTGGGTGCATTGCAATCCAGAGCAGTACAGCTTGTGGCGTGCCAGGTATGAGGTAAAAGAAACTGTATTTGTGCCTCAGAGTAAAGAAAACAATAATATCTCAATTATGTCATAGTAACATTTTATTCATGTATACATATAGGGAAAATCCATGAGAAAGGATGCTGCATTGATGGAGACATTGGCTGTTGTCCAGTTAATAGAGAGGAGATGAGAGGAATAGAAGGAGAGTGGTATTCTGGATTAAGCAGTTTAAGGGTTAGAGCGTTCACCATCACCGGTACCAGATACAGATGTGTTGTCAGGCAACTTTGTACATGTGCTCTCCGTATCCATGACTATCCCACTTGTGATGCTAGCAGGAGGTGGAAGAGGCAGTTCCACAGTGTCCAGTTGTAGTGTAGGAAGTGCGCATGCGTAGAACGTGGTATAAATACGATTGCTCTAGGTGATTTGTCATTCTTGTCTCAGTTAGATATATATATGTTAATACTATTCTGAGACACTACAAAGTGGCGACGAGGGTGGGATAGAATGGCGTCCTTACCCATTGGAAGGAGTCTAGAACCTTTCGACCCTCAGACAGAGGATTTCGAGGCGTACGCCGAACGGCTGGAACAGTACTTGCTAGTCAACGACGTCAGTGACAAGAAAAAGCAGGTAGCGTTTTTCCTAACTGTGGTGGGGTCTTCTACCTATCAGGTTTTAAGGGACCTCCTGGCTCCTGATACCCCAGCTTCGAGAACTCTCGAGGAACTTCTCGAGGTGCTAAAAGGGCACTATAAGCCGGCGAGACTTGTCATTGCCGAGCGCTTCAATTTTCATCGCAGACATCAACAGCCTGGAGAGAGCGCAGCGAAATACATGGTAGAGCTTCGAAGGTTGGCAAAAACATGTCAATTTGGGCAATTTCTAAACGACGCATTAAGGGACCAGTTGGTATGCGGGTTAATTGCCACTAATATACAAAAGCGTCTTTTGTCTGAAGCGAATTTAACAGCTGAGCGCGCTCTTGAGATATCTCAGGCAATGGAGACAGTGGAAAAGGGGGCCAAAGACTTCAAGGAGGAACACCAAGACTCAAAGCGGCAAGAAACGGAGACGGCGGCTATCAACGTAGTAAGAAAACCTGTACCCAATAGAGCACGTCCCTCCGGGAGGGAGGAAGGGTGCACTCGTTGTGCGGGGAATGGGCATAATTCATGGAATTGCCCTTATCGTGGGACCCAGTGTCACAAATGCAAACGTGTTGGACATTTGGCACGAGCATGCAGGTCAAGCGGTTCAAAAAAGGAGACTACGCATCGAGTGACAGAGCCCCAGGAACAAGAGTACAGGTTGGACTACATCGGTGTCCTGAAGGGCATTAATACCAAGCGTGTGTGGATCGAAGTGGAGTTGAATGGAATACCACTAAAGATGGAGCTTGACACAGGAGCTAGTGTTAGTCTCGTCAGCAAAAAGACATGGCGAGAGAAGCTGGGATCTCCTCCTCTGACAAAAAGAAAAATTGTCCTACGAGCTTATTCGGGGCATAGACTACACGTCATTGGGGAGACTACTGTTGACGTCAACGCAGGCTCTCAGCGGCACAAGAGTCTACCTTTAGTTGTTGTAGAGGGAGAGGAAGCTCCATTGTTTGG
Organism: Ephydatia muelleri; assembly: GCA_013339895.1. Lineage (NCBI taxonomy): Eukaryota > Metazoa > Porifera > Demospongiae > Spongillida > Spongillidae > Ephydatia > Ephydatia muelleri. The sequence goes on along the minus strand of JABACO010000002.1, from coordinate 4,879,724 downwards.
TAGAAATTGGCTTGTACAAGTAGATGTAGCATGGGATGTTTTGAAGAACACATTTGTACAAGAGTGTAAAACGCATGCTATTGTTGCTTCTTGTTCACAGGGTCAAAGTCCACCGACTGGCGCCAGAGGAAACCCACCTGCATTAGATGAACTCTTGAAGAGGTATGATGTCATATTCAAACAACAATTAGGGAAGATAAAAGATCTAAAGGCCACTATAAGAGTGCAAAGCGAGGCAACACCGAAGTTTTTCAAACCAAGGCCTGTTGCCTACGCACTGAGAGAACGGGTGGAACAAGAGTTAGAGCGCCTGGTAGCCATAGGTGTAATAGAGCCTATTTCGCACTCTGAATGGGCTGCACCAATTGTACCAGTAATCAAGAACAATGGGGATGTAAGGATGTGCGGCGACTTCAAAGTCACGGTCAACCAATGTTTGGATATTGAGCAGTATCCTCTTCCAAAGATTGACGACTTGTATGCAAATTTACAGGGAGGAGAAAGGTTCACCATTTTAGACCTTAGTGAGGCGTTTTTGCAAATGGAATTAGATGAGGGTTCTCGGAAGTATTTAGTTGTCAACACGCACAGGGGTTTGTTCAGGTACAAGCGATTACCCTTTGGTGTTAGTTCGGCCCCTGCCTTGTTTCAGAGAGCGATGGACACTATTCTGCAAGGATTACCTGGCGTAGTGTGTTATCAGGATGACATATTGGTCACCGGAAAGGAAATAGACGAACATCTCAAGAATCTTGAACGAGTTTTTGGAAGACTAAAAGAATTTGGTTTGCGGTTGCGTTTGACAAAGTGCAAATTTCTCAAAGAATCAGTTGAATATCTAGGTCACGTGATTTCAAGGAACGGAATTTGCACAAGCCCAAAGAAGATAGAAGTAATACAGAAAGCACCGATTCCCCTTAACGTCACAGAGTTGAGATCATTCCTAGGGATTGTCAATTACTATGGGAAGTTTATACAAAGCGTGGCTGATCTTTGTGCGCCATTGAATGAGCTATTGCAGAAAAATACTCCGTGGATTTGGACGGCGACCTGCATGAAGAGCTTCAACCAGCTTAAGCAAGCATTAGGATCGGCCGAAGTACTGTGCCATTACAATCCTTCGGAAGAAATTAGCCTTGCTTGTGACGCATCAGCTCATGGCCTTGGAGCAGTTCTGTCACACCATTTCAAGGACGGGTCGGAGAGGCCGATAAGTTATGCATCAAGAACACTTTCGAAGGCAGAACGAAATTATTCGCAGATTGAAAAGGAAGCTCTCAGCATCATATTTGGGTTGAAGAAATTTCATCAATATCTCTATGGTCGAAAATTCTTACTGGTGACTGATCATCAACCGTTGGTCAAAATATTTGGACCGAAGACAGGAATATCCTCAGTTGTGGCAGGGCGACTGCAAAGGTGGGCCTTATGCTTAGCGGGATATCAGTACGACATTGTCTATAAGCCAACGCAGAAGCATGGAAATGCAGATGGATTGTCGAGATATCCATCGACGGAGTCTGAAGCCATTGATGGTGAGGAAGGGGGCGATCGTATCTTGGCTTTGTACGGACCGCAGTTGGCGGCATTCCCACTAACAGTCAAGGACATCGAACGAGGGACCATGTCTGATGCACTGTTGAGACAGGTGTTGAAATTCACAAAAGATGGATGGAACAAGGCAGGCAGAGTAGATGATCAGCTACGGCCATACTTTAATCGAAGAGAGGAGCTGTCAACCGAAGGAAACTGTTTGATGTGGGGAATCAAAGCAGTGATTCCCCCGGGGATGCGGCAACATATCTTGAAGGAATTGCATCAGAGCCATCCAGGGATCGTAAGAATGAAATCATTGGCCCGGTTGCACGTATGGTGGCCAGGAATCGACGAAGATATTGAGCGGATGGTGCGTACCTGCGATTCTTGTAATCAGCAGAAGGATAACGTACCACATGCACCTTTGCATCCTTGGGAATATCCATCCAAACCATGGCAGCGTTTGCATGCTGATTTTGCAGGTCCATTCTTCGGAAAAATGTGGCTCATAGTTGTTGATGCAAGAACGAAATGGCCCGAAGTGTTCCAGCTGAATGAAGCTACCAGCGGGACAACAATTACGGCATTAATGGCTACTTTCTCACGGTTTGGCCTTCCGGAAATAATCGTGACAGATAATGGTTCTCAATTCACGAGTGACCAATTCAAGACATTCTGCGACGAGAATGGTATCAGACATGTGAGAGTGGCGCCTTACCATCCAAGCTCTAATGGTGAAGCAGAGCGTTTTGTGAAAACGTTCAAACGTGCTTTTAGCGCTATGGGTAACGAGAAGGATCCTGTTCGACGTTTGCAACAGTTTCTATTTTCATACAGGAACACCCCTCACTCGACAACGGGGGTATCGCCTGCCGAGCTTCTGGTCGGAAGACAGTTGAGAGGTAGACTTGACCTTTTGAGGCAACAAACATGCATCACAAATACTTCACACTGTCCCAATCCGGAGGTGAAAGTACAGGCGTCTCAGAGAAGACAGAAAATAGCCTACGACAAACATGCAAAGCAACGTGAGTTTACTGTTGGACAAGCTGTGTGGGTAAAAGGACAAAACCATCAACAAAATTGGCTACCGGGGGTGATCGTGAAGCAACGCAATAGTGTATCCTATACAGTCAATGTTAGTGGACAGTTATGGCATCGTCACATTGATCATCTCCGGGAAAGAGAACAGGATGAAGCCCATGTGCAAGAGGCAGAAGATTCTGAATACTTTCCTAACAGGCAACCGGGTTCAGCAGACGACCAGGACATTATTACAGATGAAAATGCACCGAATCTGAGACATGAACAACAGCCAATACATGATGCTACCCCTCAAGAGGATCAGGCAACACTGCCTGAACACGCAACGGTGGAAAAACGCAGGAAGTCCACCAGAGAACATCGTCCTCCAGTGCGTTTCCACGAAGAGTTTGGCTATAATGTATGAAGAAGAAAACTCGGGGGAAGAAGTGTAGTGTAGGAAGTGCGCATGCGTAGAACGTGGTATAAATACGATTGCTCTAGGTGATTTGTCATTCTTGTCTCAGTTAGATATATATATGTTAATACTATTCTGAGACACTACACCAGTCTAATAGCCTCACCCTCTGTATCTTGAATGTTTTCAGGAGTGGCTGCCTCTTTGCTGAAATTCACATCAGTAACCGGTTGTTCATTGTGCTGTGGATTGACTGCAACAAAGGATGCATCATACAAGTATGGACGGAGTGTATTCTTCATCTTAGACCTGTGCATGAGATAATGTGCACATTCCTGTGACCAATGAAAGGTTTTCTAACCTTAACGCAATAACCATATCCACAATGGCTACCACTGCAACAATACCAAATATGGCGGCTAATCCTGCAGCAATTGAAGCAACTGATTTGGAGTTGACAAAGGTAGGCTGTAAGGAGTGTGTGGAGGCTTGAGGTATAGAATCAGTGATAGTAACGTTGGGACTAAGATGATCTGAGGGAAGCAAATGAGAGTGAACAGAAGTGTGTTGGTAACATTCCCTTTACTACATCCCTTCCCCACAACATATACACTTTTTTAATACTGAAAAGTGACAAAACTTCAAGCTATCTCACGAAGATAAAACTGGTCACCATATATGATTTGTAAGTTACTTCAAGTTGCGTGTGTGCATGTGTGTGCAAGTCTCTCTCTCTCTATGTTAAGTGTACATTCCCCCTATTGCAAAAATTATTGAAACTATATCAGAGATGCAAGGAATGTGTCCAAAGCTATCAAAGAGACATTTTACTGAACTTTAAAGAATTGTCAGAACATGTGGAAACATCAGCTGAATTTCCACATTTATACTTAATTGGCCATCATTAGGACTCCCTAAAGTTGGTGAAATCCAAGAGTCACTGACCAATGTTGGACCAGACTACACAGCAATGATATCAGTGGTGGGCCAGGAGGATCCTCTGTTCATACAGATCCATGCAAATAAGTACAAGTCACCGACGTGCATTCACAGGCAGTACGTACCTGATACATTCAGGGATGAGGTACCTGTACCTTGAAATTGACATCGAACCCAAAACTTGCTGGTGTACAGCTACAGCTGTAGTTGCATTGCAATAAAAATTAAACTCAGATGTGCACTCCTACTGTCAGTCAGTTGGGCAAATAAATCCGACACTATGAGTATTGAACATTGGTGGATCAACATTCTCAGTTATAAAGTGTCAATAACTGAAACCGGACACCTCCTGTGATATTGGTTCAATGATAATCCATGTTGTAACCATTTGTGGGAGATTCAACACCTCCATAACACATGTATGTGTTTGTGATGTACTTTCTTCTACACTATTCTACTGCAGAGAGAAAGTGGACACCCAGACCGATCGATGCTTCTCATGAGATCCCAGAGTGTAAATGATACAACAATAAACGCCATCAAGAGCGAAAAGAAACAAGATTGAAACTATACATGCAGCTCTACTCCTGACTCAGTAGTAGTCTGTTGCCTATTCCAATTGGAACATAACACCGTCCACCTGTAATTCCATTTCACGTGCACAAGAAGATATTGTACATTCATTTTGGATGCAACTGTTAAGATGGTCACCAAACTATTGAGGAGTTATCAATGATTTAATGTTTTATAAAATCTATGAGATTTATTGTCCACTATCGGAAACGGATCGGACTTAATTTCAGTACATGTATTAAGTCGAATTAGTCGCCCGGTCGCCCCTTTGCTTAAAACTGAGCACTCGTATTACGCCTTACAAGTGTTTCAGCATATTGCTCGAACTGAGGTGTTCGTAGCAACAAATCAGCTTGTTCGAACCGTGGCGTGAATTACCGAAAAGAAGTTCAGACAGATATAGCATAGATTTAGCTATGGTCAGAGCGACACGGCGACATATACCAAAGCTCCCGAACGGTGTCTTTTGATACGTATTATACGTTATCTTGTCATTGACGAATAAAGTGACTGTTTACTTCCGTTTGGCGTGGCGTTGGTTCCTTTGTAGTCTGAAGGGTGAGGCTATCACGGTTCCAACCAGCACTGCCGTGTCAATTGCTCTGTTTTCGAGCCATTTATATTACATACTGCATACACAGATACGCTTGTACATCCATCTACTCACCTCCGTACGTTGAGCTCACCTTGGGCACACCCTAGTGGTACCATAATGGCAGCAAGCCAAACATAGGTGTCGACCATTCCAGCCCTATGATCATAAGCCTCGCAATTATCAGACTACAATGTACGAGTAACATTCCACTTCCTTTGTATTGTCTCTCTCACAATGGACGAAGCTGGATTGTTGTTTTTTGGTTGTTAATGACACCGTATACTCCCCCGTAGGGAGGCAACGGCGGGAGCTTTGATCTTTTCCATGTATACGCATCTTGAAACGTTATGCGATGTGTATGAAAGAATGTATACGTTCCTATATATGTAATACAATAACAGACGATTCCGTTATACGAGACGCATACCGTTGTCGCGGTACATGCAGTTTATCCCGGGATATTTTATCCGCCCGGATAATTCACGCTAGGATATTTTATCCGGCCGGATATTATGTCCTAGTACGTTTTATCCTATCCTGGTATATTTTATCCTACCCTAGGATAAACTATCCTAGGATACTTTACCCTACCCGTAATTACTACACTATAGAATTTGTTTATCCTGGATGTACATGTGATGTGCAAGTAAATAAAAACATTCTCTAGGAGAAAGTTGGTGGGATATAGGATTTGATGGCAATTGGTGGTGTAAAAAGCAAGGAAACAAGGTCTTATCAGAAGGGAAAATGTAATAGTCCTATATTTAGCACACAAACAACATACGCCCTAGAAATGTGCTAAATATAGGACTATTACATTTTCCCTTCTGATAAGACCTTGTTTCCTTGCTTTTTACACCACCAATTGCCATCAAATCCTATATCCCACCAGCTGTCTCCTAGAGAATGTTTTTATTTACTTGTTTCATTGATTTTTTTCTATGTACAACGGGTTGTGTGACGTCATGTGTGTGCCATTTGCTAAGACATGTAGAACTATGAACGAAGCTAAGCGATCCGATATCAGAACTAAAGTTTTAGTTAAAGGCGGGTTGCGTGTTTGAATCATTCGTGAAATCTTTCCTTGCTGTACTTAGACCGACCATTATTATTAGCGCATTTGGCATAATTATTTAATAACATTAACATTAGTAGTTATACATATATATTGTCCGAATAATGGTTCACATTACGGTCTCGTCCTACACCGCCTCTTCCACGTCGCCCTCTTCCTTCTCTTACATATCCTCGTCCTCTATCTCTCCCATCTCGTCCTCTATCTCCTCGTCCTCGTGGTGCTGGACGGGTCCAGCACTGCCATTATCTTCGCCATCTCCCCATCACCACTGCCTTCTAAAATCCGCTCTATTTCCATTACTTCGTCTCTCGTGATGACGTGCTCCATATGCTGCGATGTGAGCATGTGCAGAACTGGTACACATCTTTTGTGCTAACCATAGGTGCGTCTTGCAAAAGGCATCATTTAACTGAACTAGTAAAGTGCTATTCTTAAGAATAGCCTTTTCGAGGCCACCCTTATACTCGCTTAGTACGATATACTTTGGTTCGTACAGAGAGTAGCTACAGTGAAAAAGGAAGTGCGTACATGCAACATTATGTATGTGCTAAACTATATACACCAAGGCTTGAAAGTTATACTCTTACATGCAACAGTTGCCCACTAAAATAGTTTCATGCCACGTAAACTGAAGCCATTCTGATTCTATCAGCAACCGCTACATTGTGTCACATTGCACTAGAAAGTTCAAACAATAACATCTCATAGGTGTCTGGCGTCTCTTCCAACATTACATAACGACACTGACAAAAGGCAACGCTGACGCAACGTTTCAGCTAATGTCATATGCAAACTAAGCTTAATATCTAAGGTAAGGGAAGGTTACATTTACATACTTTTTCGATGGCCTCGTTGGTACTACGCTTAGCCTTCCCCGGACCCGTACCGCACTCTCTTCGCCAATCATGCAAGCGAGCACATTCAGGACTCTCCCAATAACGTTTCCTTTAGCGGACCATTTCTTTTCTGGGTCTGCTTTATAACGTTCGCGTTCAGCGGTCTGTTTCTTTTCTGGGTCTGCTTGATACCGTTCGCGTTCAGCGGTCTGTTTCTTTTCTGGCTCTGCTTGATAGCTTTCGCGTTTAGCTGATAACCGTTTCTTTTCTGGGTCTGCATGATACCGCTCGCGTTCAGCGTCTGTTTCTTTCTGGCTCTGCTTGATACCGCTCGTGTTCAGCGGTCCGTTTCTTTTCTTGGTGTGCCTTGTAGGATGCCCGTGCCGATTCTAAAACATCGTCTCGAACTTGAAGGTATTTCGCACGTCGTTTCGCTCGTTTCTTTTCTTGACGTGAAGGCATTTTGATAAAAACAACTTCACTAACAAAATACTAGCACACCAAACGACGATTGAATCACCAAAGAATTCTTCTCTAGTTATTTTGCTATTTATAAACATCTTTAGATACCGTAATTATGAAGTAATCTAATTATACAAGACATAGGCTGATATGTATCAGAGTATAACATCGATTATTTATATAAAAGCGAGTCCTCCATCCGATTCTGAAGCTAGTGGTGAAATTTTGATCGCTTAAAAGTGTTCCTGTCCCGAGTTATGCGTTGCCAAGAAGGAGAAGGAGAAGAAGACGACCCGCCCCTTGTTCCGAGACTGGGTACGAGAACGGGCAGTACACTCTTGTTCTCTACAACCACGCGGTTGTGCGACATGAAACAAAAACGAAACTACTCATTTTTGACTTCTAGATCGATTGCTAAAACAAGCTACACGATCCGATCGTCGGGAGTGTTGTTACAGACGGGTCGCGTTTTTTTAATGACATTCATAGTCGGGGTCAAATCCTATATGGAAGTTTCTAACGAAACTTCCGATAAACGCATATAATGTTACATGTATTCTTTGTATACTTTTGTTTTGTGTATTCCCTGTAATGTTGTTACATGTATTATTCTTTAAAATAATTTAATTTGTCATAAAACACGTATTTGCTAAAACTGAGATTCACTGTAAAATTACATTTTCAAAATGACTGTTATATAAATGGACTCTTCTTCACCCATTCTGCTTGATGCCACCCTTGGAGAGTGTCTTAGCCATTTGAAGGTGACCCCAGATGGTCTAAACTCTAAGTAGGATTTCAAAACTTTTAAATATATACACGCACAATACCATTATTACATATACATGAACATGGAGAGTGCCACGTTTTGCATTGTATTGTGCCTTTTGTCATTGCTGAGCTCATTCAATGTTTTTAAGAACCTTCTGATGGTTTTTCTCGCGGATTGCTAGTAGATTACCATAAGTTTCTTCCATATCATATGTACAGTACATGTGTTCTCGCCTGTGACATTAGTGGTTGCCTTGCAGCTGAATTCATGATCGATTGTAATGTACGAGGGTTACGATTGTACATAATGAAGAACGGGCTAAACTGTGAAAGAATCCTGCTTTGCTATGCGATAAGCATACAAGGCTGCATCTATATTTTCATCCCAGTTTTCTTTAGCCTCTGAAAATTTGATCAAAGCCCTTGTCAGTGTTTGATTAGTGCGCTCATCCAAACCCTTAGTTTGAGGGTGATAGGAACTGCTAATCTTGTGCTCAATCCCTGTCAGCTTAAACAAACAGCTGAAAAGGATAATAAACAATAATGGTTTAAATGCATGAAACTATTGAAAATTACCTTGAAAGTTGATTTACAAATTCCCTTCCCTGCTCTGATATGATGATGTCAGGCCAGCCATGATGAAAAAACATTGTAAATAAGAAATCAGCGACATCAACTGCTGTCTTATCTTTACCTTCAGGCCACTTTGAGAAGTAATCTGTTACTGTCACAATATATATATTTTTCCTACACATTTCATGGTAATGGACCTACAAATATGAGAATGATTGGACATAAAAAAGTTCTCTAGAGAGCGTTGGTGGTGTATAGGATTAGGCAATGATGGTGTAAAAAACAAGCAAACAAGGGTCTAATCAGTAATACAACAATCTTATATGTTGCACACATGCAATATATCCTACACATGTGCTAAAAATAGGATTATTACATTATCTCATATTACTGATTTCCTTGCCTTGTACACAATATTGCCTAGGAATCCTATACACCACCAAAGTTCACTTAGAGAATTTTCTTTGTTGTTAAATTATTAAATATATCTATCAGATGAATGCCTATTTGACTCCATACTTTGCTTGGAACTGGAATGGGGTGAAGTTCAGCTTCTTCCCTTCAACTTTTGCATTGACCCACTGACATACATCACATCATCTGCAGTACTGGTCTAAATCTCTGTTACGTCCTTTCCACCAGTATGTTTGTCCGATCTGCAACAACATCAGAAACACAATAGTAAATGAACTATACATTTAAAAAGTAATTTAAGGTCATGCCTATTTATGATACTTCTGGTGCATACTGTATATGGCAATGTAACACCATAAAAACTTTACATGGGTATATAGCAACATATGTGTTAAAAGGTGGTGTAATAGACAAAATGACTACCAGAAATGCATGTTCGATGCACTAAATGTTTGGGTTTTTTCACACATACATCCTCCATTTGTAAGGCATTCTATACAAGTACTCTGTTGCATGTCAATTTTAATCGGGGCAATCAAGTGCATGCTTGTACAAGACCATTTTTTGCACCACTCAATACGCTTAGAGAAATTAAACAAGAGCTAGATCTTCAGAGTGGACTCCTTACGTTATTTTGCGACATTCAGTCACTCAGTCACTTACCTTAGCTCGCGTTTTGTCCCTGCCGTAGTGGCAAGTTGGCAACCATCAATGCCATCATGGCGGCATGAATAATATTGGTTCTCTCCTTTGCGTTTGCAATCACCCGTTTGAGACATATCTCATTCACTGCATCTGTTGCTCTGTAATACAGCAACGTTCTTTCAGCACAAACATAGCAGCTTGCTGGCTTATTCTCCGTTTGTCGTTTGCTGTAGCTCCAAAAGGATACACACGTGAATCCCGAAGGTCACCACCCTCTTTACAAGAAGTGAGATAGTCAACCAACACGCTATACCGTTTTTCGTCGATATGCGAAGACATTTTTATGCCGATCAAACAACACGTGTTACGGCGGATAAAGTATCCTAGGGTAGGTTAAAATATACTATCCGACCGGATAAATAATACTCGCACATTTTATCCCCCCGGATAAAATATTCGGGAGGATAAAATATGCTGTGACACCGTCCTACGGATACAAACAACCCTCAAATATGTTTACTGATTGCATATTAATTGGAGTGTTTATGGTGCAAATTTAGAGTGCTAGTGAGAAGGAAGTGTTTGATGCCTAAAAACTTCCTTCTCACTCCACCCACTATATAAAAATCTACGTACAGCATGTTGCAGAAACTGGATGCATAAGGTCCGCCCTATATTTGTGCATACAGCGTACATTTCAACTCATTGCATGTAGGTTTCGAAGTGCCGTTATCAGTAAAAATAGGGAAATTCTGATTATATAATAAGCATTTTCGTCACCTGGTCCAACATATAGTGCAGAAGCAGGATTTTGAGATGTGTTAGTTGCGTCATTAGGAAGAACATGAGGTAAGTCATGCGGTACATGTAAGTCTTTGATATCTCGCTATTGAGGTTATAACAACAAAACAGCTTGATTTTTTGCTACTAACACCTTGCGATGCACTCAGTTTGGGCAATATATGCGATGTTTCATACAATCAAATCGCATCTGTAGTCATCGCATTTTACATTCGTGCAGTAATCAAACACTAATGATGAAAGGACATTATCAATGTCGTTTTGATAAACAGTGTAACAGTGGGCAGTAGTTTAGACTTTATACTGATGTCAGGGACCGAGCCGATACAATAATGCAGCACCGCCGCTATCTCCCACTCTTATTCCTACTAGTGCTCCCTTGTATACATACACCAATCTATACAGCTGACACATGCATGTACTATGCAACCGTTTAAAGGGGGTTTGATGCGTTCTTCACCCGCTGCATCCGACACCGTTTCATCTAACCCCCAGAGCAAACGAAATCTGTCGAGCAGCAACTTGAACATCTTCCGTTGAAATTCATGAGATGGGGACCTTTGTTTTATTCATCTCCTAAAGCATGCCAGTCTTCTTCTTCTCCCTCCAACGTTCCTCCATTATGTGCATCAGAGGGGCACGATCACCTATAACCCAAGTAAACACTCACACTCACCTGTAGACAACATCTGTAACGCCAAACTGAAAACCAAATATTGTTTAAGGGGCTGATCATATAGATTTAACGTTGGGAGCTCTAGACAAGATCAGACAATGCTTTAATTTGATAGAGGAATTTAGCATGGCACGATACTGTAAATGTGTTCCATGAAAGTTCACTATTTAGTGTGCATAGATCAGTGCATACTAGTACTGTACATACTTTACAGTAAGTACACTGTGGCTGACAACAAATGCTGAAAAACGGCAGATATTGTTTTTGTGGATATAAGACGTGTGTTGAAACGCTAATCCAGTCAGGTGCACTGTCAATTGAGCGCTCGATCTATGCACAAAGTCAAAATTGTGCTCAAAACATGCGTATGAAGTACATTGCCTGGAAGAATTTCTGCCATGAAGGAGCGACTGTCTCACCTTCTTATTAGCTTCTGTGTTCCTAAACTTCAGGCAGAGTTCTTATCTAGCCACAACTGTAAGGTCTGCACCGGTGTAAGCTTACACCATGCTACATTTGCCACTGCAATTCAGAAGATGTTTCCTAAGGATAAGGTTTTTCGAGAAGGTGGATCTTTTTCTAAAAAATATCCCAACTCTGTCTCTGACGAGACTGGATCCGGTACATTGTCCAGGAGCACACGTGGGAAGAGGTTCTTCATTTGAAGGCCTGATGGAGAGTACTGACTGAGGCTTTATAGTACTTAATGGCTTAGCTGTAATTGTTAGAATAATAATTAATAATAATGAAAATGATGCCAAATGCAAGGAGCTAGGGTGGATTTGCGTCCACATGGTGGTTGGGCATATGGTGCTTGGGGACAGAAGCAATAGAGTCACATCTGGCCTCTCGCCTTGCAACTAGCTCCAACAGGGCTAAGGCTGAGGTCCTAGCTGCCTTTTATGGCAGGCAACTTAGTTAGAGCCAACGCCAGAGCCATCCTCTCCAGATATTTTGTTCCTGACTATTAGCAATAGTAGGTTGCATTCATTTATCTTATAAGTGCTGTATACTGTATGTTTATCCAATAATAATAAATATATGTTAAATAATAATTAATACGTAAACATTGTAAGTTAATTTGGCTATGCTTCTTGAGCTAGTCATGTTTTACGAGTGTGCTACATTACTGGAGTGTTTACAAGTGATGTGCAATTTGTGTTTGTTTTTTGGAGGTGCTGTGGTTAGAAGAGGAGAGACATTATTGATAATGGACACTTGGCATCTTTTGGAGTGGTTTTAGTGACTTTATCACGGGTTCAGATCTATTGGACACCTCAATACTTCCATGATATGCATGCATTCAAGCTGAACTACTGTATTCGCTTTTGAAACCGAAAAACGTGCAAATCCAGCCAGGTGCGCTGCACTGTTAACTCTGCCGATTGAGCATTCCATCTTGTGCACAAAGGCAAAACTGATGTTCAAAAACATGTATAGTGCACATATCCAAGAATGGCGCCATTCCTGCCACGACCGTCTCACCTTTGTATGTGCTCTATACCTAAACTGCAGTTCTTATCTAGCTACAAATGTAAGGTCTGCACCCGTGGTAAGTTTACACAACGCTACCTATATCAAAGACAATTCAACCTTTCCGCTGTGAACCGTTGCTGAAAGAGTAGAAAAGTTCAGCGAGCTCCTGCGTGTAATTCACCGATTCACACGCACACACGATTGCTCTCTACCTTATGTACAAAGTAGGCCTATAGGGGTGTCAGAGTGGTTCATGCATGCAGGAATTAGTCTATCTAAAGACCGATCAGGTCCTCAGCGCATTTGTCAAGCTTAAACTGCTGAGGAAGCAAAAAGCTTTTCCAAGACTGCACTGAGTCGTGTGACCGGTCCTAATAGATCTGATGCCAGCCAGCTGGAGTCTTATTTACTTTGTACAGTAGTGGTTGTTGTATATTTAAAATGTCAGTCGGCATGCAGCTAACAGAAATATATGTATCAACCAGTTTCAACGTTTGATGCGTGGCCATGGTGCAGCAAAAATCACACTTGCACGCTAGTCTGGCGTAGCACAGCTATGCACGCTTATTTGCGGAGGATAAGGACTCATATTTATACGAGTACAGTTCATTGTCTCGTTCAGAGTACCGGTACTAGTAGAAGCGGGCCAGGATTGAACGTGTGTTGGCTGATCAAAGACAGGCTGAGGCGCGGCTATAAACAGTTGCCACCTCCGCATTTTCGCGAATTGTTATGTGAGACAGTGATGCAGGAGGATCTGATCATGAGATCTAGAGCACCAACATTAATTTAGTAAACTAGTCCATGACGTAAAGCAGGACTTACTGCATTACGTAACTACTGCTAGTACTAATTACTTTTCTTTGACAATTTTTAGCACTTTTCCGTTTCAGTGCAAATGCCCCAAAATATATGTCATTATGATCATCCGATTTGTATTAATGTCCTCTCGATGTACATGTATTTGAATTTTATAGATATGTTGTGTAAGCACTCCAGTGAGTGTATATGGACCACACCTGAGAGGTGTTGCTCTTACACCCCGTGAGTGTTAGCTACTACACTCCACGGCGCGTTATTCCTACAGACACCCCTAGGGGTGTTTTGGTAGCATCTTTTTCCCCCCAGTGCGATTAGTAGTAAATTATGCCAACCAATAACATAGATAGCATCAACTCCCATTCATATACTTTCCATTGTTTCATAGGTCACAGTTGACAGCATATATTTTGGTACACTTCTGCAAATGGCTAACATCAGCAATGCGTGCGATCATCTTCTTCAGTTCACCCCAGTGGCATGGAGGACCTGTGTCTCTGTCGCTCTCGGAGCAGCGTCACTCGTCATCTCGCGTCGACGTAGTGGCTTTTTTTGCCATGAAACTGCACCTGAAGATGACCTACCGTCTCGCGATGTACCAGGTCGTAAGTTCGATGGCGCTCAGCGCAGCAATATCTGCCGGCTTCTTGCTCATGCAGTACTCCACTCTCCGCAGAGTGGTGGCCTACACGTGCTTGGTGTTCATGGCCGCTACCAAGTACGCGTTCACCATGTGGCTGACCGTTCACGTGTTCGCCGCTGTCGTTTACTACAAGAACATTTCGCCTAGGCTAGAACCACTGTACGCGACCAGCGCCATACTGATCCCACTGGCCATGACACTCGCTTACATGGCTGCGTTTTTGGTCGAGGAATGTTCCCATGACGTGGTGCGAATAGGACTCCGCGTGCTTATATATGCTACTGTAGCGCTGTTGCTTCTCAACGTGGCACTAGTTCTCCTAATAGTGATCGTCCTCTTGTACAGAATGCATCGACCCGTTCATCACCGCCCGCTGTTGACCAGACACTACAGGTTAGCACTCCGTGAGGTGGTTCCGCTATTGGGGTATCCGGTCGTAACCTTGGTTACGATTGCTGTGATTGCTATGACGACGAGCGCAAGCAAGAACACGTACTTGAAAGAGACCGTTTATGAATTTGCACTTCCAATTCTGAACGCGATGTGTGGAGTTCTATTTATGGTGCACATAGCTGTTGTGGTGACAGCGGCGAAATAAGCCATATTTTCAAGCCGATAACGCAAGATGAACGTGTCGGTTGTAAAATATGTTATTATTGTCAATTCTTTTTTTCGGTTAAAAAAAATGCATGTACAAGAAAATATTACAAAAATACTGTTTAAATTGAACACCATGTGCATGCGGTGCACATAAATCCAATCAATAAATCATATGACATCGGTAAATTGTATACTATTTTGCTGGCTTAATTGTAAACTTCATCAATTTAGTAAATACTGACATGCCACACTGCATACAGTGTGTCAGTATTTACTAATATGCAGTATTGTTAGATAGGAGATCAGACGTGGGGTGAAAGAACACTAAACACGTCAGACATTTGTAGTGTAGCTCAGCATTCCTTGCATTACTGATTAACTTAATTATACTGTATTGCGCTTCAGATGACAGTACTGAAACGAGCGTGTACATGAACCGGATAACCTATATGTATATAGACATGTAAACTTCCGATAACACGCTTTATGTACCTGTACATATGTGTACCTGTCTCAAATATGGCCAGAAGAAAAAAAGAAAAAAATACTTGAGCTTTATTCTAGCGTAGGCTGATGGTCTGAGATTTTAAAATATATCGAGTTTAGTGACACTGAGGAAACATTCAACTAATGTCCCTGCATAAACCTTTCTTTAGTTATAGCTTTCATCAGGGACTTGAAGATAAGCAAGCTTGAAGATAAAAAAGCTTGGAGTTGAGGCAGCAACCTCTCCATCGCTTTGCATACTCCACACTCAAGGGAGAAAATGTTAAGAGAATGCAAACTTGGTGGGATGTTGTAATTAGACATAAACAAAAAGGCAATTTTCTATGGAGGTGAGCAGTATTGCAAACCTTCAATTGCGCAGGCATTGTTTTGCCTAATGTTTGAAACACTTCTTATGCAAAGCACACAAGCAATAGAGAAAGATAATTGTGTTTGTCACAAGTTTGGTGACCACTCATTTTGGATATGATAGAAGAGGAGTAAGGGAACAGTTCAAGTTGTACAAATTAATATGCTAAAGTAAAACATCGAATACATCTTCATTCATGAGTCAAATACAGGATCCTTCCAGTTGCTTTAATCCGGATACCAGTCAAGGTCAACATCAGCACCTGCATGGAAGTCAGAATGATAGTATAGCTCAACATTGCATCAGTTCACAGCACACATTTCTTTCACATGCACTCTGTTCATTCAACTCCTCATTGTATGATAGATGCTTTTGTTTTGACGCCCAACTTTAGAATTACAGTGTATGAAAACGCTGAATTTATTTCTATATTAATTTCGATGTGCTTCTGGTGGTATTCAGATACATGATCAGACAAGATGGGAATGGTTGCATAATATGATCAGGCCAAGGGGACGGACTGCATGGTAGATTCAGGAGGGGCTGTATGGTATGATCAGGTAAGATGGGAGGGGCTATATGGTATGGTCAGACAAGATGTGAGGGGCTGCATGATATGGTCTGGCCAGGGAGAAAGGCTTCATGATATGGACACATTAGAGGATCTAATAAATGCCCCTTCTTTTAAAGTTGCATTGTTGTGAAACCCATCAACCTATGGTAGAAATGGCCACAAGCTATTATTTTATTTCTAAAGTTGTAGACTTGTCTGGAAGCCAAAGACAAACCTGTTTTAACCTCTGTGAATATTTTAACTTGTGCCACCAGTGACCTTACAGAACCTAATTTTCAGGCAACATTACATTCAAACATTCATGTTTTGCAATCTGCGGTATGAACAGGTCAAGCCCGACAGGACGGATAGGTTGGTCGTGCAGAGTTCAGAATAAGAATGAGTGGTAAGGCATATGTTGAGTATGATTTTGTTACATGCACACTCACATCTCTCCCATCCCAACTTACCACACACACTGGCATCACCAGCGAACTGCTTCATATTGGGGCTGCTCCATGGACCAAATGGTGAAAAATCATCAAATCCTGCATTACCATCGTAATGAGCATACCTACCAAATCAATGATGGTTAGTCCATGATCATCACCACCACACCCTGACCCATACACACATCTCGTTTCTCTCCCAAAACCCTCACTTACCACAAGTCGGTACCTCCTCCTCCAGTGTAGTCACTACCAAAGATGGAGCTCCACTGGTACGCACTAGCATACACACCTGTGCTCTTCTGGGACTGTGTGAATAAGGCATTCCTATACGTAATTTTGAATCCCACACTAAAATGTTTCTATATAAAATGCATGTGGAGGAGAGGATGGCATCTATGGTGAAAGTGGCAGTCAATATTAGATGGGACAATTTGTCATTAAAATATTCAACAGACCCTCCCACCCGCCCACTCCCCTCCTCTCCTCCTATCCCCACCCAATTTATTATTGATTTAGTCACCAGCCCTACTCCACCCTCCCTGCTTGTAATTCTCTTTAGCCTAAAAATGTGCCACTCACCAAAGCTGCTGACAGAAGTTCTTCAAAGAAAGCCTGATTAGATGAATAGTCACCTAGCCAATATTCAGCACCCTATATATGGTATGTGTTGTTGAGTACGTTGAACCATTGGGAAGGGGTGCATCATTAAGAATACAGACGTGAATTTCAGTTCTCTGTTAAAACTCACCTCTATGTCCAGCCAAATCATGCCATACGGTGTTCCACCCAAGCTGTTAACTGAAAGACGAGGGAGAGTGTCATCCATTAGGAATGCATGGCATTTTTTTATTAAAACATATGATGCAAATGAGAAAACATATCAACTCACCCATCTCGTCGACTTGCTGTGCCGCAGACTGGTCACACTGGGGACAAGGAAACAGGTACGCATCCACGTGATTTAAACCAGCTGCCCACGCGTTGGCTATCGTTTGCGGAGCGTTGGGGTCAGGATTGCCTGTCGGCGACAACATTTATATAGGTCACGATAGATGTGCAGCACGTGCAGCATTCAGCTATATATAACATACCAGTGCTCTGATAAGCCCGAACAATGGCAACGGTGTAGCCGTTGTCCAACAGGCAGGCAAAAGTGTCCTGGCTGTATGGACTTGAGACGTCCACGCCGAATACGCCCCCCGAGGGCCGCGTAATGTTGTTGCGTCTGTGAAGCTCCGGCTTCGACTGCGCGGGAGCACCTTCCGTGCAGAGCGCAAAGAGGAGCAACACACCAGCTGCAGCCAGAGCCGTGAGAGAGAGTCTTGCCATATCGCCAGAGTAACTAACAGCTATGATTACGTTAGGAAAAGGTCATATAAGACATGTGATCAGATCATGATTCTTTAATCTGATGATCAGATTCACGCGATTACTGCAAACACGAAGCCTGCCACATGTGTACGTGAATGATACATGCAAACAATTTTTAAAAAGTATTTCTCGCACGCACATAATATACTCACGTACACTTACCTTCACGCACAATTATGGAGCCTACCCGACTTAATTTAGAATTTATTATTCACTCTTACCAGCTTCAAAATTGAACCGCTGAGCCGGGTTTTGTCTCGGCTTTGAGAGTGCTTGAGACTAATCGTGGCAAAACGAAATATTCTCAAACAACGCTAACAAAAGGAACTCAAATAGAACTCAAATAGAAACTGTCTCTTTCTATGATCCATATAGGCTGGATGCTTAATGGCGAATGAAAGCCTTGTTCTGATCACGTCCCGAAATTGTGGACATCGGTGTATAATTCGGCTAAGATTTGATTACAGAATTCTGATTTCACCGTTAACTCTTTCGTCAGAGTAAGTCAATATAAACGCCTTGAAGTGCCATTATAGATAGCGTAATGACATACACGCTCGTAAGATGGGGGCTTCAATGTTCATGCTACTGCAAGAATTATTGCAGTAGTGCACAAGACGGATGCGAGCATGTCAACAGACTGATAGTGTGACCATTAGTCGGGTCCCCAGATATACACAACTTCTCAAATTGTTGGACAAGTTGGGAAACGAATGACTGAACACTGTAGCAATAAAAGGCAAACTACAAAACAGAAAAGGAAGTGAGAGTGTGTTTCTGTGTGTAAGTAAAGAAAGAGGGTAACTAAGAGGCATGTTATATTCTCTCCCTCTCATCCTATCCCTCCTCCCTTACCCTTCCCCCTCTCACCTCACCTTCCTTTCTCCCTCACCCATCCCTTCTCACTCCCGTCCCCTAGCCCCTCCTACCTTCCATTCTGCATACCTTACCTCTCTTCAGCACAATTCTGAAGATTTTTCAAAAGGGAAGAAATCAGACGCTCTGACGTCATATATGCACTGCAAAAAAAAACTTACAAGTGCCCAACACAAAATTTCTGCAATTAAAGAAACTTAGACGACTAATGCATTTCACACAACAAAGAACAGGCACCTCACTGCCAGCGTGCCATCCCTGGACACACCCACTTTGAGCAATAACTGTATTACATTGCCTACACAGGCCACACATATAACAGATCCTCACCTGAAACATGGAGGAATGTACTTCTCAGGGTCCCATACCAGAGGGTTGTCTTTGGCACAAGACAGGACTTCCTCTTTAAGTTCTTCCTCTCTCCTCCTCCCCACTTGTAGAAATGATTGATGATGTTTTCATCTCTTAAGGAAGAAGCAGAATAGCACAAATTGGTTGTACTTTGTGGAGAGTTAAAAGGAGAATGACTGTCTTGAGCCTGACTGAGGTGACTGTGGCAAAAATGGTCAACTGGATTGAGCCGAGAATTGTGTATATGTGTGTGTGTGTGTATGTGTGTGTGTGCGTGTGTTGTGTGTGTGTTGAGTGTAAGTGTGAGTGAGAGACAGAGTGAATACAACAAGTAAGTGTAGCACAGGTTAAAAGTTGTGTATCTGCATTTGAAATTGATAATATTTTGCTAGCTACATGTGAACATGTTGTCAGATGCGTGTGTATGCAGCTCCTAACCTAAAATATTAAATCACGTCCTTCATTGGCTACTTCTGTCTCATGTTACTGATGGTGCTTCTGTGTCGGAGAGGAGATTAGATAGAGGTGGTGTACTGAGGTGTGCATGAGCTTACTCATTACATGGTTTTCCATGGTTCTTCACCATCAGGATGTTTTCACCCATCTAGTAAGAGTATGCCAGGTTTCTTTTACTGAATAGTGCTTGTTTCATCCCTGTTCACAGCTATCTATTGTTGCAGATATGTAAGAACAAGGAAGTGGGAGGGGCATGAAAAATAATGCGTACACCCGGCGCTCATCAGTGAAGGCTATGAGCTTATAGATAAATTCTGACCCCGATACGTCTACAATCAGTATTCATGTACTGATAAACAAATACAATTGTTACAGACCGCACGACGGCAATGGTTATTATGCAATCCATCGATCGTAATGACCAAAACGAATTTTGGTATCGTTAACCCGCAGACGCGACTATAGTATTTGGCCCGTGCGGTCAACTACAGGGCCTGTAATATAACGAAACCTAAATGCGAAATGGCACGACCCAAATACGAGCTGCACGACCCGAATACGAGATGGCACCAACCGAAAACGAGTTGGTAAGAGCCGAAAACAAGTTGGCACGACTCGAAACGAAAGTGGGCGCTTATCGAATTATGGCAGTGTTAATTACCGCACATACCAGAATGGCGTGAATTCTGTGACAGACATCTAGCAATATTTTACATTTCTTTGAGCACACGGCTGCAGAAATTTATATTCGCCCCAGTTTTGGTTATCGATCGTTTAATAATTTCTTTACTGAAGTAAAAAAAAAAAACATCCTGTTCGCTGCTACTAAAGTTGGTAATTAGGCCTATGTAATTGTACGTGTGTTCGTATTGGATCGATGTACTTAGAACATTTGTCTTTGATTGAGAGCGCACTTGATGTAGTCTCGTACCCAGACCCACATCGCAGCTGCGGATGGATTACATCACCGCTACACTATTCGCGTAGCGGTGATGTAATCCATCCGCAGCTGCGATGTGGGTATGGGAACGAGACTACACTTGATGCAATCTACAAGACATGTTGGCCGTGTTGAACCTTGCACGATGTGAATGCATCATTGTTAGGTGTTGTTTCGAATGTATAGGTGTGGCGATAGAGTTGCGTGACGTAATTCAACGTATATAGCTGAATGCATGACTGATGAATAACTGCCATAAATGTAGCTGAGCTGGATGCATAACTGATGAATAACTGATGAACATCTGGCGTAACTGGATGAATAACTGATGAATAACTGATAAATAACTGCCATAGCAGAAGTAAATGAAGTGAATGTCTAGCCAAGATATAGATATGCAGGCTTACTTTACACAGCTTGGTTAGGATCCATGCATGATGGAGAGGCAGGACCAAGTTGGTCAGGATGATGGAGAAGTAGGACCAAGATCAACAGGCTGGTTATCTTCAAGAATGGCATCCCAATCCTCAGATGTATAGGTATTCCGTTTGCAAAGTTCGCCATGGTTGACTGTTTGGCAAAACATATGTTGCCAAAAAGAATAATAATTGTATAATGAAATCTCTTACCAATAGTACCACATGTCTGGTGTACAGTGGAATGGTATTTAGTTCCACCTTTAACACATGCAGGCAAAAATGTTTCCACAAACTCTTCGACCCTCATTGCAGCAAATTTCTCACATGGCTGTAAACCAATTATGTTTGTTTATTTAAAGAAAGCCATTCAAACAATGAGCTGAATACTTACTCTTTGTCGTTCTTCTGACCTAACATGAGTTGCAAAATGCATGGGCTGCAGTATATTTGTATTTATTTTCCGCTTCACGTTTGAGCACTCTATTCACCATTGCCTGTAAAATAAATTAGGACGTCAGTCTACCAGCTCAAACTGTGTTGCATCCTTACCTTTACCATGGATTGAGAACACCAATGTTGATAAGAGTACTAAAAATGGTGCCGATTTCCTTCAGTTTATCACTGTGTGTGCAATGCTTACGAGAAAATTTAGAGATAGAATTATTATAGGTGCAATATCCACCCACTTGATGGTATTGATGAAAATAATTAATGGTATAAAAAGTGACACCGTTGGAAGAGAGTGCTGTGCTGTAAGTGACTAACTGGACCTTAGATGCATCAGTTATAGACTAGTCAAGCTATAACCAACTTGGAAAGCATTTTTTAAAGCATTTGTAAAGTGTATATGTGTGCATGTGTGTGTGTGTGCATGTTTGTGTGTGTATGTGTGTGTGTTGCTTCGTGCTTCATTATGTGATGTGTTCTGTCATTGTTTATGCATTCACATTGTTTATGATATTAAAGTTAATTTAAAAAAAGACCTACATTTAGCAAATAACGCCAGTATATAGATTATACAAGTAATTTCTTGAACTGCTAAAATTAATATATTTTAGTAATCCCTTGTTTCACTCAAGTATTGCATACATATGGAGCATCTACTTATTTTATTTTAATTATATGCGTTAGTTCATTCATTGCATGCAGGTTAGGCCGAGGGGGGTCTTCACGCCCCTTACCTCTCTGCATG
Organism: Ephydatia muelleri; assembly: GCA_013339895.1. NCBI lineage: Eukaryota > Metazoa > Porifera > Demospongiae > Spongillida > Spongillidae > Ephydatia > Ephydatia muelleri. The sequence goes on along the minus strand of JABACO010000002.1, from coordinate 4,857,380 downwards.
GATCGGTTTCTCGCTATGCATATCATTTATTAATCACTTCATAATTTTTGTTATTAACGCTCAAGTAAAACCAGTTTCGACATGGGGCGACAGTGGTTACTAGCGTGTATGTTACTCAGTACGGCGATGTCGGTAACAGCTTATTCGACGGGAGCGCCGGCAGCAGCCTGTGCGAGGATATATCCCGAGGGACATAACGGCGAGTCTCTGAGCCTGTCATCAAGTCCCTTTGTGTTGGACATCTCTCAGCTGTACAATCAGCTAGGAAACATCTACTACACTCCTGGATACAGCTACACACGTAAGATTTTCACGTGCAGGCTTGTCTATCGCGCTGATCGTTTGCATGAAGCCATATACGATGCTAGTCGCACAGGACTGCAACGATTAATTTACAGTCCCGTCGCAGCGGTACACAATTCACTATAGCTATTGCGCAGTCAATGTTGAACCGTAAAATAGTGTACATGTACGCTTGTATTCCGCGGGAGCTCTTTACTGCCTAAGTGTAATCTACATTACTATAGGGGGGAGGGGGGGGGGGGGAATCCTTTTTGGCAACGTGCCTAAATATGCACGAACATGATAGCGGAGTAATGCATAAAGCCACGGGTGTTCATGCCAGTTCGTGCACGTACAGTAACTCTCACACGAACTTGCATACTTGTTATACACACGCAGCAGTGAAACGCCATTGCACTAATCAGTTGGTTCTGCAGTGGCATGTAGAGACAATATTTGTATACAACTGAAGCAGTTGACATGCCGGAAAGGCAAACCTCTTCACTAGGACCCACCCTTAGACCGCTCCAAACCTCTAACACTTTCCTCTTATAGTAACGAAAGCATTGAGATACCGTATATCGTTCAGATGATAAACCGCATGGCCTTAATTAAAAGGGTATATACATGTACATACAATTGTACAGTGACTCTGAGTGGAGGCAACTTCAGAGGGTTCCTGATCCAAGCTAGAAGCTCTGTCAGTGGTACTCCAGTAGGAACGTTCTCGGTGGGTGGGGATGGATCACAGCAGTTTAGTCAGTGCTCCCCTCCAGAGGTAAGAATAACAATGAATACACACAGACTATTCGTGGCTATCTCTTGTGTAGAGTGCAGTCACACATACCAGTAACAGTGTGAAGAACAGCGTCTCCTTGACATGGACCGCCCCAGCTTCAGGGAGTGGACCTATTGTCTTCCTGTATGTGCGGCATGTGTGCACGTTGTGTTGTGAGCCAGTTTCTTTGTGTATGGGTATGTATCAATAAATGCGCACGTATGAAGTACAGCTTGTTGTCATTTTACATTCAGCTATGCAGTTGTGGTTCAGAACTCTGCTGGAGTCAGTGTTTTCTATGCTACTCAAAACACATCTATCGTACCAGAAGGTATACATTGCTGACTGCTTAGATGTTGCACAACTAACAGCTTTCTTCAATAGGATGTGCTGAACCTCAGTACTTAAATGGAATCACTTGTGTAACATCCTGTCCATCTTACTACTATGGAAACTACACATCTAGATTGTGTGTTCCACGTGAGTATCCATTTGATTCTCACCATCTGATGAAACGTTTTCCCCAAATTTGCAGTGTTATCAAGCAGTGGTTATTGGGCTGCATTCAATGCCACATTCTATGACGTAAAATTTCTCAATACCACTCCGTCTAATACCATCATATTTGGCTTCACACTTTATTTCAACCCAACATTGCCAATAGGGACAACTTGTGTTATTAGTATATCTGGATATGTTGGCTACACAGGACTAGCAACTGACTACTTTGGATTTACCACCTTGTACTATGGATCCATCTACACCTACTCCTTCCCATATATTCTTAATAGTCCAAGTGACTACATTCTAACTGATCAGATTTATTACATACCTCAACCATCTGTTTCAACTTTCCAGTTTAATCTTCGAGCACTTCCTTACATTGATTATGCCAATGTTGGTGTTACAATAATCGGTGAGTGTTGAAACATTTCAGGCATTGTGAAGTGAATGACAATGCTTCATTTACCCAGACATATGCCAAGCTAACCCATGCTACAATGCTGGAGAAACATGTTTGTACATTGGAAACTCCACTACAACATGCACATGTGCACCAGGATTCAATGGAATAAATTGCTCCAATGACATCAACTACTGTACCCCAACTACCTGTCTAAATGGAGGCACCTGTTATGATGGATATGGTACCAACACGAATTGTACATGTGCACCAGGCTTTAATGGACCAACTTGCTCCAATGACATCAACTACTGTACCCCAACCACCTGTCTAAATGGAGGCACCTGTTATGATGGATATGGTACCTTCACAAATTGTACATGTGCACCAGGCGTCAATGGTACAAAGTGTTCCAATCATTACTGTACCTCAACCACTTGTCTAAATGGAGGCACCTGTTATGATGGATATGGTACCTACACCAATTGTACATGTGCACCAGGCTTCAGTGGACCGATATGTTCTAATGACATCAACTACTGCACCCCAACTACTTTGCATGTGTTATTGTTGTGCATACTACTTACAGGTAGCCATTGGTTTTGAAAGTTACATGGTTACTTGCACTTGCTACATGGCTTACCCTTGTTCATACAAGTTAACACTTTGTTAGTCTTTGTACTTCTAGTTACCTGCCATATTTAGTTACTGTGTAACCTTCATGATGTGTATCGTTGTATTTGGCAGTTACTGATACTCCTTCTACTTGTTACTCACGTATTATCATTGCATTTAAGGGTTATCTGTGCAGTGGCTACTTTTAGCCCATGAAATATAGTAGTATGTTATTAGCAGTTCAGTTCTCTTAGCTGTTTGGCATCTTTAAGTTCATGGTACAATATGTGTACAAGTGATATATGAATTGAATGACAGTGATGTTTTTCTCTAGTATAAAAGGCACCCTGCATAGCAAGGACAAATCACTTCTCACGTGATGACCTAGGTGGGAGAAAGTCGCAGACCAGACCTGTCAAAATGCATGCGACTAGTAGCCAAAATGCGTGAGTCTATTGCTATAAAGTACATGTTGTGAACAAGAGCACTGAGTTGAAGGGAGAGATATACTATTCAGACTCCAACTCCTTGAAGTCATGATACCCACGATTTGAACTCATTAGACCCAACTGCCATTCTCTGTGCAGTATCTTCAGTTTGACCTTGTGTACAAATGCACATTTGTCGTAATACCTTGCTGGAGATGTACTGCATATGCAGTTTTTTTTTTTGCTGAATACACTCATATACAATAGTTGCAGTTATATAACCAGTAAGGTTAAATTGCTGAATAACTTTTGACAAGACCAAGCCACCTTAAGTTATTCAAACCATCACGCATAATTAACATATATGTAGGTTGTTTTCTCGATCTCACCACCCCAGACAACTCTGAAAAATGGCCTGCTTAGATCATCTACAGCATTTTGGTTCCTACTGTAGATAATTTGACCACCTTCGCCCATGTTCTAGTTTCAAAATAACAGAAATACATTATTGAGTATGGGTAGAATATGTTTTGAAAGAAGTAAAAGTGTGCACATTTGTGTGAAATAATCTTTACACATTTCATTATATACCATACACTGTGACCAAACAAATGCACTACTGTTTCACAAACATAGTAGATGTAGTTAAAATTTAGTACTTCCCATCATTTCACTATTAATGTTAATGATTTTCACATCATCCTCTTTGATCTGTGGTGTCATGTCGGTGTCTGCATTAAATATAGTTGTGTACTGCTTCAGATGTGTCTATGCAGATACAGATACGTATGCCTTATTATTTCCCAACTGAAGTTCACTACCAGATGTGTTCAAGGAGTTTAGTTCTTTGGTAATGTTGTACTTCTGCTTTGTACGAGTCAGATAAATGGCACAGCAAATTGCACCAGCTATGACCAGTAAAGATAATAATGCAGATCCAGCCACAGCTCCAACTGTCACACTGAGGGGCAGAACTGGAGGAATTGATGCAAAATAATAATATGATATAATAGCTCTAAATGCATGTTACTTTTTAGCACACCAATGCATAGTCTTCTATACCTATAGTTAGGATCAGCAAATGCAAAATAAGCACCTGCTATTTAATAACCAGAATACCCCAATTGTGGTTACGACCATTCTCTATGAGCTCAAGAGCCCACTATGCAGAATCACATCCATGATTTTTTAGAATTACAATACATATACCTAGCAGATGTCAACATACAACCTGTACCTTACAGATCAATGCCATACAATATGACTGGAATTACTTAACTAGTGTCTTCCTTGCATGATTCTGCATACAATTCCAATTTAACTTTATCACAAATACAGCCCTTACCAGAGTCAGAAGAACTTGTTCCACCAATACCCAGTGAACAAATACATGATACTGAAGTACCATAACCTTCAACACAGGTGCCTTCATTTAGACAAGTGTTTGGGGTACAGAATGGAAGATCAGTGTTACAATTACTATCAGAAAAACCCACAGCACAACTACAACTTGTAAGTGGACCTAATCCTTCGATGCAAGTGCCTCCATTTAGGCAGGTAGTTGGGGTACAGTAGTTGATGTCAATGGAGCAAGTTGGTCCATTGAAGCCTGGTGCACATGTGCAATTGGTGTAGGTACCATATCCATCATAACAGGTGCCTCCATTTAGACAAGAGGTTGGGGTACAGTAATGATTGGAACAATTAGTCCCATTGAAGCCTGGTGCACATGTACAATTGGTGAAGGCCCCATATCCATCATAACAGGTGCCTCCATTTAGACAGGTGGTTGGGGTACAGTAGTTGATATCATTGGAGCAGATTGGTCCATTGAAGCCTGGTGCACATGTACAATTGGTGTAGGTACCATATCCATCATAACAGGTGCCTCCATTTAGACACGTGGTTTGGATACAGTAGTTGATGTCATTAGAGCATGTTAGTCCATAGAAGCCTGGTGCACATGTAAAAATGGTGAAGGTACCATATCCATCATAACAGGTGCCTCCATTTAGACAGGTGGTTGGGGTACAGTAGTTGATGTCATTAGAGCATAACGGTCCACTAAAGCCTGGTGCACACATACAATTGGTGTAGGTACCATATCCATCATAACAGGTGCCTCCATTTAGACAGGTGGTGGGGGTGCAGTAGTTGATGTCCTTGGAGCAAGTAAGTCCATTGAAGCCTGGTGCACATGTACAATTCGTGTAGGTACCATATCCATCATAACAGGTGCCTCCATTTAGACAGATGTTTGGGGTACAGTAGTGATTGGAACAATTAGTCCCATTGAAGCCTATTTCACATGTACAATTGGTGTAGGTACCATATCCATCATAACAGGAGCCTCCATTTAGACAGGTGGTTGGGGTACAGTAGTTGATGTCATTAGAGCAAGTAAGTCCTTCGAAGCCTGGTGCACATGTACAATTGGTAACTGTACCATATCCATCATAACAGGAGCCTCCATTTAGACAGGTGTTTGGGGTACAGTAGTGATTGGTACAATTAGTCCCATTGAAGCCTGTTTCACATGTACAATTGGTGAAGGCCCCATATCCATCATAACATGTGCCTCCATTTAGACAGGTGGTTGGGGTACAGTAGTTGATGTCATTGGAGCAGATTGGTCCATTGAAGCCTGGTGCACATGTACAATTGGTGAATGTACCATATCCATCATAACAGGAGCCTCCATTTAGACAGGTGGTTGGGGTACAGTAGTTGATGTCATCGGAGCAAGTTAGTCCATCGAAGCCTGCTGCACATGTACAATTGATGTAAGTGCCATAACCATCATCACAGGTGCCTCCATTTAGACAGGTGTTTGGGGTACAGTAGTGATTGGAACAATTAGTCCCATTGAAGCCTGTTTCACATGTACAATTGGTGAAGGCACCATATCCATCATAACATGTGCCTCCATTTAGACAGGTGGTTGGGGTACAGTAGTTGATGTCATTGGAGCAGATTGGTCCATTGAAGCCTGGTGCACATGTACAATTTATGTAGGTACCATATCCATCATAACAGGTCCCTCCATTTAGACAGGTGATTGCATTACAATAGTTGATGTCATTAGAGCATGTTAGCCCATAGAAGCCTGGTGCACAGGTACAATTGGTGTAGGTAACATATCCATCATAACAGGTGCCACCATTTAAACAGGTCGTTGTGTTACAGTTGTTGATGTCATTGGAACATGTTGGTCCATTGAAACCTTGTGCACATGTACAACCTCTGTTGGTACCATATCCATCATAACAAGTGCCTCCGTTTCGACAAATCGTTGGGGTGCAGTACTTGATGTCAATGGAGCAGGTTGATCCATTGAAGCCAGGTGCATATGTACAACTGATGTAGGTACCATTTGCACTATAACAGGTACCACCATTTAGACATGTGGTTGGGGTACAGTAGCGATTGGAACATTTTGACCCATTGAAGCCTGGTGTACATAAACAGGTCGAGAAGTTACCATATCCATCATAACATGTGCCTCCATTTAGACAAGTAGTTGGGGTACAGTAGTTGATGTCATTGCAGCAAGTTGGTCCACTGAAGCCTGGTGCACATATACAGATGGTGTAGGTACCATATCCATCATAACAGGTGCCTCCATTAAGACAGGTGGTTGGGGTACAGTAGTTGATATCATTGGAGCATGTTAGTCCATAGAAGCCTGGTGCACATGTACAATTGGTGAAGGTACCATATCCATCATAACAGGTGCCTCCATTTTGACAGGTAGTTGGGGTGCAGTATTTGATGTCATTAGAACATATCGGTCCACTGAAGCCTGGTGCACATGTACAATTGGTGAAGGTACCATATCCACCATAACAGGTGCCTCCATTTAGACAAGTGGTTGAGGTACAGTAATGATTGGAACACTTTGTACCATTGAAGCCTGGTGCACATGTACAATTGGTGAAGGTATCATATCCATCATAACAGGTGCCTCCATTTAGACAAGTGGCTTCAATGGTCCAACTTGCTGTACCCCAATCATTTGTCCAAATGGAGGCTCTTTTGTGGAAGGTTACAGTACTTCTGTATAAACATAAATTCAGAAGGAGCGATGGAACAGGTTCTACAGGCATACAGCTAACGGCTACATGTATATTGGTCAGAAAGGCACATTGTAATGGTATGGAGAATTATGTATCAAAGACATTTAGAGCCTGTTGTCACTCACACTGTGCGTCATGATTTTCAGGGGATAAATGAATGATATCTAGGTGTAGAGGAAAAATGGAATGATCTAATTGTATAGTGTGAGTAGGGAATGGGCAAAGGTGCACTTACAAATGAGCACAATTGAAATGTTCTGATTCCTAAACAGCAATTGCCTTGGCTCCTAATGCTCTGTTGAGACTTCTTTTTGCATTTTGTTAAGAACAAACGCGTATTAGTTCTGTAGCAGCAGAGGCTTGGCATATAGATGTCAGTGCTATTAGTGTAGTGTACAGTTATAGTTTGCATATCTCCTTCCAGCTCTTTCCCTTGTGGTGATGGAAGCTTGGTTGGATCTGTATTGTGATTGTAGCTGGTGCTGTTTAATTTGTTAAGCATAACATTTACTCCATAGAGCTGAACTGTATGAAAACATCCAGCACTTGGCGAACTTCAAATGGAAAATACAGCACACATCCATTTATCTGCATCACAGCTGCATTCTGTGGACACAACTACATGTATGGCTGACAAATATTGCATATTTGATCAGGAAGGATATTCATGTAGAAACCAATGTCATTCGTAGTGACGATAAATGGGCAGTACAAAAGGTTTTCTATGTTTTGTGCAGCACTGCATTATTTTGACCACACGTACCTCTTGTTTACAAAGTTATTAAGATTGTCTCACCAGCTGACATATATATGTTCTGTACGGAAGCTGAATTTAACCGGTTGATCAACCGGCCCCCGGGTGAACTAGGCCAGCCGGTTGTTCAACAGGTCGACTAATGGGCCGCCCGGATATGTGATTTGGAAATGGAAAATACAGCACACATCCATTTATAGGTGTCACTCACACCACTCGAGAAGTTTGGACAACACTTATAACCATTTTTAGTCCTGGAGTGTAGATTGTCAAGATACCCAAGAAAAGTCACTCCAGAGTATAGTGTCCCTCAGTGAAGTTATTCTAGGCATGAATGGTTTGTCGAACCTTAAATGTAAGACATTACACTCCATAGACTGATTAGGCATTTTTTTACAAACTTCAAATTACAACTCAATTAAGGGTGACTTAGATAATTTGGAGTACAATGAATGTCCAGGAAAAGAACATTTTAGGATGTAAAGGCGCAAAAAAAAAATTGTATGCACTCTACTAATCCAGGCTGAGCATTAACCTATGTGTGCATTATTGTAGGGACTTGCAATGACAATTCTTAATTGGCACATTATTATTGCCTGGACTGAGAGAACTATCAGTATTGCTTTGCATTGCATCACAAGAGCTGTTGTATGTTGCACCTATTGTGTTTCATGCTCGCAGTAAAGTGAGTACATAAACATTTTTACATCAAGAAAATTATTTATTTATTTTTGCATGATGTTACAAAAAGCAAAGAAACAGTAGGGCTTGAGGCTATTAGATATTTGTAGCATCATGACTGGAGTTATGCATTGCCAAAAGTGAGGCAAGTAGAGAAGCAAATTCTACATTTTAATTTTGATTCTAGCTTTCAAATGGAAAGAAAGTTGTGCAGATGAACATCATAGATTAATTACACAAGCCAAATACATCTGATGTGCTTTGGCGTTGAGTCCTGAATCATTTGCAAATGCAGTTAACAGCAAACAAAACACAGTTACATGTAGCTATATAAGCATGTCAAGTCTCTCTTAACACAAGAACGCATTTGCATGTGATGATCAACGATGTCATTGATGTACTATATACATGCACTGAAGATCAGCGTACATGTCCTTTCCAGCGTCCAGTGGAGCACAAAGGACACTAGCTTGTGGATGGGTCTGGTGGGCTTCATCTGGGATGTGCAGGACGAGACCCAAGGGGTATGACAGAGATGCATGTATTTCACCAAACTGAGGGCGTGATGACGCATCAGGGTTCCTGTAGTAATTAGTACCAATCTTCAAAGTGCACAGACATAAACGTACAATTTAGCATGCAATACCATAGACAATACTGACATACCAGCACTGCATCATGATGTAATAGATCATAAGAGGGCACCCTGGTGGTGGTGGAAGCCTATAGCCTTGATCAATTTGTTCAATTACCTGGTTAGAAAAAAATCCTGTTAACAATTTAGCAAAATACAACCTGGCCTCTTACTGTGACGTTTCCCACATCTTCAAATGGCTTATGACCAATACTCCATATCTCATACAGCACACACCCATAGCTCCAAATGTCACTTGAAATGGAGTACTTTTTGTACAGTATTGCTTCAGGCGCTGTCCACTTCACAGGAACAGCCCCACCCTTTGAAACATAGTAGTCTTCATTGTTGAGGTTACGTGATAGTCCAAAGTCAGCAATCTAGTATATTGTAGGAGCTGAAGCATACAACAGGCATTATAAAAACAAGTTGATTGATTACTTTGCAGACATTGCTCTTCGTAACAAGGATATTTCGAGCAGCAAGGTCTCGATGGATGTATGATTTCATTGATAGGTACTTCATACCGCAAGCAATTTGCTTGCTGTAGCTTAGAAGCCGGTCTGGTAATCCAGCCCCCTGCATTTCACCTACTCTACATTCCAGATAGATTGCAATTCACTCCACAATTTAAAAAAATCGAAATTTTTTACCTCGGCTGCAATGCTGTGCTCAAATGTGTTCTGAGGTCTTGATTGTGTGCAAGTTCTAAAACCAACATGTTCTACATTCAAATAAAAACAATGAACAAGATACACATGGCAAAGAATGACATTGCTCCTTACTGGACTCCCTTCTGATACTACACCAAGAAGCTGAATGACATTGGGGTGGTTGAATTGTGCCATGGTAGCTGCTTCTTGCAGAAATTTAACTTTAGAACCAGCATCCTCTAAAATAAGACTCTTAATGGCCACTTCAAATTCTCCATCAGATGAGATCCATATGCCAGTGAATACGTCTCCAAACTGACCACTTCCAATCCTGTCTGTTCGCCTTGTTTTGTATTATGAAGCAGTTTCAGGCACAATAGAATTTGATGTAGATGCAAATATGAAAGGATATGAATAAAAGACACATACTGTGTGTCACTCATAATTATTACCAGCATGAATGCTATTCTGACTTTGAATAGTACAACTCTCCTTGCATGCAAAGAATGTTGCATTATTCAATGCAATATTCCTCACCTTATGCTGCTCGGTGCAATACTTTTAATTCTCTGCCTGCTCAATTGCTCATGGAGCTCAACCTCATGGGATGCTGGAATTTCGTAGCACAACTCTTGATTTGGGGCATCCACGCATTTACTCTTGGCTGCTGCCAGGATTGATTTAATTTCAGCACCTAGGTCATCAATTGTGGCATACACATCACAGTTTGTGACACTGGATATCATCTGCTGAGTCTTAGCATCACCCGCCTTGCAAAGAAAAATATAATTAATTATTTCATCCACATTTGGTCAACTCACACTTCCAATGTGGTTTCCAGAGCATTCAATGACAGATGCATTTGTACCTGTAGTTTAATTTATCTTTATCATTATTTTGGAAGATCAAAAATGCCATCATGGCACTAGTCTCTCTAACCTCTGGCTTGCTCAGTTTGGTAAGAGGCATTTATTAACAACACTGCAGCAACCTTGGGCTTGCAATAGCGGTGCTTGTAACCGATGAACAAACCAGCAAGCAGTGCAAACAGCCCCAATGTGAATATGGGTATGAGCACTGAAATAGTTGCAATGTTTCCATTGCTGAGCCCAAATGGTGGCATAGCAACTAGAGAAGAAAACGTGCATCGTTTAAACAGAGAAACATTTAAAAAATTGTGAATGTAGCTTATCTTTGTTGCAATTGGTAACAAATTATTTTTAGTAATTATGTTCATTTACTGACTACATCTAGCTTATTGATGTTGAATCTCAGAAATTATTTAGACTATATTCTGGCAGCAATAAACTTGTATCCACAATTGCAATTTTGATGAAATTATTAAAAGCATTGTTTAATAAACTGAGTTCAGTGGTTTATCATAACATTTGTATTTAATTTATATCTATTTATAGACATACCACATGACTGCTATGGAATCTATTTTCAACAGCATCTTTATTATATTTGCCAGACAATTTATATTTTGCAATGACCAATCATACGTGCATACTCTTCACTCCGGTTGCAAACAGAAGAACAGGAAGTTTTGCATATGATGCATTTGTTAAAAGGCCCTTCATGCATCTAATATTAGCTTTGCGTTTATGATAACTGTAGCTGTTATAAGCCATGCATAGCACTGCACACACTAAATGTATTTCCCAATTTTTTTAAGTTAAACTCCCCTATTGATACAATCAAGACAGTGGCAAATAATATTTATACTGATAATTCTCGTGCACTATGTTGGTTCACTGAATGTGCGTACTTCAATACCAGACATTTCTTATGACATTCTCTTACCACTACACGAACCGTCAGAAACAGTAGTGTATCCATCTCCACACGTACAGAAAAAACTTCCATTGGTATTAGAACAGTTCTGATCGCATCCTCCATTGTTTTTGGAGCATTCGTTTATGTCTACAATGTATTTTTGAATTCACAATGTTCAAAAATTAATGCAGTGCTTGGTATCGATCGAGTCTTACCGATACATGAGCGCATATCTGATGCAAGTTGATATCCTACCCCACAGCTACATATGAAACTTCCTTTGGTATTAGAACAGTTGTGATCGCATCCTCCATTGTTGATCATGCACTCGTTTATTTCTGCATCGCGGAGCAATCATACGGCTCATAGCAAGGCCATTGTGATCGTGATTCAAGTATACAGTAATACATGCACACAACTAAATCCTAATGATCCGTGTACATGTAACTGTAAGTTTACCTTTTACCTATGTAACTCTGCATGACTTACCACATACGTCACAGCCTTACCAACACAGGATCCATTCTGCAAGGTATTGCATCCATTGGTGCAGTTTGGAGCACTGCCTGCGCTGCTAGCGTCGACGTCTACATGTACATGTACAGAAAGGTAGGGCATGTACATGTCAACAGATTTTGTCATTGTGAACTGTAGAGAAAACATTCGAAATGCTTTTAGATATCATGTATAGAGTTGTATACCTAAATAAACATGAAGAATCTTGCTTTGATAAGATACGGTACTACTATTAGCAGGGTCGAATTGATATTCACAATTAATAAACTCTCCACGTAACAGCTTGTTCTTGCACGTGCCCACATCACTTCCAACAACAGCCAATGGTTGTTTCCCTGAAGTGCAAACTGCGATCATATCGCCAGGCTGTACTTCAAAACTGTTGCTTGCTGGGATACTTAGACAAGTAAAATAGCTCGAGTTGCTAGGCTTTGTGTAGGTAAAAAAAGTACTTGAGTTTGCGACAGTCACAAACGTATTACTTCCAGTCTGTTTGCGGTAAACTAGGAATTTAGCCGTCGCAGTTGCGTTTGTGCTATTATAAAAACAGAAGTTCCATTGTTTGGCGACTCCTCTGCACCCAGCCACTGATTCGGAATTCACCAGAAGCCCAACACTGGAGCCCGGGCTTGTCGCTTGAAAGTTGTTCCCGAATCGCCAAGAGCATTGCTGCAGTGTCATTTCAGCTTTTGGGAAGCAAGGAAATCGCGGTGATTTGACCTGCGCGTGCATATAATGTCTTCACACTTTATGCACAGTAGCTAAACGACGCCCATAAAGAATTATAAATGAACCAGTGAGACTCTCTCATAGACGGTCAATTGAGATATGTGATTGATCGCTTTACATGCTTGCGCACTTACCTCCGAAAGCCAGGATTAGGAGCCACAAACTCCTCATCACTCGCTGCTGTGCAATGCACATAGTTTACGCGTTACCCCGACACCTCCGCATGGTAGCACGTGATGCGCAGTACTCCCACACGCATTTATGTATACAGTGCTAGTGTACATAGTATGCTTCGGCAAATGAGATTGTTGAAGCGAAAAGAGACCTGACGTACTTTTTTTTTTCAAGACTGATAATAATTATGTTATTGATTGACTAGCTGATTTATTCAATGCCAGGCTTCATAAATGTCTACTGTATTCAATATATTTGTCACGATACTTTGGATGGCATATTCATTGTGCATGGAGCACTCTGCATGTTAACCTGCATATTTTATGCACCAAGATCATTATTAATTTTGTACAGCATTGATGTTAAGCGATCCTTTTTGGCCCAGGCCAGATTGCATAAAGCCGTGGGAGGCCCAATTCAGCACTTGTTTTCACCATATAGGATGAAAATTCGATATAAATTCCCAATAAATTATGCTAGTGAGTGCGGTATTACCATATTAGACAAGAGTTACATTAGTTTTACTTTATATTCATTTAGTCATGTTTTGTATACTTTAATAAGTTATACATGTGTAGTGGTAGTTATTACTATTTGAAAATTTATACATGTAAGAGACTACTTGCACTGTTCAAAGTTCATTGCAGGAAAATGTGCTGATGACAAGACCTCTTTGGTAGATGTTGCAGCTGTAGATTAGTAAGTAGTTTTGATTCTCTTGCGCTTATGTGGCAGCTTTTCCACCAAGCTAGTGCTACCCCATTAATTCTTACTGATTTTTTTAAGCTGTTTGATGAGTAAGTTAGGAAGTGCTTTACATTCTGCTTTGCCATTGACACAACTGATTCTAGCCTAGCTCAGTACAGGTTTAACAGGGTCTTGGTCTATGCTCTTTTTCACACCATTCATATGCAGCTTTCATTGCTTCTTTATCCTCAAAAAATACAACATGCAATCAGTCAGCTCAGTGATCAAGTCTCTCAATCTCATCAGATGGAGTCTCAACAAACCTGGTCTCTCAGTGAACTTTGTCAAATGGAAAGCCCCCTGTTTAACACTTTGCTAGAGGCTTCCTCTATGGCAGACGAAGCTAGTCCATTATTTGTTTCGGCCCTTCATGCAGCCTCATGATTGTCTGTAGTTCCATCTCCCAGCTTAGATCTGCATCTCGAACCTAAGGAGCTGCTTCCCGCATATCTATCATGTGGTGATTTGGACTGGACACTTCATGTGGATTCCTGTGCCCTGTGTGCTCTGAGAAAGCATTGGACCATGCAGCTACACGTAGTCAAGGCCAGGAGGTGATTTTGCCATTTGACACTGTTTCTTGTGGGTTACTGTGGCTCACCTTTATTGTCAGGCCCACATTGGAGTGTCAGTTGAGATTGGCTATGGTCTTATACCATCACTCCCGTCCTGCAGATGTCCTGGTAGCAAGTGAAGGGTTTGTCTGCTGATACATAACATCCCCACTCTTCCGGCCATTCTTAAAGAGTCCTCTCTGACAGCTGGGGCAGCTGCTGGTCCTGCAGAGGCCTGCAAACATGTTGCTATGTAATGAGTTGGGGTTGATCTGCATCCCATTTGCTGTAGAGACTGAATTGGGGTAGACAGGCTAGCACACACCTTGCTGCAAGCCACAGGGTATTGACATCAAAGACATCAGCTGACATTTTTGGTCACTTAAATGTCGCCTTAACCAGATCTGTAACCAGAGCTATCATGGCAAGGGGTCTAAGGATAGCATAATATTGTTTTTGTTGTAGAACGTATATCCATAACATGTTAAGTTAGTGTACTATCTTGTATAATCATGTAAAACAACAACAAAAATTATTACTGTTTATGATTAACAACTGACATCATAGTAATTAAGATAGTTCATTATAGATAGCTCATCCAATGGCAACCACTTGTCGAGGCAAAAGGGCTCTTGCATTCGTCCACACAAGAGTGATACTGAGCCTGCCATAGAGAGCTGTCGTGGCACAGGACTTTGAGCAGTGCAATGGGATGGCAAGGCAAGAGGCAAGACGTACTTGAGTAACTCAGCCTTCAGCTCCCCAACAACCATACGTCTCAAAAGCTAGTGGTGCACATGACAAGTCGAGTTCAGAGCCCTTTGTGTCATTGGTGAGGTGTTTCCTTCATGCATTCAGCTGTTTGAGCTGCTGACCCAGCCTTCACTAGTTACTCTTTTAAGAGCACACACATACACACTTAAATTCAAGGGTTACTGCAGGTAAAGCATGGGCCAGCAATGCCTGAGCAGTTTACCTCATTACCACAATCAACAAATGGAAAATCAGTTTTTTTAATGAAGTTGTGTCTGCTGCCAAGCCTGGCATTTTGCTTAGACTGGTATAGCTTCATGGCCCCATCTACGATACGTTTCAACTACTAGAGGGATACAAAACCAGAGGTGGGAGAGGAGAAGGAGACGAGTGGAGGTAGTATAAGTGCAAAGGGAGAGGAGGCTGGTAAGAAGAGGGGTTTGGAGAGGAGGGGATTCAGTAAGGTTAAATAGGTACGTAAGGTTTCTGAGAGTGAAATGTGGAGATGGGATGGATGATATACTATAGGAGAGGGAGGCAAGATAAGGTAGGGAGGAATGTAGGTGGGGAGAGAGGTGAGTGGGGAAAGGTGGATTAGGGAGAGAATGAGGGGGAGAAGGGACATGAGTGAGGAAAGATGAATGTGAGTGAGCAGAAGGTGTGGGTACAGTAGATGGAGTGAGTCAGGTAAGTGTGGAGAAATAAATATGGAAGGTGAGGAACAGTGGAGTGAGGAGAGGGAGGTTGGTATGTGAGGAGAGGCTGGTGGAAGTAGAGACAGGAGGGGAGCAGGAAGAGTGGAAGATGGAGACTGAGTAGAGATGGAGGCGTGCTCAGGAGAGGACTAGGGTGATGTGTGAAGAGGGGAGTGAAGCTAGTGTGGTGGATATTGAGAGGCAACAACAGGTTCATGATAGATGCATATTTCTGTTCACACGTAGCACTTCGGTTCTATACATTCTAGGGAAAAGTGAGGGCATAAAAGGCAGTGCAAAATAGTTTATGTTGACAGAGACATGTGTGACCCTACAAATTCCAAAATATATTTTAATATTCAAAGGGGACATACGTATGTATTCAGGCACATGAATGTACACATAACCAGTTCTAACTCACTGTGCAATTATTATGTTTGCCTGATTCCATTATTGCACGCATACTTTCCAGTTTCTTGCAGTTTCCACAAGGGTTTTCAGGAGATCAGAATACACTTATGATATATCAATGCCAAAAAGGTAGACGATCAGCATAACTCATTTACTCATTTAAAAATCGCTCTGATGATTCTTTTAACACATTCAATGTCTTGGTATGAGCCATGGATTCCATATACAAGTACATTGTACTCAAGAATTGATCTGGCATTGAGTGTAAAGACTCAGCCAAGTGTAGAGATATCAATCGTGTGAAGATATTTGAGAACACCTCTGTGATCATTATAGATGAGAGTTGCCAACTAGACCGGTTTAATAGTTAGCAAAAAGAATACTACTGAAGCAGGTGTCTATTCGAACGTAGGTCAGAGGACGGAATTGTGACTTATATTTTGGTCTAAACTTTTATGCTATCATTATGGTTGCGTGTGCACTAATTTTGTTTTCTTTTGTTCCAACCAATCCTCACTCGTTTTCTTTCTACAGGCAAGGCTACATTTTAGCCATAATGCATGAGTTACCCTGCTGGAAACTGGAGGGTACGCACGCAAAGATGAAATCAGGTACACAAAAAAAAATTGCACAGGGGTTACAACTGGTTATATGTACATTCATGTGCCTGAATACATATGTATGTCCCCTTTGAATATTAACATAAATTTGTAGGGTCACACATGTCTCTGTTACCATAAACTTTTATGCACTGTCTTCAGCACACCCAGTCTGCCCCTCATTTTTCCCTAGAACGTATACCCAAAGTGCTACATACAAACACCACTATGCATTTCTCATGAACAATTCTTAATATTCCACTCGCTATTTAAAGCAATTGATCTAGATTTCACTCTATCATACTGAACCAATACAGATATCAACCAGCAATAATAATTTAGCTTCCATGTTGTCAGTTTGATGAAGTAGTATAAACAGTCAGTTCTACAATGTATTCATTAATTATGTATTCTTCACTCCACAGCAGTGGTACTCAGCCAGGTCTCAGTTTGATTGTGTGGATCTGGTTTGTTCTAATAGACAGGTCAAATCCATGTGGTTATCTTCCTAACTGAAGAATGCATTAATTTTCATCTCAGGTGTTTAAACCAGGCATTGCTGAAAGTATGCTATCAACAGAACCTGCTTTAGTAGTGTGTTGTGATGTTGTGAAATGTGCTAGGTTGTGGAGGGTAGGATGAAGGACACCATTCTTCACACCTGCACAGTGGGTTAGGACCCCGACATTTAAGTAGGGTATAATGTATATGTTTTTATTTTTTATTATTTTTATAACACCTTGCAGCACTATAATCTGCAGGAAAAATTTCCATAATGTTTATGGTTAATAAGTGACAGTCCGCCAAAGCATAAACAAGGAGAATTTTATTAAAAGTGTAAAGGTAATTATATTTTGTTGGAATCTTAAAGGATTGAGTTATATATATGTTTACTACATAGCATTTTGTCTCCTGTTTCTAATGATACTAATTTGTAGTGTTTGGTTATATTGAAGACGTGAATTTTTAAAGATTTTCCACAAATATTATTCAAAAATTGTACTCGTACCAAGTTTAAACTCATTTCTAATCGAATCTACAGCCATCTGGGCCATATATGACACATAACTACGATTAACCATCATTTGGCACTAGCAACATAGGCGCCGCCTCCCGCCGCGTTCTAAGTTAGAGCGACAAAAGTTAAAAACAACAGCAGTATACACAGCGCCATGTTTATAATAATTTCATTAATAACATACATTTAACACAAGAGTGGACCGTGGGAATAAGACTTGCGAGACTTACTGGCACCTGGGCCTTTCACAACGCTACACCACGCTGTCCTTTTGTTGTGTGCGGACAGTAACACAATACAGCCCGTGTTTTGTTCATTGTGTAGAGGCCTGCGTGTGCTTGCTGGCCTGCGGCGCATATACTCATGTATTTAAGACGTGTGTGCAAACATTTGTAACGGTTAGTTTTGAAGTGATAGTGATTGTATCCTTTCTGTGCATCGGTGATCAAAGTTCGTTCGTTCGTTCGTTCGTTCATTTCGTTTTGTTCGTTGGCGGCTGCTCGATTATGGCTGAAGAGGTTGAAGATACCGGTAAACGTAAAATAGACAATGGTGAAGCTTGGGAGAGATACGTAAAGCGGTTTAGAAGCAATTTTGAGGCAGCAGAACAATTCATCGCTGATGAAAAATTAGTTGGCAATG
This sequence comes from Ephydatia muelleri, assembly GCA_013339895.1. Lineage (NCBI taxonomy): Eukaryota > Metazoa > Porifera > Demospongiae > Spongillida > Spongillidae > Ephydatia > Ephydatia muelleri. The sequence continues at coordinate 4,838,958 of JABACO010000002.1, read as the reverse complement.
AAGACCAAAGGAGAGGGTTGAAAAAAAAAAGGGTGAATCGAATGGGGCCCCCTTCTTCTGCAGTAGGAGCTGGAGGGACTTCAACAACTGGTAACACAGCAAGAGCTCTACTGTTTGACCCTGAAAAGCGTCAGGTGCTCATTGAATGTATCCCACAAAAGGTTAGGTGAGATCAAGAATGTGACAGGGTTGTATACGATGAATTCATTACTAATCTCTCTATCATTTTGAGAGTTGTTTCCTCCAAGCAAAGAATTAATACTGAACACCTTGACCACCTTTGCAAAGAAACTGCACTTAAACTTGTCAGCCATTGGCCAGGATTTAAATTTACTCCTTCTGTACATCAGGTACTAGCCCACTCTGCAGCGTTGATTAGTGCTAATGATTCTAAAGGATTGGGAACATTATCAGAAGAACCCCTAGAGCACAACAATAAAAACCTTCGCATATACAGAGAGCATTTAGCTAGGAAAACTACCCAGCATGCCAACTTGTCTGATGTAATAACGCGATTATGGATTAAGTCTGATCCTATAGTTAGAAGCTTTCAACATGCTGTCAATTGCTCGTTTTGTGGTGAGGAGCACAATGTCCGGTCTTGCACACAAAAGCATGCAAGATCAAGTTGCTTCTCTTTGGAAGAACATCTACTTGCCTGCAAGTTTGCAGATGATCAGGATCAGGAGACAGGAACATAATCTGAACTTTGTCTGTCAGCATGCAGCATTCATACTATATATTTGCTAATCCTTGATTATACATTTTTGATTTTTATGTAGTAAGGTTCATATATATAGTGTTACTTTTTGTACTTCAATTGTGTAAACTAATAAGGATGTCTGAATACATATTAAAAAATGATATTCAAATGAAAAAGAACTTGATTATTTTGGTTTGAAATATTCAAATCTTATAATCATTAAACTTGATTAATAATAAACATTTTCTTGTAACACATAATCAGAATAATTACAACATTTCATTTGTTTCTCTAAATTCACTAATGTCTACATGACCCCTATTTTTAAACCACTGTGACCTGCTTCCCTATTTCACACTCACTTCCACACATCCACTTCCTCTCATCTCTTGCCTTCCCTCTCCACACTGTCCCCATCCCATTTCATCCATTTCCCCTCCTCACCAACTCCTCTAATCCATTTCCACCTTTACAATCACCTATCCTGATCCCCAGCTTCCTTTCTCCCCTCTTCTACATTGTTATTCACTCTTGGCATACATGTCCTCACTTACCAGACCCCTCCTCTCCACATCTGCTCTTTTACCTTTGCTCTCCAGACACTCCTCTCTTCCCATTTGCACCTCCCCTCTTCAACTCCCTACCTTATTTATGGACCATCACGCTAGTCCTCTCCTGAGCACACCTCCCTCTCTACTCAGTCTCCATCTTCCACTCTTCTGGCTCCTCTCCAGGACCTGTCTCTATTTCCACCAGCCTCTCCTCACACACTGACCTCCCTCCCTCATACCTACTGTTGCTCACCTACCATATTCCGTCTTTTCATCCACACCCTCTGCTCACTCACATTCCTCTTTCCTCACTTATGTCCCTTCTCCCACCACACTCTCTCCCTAATACACCTTTCCCCACTCACCACTCCCCCACCCACATTCCTCCCTACCTTATCTTGCCTCCCCTGTCCTATTACTAGCATCTCATGTACCAGAAACCTTCACTCTCCTCATACACCTATTTCACCTTACCGCATCCCCTCTTCTTCACCGCCCCTCTCCTTACCAGCCTCCTCTCCGTCACCCACTTCTTTGCACTTATACTACACTCCACTCATCTCATCAATATCCCTTCTCATCACCCACCTCATTAATCTCACCCACATCTCCTTACTCTCCTCCTTGCATGCCTCTTCTCTCCACTCTTTAACTCCTCAAGTCACCTCCCCTTCCTTACTGCCACCTTTTCTCCTTATTCACCTCCCCTACCCAACTTCCTTTCCTTACTTACCTTCTCTCTGACTTACTCTTACTCCTCACACCTCCCTCTTTACTTCCTCACCCACCTCTTCTAACACATACTCCCTTCCCTTACTCCCTCCCATATTTCACTTTGTCCACCTCCCATCTCTACAGTTATCTCTCTCCCACCCACATCTCTCCAAACTCACCTCTTCTAACACACCTCCTCGCCCCTTGTCATCCACCTCCCCTCTCCAAATACTTAAACTCCCCTATCCTCTCCCACCTTCCCTCTTTTCAGACACATGATATCCCTCACCTATCACACCCACATCCCCTCTCCTTTCGACTTCCTCTCTCCTCACAATCCCATCCCCACATTTCCACACCCACCTCATCCCCTCTCATCATCCTCTCCTTACCTCCCCATCTCCCCTTTTTTACTTCCCTCCTTACATACCTCACTCTCCTATTCCACTCTCTCATGTCATTTCTCCCCACACCATGTTACCTCTCTTCTCCTTGCCCATCTACCCGCTGTTCACCCACACTCTCCTCTTCCACTGTCCATCATCATCTCCCCTCTCCATCTTTCCTCCTCACACTCAACTGCACAGCATCCTCTTTAACACCTCCTCAGCCAGCCCTACCCACCCACATCTCAGCACTTCCTAACCTAACCCACTTTCCTCTCTCTCACTTAAGTCCTTTGCTCCCCTTTTCTCACAACTATCCTCCATTTGCTCACCTCCCATCTTCACACTCCCTCCCTCACCAACCTCAATTACTCTCACTTGCTCACTTACCCACCTCACTCCCTCACCAAAGTCACTCTCCTCTTCCCCATACCTCTCCTCGCTTTCCCCACTGTAATACCTAACAATTCACACCCAGCATATTCCGATAGGTGCAACACAATAACTACTTGCACACGAGACAGCACACACACAAAGTACAACGTACAATAATACAGGATCACCAGATAAATATTCAGGCCAGTTGCAGTTCTGAATGTTACATACTCTGGAGTCTAGACTGATACTTTCTTAGATGGTGGACCTTAAATATGTCCTAAACTGGTTGTACCAGACTGTGCTGTTCCACTGCGCATGCTCCAATTGATGTATTCCCTGTTCCACTGTCAACCAGTTACTACACTCCTCCCTTCTTAGATCCAACCAAAACGCTCAGGGGGACAATGGGGACGAGCTGATCGACTTGGTGCTGGTCCATTAGTCAGTGCTGCTGGAGGTGGTGCTTCCTCCATTACTGGTGGTGGTGGCACCTCTTGTTGATCTGCTGCAACGGCTGGAGCATTTTGGTCTTGTTCTGGCACCACAGGTAGTGTTAGGAGGTCATCATCTGCCTTCTCATCACTATTTTCCCTTTCTTGGGTGGCCAGACTAGCATTGTTCTCTCCCTCCATCTCATGAAGCCTTATACGATCTACATGTCTGTTCACATTTGACCCCATTGTCGAGCTGAATTTCCAGTGACAGAGGACCTCTGTTTGCTATTACCCTTCCTGCAACCCACTAAGGAGAGCCATTAAAGTTTTTCACAAAAACCGCATCTCTCACCCCAAATGAGCGAACTTTAACTTCTCTGTCACGATCCATTTTCTGGCGTTCTTGATTCATTTGAACTTTGAACCAACATCTGGAACCATTAGGTCCAAATGCTGATCTGGGTTGATGTTTCAAAAGTAATTGCGCTGGTGACTGGCCTGTGGTCGCATGTGGTGTGATTCTGTATTGGAAGAGAAATCTTACAATACAGACATCAATGTCACCCTTTGTATTTTTCTTGGCTTCTTTGAAGGGTTGAACTGCCCTTTCAGCCAGTCCATTGCTTGATGGATGGTAAGGTGCACAGCGGACATGTTTATACCATTGCGTTTCATACAGGTTTGAAACTCCACACTGGTAAAAGCTACCACCTCGTAAGTGACATAAGGTCAATGCCCATCTCATGATTCTACTAGATAAATATTGAAGAGGTTTGTGGCCTACCCCACAAGTACTGGTGGAACCTTTTTACCGCATAAATGACTGCCAGACCTTCTTTCTCAATGTGTGAATATTTCTACTCTGCAGCAGCCAGGGAACGAGAGGCAAAGGCAATAGGTTTTTCTACCCCATCCTCAAACTGATGTGACAGAACTGCTCCTATACCAAAAGGGGAAGCATCACAAGACAAAATAAGTTGTTTTTCAGGGTCAAAGTGGGCCAACAGGCTTTAGCCTTATTGAAAGCCATTTCTTGCCATGGACCCCACTGCCATTTCTCTTGTTTCCATAGTAGCTTATCCTATTAAAACCAACAGATGTAAATCTGCATCAAATATGTTACCAAGTCCAGACCCCTTTGAAACATTACATCAATTTAGAAGTTATTCACATTCACGACGTCATTTAATATTGTTGCCTAACATTCCTCTGCTGCCTCATTTAGTTGATTATAGACAACTCTATTTTAGTTAAACAAAAAATATTCCGGCATTAATCGGTTATAAAGGGGTGCCAATGTGTCTGCTACATTCTGCAGAAATTTTGATTAGCCCCAGGAATGACCATAACTAAAATATAGTTTATATTCCCACCCTGGACACAGGATGGTTATTACACTATTTCCACGCTAGACCACCAATCACAGAGTGGTTTTATGTTAAAAACCATCATAAAAAACCATGACTGGATGTGATCTAACTTTTTTTCCTGTGGATGAGTATAGTAAAATAGAGAAGGTGGGTGAGGATAGGGATGTGCTAGGGGTGAGGTGAGGAGGGAGGTGGTGAGGGAGATTAGTAAGAGGAGGGGTGTAGGTGGAGGCATGTAGGAAGGTAGGAGAGGTGAAACAAAGGAGGTAGAAAGGTAGAAAGGTAGATGGGTGTAGTAACTGGTTGACAGTGGAACAGGGAATACATCTATTGGAGTATGCGCAGTGGAACAGCAGAGTGAGGTATAACCAGTTTAGAACATATTTAAGGTCCACCATATAAGAAAGCATCAGTCTAGACTCCAGAGTGTGTGACATTCAGAACTGGGCTGGCCTGCATGTTATCTGGTGATCCTGTGCTCAAAAAGGGCTATTCCATTACACAAGACTTCCATTTGGAATAACTTTGGCACCAGCGGTTTTCCAGAGGATAATGGAATGTATCCTTCAGGGTATCCCAAGCACATTTGTGTACATTGATGACATTTTAGTGGCTGGATCATCAGTAGAAGATCATTTGAAAACTTTGGAGGCAGTTTTGTCCAATTTGGGAGAGGCTGGCTTAAGGTTAACTCTTTGAACGCCAAGTGCATATATACATGCATTTTCACACAACCATATAATGATCTGTGTGATGCATACCAGTGTTGTGTTTATTACAAAGAATCGCTTTGAATACCATATTGTATATTTACATACACGCAATTCAGTGACATGCATGTAAACCAGCCATGTAGATGCTGAAGTTAAACCCAGGAGGAGCATAGGTGTGTACGTACATGTACATCTTGTGTATCCATCATTACCTCTCACATACGGTTGTAACAAACTATACTTTTATGACCTGGAAAAGGCAGATGGAGATGGAGTGAACTGGCAATTTAAACATCTAATGTGGGATACTGTTGTGGGAGTAATCACATTAGTGAAGGTATATGAACATGTGTTCTTCAGAAGAAACATAATTACTACAGTTGTAAAGTAACCAAACATATCATGTACTTATAAGGTCACAAGTGCAGCAAACATTTGCATGCGTGCATGTATGTATCCATGGGCGTAGAGTACGGGGGGGGGGGGCTGAGGGGCTCAGGCCCCCCCCCCCCGGCCCCCCCGCTAATTGTTGAGGGGTTGAGGGAGCTCAGGCCCCCCCCCCTCCCGGCAAATTGTTGAGGGGGCTCAGCCCCCCCCCCCCCCCCCCCCCGGCGTACTTATTCATTTTATCATAGATATTAGAGTAGAAGGGATTGGAAACGGACTCAATTAACACTGCTTCACACGCCGACTCCTCGATGTTCCTCGTACTCAGACCGCTTATCATTTTTGAAATGGCCGCGTGCTCAAAGGCAACAGCTCCTTTTGTGGAATCCAGTGATACAGGTATGTATTTCAAACGAGGTCGAGTTCCGTCATATGAATACTTAGTTGTTTCTTTATTATTAGGCACTCTACTAGAAATAGTGGAGAGTTTACTTAAGAAAGATACCTTCAACCTCTCATCACCAGTAGCGGACGCTTGTAAAAAAGCTGCTCACAGACTACATGATTGGTTAAAAGTCGAAGAAAACAAGGCCGTTGCTGAAGAGTTTTATTCAGCCCTTCACATCCAGTTCGAGGTAGTAGCCAATTGCCTCAATACCTCTAAAACGATTAGTGCTGGTCGCGAGAAGATGTGGACAGCGTTTCACAAGTTACGAACGTCAGCAGACTTTCGAAGCAAGTGGGAAGGTTTATTTAAACACTGCCATGAGGAAGCCGTACATCCTCCCCTCTTTCAACAAATTACAGACATAATATTAATATTTAAGAAAGTATTAGCGTACAAGGTGAGTGTACTACAACAGCAGGATGAAGAGCAAGTAGTTGAACTAACAAGAGCAGAAGAAAATGCTTTACGATATGCTGCAGGATATGTCTGTAAACAAGTCTCTAAAAAACTAAAATCCTCTACAGATCCATCTAAACAGGACCTATTCTTATGTATGGAGATGTTGCGACGTGACAGTGCAGTTGACAGTGAATGTGAGACCAGTGAAGATTCGTCACTATGGATGGATATCATCGATCGGGGAGGATTGTGGCACATTAAGGATGATGTGTTTCCAGTATTTTATGCCATGGAGGAAGAAGTGAGACGTTTTATACGCAATCCCTCACGTAAGCAGTCTGCTTTGGATGTAAAGCAACTAAGCAATGCTATTTTGTCCTGTGAAGACGTGCTCTTCTTTTGGAGTAGCCACTGTTCAATTGGATGAAAATGAGGAGAGGCTGCTGCTTAAAAAGATAACAAAGTTGTGGATCACAGTCAGAGGATTTGCCTATACAAGTGCATGGATTGAGCAGTACAAGCAAAAGAAGAGCCAAGTACTGCAAAAGAAAAAGGCACTTCGTAAAACATTGCAGTAGCTATTAGTATTATTTATTACACGTGGCATAGTGTATCACCTGGCAGTCACATTTGATTCACATTCATTTTACATTCATCCAAATACTGATGCTCTTGCATTTATGTACAGCTTTTGGTACGGGGTCGCTTAGCTAGTGGGCGTAAATCCATCTCACTTATACTGTGGCTTGCATGCCTTTTGCCCCTGCAGTTTCCTTTAACAAAGCCTGCACAAAAAGAGTTCACCACTCGTAGAGCCTGAGTGTTCTTGCAGAACTCCTTCACAGTAGGGTTGTCGTTGGTCCTACCCCTCTGCCGCTGGCACCCAAAGAACTGCTCTAAGGGATCCTGGCACAGCCGTTCACTCAGGAAAGTAGTTACTCCTGGTAATGTGAATAACAGATTCACAAGTTCTACAAATGAAGCAACTATATATTGGAGAGTGATCATTTAAATAATGAATAGCTAGCTACTAATACTCACCAGTGATTCGTATGCCAAGTTGTGTTTCTGCACTCAACATCATACATTTCTTTATCTTTTTGGAACAGTTCATAGCATTTACACTTTCTTCCCAGTCATTTAAATACGGCAGGAACTCCTGTTGAAGCCATTTCAGTCTGAAATCATTTGCCGATCGATATGGCTCCTGAAAAGGTTTCCTATAACGCATTCCTTTTTGGTAACTTGATACATTAAAGCAGTCAAAAAAACTTGTCAAACTTATCAATAAAGTTGACAGTCTCCGTAGCATCTGGTCCACAGGTCACTTGGATTCCTTTTGCAACCGTTTCACTGAGAACCTAGAAAATGGTGTAACCTTACTTATGTACATAATTCGAATTATAAACTTACCTGTGCTGCTAAATCCACCCGCATTCGAGAGAATGATGTCAAATGTATGTGTTCGTACTTCAGTTTTGGTACAAGCCGCAAACCAGGAGATGTCTTAGATGGATCATTGTCAGCCAAATATAGATCCTCCAAGTAACTCCACCTGATTTGATTTCCATTACACTGAAATATAAATAAATATAAATAGTATACACATTCAATACTGGTAGCTTACCACTAGCTTACACCGTGACCAGCAATTCCTAGTTGTTTTAATCAGAACTGATGTGGTGGGTCTGAAAAAAAGAAGATGTAGCGATCTGGGTCGTGGGGGTTCAACGTTTTGTGGAGAAATTTAGCAGTTGGATCATGTAGCTTAAAGAATCGTCGATTCGATGAAGCCCCATCTGCTGTGATAGCCAAAACCTTAAATCCACAAAACTCTATTCTAGATACAGCCTCCCAAATGGGGTCATAGAGCTAGTCACCACTAAGTGTAGAGGCAGAAAACTGGGCGTATGGGAAACACAATCGGGTGAAGAGTCCCCGAACCATTATGACGATAATTGATGATGCCAGTTCTTGATTCTGATCATCTGACACCAATCGTTCCAGATCCAACAACTGGTTGTTTGTCTCGCCAAGATTTATGTAACCGAGCAGTTCACCACTGTGTTTATCGAAGACAAGATCTTCCTTGATGTGTACCTCATCAACCAGCAGGAGAACACACTTCTGGAATTCCTCACACTCTGCAATGTTAGCAGCCTCCATCAGTTGCTGGTCAACCTGATTTGAGAAACCAATGCTGGTGGGTGAAATATAGGAATAATCCCTCAGTGTTCGTTGAGATGGAAGCTTCAGACCCGAATTACGCAACAACTCATAAGCACTTCCTGATAAGTGCCGTAAGTACAGGCACCACTTTATCATCAAAGGATGCCATCTCATTAGGCTAGCTTTTTGCACGGATGCTGCTTGCTCTTGCTGCTCCCAGAACACCTTTTCAAATGAGTCTGGTGATAAGGAAAATTTGCTGGAGTTTTCCTGCATAATAACCTTCAAGTCTTGATGTAATGTATCATCAACCTCCACACCTCCATCACTGTCGCAATAAAGAGCCAACCTTTTCTTCAGTCGCTCATATTTGCGCCTGACATTTTCATGTTCCTTATGTAGGTTACGGAGCCGGGAACAAAGTTGTGAAGGCGTCAAAAAACGATAGTTGGCATGACTGCTAGGGTGAGTTGTATCTGTGTGCTGCTGCTGTTTTAGTCGAGAAACCATCATGTGGAGACGCTTCCTATACTCATGGCATTTGATGCACCGCACTTCATCTGCAAGAATCAGAATCTCACACTGTGAGTGGCGGATAGTACGATTTCCCACTAAAGTAGTATCCACAATGGCAATAACTTGACCTATAAAAACCCAAAGTTGTAAAAACGTACTCATTTTCATTGGAGTCTTTTACTTCCACTATCTCTGAAATGTTCCTTTGTCATCAAGTTTTGGAATTTGTTGTCATAATTCCCAATGCAGACCTTACACTTGTCAATGGCTGTCAGAGCAATGCATAGATGTTCCACTACAGAGTAATTAATGAAAATAGGCATGATGTAAAAGAAATATAAATTCCACTCAGTTCTAACCTGATTTAATAAATTCAGGCAAACTGTTCAACAGTTCACCGGATCCATACTTCAATTTTTTCCCACCATAATGGAGGGTCCAAGTGAAGTCTTCAGTAACTTGTAGGTTGAAGTCAACTTGCACTTCTTTCATGCAGAATGCCTAAAGTCTACGGAATGCATGAAACCTTCATAAACATGAGGACTCTTTCACATGGGATGGTCACCCAACCTGTTTGAATTTGAATTTTTGTGTGCGGATAAATTAAAGTTGCAATAAATGCACATAAGCAGCCTACATGCTGGAAGAACTGATAGTGATTCAACACGCCTCTGTAGGGAAGCTAGGTTGGGAACAGGTCCTACGGAGAAGATCTGTAACGGTATTGACACCTGAATACAGCAAAAAAAGTGAAATCGAACACAAGGTTATAAGACGTACTCACCTGAAGAGGAAGTAGGTGTAAAGGAATTGAAATTGTAAAGACTGTTTCCTCTTCATCACTCATCGATGTAGTTACGGGTACTAGATCATGAGCTACTGGCCCAGATTTTCTTCTAAACAATGTGAAAAGGAAAGAAAGAGTGATAACAACTCCCCCCCCCCCCCCCCCCCCCCCCCCCCCCCCCATAACCTAGCTAAACAAAAAATGTCAATTACATTGCTGCGAGTGGAATCTTCACTGGAAGACACTTTGGTCTATGTTTTGTTGGACAGTGCAGCCGAAACTTGTGGCCAGTCCTGTTATACATGCTGGTGAAACAGATATGGATATGGTAAAATGATTATTCAATCCTTGTAGACACTATTTTGGTAACACACTAACAACGCAAACCCTTGCAAAGAGATTGGGAACTTGTGGGAAGGGTTGTCAACAGCCTTCAAAGTAGTAATATTAGGGCATTAGCAAAATGGATAACCCGTTTTGAATTTTTTTTTCACGACAAAACCCAAGCTTAGCTACGGGCGAATGGTGACTACCATACGTAGAATTGGTGTAGTATCTGAAAAAAATGTTGGAATCGACATAAAAGCTTAACCAGGGTAGTTTTGTCGGTTAGTTCATGGCGATGCCAAAAACGTAAAATGTGGAGTTACTCCAAGATCCTCCAACCTAAACGCCTTCAACACACCTCACCGTACGTAAAATTTTGTGCTGCATCTGGCCACGCTACTTGTTTATAAAGAAAGTAAAGTTTAGGGGAGTTGTATCGGTTAGTTGTTAAAAATATTGTATGCCCTCCAAATTCTGTATCTTGGGTTCTAAATGGGCTATAAATATGACGATAAGTTTGCCCGAATGTACGCATTTTGTGCTATCGTATTCTTCTATCAGATTGTACTAAGCTCTCAACTTACTTTCTTCTCAAGAGGGGCGAGGCGTCACTGCATCGAATTAACACCATCGCGGAGCCCGCGCTTTGCAATGTACAGGGCTCAATGGCTCACGTGCTCCGTTTCCAATCCTTCTACTCTAATATCTATGATTTTATATTATTATGCGCTATGATTTAATTCTGTGTTAGTTGCAAATCGTGCACGTGCACAACGATGAGAAGCGAATTGACTACTATTTTGTGCAAAATAAGATTTGTCAGCAACCAATATCGGGTTGAGCTAGAAAGCAGAGTGAAGTACTTATAGATGCTTGTGAACATCCCGTGGACAAAGGCAACGCTGATGATCATGAATCGATCACGGATACGTTACGGAACTTTCGGAGGTAAGTCAGATGACCTGTCATGCTATCGTTGGTCCCCCAAATAATTGGTCCCCCCCGACCATCCGCGGCACTACCGATGGTCCCCCCGGACCATCTGTAGCACTGCAGACGGTCCCCCTAGGACCATCCGTAGCACTACACTTGGTCCCCCCTTGCCATAGATGGTCCCCCTTGTTTTATATAAAATCCCGCGTTAGGCTTTTCATTTTCTGCATACATTTATTAACACTGAGAATATACATGAGCAATGCACATAATGAATCACTAAGTGTATAATGAAGACTTTTAGGGTGAATTCTCTGCAGCACAGCAAGTGGGACAGAACCATTGTTTGGCTTTAATTTCCTCTGGTATTGTTTCAATGCACACTCCGTGATACCACTCTTTGCAGTTATTGCAATGTATCATTGAAATTCCGTAGACTTTAGGCATTCTGCATGTGCAATACATAATGAAGACTTTTCTCTGCAGCACAGCAAGTGGGACAGAACCATTTTTTGGCTTTAATTTCCTCTGGTAGTGTTCCAATGCACACTCCGTGATACCACTCTTTGCAGTTATTGCAATGTATCATTGAAATTCCGTTGACTTTAGGCATTCTGCATGTGCAATACACATTAATTGTTTGTTTTGATCGGATTCTAACTCCATTACGCCGCTCACTTTTCACAGGAAACATTGAGAAATTCTGCTTTTCCAGACACTGGACAAGGTGATGTCTTAGTGATGATTGTTCAAACATATAACTGCCAGGGCTTTGTTATAACAAAGAGCAGTTGCATTAGCTAAAGATAGCAGTCCACAATCGCTTCCTCCATCTTGTAGGTGAACATCAACGAAGTTTTAAAAAATGTGAGACTTAAAAGTGTTCAATAAACATGCGATCTGTTGCTGCACATTATTGCTGCACAAAGAATTCATACTGTCATATACATTTATAATGTTTTGGCTTTCAGTTTCGACATTACTGATTTTTAACCAATGGCCTGCTGGGTCATGCAGAATTTGAATAAACTTGCATATTTCTATATTAAAACTCATGGTGAAACTGCACCCTACTTCTTGAAAACCTGCACCATTCCACACATGCTTAAACTGCTTTGCAAGAATGACTTGACCCGCTGTTATAATTGGTTCTGATAGCCACTTGCCTGATACAATTATTTCTTTCTCCGTGTGTAGTAAATTCAATTCCTCAATCCACCAATCTTCATCAAGTGTAGAGGCTTCATTCACTTGATATGCATCCACATCTACAATGATCTTCTGCTTTACAGTTTCTTTCTTGCTGCATTGGTTGTGCTTCATGTTTTGAGCTCTAAGTGCACTGTGTAAAGTCTTTGCTCCAGTGTTCTGATGCTTTGCATTATTCGAAGATAGATGAACTGCAGAAATACATATATAAGTGATTGTACTGGACATTGTTAGTGCAAATCACATTAAACATATAATTACATTGAATGTCACCGTTACGTGGTTTGGAGGTATCTCTGTAGGAGCTTTTGGTGATACTGAATATACTTAGGTAGTAGGACTTTCTGTGTTGCTGATGCTAAATCAGGTGCATGTGGCAATGGAGAGATAGCTACATTTCCCAACATAATAAAGCGGCAAAACACACACACATACACACACAAACAACTTAACATTAAACTTAGTGTTACAGACTATTACAAAATGTAAAGCCATTAAATTAGTCAAACAGCAACAACAGTCTATAGTTTTGTATAACCTTTCTTTCACCAATAGCATTGCTGTCATCATTATCATCATCACTAGGACACTGAAAAAATAAAAGCAAAAGTCCAGTCGAATGGCAACAACGGTATATAGAGATTTCAGTAACCTTTTCAACACTAGGAGTATGATACTTCTTCAAATGTACACCATGTATTCTTGGAATAACATCTGCATCATGAACACCTTCAATCCTATACAGTCCTCTGCCTAGTGCTTGCAATATTTTGTACGGACCCAACCAATGGAAATCCATTTTCCCTCCAGCTCGCTTTTTACGTGAAAAATCTTTCTTTAAGACAATGGAACCAAGCTTAAATACCTCAGGATTTGCATGCGTTTTATCATACTGCTCTTTTTGTTTCGTCTGAGCAATGATGATGTTCTTTTTCACAGATTCAAGAACCTTTTTTTGACACTCCATATTTTTTTCCACCACTTGATCATCCAATGCCATCGTCAACAGTGATGTTATCTTGTGTACCCAGCTGAATAGGTAATACAGCTCGACGTCCGAACATGAACTCAAATGGTGTAAACTTTGATGATTCGTGTTTCGATGTATTGTATGCAAATACGCAAAAATCTAGATAATCCTCCCAGCACTCTTTCTTATCTTCAATGTACTTTACAAGCATATTCTGCAACATCTGATTAAACCTTTCGTCTAAACCATTAGCCTAATTATATAGAACAATATGAACATGTTTATGTAGCCTATATGCATACCTGAGGGTGATATGGAGTAGTCAGACGTCGTTCTATGTTGAGCATTTTCATCAATTGTTTGTCCATTTTGTTATTAAACTAACTTCCTTGATCAGATGTAATGACATTTGGTAACCCAAACATCATGGAGGAGAATGATTTACTTAAATTTATTCAAACTACTCAGGAGCCAGCCGGTACACATATAAGAAATAAAGAAAATGTTTACATACCTTGTAAAGAACATCAACAACATTAACTGCTTCCTTGGTCTTGCACGGCGTGGCGAGGACAAACTTGCTAAAGTAATCTGAAATGGTCAAAATATATCTGCTTCCCTGCAGTGATTTATGATGCAATGGTCCCACAAAATCAATCCCTATATGATACCAAGTTGACACCACAGGAATAGGATGTAGCTCAGGTGTGCATATCTCCATTTTTCGTCCAACTCTTTGGCAAGCATCACAGAACTTCACCTTGTTAAAAATAAATGTGATTAAACAATTAAAAATATAGTGTGCAATGAGTATGAATGCAGATCGCTGAATACAGGGTGATTTCAATGTTGAGCAAAGTGGTATAACTCTTTCTATGCCCACATTAGGAGTTACTACATCAATCACTCTGTATTACAGAACGTACCATATGGCAAACGTCTTTGTTAACTCCAGGCCAAATGTAACGCTCAGTTATGCGAGATAGTTGTCTTTTCGTTCCCATATGTCCAGAAGTTGGATCTTGGTGGCAAGCAACAAGGATTCTGTGGCGCTCTTCCTTATCAATGACGTATCTCACCTAAAATGAGGATAAACCCATCTAGTATTACTAATGTGCTGTTACATGTAATCATACCGGTACATACAACTCGTACATGCATTATGTTGCATATAAAACATTTGCATACCACGCCTCCATCTTTCTTTCTGTACAGTCTCTTGTTTCAAACTTCTCCGCTTTTCTTCTAATGCTTCTCTTCCAGTTTTTAGTACAGTCAACTCGATACGTCTTTTCCCGCAAATAGAATACAACATCTTCAATAAGCTTCGCATCCTCGAACTCGTCATTCTCTTGATCCGCTTCCATTTCTAATTGAAGCACCAAAAACTGAAGTGACAATGTGAACACGTGGCTTGAAACGGGCAATAAATAGGCCTCATCTATAATCGAAGCCTACTTGATAAACCGCGTCAGTCCCCTCGTTGCTGCAGAAATCAAGTCAAATTTGGTTAGGGGGACCTGCTATGGCAGGGGGGGACCAAAGATCGCAGCCACAGATGGTCCGGGGGGACCATTTATGGCACCATGTTTGGTCTGGCCGGACCATTTACCGCGTGACAGACCACAAAGATGACCTCAGAGAAGTGTAATGAACCTAGATCTGAAGAGCTATGTGGTTCGGGTAGAAAATTTCAGCTTAGTTGGAAAGCGAAGTACAACTGGATTGACGTGTCCTTGTTCAGCTTGTACAAATGCTGTCAAGTTGCAAATGTCCCTTCCAACAACTACATCATGAGAGAAGGATTCATATGCAGCATTTGCTCGAAGACTCAAATCATACCTGCGCTCAACAATGACCCAAGAACGGTTAAATCACATTGCAGTGACTTCTTGCCATTCTGAAATAGTAAAAAACTTAGACTCAAACCAATTACTTGAATTCATCACAAAGCTCTTACATATAGCTGTACGCATGAATGTTTTCTCTCTCCATAAAGGCAACATAGCCACAATATAATGATCCTCATCTGTAAATGTTTATCCTTATGAAATTCCATGCAAGAAATGAATGTTTATCATGTAAATGTATAAGTAGTCATGCACCTTCAATAGTTTAGTTTGCAGTGTTTCCCACCCCCTATTCAACTTACCGGTATCTGTATATGCACCCAGCCCCCCCCCCCCCCCCCCCCCCCCCCCCCCCCCCCGGGTTAAATAAAACTCTACGCCTATGCATGTATAATGAAGTTGCGATCCACACGTTTCTTACTTACACTGTCATGTAGAATTCATAACGGTTTTGTGTATATGCAGCATAGCGTCCAAAGAGTTAAAGAGGTCCATGTGTGTTTTCAAGGTGCTTTCAGTTTAATATCTAGGGCATCACATTTCATCTGAAGGTATTCGTCCCACAGAAGGCATAAAAAGGGCTATAATGGAGGCACCATTCCCACACAATGTCTCTTATTGTTCTGTCCTGGTTTTGTCGAACAAAAATTATGTTGAAGCAATTGCTTCAACATGGTTTTTGTTCGTACCAGGACAAGACCATGTGGCTTTTTTACTATACTTCCACCCTGGACGCTTAATCCCTGGATGGATTTTACGATATTTGCACGCGAGACCACCAATCCCAGAGTGGTTTTGTGTTAAAAACCATCACGAAAAACCATGACTGGAGTTTTCCAACCTTTTCGTGTGATCATCTCCACCTCCCTTCCCTCCTTTCCCACCTCTTTTCACTTACCTCACCACTCTTTACCTCTTCACTCACCTCTCCTACTCCCTTTTCCTTTCTCATCTTCTCTCTCCAACTTTCTCCCGCTCTGTTCCTCAATCACCTTCCTCTACCCTCACCCACCTCTCCTTATCTACTTCTCCTCTCCTCCATATACACACATACACACGGATACACACAGATTATCAAAGTGCTGATATAACACGCTTCATAAATCAACTTGTGGAAACAAATGAAGTTGTGAGGAAGCGCTGCCAGCCATCTCTCTCAATTGTCATGTGCTGTATGCCTTGCTGAGGGAAATGGTGCCTTCTGAAAAGGATGCAATTACCCTGTAGATCTCCTCCAACTTCTAGATAACGTAAAGGATCATGGCTTGAGTACCAACATATCTGAAATCACCTCCTACCTCACAACGTTATCAGATAAAGGTCTCATAATCTTTTTTCCTAACGCTAATCCATCTGATAGTTGGATTGTGCTTAGACCAGATGTACTGCTTGAAAAGGTTAATGGTGCCATATTTGCTCCAGCCTCATTTAAAGAGCATTGCCATTCCCTGGTTAGCAACACAGGGATCATTCCTATAGCAAAGCTACGAAAAATCTTTCCTAACTACAACATTAATATGATTCTACAATTTTTGCTTCACCTTGAGCTGTGCCAGCCCGTCATTGACACAACAGATGCATCAAAAACACTATCAGTTTGTGTTTTCTTCCTGTGCCTTGTTAGTGTTAACCGACCAAGTGATGTCACTATTCCTCCAAGCAGCTTTGTATGGAAGATGTCCTTTGACTTGCAATCCCTCAATAACGACATATCCTGTGGAAGTGAGTTCTTTACAACCCGATGTCTTCATGCTCTCATGCACAGGCTAACAAAGGAATTTACTTTGCCAAGTAATGAATTCAAGTTTGACACGGAAATACACCAGTTTAGCCGCAGGAATAGCATGGAAGGATGCACTAGCTATTAGCTTTGTTGTAGAAATGGATAAGTCTCTGCAGTGCCTTAGTTTTTCTGTCTCTACAGAGAAAAATAAGAACAATCTGAAATATCCAGTACAGCATAATCGTGTTCTTTGTGTAATAAAGAAGTGCTGTGAAGACTTTTGTCCATCACTTGCAAAGAATATGAAAGAATGTATCAGATGTCCTTCATTGCCATGCCTGGGACCAACCATTGCTGACGTAGAACTTCCTCTCCTTAGAAATGCCATTTCATCCATGTCACCTGAATCATATACGATTGTTGATGTGTCAGGGGAGAACGAGGTAGATCTGAAGGAGTGGATAAAGGCGGAGCCTCAACTTCCACTTCTGATAGGTGTCAGTGTGAAAGAAGGTGAGTACTACATGAATGCAAACTATTACACATTATATGTTTTTGGCAACATAACACATTTTGAACTTAGGAATAGCTTAGATTTTTTTGTTTTTGAATACAAATTGTAGTACATGTAATTCAATGATACTATGACCCTGAGACTACCCACTAACCTCTCAGTGACATTACCATTTATGTACAAGTAAGTACACATCATGACAAATAATATATTTCATATAGGAACATCGTCACCATCATCTGTGCCAGAACTTCAAGACCTCATGAGTGCGGTGGCAGCAAAGATTCCAGCCAAGTGGAGACTTCTTGGCATACAACTTGGAGTACCTGTGGAAGTACTCGATGGTATTCAGTCCGAAGTGTCTGGGAGACCAGACTGGTTGATGCATGCATTTGAACTACTGTGGAGAAGGTGGTAGTCCCTTTATTCACACCAGTGCACCTGGTCCGCCATTATTGTTGCTCTTGAGTCTTCATTAGTTGGTGCAGTGGATGTGGCAGCTGAACTGAGAACTAAATACTTGCATTAGATTTTGTAGTATGATGTGAACTAGAGTACTTTGCAGTTTTATAGTACAGTGTATTAAACTTTTTGCAGCCTATTTAGGTACTAGGTACAGTAACCTGTCAACAAGGCTGCATTCAGAAGGTTGAACTAAAGTGTTGTAATATGAACTTGAGGTTAAAGTTAGTCACGTATTGGTGATATGTGTATGTATATATAAGCATGCACGTATGTTGGAAATATAGATGAACATGATGAGATTGAGAGTTCTCTGAGCTATTGGCCTGCATTAATGTATACTGCTGCAGTGTAGTATAGTTTTGGTGGTCTACAGCGTCGGCACGATAGCACGTTACTATACGGTCCTCTACATTTGGTGGCAGCGGTGGGATCGTGAGCCGTTAGATAGCTTTCTGACTCTAGACACGTTGAGCGACGGTGTATGACAACCCGTTCCGGTCGATCATTTCGAGCAGGCGAGATGTCGACGTCGGAACAAACGCTGCAGGACATGCTGCAGAAATTGATTGAGGATAGGCAGAAACGAGAAGAGGAGATTGAACGCAAAAGACTCAGACGAGAAGAAGAACGCGTACAGCGCGAGAAAGAGATAGCAGAAGAGAGAGCGAGACGAGAAGAGGAACGCTTAAGAGAGAGATTGCAGAAGAAGGGAGGCGTCGAGAAAGAGAAGCGAGAGAGAAAGCCGAGGAAATGGGAGCACAGATGGAAAAGCTCATGAGAATCGTCGAAGAAAGGTCCGCTTCATCATCGAAGAGGGCTTCTGAATTCGAACTAAGCGTGAAGCTGGTCGCTCTGATGGAGCGCGACGATATCGAGTCGTATCTGGTGACTTTCGAAAGAATCATGACAGCGCACAAGGTAGACAAGGGACGATGGCCTCACTACCTTGCTCCACAGCTGACGGGAAAAGCTCAATTGGCTTTCGCTGCATTGCCGGTGTCAGATTCAGCGGACTACGATGCGATCAAGACAGCGATCCTCATCCGGTACGACATCAATGAGTATTCATATAAAAATCGTTTTCGGTCGTCGAAGCGGAAGGAAGGAGAAACGAATAGAGAGTTTGGTGTAAGGATGATGGACTCGTTAACCAAGTGGCTCAAGGAGCACAAGACGGTCGACCAGGTTCATCAGGTGTTGGGAATAGACCAGTTCCTGAGCTCGCTACCTGTGGAAAAGAGATTGTGGCTGGTGGAGCGGAAGCCGAAGACATGCCTTCAAGCTGGCGAGTGGCTCGATGAGTATGAGCAGGCGAGGAGGCAAGATGTCAGACTTCTCAAGCCGAGGGACAAGGCTCCAGGGAAGGAATCCGGTGAAGGAGACAGGGACGCTGGTCCGAAGGAGTCCCAACTCGAATATAGGAGCCCACAGCGACAGTTACCCAGATGTTACAATTGTCACAAGATGGGCCATGTGGCGAGCAGATGCCCGAAGAATGCAGCTACGTTCTTTGGAGGGCGGGCAAAGCAGTCCAAAGTGAAGGAAGGACACTCGCTGGTATGGAAGACAGGCTACGTAGAAGGGGGAGAAGTAAAAGACATTATTCTAGATACCGGTGCAGCTAGGACATTAGTGCGAGACGATCTGGTGCCTAGGAACAAGTTTCTGAAGAAATGCGTGGCAGTACAATGTGTACATGGCGACGAGGTCTCTTACCCTCTGGCCAAAGTAGAAGTGGTAGTCGACGGCAAGAGCTACCTGGTGGAGGCTACCGTAGTGAAGAAGCTACCGAAGTCAGTTCTACTCGGAAGAGATGTTCCGGAACTGGTGCGCATTGGTAACCCAGAGGAGGCGTTGGCAGCGATGACACGGGCTCAAGCCAAGCGGAAGAGAGAAGAGGAAGAAAGTGAATTGGAAAAGGAGAAAGATTCTGGTGTGAATTGCAGAAGTTTGACACCAGTGCCTGAGACGGTCAAGGAAAAGTTGCTTCCTGGACCTGTAGGACCCGAAGACGACGGGTTGGAGAGAAGTACGGTTATTGAACCTGGACAGTCGGAGGATACCAATCCCCCGAAGGACGGAGCAGTGGAGATCATCGTGATCTGGGAGTCGATGAGAAAGACTTACGGGAGTTGCAACTGGAGGATGAGACCCTGGGAGCTGTACGAGAGTCCGCAAAGCAACCGTCGAACGCTGGGAACTACTGGTTTTATGAAGAAGACGGTCTTCTTTATCGTCATTGGCACCCAAGAGAGGAAGGAGAGGAGTTAGGCATCGAGCAACTGATCATCCCGAAGCAACATCGGGAGGCTGTTCTCAGGTTGGCTCATGAGATACCACTTGCAGGACATTTGGGGAAGAAAGACAATTGAGCGAATCTTGCAACGATTCTACTGGCCGACATTGTATCGGGATGTAGCGGAATGGTGCAGAACATGTGAATAGTGCCAGAAACATTCAGCAGTCAAGAATCTTCGAGCACCCTTAGTTCCACTACCAGTGATTGAGGAGCCGTTTACGAGGATTGCCATGGATATTGTCGGGCCTTTGCCGCGAAGTAGCACAGGAAACAAGTACATACTTGTTGTGTGCGATTATGCTACTCGCTACCCGGAAGCAATACCCATGAGGACAGTCGATGCTGAGCATGTGGCAGAGGAGCTGGTGACTATGTTCGCACGTGTCGGAGTGCCGAGGGAAATCCTAACGGACCAAGGGACAAACTTCATGTCCAAATTATTGGCTGAGCTGTACAACCTGCTGCACATACATCCAATAAGAACTAGCCCTTACCACCCGCAGACGGACGGTCTTGTCGAAAGGTTTAATGGAACATTGAAATCTATGCTTCGCAAGACTGCACTGGAGGGGAAAGACTGGGACAAACTACTGCCGTATCTGCTGTTTGCCTACCGAGAAGTACCGCAGGCAACTACAGGCTTCTCCCCATTTGAGTTGATGTATGGGCGACATGTAAGAGGGCCGCTCGACATATTGAAGGAAACCTGGAAGGCTAGCAAGCGTAGTGGTGAAAGCGTCATATCCTACGTCTTGACGGTACAGCAGAAGCTTGCAATGATGTCGGAGCTAGTCAGTGAAAACTGCAAGGAAGCTCAGATGACGCAGAAAAGATGGTATGATCAGAGTGCAAGGAAGAGGGAATTCATGGAGGGAGATCAGGTGCTAGTTCTACTGCCCACTGTGACCAACAAACTTATGGCGAAATGGCAAGGGCCTTATTGTGTCAAAGCCAAAGTTACACCGATGACGTATGAAATCGACATGAGTGACAAGAAGAAGCGGCAGCGAATATTCCACGTCAACATGTTGAAGGGATGGAATACTCCTACGACGGTGTGTTTAGCAGCTGAAGAAATGGAAGATGGGGAAGAGATCCCATTGTGGAAGGAGGAGTCGGAGGAGCCGAAGATAAACGAGAAGCTAACACAGAAGCAGAAGAAAGAATTGGATGCGTTAAGGACCGAATTTGGAGATGTAATGAGCGATCTTCCAGGCAAGACAGAAATGCATGGTGGAACACAGATTGAGACTGGAGATGCGAAACCAGTGAGGTTACCATGCACCATATCGCTTACCTCATGCCTATCGGGACATCGTTAAGAAGGAGCTGGAAGAGATGGAAAAGCATGGAATCATTGAAAAATTCTCGAGTGACTGGTCATCTCCGATAGTGCTGGTAAAAAAGAAAGACGGAACATTGCGTTTCTGCATTGATTTCCGTAGACTTAACAGCGTATCTAAGACTGATGCTTATCCAATGCCCCGTGTTGATGATCTGCTCGACGAGTTGGGACAAGCAAGGTTCATCAGTACGTTAGACCTAACTAAAGGATACTGGCAAGTTCCAGTGGAGAAGACAGGCCAAGCGAAAACGGCATTCAGGACTCCCTTTGGATTATACCAGTTCTGAAGGATGCCCTTTGGATTACAGGGAGCTCCTTCAACCTTTCAGAGGATGATGGACAGCCTGCTGGTAGGAATGCAAGACTTTGCAGCTGCCTACCTAGATGATTTGGTCATTTTCAGCCGCAGTTGGCCGGAGCACATGTTACACCTTAGGCGAGTGCTGCAAAAGCTGAGGAAAGCTGATCTTACAGTGAACAAAGTGTCAACTAGCGATGTCACGATGCTCATACCTTGGTCATGTGGTAGGGGAGGGGCTCGTGCGGCCTGAACATTCCAAGGTTGATTCCGTGAAGCAGTTCCAGGTACCCACCACAAAGTCCGATGTAAGAACTTTCCTCGGACTAACTGGATATTACAGAAAGTTTATCCAAGAGTATGCTGAAATCGCTGCCCCGTTGACAGATTTGACGAGAAAGAACGCTCCAAACCATGTGCAGTGGACTGCAGAGTGCGATAGTGCCTTCAACCGACTGAAGGACTGTCTATGTTGCGAGCCGATTTTGAGATCTCCCGACTTCTCCCTACCGTTTGTACTATACAAACAGATGCCTCCGGACGGGCCATTGGAGCTGTGTTGAGCCAAGTTGGTGGAGACGATGAAGAGCACCCGGTTGCGTACTATAGCAGAAAGCTACTGCCTCGAGAGGAAAAATACTCCACAGTGGAAAAAGAATGTTTGGCGATTATCCTGCATGGGTATCGGGTGTACCTACTGGGTCGTCCCTTCGTGATACAGACTGACCATCGGTCACTGGAATGGCTGGATCGCCTCAAAGAGAATAACGGGAGACTAACTCGCTGGAGCCTGGCTCTTCAACCGTATCAATACTCCGTCCAGTATCGGACTGGTCAGAAAAACGAAAATGCTGACGCGCTATCCCGGTACTTTGTTGACGCGACTAGCGAGTGGAAGGAGTGTCAGGGAAGCCAGCCAGTCCTAAAGGTCCGGAGTGCAACAATTGAGAGATCGACAGTAACCTGTCAACAAGGCTGCATTCAGAAGGTTGAACTAAAGTGTTGTAATATGAACTTGAGGTTAAAGTTGGTGATATGTGTATGTATATATAAGCATGCACGTATGTTGGAAATATAGATGAACATGATGAGATTGAGAGTTCTCTGAGCTATTGGCCTGCATTAATGTATACTGCTGCAGTGTAGTATAGTTTTGGTGGTCTACAGCGTCGGCACGATAGCACGTTACTATACGGTCCTCTACAATGAGCCAACAAACTGCAGGGATTGTGCATATAGTATCATTAGTATCTCTGACAGTAGAAGTTCAGTGAATTTGGATGCTCAATGGTTAATTCCACAATTTCATTATACTGCTGTATCCTTGTGTTGTCATATATTACCTGGCCTCTTTCGGCAATACACCGCTACACACACGTGCATGACACACACACACAAGACCAAATGTATGTCATGACAGTGACTTATCAGTATCGGCCAAAGAACCTTAGTAATGTTTCAAGTTTTAATGACGTACTAATCTCCCCAAAAAATACAATTCTTCAAAATTTGGGTACATTGAGCAGTGTGTTGTATCGCAACAATGCAAAGCTTATTAGTTGGACATTATCCACAACACCAAAAATACTGTAGAATGCATGAAAACAGTCAGTAGTAATCAAATCTCTCCCTATTGACCAACTAGATAGGCTGTCATTGCTTTCATTTTTTGTTAAGGAAATGTTGCTGCATCTCTACACTGTGACCTAGAGAAACCAGGGATATCAGCTTTGTATGCGTGTCTGTGGTGGTGGAGGCATTCAGTGATCCTAAATAAAATTACTTTTTAGTAGATTTGAATGTGGAGACACATTAAAGCAGGTTGTTTTCATATTTCCTTGATTTGAACTTCAACTTGTATTATCATCTCTGTGCTCGTGTGCAATGCTTTCCTGAGAGTAGAATTGCTCTAACAATTAAAAACACTCAGAATGTTTTCATATAGATGACAGAGAATTTATACTCTAATGTGGCATTCATGCAGTTAAGCACTGAACAACTGCATTTTTGTTTCAAATTCCCAAGGATAAACAACACTCTCAAAATGAATTGAGCATGTGCCAATGTTCTAGAACTGTCGTTAATGTCTGCACAATGCCAACAATCCATCATCGGCCTTGATTTTGAATTGAAATAGTGTAGATTTGTATTCATTGTATATTAGTTCATGTAGACTTGCATGTGTATCAGTTGCATGAGTATATGTTGTGTTGTGTTGCTTTGTTGAGAGAGATTGATTGTGTGGGGGGGGGAGGGGGTGAATACTGATAGACATTGTTTTTCAAGCCTCTAGTTGTAGTGTATTCACGCTTTATTTCAACGATCCAAACGGATACACAACACATGAACATGCACACGCCAAATCCTATATCGGTAATGATGTCATGTCCCCACGTGATCCTATGTATATACATCATTACACTACATCTCCCCCTCCACGATATCTGATGGGAGGTCTAATACTGGTTCCAGTTTGAGATCGCGTCTTTACTGAGTTACACAAGGGTATGGTCTCCTTAGCCTGTTCAGGCCTGCTGTAGACTCAGGCAGAACCTCCTGAGTAGCAGTACTCTCAGTGTCGTCACTATCTGTAGGTAGTTCATCAGCTGGTGATGGGATGATCGTCAGATGACTCCGGTTCCTCCTCAGTTGTCCAGCAGGTGTGTCTACCAGGTAAGACCGAGGGGTGTTCGCCGAGGATGTTACATATCCTCGGGTGTTTTTGCCATCTGTATTGATCCATACTTCCTCCCCTTCCTCCAGTTTTAGCTGAGGACGGGTTTGATGACACCGGTTGTACTGTTTCTCCTGTTGCCTTTTGAATTCCTGATTCTTCCTATAAAACTGGTCAAGGAAAGGCCACTTGGGGCAGAAGTGCTCAGCCACCTGGGGGACCGTAGTACGAACTATCCTACCCATAAGTAGCTCAGATAGACTGAATCCGCACCATGGCATAGGAGTGGCATTGTAGTTCAACACTGATAGGTACAAGTCACCTGATGTTCTAAGGAGTTTCTTTACTGTTTGTACAGCTCTTTCTGCCTGGCCATTACTTTGTGGGTATCTTGGACTAGAGGTGATATGGGTGAATCCATAAAGTTGAGCAAACTCTTTCATTTCGTGGGAGGAATATTGAGGCCCATTGTCACTGACCATAAACTCTGGAATCCCCTGTCTGGAGAACATGGGCTTCAGCTTCTCAATAATTCCCATTGAAGAGGTTACAGTCACTTGAACTACTTCAATATATCTGGAGAAGTAGTCCACCACTAACATGTACGTTGCCCCGTTCAGTTCAAACAAGCCTGACCCTATCTTTTGCCAGGGGTATGTGGGGAGCTGTGCTGCAATCATTGGCTCCTTGTGTGCAACTGCCTCTTTAGCACACATGTGACACTGCTTTATCATCTTGTCCATTTGAGCTGAGACACCCGGCCACCAAACAGACTCCATTATTCTCAGTCGGCATCTTTGGATGCTTAGATGTCCCTGATGTATTTTCTCTAGGATTTCCCTTTGTCTTGCTACTGGGATAACAATGCGTCTCCCATACAACAGTAGCCCATTGTGAACTGTTAAGTATCCTCTGAGTGTCCAGTAGGGTTTGATATCATCTGTAACCCTGTGTTTCTCTGGCCACCCAAATTGACAGTACTTCATCACCTGGGAACAAACCGCATCAGATGCTTGTGAAGCAGAAAACTCTTTCAATTTCTCCCTGTAGTTGGAAGACACTGAATTGCACTGTCTGTAATTAACTCAGCCTCCTCCTGCAGAGAAATAAGGTCTTTAGTGGAGTTTGTTGCCGGTGCGCGAGATAGGGTGTCAGCTGTGTATAACAGTTTTCCTGGTACATGGGTGATTGAATAACTGTAGTGCATGAGTCTGAGCCAGAATCGCAGTACCCATGGAGGGAGACTGTCAAGCTGTTTCGAACTTAGAAGAGGGACGAGTGGCTTGTGGTCAGTTTCAATGTCGAAATTTCTTCCCAGAATATAGTCACGAAACTTTTCACAAGCCCAGGTTACTGCAAGTGCCTCCTCTATTTGTGCGTATCGATGTTCTGTCTCAGTCATTGACCTGGATGCAAATGCTACCGGTCGCCACTCGCCCTTGTTCAACTGTGTTAACACAGCACCAAGTCTATGCGAGGAAGCATCTGCAGTGACCTTGACTCTTGCAGTAGGACTATAGTGAGCTAGCACTGATGGTTTGCTCAATTCCATCTTAACCAGTGAGAAAGCCTCTCTTTGGCTTGGTCCCCAGTTCCATGATCTCTTACTACTTAGTAGGTCACGCAGTGGCTGGCTTAACTCTGCAAGGTTTGGTGTGAACTTTCCCAACTGTGTCACCATGCCCATAAACCGCCTGAGGTCTGAGATGTTTTGTGGGGCAGGCATATCCCAAATGGCGGCTGTCTTGTCTGGATCTGGCCGTATCCCTTCCTTGTCGATGACATGACCCAGGAACTTTAAGCTTTCTTGACCAAAGAAACACTTATCCTTGTTCAGCGTTACTCCAGCTGTTTCCAAACTAGTTAATACTGCTGTGAGCCTCCTGTCATGCTCCTCTTTTGTGTGTCCAAAAACCAAGGTATCGTCAATCAGACAAACCACTCCCTCCAGTTCATTCAGGATCCTACTCATGACTCTTTGGAAATGCTCAGGTGCACTACAGATTCCAAAAGGCAGTTTGTTGAAGCAGAAGCGTCCATTTGGTGTAATAAAGGCACTTTGCCAGAACCCATTGTTTGCATCAAGCTTGGAGAACAGTTGGGCTCCTGAAAGCAAAGCTAGTGTCTCATCCACCATTGGTATCGGGTGAATTTCCCGAAGGACACACTCATTAAGAGGCCTAAGGTCTACACAGATCCTGACGCTTCCATTCTTTTTAGGAGCAACTACCATCCACACCACTCAGTAGGTTCGACTACGCGTGAAATTACACCTGCCACTTCCATCTTCCTAAGCTCTTCTTTCACCTTGTCTCGTAAAGCAAATGGTACATTCCTGGCAGTGTATAGGGCATGAGGTCGAGAATTGGGTTTTAGTTGTATGTGATATGGGTCTTTGACGTTCCCCAATCCTCGAAACAGTTTAGGGAACTGTCCCATAATTTGGCTGTTGTTAGTCACTCATGTTATCCATCCTTGTCACCAACTTTAGGCCTTCAATCGCTGGAAACATCGAACCGAACCGACTTAATTCGAACCGAACTTCGAACTACTGGTTAAGTTAATTTTGTATGACCGTATGAAACGGTTACAGTTAATTCGGCACTGATTCGCGCGTGATCGCGCGAATCAGTGTCGAATTAACTGTTTCTTAAAAGAAAGTTAAGAAACAAAAGTAGATAGACCACTTTGAACTTTTGGGAATTACGCTGCAATTTATTTATCGTGCATGATACATTGACGAAGCATACGTCATACATGCATTCATGCAAATAAGTGTAATGTCCCGACTCCCGGGCGAGCGCTAGCTACTGTAAGTACAGTACTCTATCGTACGGTTCTTACGTATACCTGACTACATATGGCAAGCGCAACAATGAGTGGTTTTCCTTTGATGATAGCACAGTGGAGTGCATTTCAGAGGATGGCATTGTGGTAAGGTGATAGCATACCAGCATGCAGTTATAGAGGTATTGTTCCATATTTTGACTGATGTCTTCAGCCCATTCCAGCTCTGTAATATGCTTATGTCAAGACTTCCCAGCTTCACATAAGGATTCTCTTTGTGCATCATATGCAGAAATCAGCGGTCACCAGGAAAGTGATGGTGTTCAAAAAGACATCCAATAGTATGTGTTCCCTTGCTAGTACATAGGGATAGTGTGGTTTGAATTTATAAGTGCTAATGGTTCGGATGTATTCAAAACAAAGTTAGACTTACACCTATTTAAATGTATGAAAAATGGTTACTCTTGAATTTAATTAACTAACCGCAAGTTATATAACATTTGCCACCTCATTTTTACGTGTAGAAAGGTTGTAAGGTGCAAACTGTGCAAAAATATATATACTATTACATTGAAGATTTCAGTTCGGGAAAGCAAAACATAGCTTCCCATTAATATGTACACAAAATCAATGTTTTCTGACCTAATTACTGTATTCCACTGTTTTTAAAAATTGAATCTTAACGAAAAATTGAGTTGCCACCCTTTATTATAATTTGCAGCACATTGGTACATGTTTTCATGCCATTTGTTTTTTCCATTACATAGATATTTCTAGTTCGGGGAGCCTTTAAACAATGTTCGGTTACTGGCGCCGCCATTTTGACCATTGTTGAATAAATGGTCGTCATAACAGAAACACGGCCGGCTACATGTATGTACCATTACATGAAGCTTTAAACTAAATAATGATTGTTAGGTTTATTAACTCGCAAAATGTTCACAAACTATTACTGGCCACATCCCCGCTTCGCAGGGGCGGATCCATGCAGTATTTTGGTAAGGGGCCGGGGTTCGTGGAGCCCTGGTTGAGTACGAAAACGGGGGGGGGGGGGGGGGGGGGGGGGGGGGGGGGAGGGGGGGGGGGGGTGTTCGAGATACAAGAACTGAGACGCGATTCGCCGAAGTGGCGCTCTGATTCTAATTTGATGCTTCATAACCGTTCAAATTTGTCCAACCCCACGGGTCCGCTACAGCAACATATAGGTAACATGTCACTTATGCGGGCAGTCTGCATTTGAGAACAGCCAATTATAAACGGCTTTCTATCTGAAATTTGTGACCACGCCAGCTGGCGTGTAAGGTGGGAGATAATATAGTAAGGTCATCGTTGATTAATTAATTCATGTCGCAGACATGCAAATTGTCTGTTCAGAGCATATGTACGAGGGACTAGGTTTATATGGCGGCGGATCAGCCAGTTCGGTGTACGGTGCATCCTTTAATTTCCCCCGCTTTTTTATTTGCAAGATCTATAGAACGTTTGAAGCTGATCCGATTTGACTATTATTTAATGTCCTTTTAATAATAACGTATTACATTGCGTGATCGCTCTGCATGCAATACATACTCGCAGATCACCTTTGCACGAACATTAGGTTTATTGACAGTGTCACTTTTAACCTGGAGTCATCAATCCATTCAACCATGCGTATTTGATCATAAATCAACTGAACATTTATCCCAGTAAATTGTGAAGGACTATACTAGCTGCACGAAAGATGCCATGCAATACCTGACCTTGTTATTGTCATAACCAGTAGTTGTAAGGAAACAATGCCTGCATACTATCTGCTGCACTCTGCATTGTAACCATGTACCATATGCAGGCAACCATTTGCATCATGCATATATTGAATGCGTGCACCAATTTAGGTGCACACGCACAGATAGTAAAAGTATGCAGGCCTCCTGCATGGGCAGCAAGTTAGTTCTAATCTCTTCATCATGCATTTACCATGCATGCAATTGAGAGCTATGGGTAAACTGCACTTCAAAACATTCATTACTGCAGCGGTGCAGTCATGTTATCTTGCACCGTATTGTCTTGCATAATGCACAATCACTTAACGTAATTAATCGCAGACTATGACAGCATAATTGGATCATGCACCATCAACCGCATGTATCACAATGTATGCATGCATGCACGGATAATGCTCGCAACTACACGTAGTGAAATGAACAAGAAAAGCGTGGAAATTGTAACTGAGCATTGTCCGAGGTTACCAGGCAAAAGAGTCTATAAAAATCGCCGAGCTTTTTCATGTATACCGATGAACTTACGTAAAGCGTTGGAACATACAACCATTTTGAAAGTAATGCCTCGAGTGCTACTGACAAAGAGAATGACATGAGGCATATCCCACTGGGTTTGAGCAAGGATTGTAATAGTCAATAATCATTGGTTAGAGCTACTAGCTGGTTCAAGTAGACAATGATAAATTTAAAGAACAGATCACATCGCACACTGCAATGAGGCATAACAGATATATTGTGTGCACACATGATTTCTGAATGTTTTGGTCAGTCTTTATCGGGATACGTTGCATGATTTATTTATCAACTAACTGCATATGCGTGGGCGTACCGCAGTAGCCACACCCTCGCGCAGAAGCTGCTTTCGTTATTTTACTATTTAATTATACCAGATTTAAATCAAAGTTACATGTGCACGTGAGCCAAAGTTTCGTCATGAATGGTATTAACATGATATTTAAATATCTTGCGTCATCTTTTAAATACATTTATGAATAAATTTTACTAATTATGCGCGGTTGAAATTAATTTAAATGTCTTGATTTTAGTAAAAGGGTGCTTAACGTTTTTTTCATGAAAAATGCATATTATAATCAAATCGATTCTTAGAGTATATTAAACATGTTTTTAATTCAATGTGGAAAAAAACAATGGGCCATTTCTGGATATGTAGTAGCATATGTAAATGGCCGTGGGAAAAAAATTACTATTCACTCTTCAGTGGGAACTATTTGTGTGCATACATATAGAAATAGATTTAGAACAGCAATAGAACAAAATGAATTCATAAACAAATGTATTTGTCTCTTAATATTTCGTATACCATGATACTAAAACTTACAGCTCATGCAAAGCATGATTATGTGAACACATATTCATTATCTGTTTCTTTATTTTATATTGGTTTTTATAGAGTCGCTTTGCTTATGTTCTATTTTATCAGAAAGAAATTTAAACAACCAATGATGACCAACAATTATGTAAAACGGTAAGAATTATGTATACTTGTTATGTATGTTTTTTATATATGGTTCCTTCTGGTCCTCGCAGCTTTTCTAGTAGAATTGTATGTGTTACTTAGCCTCGTCCCCAGGCCCTATTTTGATATTAAAGTTAGCGGGACAGTTAAAGTTAGTTGTCCCGCTAACTTTAATATTATAATAGGGCCTGGGGACGAGGCTAGTGGTTACTGTACACATTGCTGTCTTTCATTTGGTAATCATTTTCAGAAGCCACAATGTGGCTCAATGCAACTATCGTGCAATATTACAACCAGCCAAGAAACTGTCTCTCAATGCAACAATACACATCAACCTCAAGAAATACAAGAAGAAACTCATCCAAGTGCGGGTGGAGAAGAAGGAAGAGAACAATACACAGGAAGCAACTTGTTTAGTCGTCTCGCTTCATGCAAGTACTATCTGCACATGCTTTTCTGCTGTTGTAGATTTGAGTGAAAATAACGAGTAAATGCAATGCTAAGGAAGATGATCAAAGTTACAGTTAGAACAGATGTTCATTCACAGTGGTGTTGTCTGTGTGGAAGCATGTTATCAACTGCTGTTCTGCATGGTATACTGGGAGATAAAATGAAAACGATACTTAGCACTGGTATATGCTATTGGTACAACCCTGCACAGCTTGGGACCGGACTCCGTGATAGCAGAATATGGCTTACAGGCTGTTATTGGACACATGGAAAGCACGTATAATGGTTTCGTATTTTAATATACCCTTCAGATATGTGCCTAGCTGTGTTGAGCGAGATTTCCAATGCGTACATAAGTGCGCTGATTGGGTGCTGTAATCAGATATAATTAGCTTGGGCATAATTTCAAGTGGTTGATTTTACATACAAGTCATGTGATTGATAAGCCTTATCATTTTATCGCCGAATCATGAACGTTTGCGTACTCATAGATGCAGGGAAGAGACTTTTATCAAGTTGCATGTGAGAGTACGTTATGAGAGCTGGTGCTGAAATCTTGAATGACCGGACAGTGCGTAAGCTTCGACACCTAAGGACACTAGTCTGGGGACCCTAGCATCCACATAGCTGGATGACAGGTGGAGGATGAATTTCACCAGCAGATCTTCATGCTCAAAGACAATAATCTTCCCTTCATTGTGCTTGAGACTGACATATGTGCGACCCGCACATTCATGAAGGAGTGCCCATCATCGAGCTGTGTGGCTTTGTCAAACTTTACCAGGTACTGGTGGCACAGGAGTGAATCATTGTTCCCCCCGCTGTAGGAAGGCCAGCCACTTCGGGTGACCAAACTGAAGTTCACCCTAGTCTCGGACCCAGACCCTAAACCGTCACAGCGCAGATGATGTGTGCAGTGATGTAAGGTCTGGTGGTGGATACCCTAGTCCTATTACTGATAAGCATATCATCTTGTGGAGTTTTGGGGGCTGTGCATGCGACAGGGTGCGCACACGCTCCTCCCCCCCCCCCCTCCCTCACCTCATTAATATCAATTTCTCCATTTTGCCCACTGAATTGAGCAGTGGTCGGTCCAATGGCTGTTAGGCAATCATGTTAGGTGCTGGGGCTGGGGACTCCCTGTTTCCTCTTGCCACTAGTCTAGCGATTCCCATGTGGTGCAACAAGTCCCCAGGCCACTGCTGTCATTTATGGTAGACTCAGTCTTACTTCGGTGAGGTCCTGTGCAAGAGCCCTGCTGTCAAGAGCTGGGGCTTCATTGGATGCCATATTTTCGATGCTTGTATAATTATATTTCATTAATAAACAGTATGAAAATCATTTAAATTAATAATCCTGTTAATAAACTTTTGCAAACACCCGGCATCTTTTTAAACGCAAATAGTGGTAGGATTAGGGCAGATGACCAGCTACTGTCTACACCTCAGCTACTAATACATTATACAATACATAACTCCTAACAATGCTAGCATATGAATGTACACACAGTGTGATGGCTGGGTACATAAGGCTTTCCTTTCTTCCCCAAGCTTTCAGCTATTGGCATCACCCAATGTGACTGTATAGTTTCCTACCATCCACTGGGGACAGATGGCAAAATACGGCTACATGCCAAACCCTTACACACAGAACACGCTGTGGCAGTGTTCATGGACCCTTGTGGACCCTACCTCCACTTACAAGAGCATACATCCCAGGGACAAGCAGGACACTGGCCCTGGTGACCAGAGCTATGACTTACAAGGGAGACCAATGTGTACTTCACTGGACCAATCGCCACCTCGTGTAAGGACTGGGGATAAGAGTGCTATCTCCTGCATGCCAGTGTAATATGTAGTGTGTCAGGTGAATTTCTTGGGCTTAAATACCTCACATCCCTATAATGCATACAAACAGCTACATAGACACATGCCTGCACGCATTACATACACATGCATACACACATGTACGCACACAAAAAAAGATACACACACGCACACGCACACACACACACACACACACACACACACACACACACACACACACACACACACCACAATACTACATTGGTTTTCAACCTGTGACAAATATTTGTAAATTTGTAGATTTCACCACTGTGGGACCCACAGGACTCAGTCTTCTCTACCCTTATGGGGTTATGGGTTTGAGGTCAAATGTCCTGGTTCCATCTCCCACAAGTCCTGTAGACGACCATAGTACTGCTGGCTGGAGGTGCTGTCTGAATTTGACTACACAACTGTGTATCGAGCAGGTAAGTGACACGAATGCTGATGCATTCCCATGTGGTAGGTGCGCTGAAACAGAGTCCTGTAGATCAAGGTTTTGGGCATCATTAAATGTAGCTATATATATGGTGTCTTCCATATTGATCTTGAGTAGCAGTCAGCAAATGTAAGAAATAAGTCATTCCCTTGATAGCCGAATATAGTGTGGATACCTTGTACACAAGTCAGTGCATGTAACTTTAACAGTCTTCCAACCGCTGCTTGTTGGTTACAAGTACTGTACTAATTCATGCAGAGAAATGAGCGGTCATCAGAGTTGTAAAAGTTAGAATTTTTCTAGTTTTTGAGATTCCATTGCATGTTTTATCTGTTGCCCGTGTTGAGAATGATTTTCTTGGTGAATTATCACTGATCCTTTTTTCAAAGAATAATAATTTACAGCAAAAACCTATACTGATAATAATTGACTAATCCAAGGTAATGATACTTCACTTGTGCCACGCAATGAGATCTTGTTATTCAGTTTCATCTTTCATTAAATTACCAAACGTTTTGGTTCCTGGAGGCAAAATAATGCTTTCTGTAGAGAAGTACATAAAATGCATTTTTATCTGACCTAATTCCAGTATCCACCAGCAATATTTCTTGATTTTTGAAGGAATTTCCACTTGTGCCAATAGATTACCACTCATCAGTCACAGTATTATTTAATCCTTGGGATCGTTTCTGCGAAAAGGGACCAACGTATGTTTTTTTCAAGATTTCAAATTTTGTTGACATTCTAAAAGCATGAAATGTTCTCTAACATTGCTTCTTACGCACTGAGAATCAGAGCCACAGTGTACTAATAACTGATGACATACTGCATTTCAACTTGACATTGCTGCAGATGGGTTTGGGATAGGGTGATTAGAGCTAGCTCTCAGTACTCCTCATACACCCTCTCAACCAACTGATCCTTACAGAAAGGATCAGAAAAGTAAAAGATGCCTCATTTACACATACAAGTATTGGATTCCTTAGTCCACTGTAGCCCTCCACCTGCTAAAAATGTCTGGTCTCATTAGTTGCCAACAAATGGAGCCATAATTGCAATACAAGTGTAATGTGGGATCAGATGCAAACTAACTTTCTCTTTGCTATGAATTTTTGATCCTCTGCATAGGAGGGACATGCTCCAAACATGGCCAGTGTTATGTAGCATGCAGCTTCTTTCCACCTACCTTGTTAATTTGTTTGTGACAGGGACACAGGTTCGTTGCACCTGAAAAAAACGTTTCAGTTTATGCATTTTCTTCATGAACGTGTGTATGTAATAGTTAGTTTCTAATTGCGGATGAATTGGATTGTCCTGTCATCAGGTCTATGTAACTTGTACTTTACAATGCTCTGAAGCACCACTAAATCATGAACGTGTGCATGCACATGCTGTCTGCCATAAATTGCGAAACGCAATTGGTTACAAAAACACAGCATGAACGAATTACAAGCCACAAGTAGTTACAAAATACTATGAATCTTTCTCTTTGCGGAGCTATATATGTATTTTGCTCACGTGAATGCAACTAATTTGAGTAAACACTTTGCTGAGGTTGCAAATCCGTTGAGACAACGAGCCTCCGAAAAATCAACTTCACGTTACGCTGAGAGATTGAAAGGTGAAGCTAGAGTGTACATATGCATGTGGTACATGTAGTAAATTAGGAACGGTATCTACTTACGATGTGCGTATGTCTCACTACTGTAGTAGTTACTCTAGTGGCGTTCAATGGGCTGTACGGTAGTGTCTATAACGTTCCAGCCGATTTTAGACTCGGCCCCGTACGAAACATGTTCATTGGAATGCATGCGCGTACAGGGCAACGCCCCCCCCCCCCCCCCCCCCCCCCCCCCCCGCGCGCCCCCCCCCCCCTCCCTCCTTCCAACCCCTCTAACATTGAAACAGTCGCCTTTGGAAGTTAATCGTTCCTCATGACCGTGGTCGTTCCTGTTTGAGCGACTCAGGCGTTAGTTAGTTAGAGTTTTCGCTCCCACAGCCACAGGTTAGGGGGGCACTTTTAGCTTTAGGTTTAGGTTGCTAGTACAGAGTAATGGGGGGGGGGGGGGGGGGTCCAGATTTTGCAAGAAGGGCCATTGTTCTCTGTGCCTTTCTGTGACAGTTGCCTTCAGTAAGCTTTACTAGAAAGGGAATTATTTGTTGCAGCAACTAAAAGGCTGAGTAAAGCTTTTTATATCATCACGCATAGCGCACACACATATGAGGCAGATAGTGGAGTGGAGCGGATTGGGGTGGGGGTCGTTCGAAACAACGAATGCCATTGCGTACGTATTAACAACTGCGGTCGAGTTGTACGCCCTACGCGCCATGGAACCAATAATAGTACGACGTATTTCTGCTGACCTTATGACATGCTAAAAATAACTTCTCCGGAAGAGTGTATCGCTAATTAGTTTTATGATTTCATGAAATGAATATTAATTACTATCAGGCGTAGAGTTTTTCGGGGTGGGGGGAGGGGGGGGGGTACATATACAGATACTGATAAGTTTGGTAGAGGGTGGGAAACACTGCAAACTACATGCATTTGTACGATGAGGATCATTAATTTATATTGTGGCTGTGTTGCATTTATGGAGAGAGAAAACATTATGCGTACAGCAGCTTTTTTGATTAATTCGTCAAGTAATTGGTTTGAATCTAAGTTTTTTACTATTTCAGAACGGCAAGAAATCACTGAAATGTGATTTAACCATTCTTGGGTCATTGTTGAGCGCAGGTATGATTTGAGTCTTCGAACAAATGCTGCATATGAATCCTTCTCTCGTGAAAGCATTTGTACAAGCTGAATGAACAAAGACACGACGTTTGTCCGTTAATCCTGTTGTACTTCGCTTTCCAACTAAGCTGAAATTTTCTACCCGAACCACATAGCTCTTCAGATCTAGGTTCGTTACACTTCTCTGAGGTCATCTTTGAGGTCATCTGACTTACCTAACGCATGACTCCCGTATTAATTGACTCCCCAGTCATAGGCATATATG
This sequence comes from Ephydatia muelleri, assembly GCA_013339895.1. NCBI lineage: Eukaryota > Metazoa > Porifera > Demospongiae > Spongillida > Spongillidae > Ephydatia > Ephydatia muelleri. The sequence continues at coordinate 4,802,634 of JABACO010000002.1, read as the reverse complement.
ACTACGCCAAGGCATTATTGACTCCCCAGTCATAGACACCATATGAATCCCCAGTCATATGTGCCTAGGCATAATTGACTCCCCCCTGATGCAAATGACTCCTGGGAGTTATTGTAGCCTAGGCTTAATTAACCCCCGGTCAATTACACCTAGGCATAAATGACTCGCCCGTCGGTGGCGACTAGGCATATACGACGCCTGCTCGTGCATACTTGGGTGGCATCTTACTCCCCTGTACTATATTATATAGTAGAAGGTAAGAAAACGCTTGATTGCACTTGTACTGTAACAAAAAAAAAAAAAAAAAGAAAAGAAACACATACACACTGATACTGATACATTGATCATAGATTGTGCTATTTAGAGCAACTTGAACCATGTAACCATGTTACATAACCATGTGTCAGGAATAAATTTTTGCTCGATGTTCACACATCTGAAATGATACCACTGGCTACATTGGTCGCATTGAATAACGCATTTCATCGATCTAGTAGTGTTTTTACTAAAATATGACATACAAAAATAATTATGTCAATGTTTTTTGTCATAGTAAAATTTGTCTCTTTCCTGTGCCTTCTTGATATTCATTTCCACTTTTTGAATTATTTCGCCAATAAAAACGACTTGAAACCTTCTCAATTGTTGTATCTCTGCCTAGATGCAACCCTACAGCCCAATCCATGGACACTGAAAAGTTATAAAGTTTATACGTAGATACCTTCTATTCCAGAATGGCATGACTCCAGTATCCGTCCTTTTTTCATCATCTGATGGCATGCAAATCTTCCACTTTGATACCTCGTTGATACCATCCTTCTTGTAGTATAACATTCCTGTTTCAAACTTGAAATTATTTTTACACTTGCGTCTTAAATTCGCCTTCTCTCCTTTGTCCTGCCCTTGGGGTACTGGCTATTACGTACATACGTCTCCACAGCACTGAACTCATCATCCGCCTTAGTAGCTCTTTAAGCGCACCTAAAAAAACGTGGTTCTTAGAATTCCAGCTGGGGAGTCATGCATGCCTTGTGGGAGTCATTAGTACCTTAGGCGTTAATGACTGGGGGAGTCATTTATGCCTGGGAGTCAATTATGCCTCTGACACCATGATCGATTCATGATCATCAGCGTTGCCTTTGCTCACGGGATGTTCACAAGCATCTATAAGTACTTACTAGGCTCAGCTGCTGTCGATATTGGTTGCTGACAAATCTTATTTTGCACGAAATAGTAGTCAATTCGCTTCATCGTTGTGCACGTGCACGATTTGCAAATTAGAAGGCGGGTCTAACACACAATTAAATCATAGCGCATAAGTACGCCGAGGCGGGGGCTGAGCCCCCTCAACAATTAGCCGGGGAGGAGCCTGAGCCCTCTCCCCCCCCCCCCCCCCCCCCCCCCCCCCCCCCCACTCTCCGGTATTCTACGCCCTATTTGTGGTCCAGTTATTTCTGGTAAGTTGCATATCTATAAAAGCCAAACGTTTGAAATTTTTTACAATGCAAACAAAATGCGCTACAGTCATATTAGTTAACTTATTAACCAATTTAAGTAGTAATTTATGAAGCTTCATAGCTTCATTGATAAAGCTTCATTTGTTTGGTACTAAGAAAGCACATCCTAGAAACTCTCAAATAGAATTAAAAATTGAATAAAAAACTTTAACTTAGAATATCGTGAAACCACGTTTCTTTGAGACATCCAGTGCACAGATATTGTATACAGAATCATACTACAGATAGAATCCCCAAACAAAATGTTAAGAGCGGAAGCTGTAGTGGAACTAAGGCAGTGCGATTGCGGGGATACATAAATGGTAAAATTTGTAGCTTTATTCTATGCAATAGAATAAAATAGAGGTGGACGCTAGTATAATTTATGCTTTCAAAGTGTAAGTGAAATGAGATTATAGTCCATTTATAGAAATAGCTGTTCAGCATTGGGTATTAATCACGCAGTATGTAGAATAACACGCTCAGCTATTATCCCTAGAAACCTGCAAATAGAATAAAAAATAGAATAAAAATTTTCTAGGGTTAGAGCAGGGACTAGAATATAGCTTAGCAAATTTGAAAAACAAATTGTCATAGAGTAATTGAATTTATTTATTTTAGAAGACATGGGTCTTTTTATTTTTGAAGATGAGCAAATATGAGAAAATGGAACTATTTCGGAAACATAGTTCAGTGGCTTGATGCCAATGGTGTTGACTCATGCAACTATCGCTGCAGACATGCATCCACTCTCTAGTCATGTTTGAGAAGCAACGTATGCTGGCACTGCATCACAGAAAGCTTACCATGTTGATTGCTGAACCACTTGGGTTGCGCATGCTTCATGTGCATTTATATTCCATGAATCACATCCCAGGAGCCATATATAGCTTGCTCGTGAACTGCAGATCTAGGCTGCTTGTGGCCAGCATTGCATGAATGTCATCAAAACCTTAGCATATCAGTAATCCAGTGTAATGGACTGAACGTCCAACTTTCCTTGCCTGTGGCACTGATTTCAAATTGTAGGCATTCTATTCATATTACCATTAACAGAGTACAAAAAGGGTGTGGTTGCAAATTTGAATACTCTCAGCAGTGCTTATAACTGAATATTCATTACTGACCCCCCTCCTGAATTCCCACTACAACATTGTACATATAAACATTTCTCCCCACCACCCTGCTTTAATGCTCAGTCCCAATATCACAAATGATACAAATGCATATTTTTATTGAAATTCAAAAGATCCTTCTGAATGTTATACAATCCCATTGCTGTGATGTATCATGGCCAAATTATTAATTTTGATATTTGCTCTGATTCACAGCTCGTCATAATGACCTCAGCCACATATAAACCCAACTCCCTTAGTCTCTTCATCAGTGAAGGACTGCCTCCAGTCATCACAGAAGCACAGATACGCCAGCATGCAGCCAATCAGGGTGTGCAAGAGTCACATATCATTGACATTGCTGTGCACAAAGATGTCACTGGGCACTGTGTTGGTTATGCCTACATAATCTGCTCATCTCCAGATGCTGCTCAAAAAACTGCATCTAAACTTAACAAAACTTCAATAGCAGTCGGATACAAACTACAAGCATTCTATAGTACAGACAAAAAGTACTGTCAATGTGTTCAATCAAATTGGCCAGAAAGTCACACACAGATAGTGCTAGGGCATCTCAGATCTATGGCAACTAAGGATAGAGAATTGTTTCTCTCTTCTCTGCCTGCAAAGGTTTCTTTAATACGAGAGGAAGTTATGCTGGTTGGAAACCAGAAGGATGTCATCAAGTCTCTAGAAATCTTGCAGATAAAGTTTCTCAGCAATGTGCAACAGCAAATATTCACATTTCAATGTGCAGGTAATGCAGAATACAAAACCCTAATTGAAAAGTTTATTCTCATTCCGCAGAAAAAAAAACTAGCTTTTTACTCTTTCATCAAAGACAATGATGGGGTAACTCTTGACATTTCCATCTTCAGCCAAACCCCTGAAGATTTTGTTACCATCTGCAGTGATATGCAAGTGAGTGTATTATAATGTAAAATAATAAATGCTGAATGCACTTTTTTCCCCTTATAGAAGCTTTGCCCATCTTCTTGCCAAGGCACAGTGGTAAAGGAAGCTATGTACATTGTGAAGGATATTGATTGTGACTTGGAGAAGAAGTATAGAGCAAACGTTGTGACCACTACTGAGGGGTCCATTATCATCCATGCATTGACAAAACAGGAAGCTGATATGTGCTTGAAAGACATTGAAGACACTATCAATTCTACTCACGTTGTTACAAAAGTCATCCCTGTTTCTCTTTCTCAAGCCCAGTATCTTGAAGCAAAGCACAAGCTCCAGTCAAAAGCAGAGAAAAACAAGGTAGAATTCTCTTTGGTAACAAATCTAACTAATGATTGCACAGTTACATTGAAAGGTACAATTAATTCTGTCAATGCTGTGATGGAAATACTGAAGTGCTACATTGAAACTGAGTATGATGAAACCTTATTTGATGTTCAAATTGATTCAAAATACGTTAAAATGTGGTTTAAGCACTGGCAACAACTGAAAACCCAGCAAGAGGCCCAGCAGGATGTTATGATTCAGTTTGTGCAGAACCACACCAATCAAAATGACCCTGACACAACATGCGTATCATTTAAGCTATGGGGTGATCCAAAATGCATAGATCCCCTCAAAACATTCATCCTTACTAGGGAGAGTGGAAGCTGCACAAGGGGGAAACTGACAAAGCTTCCCAAACTGTGTGCACCAGCAATCATTAAGGGACTTAGAGATAATGAAATAAACATCCATTCATTGGCTGTTGAAGTAGAAATTGATGAGATCTCTGAATCCATGTTGATCATTGCTCCACTAGAGGTTTCTGATGAGGACTTAAAGAGAGCAAAAGAAATAATTCTGTTTCATGCAGATAATCAAAAACAACGTTTTACCCTCAGTGATCCTGTCATGGGACTCATTTTAGCATCACCAAAGTACAGAGGTCAACTTTATGAAATTGAACAACTATACAATGTGAAGGTCGATGCTCCAAAGTACCCCAAGAATGATCTGACCATCACTGGAAACCCATCAGCAATTGAAAATGTTATAACTGCATTACAGAAGCTGCAGGTCTCAATGATTGCAGATATTGATCAAACAACTCTACTGCTAGATCCACAACATGTTAATGTTGTAGAAAGCAGTGGTTTTGTCAGATTTTGCAAAACACTTCAGGACCAGTTATTTGTTTGCTGTTCACAAGGGTACAGAAAAATGAACATCACCATTCAAAATCCAGTTTTTATACAACCAGCTCCCTTGTCACATTGTATCAAATTTGAAGTTGTGCAAGGAAGCCTCATTAATGAAAATGTGTATGCAATAGTGAATAATGCAAATGAGAACTTGCAGCACAAGGATGGAGTAGCAAAGCTCATTGCTGATGCTGGAGGACCCTCCATTCATTCAGATAGCTACAATTACATTGCAAGTCATGGTAAGCTGAAAACAGGTGAAGCTGTATGTCTCGGTGGTGGTAGTCTACTTTGCCGGAGGGTGATCCATGTTGTGTGGCCTCACTGGGAACTTGGCGGCACACATAAGGAAATAGAAATTGGCAGCACCTTTTCAAAAGTTCTGAATATAGCAAAAGCTGAGAAGATAGAAAGTGTATCCTTTTCCATTTTTGGTTCAAACATTCCACCAGATGTATTTGCTCAAGCTCTGCTTAATGCAATAAATCATTTCTGCAAACTTGACACTGGCACCAAATCTCATGTTCAGAAAGTTCGATGTGTTCTGCCAGACAACAGCTCGATCATTGATGCATTTATGTCAGCACTGTACAAATGCTCACAGAGACTTCCAAATCCGCCAGATTTCTCTAGCACCATCAAACTTGCCAGCAACGAAAACAGTACCATATCCAGAAACACACAGTCTCAAAGTATGTCCATTCCATCAAGCTCAGACGTGACTACAAAAGATTCTAGCTCTAAGCCAGGGGTGTTGAAAATAGAAACTACAGCAGCAGATTCCTGGGTGTGGCAAGATGACAATGACACATTCATCCCATATAATGTGGAGCTTTGTAAAGTGCTATCAATTGAGTATGCAAAAAACCCTTCAGGAAACTACTCCTTCACCATAGGTGGAAATACATACAGCATTGACTTTACAACCATGACTCAAACTAATAAAACAACTAAGAAACGAAGATGTGTCGAGAAACGAAGCTGTCTCCAACAGGTTCCTGCCACTACTTCACTTTCTTTCTCAATACCTGCACAACAAGTGGGTACTGAAGAAGCTAACAGCACCCTAGATGATGACATTCATGAAGATGAAATAATTCATACAATGTTGCTAAGGGGCTTAAAAGATAACCTCGAAAATTCAAAGGCTAGCATACTTGCAATGTTGGAAAGTGCCACTCCCAGTAAGAGTATTCCCCACTCCTTAAGCAGCAACTTCTTCCTAACATTTCCTCCTGAATGGCAACCTCAAAACAAGACCACAGAACTTTTCCTTTTGTCTCGCGAAACTGCAGAATGGAAACATGTAGCTCAGCTGTTCCAGCAGTCAATGCCACAATCTGTATGTACAATTCTGTCAGTCAAACGAATTCAAAACAAGTGGCTCTGGGAAAGGTACTTTCTGCACAGGAAGAGACTCCATGTGAAAAATGATGGAAAAGTGAATGAGAAGGAGCTGTTCCATGGCACTCGTACGAATGAGCCTAGATTGATCTATGAAAGTGAAGATGGCTTTGACATGAGGTACAGTGCAGAAGGAATGTGGGGGAGGGCAAATTACTTTGCCGCGAATGCAAGCTATTCAAACAGCTATGCCCACATCAATGCCAGTACAGGACTGAAGGAGATGTTCCTGGTGAAGCTCCTGACAGGTGAAAGTTATAACTGTGCTCCAGATTCTACTCTGAGAGTTCCTCCTCCTAAACCAAAAGAAGTACGCAGTGGTCTGCAGATTGACCAGCTGAAATATGACACAGTGACAGGTTTGACAGGAGGTTCCCAAGTATACATGGCCTATGACAACGAGAAGGCCTATCCTGCATACCTTATTGAATACATATAAGGCCATTCAAGCCACATTCGTAATGTGATAATAGTTTCCCGTCCTCCGCCCGCATCATTATAGGCTAGTCACCATTATGTCCATTATTCTAATTATCGGAATATTAATTTGAATGTTTATCGGAATACTTATTTGTGTGAGATTTTGATTAACGTGTCCGTGTACGACGAATGTTACCACAAACTGTAAAAGACTAGACACACTGTCCTTTGCCCCAGGTTATGAATTAATTTAGGTACACACCCCTGAGCTTGTAAGGAGGGAACAAGCTTATAAAGTGGTGTGTTTATCAGGAGGGCAGACTGTACATGGAAATGTACATCAAGTAGTGAAGACATAACCTTCGTGTATTTTTTTGGTGAGAACTGCAAGAATATCTGTTTTTATCCTGTGAACGAAATGGGTTGTGTGGAGGTAACCCTCTACCGTAACGCTCTTCTATCTGTATCAGTATACTAATATGCTCAACTTCGCCGCCAAGAACGTCGCAGAATGCTGTCTTAATCACTTTGTCAATGGGCAGTCCCTCCTCCGCGCACTTGAAAATGTTACCATTCTCCTATTGTCTCCCAAACACACTAGAACACTTTTCTCTTGCGCCATATTTCAATACAAGTACATGTACAATAGTCAATATCCACAGTAGGCGTGGCTATAATGTCAAATCCCCTATCATATCAAACCGCCCCTACCTAAACACGTCACGCCGGTCAAATATTTTCAAATCCCCTCCTAAGACGCGGCATTTGACGCTGTTAGGATATACATTTTGGGTTTTGGGTTTTGGGTTTAGGGCCGCGCCGAAGGCGCGAGGGACCAGGTCAATTTGCACCCGGAATCCGAATCCAGTGTCAAAAACCACCCGTCTAGCACCAAATTTTTTTTGCAATGTTTCGGCCATGAACGTGGGCGCCTTCGGCGCCATATTAAATTTCCTAATCCCGGCATCGCCCGTACGGGGGGGGGGGGGGGGGGGGGGGGGGGGGGGGGGGGGGGGGTACCGGGTGGCATTGATAAGTGCATTACCTGAATTGTGGTGAAGTTACTAAATCGTTTGGGCTGTTCTTGAAATCTGTAGTTTCAAGGACCGAGGTGGATTTTCCCTCAGAGGATATTCCAGAAGTTGTTGTCAAGAGATGCATTTTAAATGCACAAAAGAAAATCAGCATCAACACATGCACGCATCATTATACTGAGTGCAGTACAAGAAGATGTCCGCCATTTAAATAAGAGCCGCTTTTATAGAAGACTTGCGTATTTCTAGGCTCAAAACGCCTCAGACATCAGCAGCTACAGCTCCGGATATACAGCGCCATCATTTTCAGTTCTGCTACCTTTCGCTTTCACGCCTGATGATGTAAGATGGATAGAAATAAATGTATTGATTTTTAATAATTTGTATGCAAATAATGGATAATAGCCGCCCGCCCGCATGGGTTTTGGAAAAAGGTCCGGACGGGAAACTATTATCACATTTGGAATGGCCTAAACAAATCCCAGGCGATGGATTTTTTTTTTCTTGTGTCATTTCACATGAATGTGTTATCATCTCCCATAATGGCTACATTAAGGCTATCGTATCATCGACTAGGTTATCGTTACATTAAGATTACATCCCCACAATAAGGCTATCCCAAATCAAGTTTTCAGTTAGTTTCTAGTAGAGAACCTACACTCAGTAGCAACAACCATGTGAGGATGCTGTGCTTCCGTAGTATTTTTCAATTAAGGCAACACCTAAGCAAAATCCATATAGACCTCCATGCGCACATACAATATTCAGGTGGCTTTGAATGGCGATTAACTTCTCACTCCTAAGACCTGCAGGCATTTTGTAATTGATTGCTACAACGATTTTTTCTTCAGTATTGCTTTAATTTATTGATCCAAATTTCGAACCACTGCATCAAGATTGCATGGTCACACATTTTAAGTGAATGTCGGGATGGCTTATATGGACTTTACGTCACAGTATGCCATTATCAACAAATTGTACATTATAATTTTGCTTGATCATGGGGTGCCCTGTACAGTACACCGGGTGTTCGCAAATAATCTACATGAACATAATTTCAGTACTGTGCTACCTATACATAATTATTTGCTGTAACCCTGATCTTAAATAGAGGGCTTTGAATATGTGGTTTGAAATATGATTATTTTACCACTTATGACTACGTGTAGGAGTGTAGGACATTTGATGTATTTGCCAAACTACTACTGTAATGCATATGAAGTGCTTAATTACTCAAACAATTGCAAACACCTGGCATATAAATACGCTGTTATAAAAAGTATTTATATGATATTTGCAACCAACTTATTGATGGCATTATACTATGCATTGAAAGATAACGATGTAATGATGTTGAACAACTGAAACAAATCTAGCGTCTATGCTTCTTTCTGCTCAGTTTTTGCTTATCTGGTTGAGCATATGGGACAGTCTTGCAGCACTGCTCTGAAGCAGGGAGCTAAGTGCGGTCTGAGGGTGGGAGAGAATGCCCACTAGCTCCTGACGTGTCGCTTCCAGAGATGGAAGCTTGGTGTAGCTGTCCAGCCCTTTGGGCGTAAACAGCTGGTTCTCTAGCAACCCTCCCAGGACCATTAGCTTCTTTTCGCCCTTAGTCACCGTCAGAAGGTCAGACAGAACAGGAGACTCGGAAAACACCAGCACCGACGGTCCTGTAAACAGCGATCCCATGTTTTCGTACTTCGTGCCCTTGAGCACTTTGGCGGACACTTTGCTGGGAAATATCTTTAGTTTCACACCTTTCGCTCCTAGTTTCAACCTCAGGCTGTCCCATTCCTGTACAGACAGATCGTTGTAGTGGTAAAGTACGGCCAGTTGGCTGTGCTGCAATATGTCCTTCAACTCCGCAGAAACGATTTGTTTCTTCAAACTGGGCTGTACAACGAACAAGATGCAGTCCGAATACTACACGTGAGCGCCCTCATAACATGCAGCAGACTTTACCATGGCTGCACCCTTCCGGTTCACGGAAGCATGTTTATAACAGGCAATGGCGAAACTCCTCCATTGATCGAGCGCTTGCGCACGTGGTACTTCGCACAGTTGAGCCTGCAGGTGCGGAGAATGTGTTGGATATACCTTTAGCTACCTCGTTTCTCGCAAACCTCGGTGCGCATGCATGTATCTGTGTAGTGAAAGCTACAATCAATCAAGTCAACAAATTTCATCTTGTGAATGGAAGTATCATGATTCAGTAAATGTGTGCATACAATTTAACACTACTCCTAAAATTGGTTACTGCCTTTGCTAGAAGGATGCCCCAACTCAGAAGAATACAAATGATTGTGAAGCATTTGTAAGTGCATATATAAATCACATTTGGCTTAAACATGCATATACCACCTAGGCAGCACAGCAACTGGTGGAGGGGTTACCTTGTCTTCATACACAGGTCAAGTTTCATGCTATGATAACAGTATCAGATATGTAATTCTGTATCAAAGGAATCAGTAACCAAGTTTAGGTTACAAATGGTGTATGAACTGTCTATATCCTTTGCAGATGAGAAGGTATGTGCTGCCATGATTCACTTAATAATGTGTATATCAGGCATGGTAATGTATCAGTCCAGCAACAGTACGGACAGCTGCCAAAATGTAGATGGATGCACATCTGATGTCAGAAAACAAGACCAACATTCTGCATGTTGTAATGAGTCTGAGAACAATGATCACAGTGATAGTGAACACATTGATATCAGTAGCAGTAGTAGTAGATCAGAAACCAGCAGCCCAACCAATGATGTACAGAACCAGACTGAATCACAATTTCTAATTCCAGATTATAAGAATCAACCAGATCCAGATGACATATGTGGCCTACAATGGGGGAAAGACCATTACATACGACATTTTCCTTCTCTTAGTAGATGCTTGTACACGTGAGTTAAGGCATGATCAATTTATATGTTAAGTTTCAACATTGGTCAAACAATTGATTTTAGAGATAATCAGTGTCCTTTTTCAAGAGAATTTATAAGAAGAGGAGTGAAAGCTATGGAAGTAATAAGCATTTCATGATTTGGTAGTTTAAGTCATACCCTGTGAATGCATTTCAGCCCATGATAAGGAACATTTTAGAAGGAAAGCAGTTAACTGACTAACACCAGAAAATCAAAATTGTGGAAAAATTACTAAGACGGATTGTGGCTGGCCTTTATATCACTGCTATGATATGATACCTCAACCCATTTTTATATCTATAGGCATTTAAACATTATATCCATACTACAGGTTATAGTCGTTACCTACAAGAGCTGGAAAGTGATGTTAAATCAACAGCCATTATATGCACTACACGTATAAATAAATTTATCTGAGTTAAATAAATTCTGGTTGTTTTCCCCTAAATAACCACACCATCATGCAGATTATCACTACTCTCATGATGAAGAAATACGCAGTGGAGCATCAGCAAGCTGTTGAATGTTTTCGAACACAAGTTACCCCATTAATTGTATATTATATACCATCTGTGCTGCGGTCCTATATCTACAACTGTAAGAACTACTCCATTTTCACTACGCAAATCCAAACGTTTTGTAGTCACATTTTGTATATAATTACCAACTTCACCAAACAACTATACAATTGCATTACAGTTTCCAAGAAAAACAATTCAATCACTTAATTGTATAAATGGATATGCGGTAAGTCTGAAGAAATTCCGCGCAGTGTTGTCTTGTGGTGTTGCGGTGTTTCTACAGAGGACGTTGTGGTAATTTTGGCACGAATAACATTCCACACACACACACACACACACACACACACACACGCATCACAAACAAACACACACACACATGCACACACACACGCGCTTGCTTGCTTGCACGCACGCGCACGCACGCGTATACAAATCAGATCCTCAATAGCTGGGCGTCAAAGGATGACTCGCAGTGTCCGTCAGTATCCGGAGTCAGATCTTGCCCGCTCACATATATTCACTATCACTACTGCATGCATGGTGTATTCATTCACAAGCACATTCCAAGAAATTACTGCCATACGAAGGAATTAAGTGAGAAAAGTACCTTTCTAAGAAGCTATGTTAATAGATTGACATACTGTACATGTAAGCATAGATTATTTACTCGATGATATAAGAGACGCAGCGACCGCCTGCGCTCGTTATCAACGTTGATTGACTGCTGACCGAAACCTTCGATGATTGCAAACGAAATGAAAGTCGGACTACTGACAGACGCCCTCATGTGGCACACTTGTGTGAGTTGACGTAACTGTGCATGCTGATCCGGCGCTGGCCCGATTGATATGCACGTTGCCAGAGCGGCTTGGGTCTGGGTTAGAGGGGAAGGGGGGGGAGGGGGGGGGGGGGGGGGGGTAGAGGGGAAGGGGGCGGATAATATATTATTTCTTCTGCGCGGTTGGGGTTTGTGACACACAGTTAGGGGGAGCCCTTTAACCTCAACCTGATTGTGGGGTGGAGCTTTGCAGTTCGATGGCTATTGACAGAAAAAAAAAAAAAAGAAAAACAATGATAGCAAATTGACAATTAACAAATAGTTTCGTTTCAGGTAAATTGCGAAGTGGTGCAGTGGCTTGACAAGGGCTACTTGTGGTCCCCTGAACTTGTACGGCCTACTTGTACAGCTTGCATAGAATTAAGTAATTCAGAAGGGATTCTGGATCATCACATTCACTCACCATTGTAGTTAATGAAATCGATGTCGTTCTCCTGTGGCGTCAGAATGTAAATGGTCCCGCAAAACGTTTGTAGAGCATATTTTGGGTGACTGCATGAGACTAGTCTCAGAAACCTAAAAAACCAAGACGAAAAGACTAGCTCCAAAAGTTTCATCTCCAACAATGGTGCTTTATCCTTAAGAGAGCCTCCAAATACTAACACTTGCATTTGAGATGTTGGCAATGAGAAGCAAACAGCGGAGTGATGACGCCTTTGAATTATAACCTACTTGTAAGCAATGGAAGTGGACATGTCTAAACATTTTGCTCAACTTGCTCCCTAAAAGAAAACATAGTCATTGATTCTGGTACAGTGCAGCGTAAATTTATATGTACACAATAGCCAGTAGCTGTTATCAAATGCGATTTAATATGATCTCAAAGCATTCATTATGGACAATGCAAAATTGTATTTTCAAGTAGTCAAGTAATATTTTGCCATTGAAGCATTCCATAGGGTAAGTTTTGAGCATCAGATAACTAGACAGCACATCATAAATATCTGACAACTGGTAGACAACCTAGTACAAGCGTTTTAGAGCTGATAGTGACAAGAGATTGATGTGTGAAATATGCATATAAACAGATCAGTACAAAGAAAGTGCATATGTGAAGAAATGCACTTTGAACTCATTTTCTCTCAATTAGTGAGCAATGAAAGCAAATGGATTGCAAAAAAGTTTGAAGTACACGGAGAAGGTACATCATTGTTCTTATTTAGAATGATTTGCATGCCCTGGGTGTATAGACTGTTGAAAGTTTTGTTTGAAACAATTTTCAATTATTGTTGAAGTTATGCATTCCTAATGAAAACCTGAAGAAAATGAAAGCATATATGAGAAGACCCTTGTGGATTGTTTTCAAGTTTTCATATTTATTAATTTTCTACTACGTACTTAAACCCTCTACAAAATGGCTCTTACGCACTTAAAAAGTTGGACTATCCCTCATGAAGTAATAAAGCACTGAATTTTTAATTAGGTGTACTTTTCAATGGCAACGGTCAACTTCCGTTCTGAAAATATTACAACTATACATTATGTATAGTTGTATAGTTGTAAAATTGTCAGAACAAGCAATGGAGTTGACCGTTGCCATTGAAATGTATGCCTAATTAAAAATTCAGTGCTTTATCACTTCATGATGGATAGTCCAACTTTAAGTGGGTAAGAACCACTTTGTAGAGGGTTTAGTACCTAGTAGAATTTTGAAAACTTGAAATTAATCCACAAGGATCATTTTCTCATAGAGCGTTCCAATTATTATAATAGTATACTACAAGAAATGTAATCAAAAGGTCATTACTATTGCTCTGCGCTTAAAAGTGAATCACTTTCATTATGCATGCACCTGGAAAAGTTCAGTGGGATTATAGCATTTCAATTTGCTTGAAGGTAATATTACTACTTATAAGATGTTTAATGCTTAATTTATATCCGTATAAAGCACACCTTTTTCATGTATCTTGACTGCAGCTGATATGTCAAAACATGAAGATGCGCTTCAATTCGATCTCTTTTTGTACATTCAGCTTGGATTTTCTAAGGACTATAGGTTGAAATGAGTGTCTCAATTTATTTGTGGTACCTTGGTAAGATAAGTTGCCTGCAAGCAAACATAGTAAAGGATGTCAAAATATAATAAAACCAATCAACTAAAAGCCGGTTCTGCTATCATCTATTTTTATAGCGACTCTAACTAATATAGAATGCATTAGTATTCAAATCCTTTCGTTAAACTCCAGGTGCTGCATGTATGTCTACAAAAGAAGAAATACTCCTTGGTATGTGCTCTGTTGTACTAGCCATGGTGGAGTGTTATAAGATTAATCCCTTTTTGCTAGATGAAGATGATCTTGTGGATCTATTGGAAGAAGTCAGTGATGTGGTTGCTCATTGGAAAGGGCTAGGACTGGAACTAGGACTTCGACATTCTACACTTGAAAAGATTGGCTCCACCCAACCTTAATATTATTTGATGAACGCTCTCACAGCATGGCTAAGACAAAATGACAATGTGAAAAAATATGGTTTGCCATCTTGGACCACGTTGTGCAAGGCAGTGGAGTCTCCTGTTGGTGGAAATAACAGAGCACTTGCTGTCAGGATTGCAAAGAAGCACACCATAAGTATTTGTATGCAGCAGACTGCAGAATCTAGTCCCTAGCTAGTTGTACATGTGATTATTTGTACTGGTATTTAAAAACCAATGATATTGTGCAGCTCATGATAAAACTGTCAACCTCATTGCTCTGATTTGATTTTCAGAATAAAGGATTAATCTTGGAGCAATCATACATTAGCTCACATGAGGGGATCCTACTGATCTTAGGCATGGGAGCAATAACAAGTGTAGAACACACAGGCCTTGCAAATAAGCATAGCATTATTCAGCACGTGCGACTCTAAGATGTGAATGCTGATGGCTGAATTGAAGAGGATGATAAATATTCAGAGGAGCGGCTAACAAAGAAACACCGGAAGAGGACAGTATCGCTATTCGGAAAGAGGCAGAATGTCAGGAAAAAAGTGTAATATTCTTCAGCATGTACAATATAATCACAGCAGTCCATATGATCCATTGCATTAAATGGTAGAGTCATATTTCCTTGCTAGTAAGGAAGTACACATTTCAACAAGCACCTGCTGAAAGGGCTTCTCCACGGCAATGAGAATTCTTCTAATTCAGTAGACTGAAAAGCGTACCTGAATGGTTGAGTACATGTAAATGTAATGATATTTCCCTGAGGTGAAATTCAAAACTGTTCCATAGCTGCAGAACTGAACTGTAATGTGATTTTTTGAATTTTAATCGTACATGTCAATGCAAATACATGCATAATCAAAATTCAATGAACTTTGTTATTTCACATATCTCTCAGTGTTTAGATCCTGTACACATCATATACATGGCCCCACGTCTGGCCCGTTAGGTCCTATGGTTACAGTAGCCTTAAGGCCGGCATACACGGAGCGACTTCCTGCCTATTTGTCGCATGCAACTCAAATGAATATGGACAAATGTTCCGCAAACCATCAGTAAACTAAACAATTACGGAACTTTTACCCATATTCATTCGAGTTGCATGCGACAAGTCGGCAGGAAGTCGCCCCGTGTATGCCGACCTTTAGGCAGCACTGGGTCAATTATATTCATGAATTATGGGTACAGCTAAAATAAATTCATCGCCTTGTTCTAACTGTACGTATGTGCATGCATGTATTTCGGGGAATCGTTAATGTATATTGTTAGCAGTGCTCAGAGCTGTGTCGGCATATATAGGAATTCAGTATTACCAGCCGAAAGTTTGGCAGAAAACATGTCCATCACACAGGAGGAGGCAAGAGGATCACAGACGAACTTGTACAGCACACTACGTGAGTTCAATAGTTTGAGAGCCACAATTGCAACTAGTCTCGTTCCCAGACCAATATGACGCAACGTTTATCGCATAATGTATAAACACGCTCGTATAGCGTATACGTCGAGCGTGTTTATACATTTGCGATAAACATTGCGTCATATTGGTCTGGGAACGAGACTAAGTTGCAACTATGCACACGATCACTTGCGAGAACAGTCATAATCGTCTTTTCCGATAGTTTCATTGCAAATATATGTTCCCACTCGACCATTAGCCCGTATACATGTACATGCATCATGCAGTTCTTTAGGCATACAATTATAGCCGCCCGGCCACTTAGAAGTTATACACAATGCAGTTAAAATCTGAAACAAGCTAGTGCCACGCGCGTGTGTCACTCGCGTGGATATACATGTTCGAGCGACACGAGTGCATTTGCCTTCGAGACGAGCGTCATGCAATGTGCGAGTGTAAACATAATAAATTATGCTATTGTAGATTAAGAAAAAGTCTGCTCCGGCAATGCGATAAGTACTATCTAATATACCATCGCCAGTTGGCCGAAACCTTCTCTATGTAATGCTTGGCCACTTCGAACCACACCCCCGAGGCCATCTCGGCCTTTGTGACAGAGTTCAAGCTGCTTTGAGTCACGCGCCACCAACTTACCCGAGTCCAAACGCGCTAGTAACGCTCATGCAATGACAAATAATTTGCGCGAGCACTTTCGCTGAACGAGTTGTACGCGCATACGTTTACCATTAATACAAAGCGAGGCCAATGAGCGTGCCGCGCGCAATGACAGTAAATTTAACAGTTGGTTGATAATGCATTGCATGATGTGCATATTACAATCTGAAGCGCGCCCGCGAAGGCCGGTGTAACAGGATAGCTTGTCCCCCCGGATAGGCTGTCCGCCTGTCCCCCTACGGACACCCTGTATCCTAGTATACGTTGTCCGCCTTTAGGATAGCTTGTCCCCCCTTGCAACTTCGATCTTTTGGTTGACCGTTCGGATGTGTACGTATACACTGAGAGCTTGCGTCTGGATTTCAGGCACAGTATACCGTATAACACCTACAGATTTTTAGATTCTCCACGTGTTCTCAAACGCAGTCGACGTCGGAAGCGTGTGACAAAATTGTTCCATTGGTTCTAGAAGAATGAACGATGAAGATCAGTAAGTACCACTCTACAACGAAGTAATGGCGAGTATCGGGTGGGTACTAGTAAATCGGAAAAGCAGTTTCGTGATGAAGGAAGGCTGCTCTATCTTAAAAGCAATACGGCCGACATGACAGAAAAGGAATGGATTGTGAATAAAGAGGATCAAATGAAGGTGATCTTATCTTGCCACGATGGGAAGCTAGTATAGGTGAGTTTTTTAGTTGACGATATATATGCGCATGCAGCTGCGATAGGGGTACTCGTAATTACTAGTCTCCTCCTTAATTCTTGTGATATTCAATTAAGGTGGTGGTCATTTTGGACGTGACAAGACTTAACAGAAGATTTGTTCACGGTTCTATTGGCGCGATATGACAAAGCACATAAAAGAATATGTAAGTACTTGTGAAGTCTGCCAAAAGACCAACCCAAAACTGCACAAAGAGGTTCCAGTTCTACATCCAATTGCTGTAAAAGCTGAAGTCTGGCATCAAGTAGTAATTGACCTCGTAGGTCCACTTACGCTCACAAAGAGAGGAAATAGGTATGTTGGTTTAAACAGCATATGAATGTAATTAATTTCCGTACTGTGTTAATTAAAAAGGCTTTAATTCCATACAAGTGTGGCAGTTGTATATAGTGATCATTGGGGAAAAAATGGACTTAGAATATAAAATACCAATTCTGCTTAAACAATACACATGTACAATTCCAGAAAATGATCATAGTTCTGGTGCAGTTAATCGAATAGGCACATTTTATCATTTTAGGTTCATGACAGTTTGCATCCACAGCAAATAAAAATGACATGTTCTAGTTTTCAGGAATGACTGTTAACTGTTTTGGGATGACTTCCTCTCCTATTGTGCTTAGAATTATGTTAGTTTGGCAGGGTTATAGTACTGTGATATCAGAAGAAGGAAAGTGCATTGTTGGTCAAACAAAACTGGTTTACAGGGTAAGATTGACCTAGCATTCAACATTTTAAATTATTACAGCCTGCTTGCATGTGATACTCAAACACTGCTATGATGTTAACACATTTTGATAAGAGTATTATTACTTTCATTAATACAGATACCTTGCAACATGTACTGACTACTTTTCTAAGTGGCCAGAGGCCCAAGCTCTTCCAACAAAATCAGCTGATCATTACACGGTTCGGATGCTTCAGTGTCTGCATATCTGACCAAGATCAATCAATCATAACAATGCTCTCAATGATAAACTTTGAAATGGCAGGTATTGAACACCGAG
Organism: Ephydatia muelleri; assembly: GCA_013339895.1. Lineage (NCBI taxonomy): Eukaryota > Metazoa > Porifera > Demospongiae > Spongillida > Spongillidae > Ephydatia > Ephydatia muelleri. The sequence goes on along the minus strand of JABACO010000002.1, from coordinate 4,784,503 downwards.
TATCTAGTGCTTATCACCCTCAAACAAATGGCCTTGACGAGCGGATGAATCAGAAGGTGACCAAAGCTATTGTGAAGTATCTCAATCCTGAACAGGATGATTGGGATGAGCACATAGATGCTATTTTGTTTTCCTATCGTACAAGTATACATGCATCAACAAACTTTACACCGTTTTACTTGATGTGTGGTAGGGAAGCAGTGCTTCCAGTTGAACTGCAAATGACAGATCAGACAGTGGAAAAGCTGCATGTGGATAGTGATATAGTGCAATCGTTGTTGCATATGTAGCAAGAATTATTTCCTGTGGTTGAATGAAGATTAAAAAAGCACAGAAGAAGCAAAAGGCTTACTACGATAAAAGACGTAGATCAGAAAAGTATCAATTAGGGGACCTTGTGCTTGTGAAAAACATGAGGAATTTAAGCTAGAAAGTAGGAAAATCAGATGTGAGATGGACAGGTCCTTACTCAATCATTGTGATCCATGAGAAGGATTGTACAGCCTCCAAAACTGTAATGGAAAAACGCTTGCGAAGAAGATAAATGGAAGCAGACTAAAACTGTATCATGAGCGCAAAGGAAACTGTAGCAATGTTTCTAAGTCAACAGGTACGGGACTACAGAGATGAGGATGAAGATATTCAAATCCTGACTGAAAAATGTACTACATTGCCTGATGATGCTCAAAATGAGGAAGGAACACAGAATAAAAAACTTTCAGCTGTTATTAGTCAGTGTGCTTTAAAGGAGAACTCAAAAGAGGAGACACGTTACAAGCAAGATGAAGATGAGTTCACTATTCACAGTAAAGACTCCTTGCTGACAACTAAAGCTAATTCTTCTCTTGATGACCAGCTGTACTCTTCACATCCACTGCGCATATGTTGCTATGTTGGCATATTGTGCTGATGAAGATGAATTTGATGTAAGCTAATTATACCTAGCTGTTTGATTTTAATTAAAATACTTTTATTTTATCTCACAGCCCTCAAGTATGCATTTCAATGAAGGTGAGTTTGCACTAAGCAGAGATCTGATGGTAGATTTATGGCTACAGTCTCGTCAATACGATAAGATGAGTCCATCAAGGGAGGTTTGTGGTGGTGACTTTGTCATTTGCAATGATGGGTTGTATGAAAGCTTTATGGAATTCAAGAAAGGTGTAACCTATCAAAATGATTTAAGAATTGTTGAACAAATGGATCTCTTGACTTATTGGATCAAGACCTGCAAAACAACATCAATAAAAGAAGTTTCCCTAATGGATAAAGCATACTGTTTGATGTCACCTGCTGACTTGGATGCACTGTGTGAATGGGTATACATGTACACGTGTACATTATCCCCTGTGCAATTTTATTATTTCATCTTCGCGTGTGTACCCTCCAGTTTCCAGCAAAGTAACACATACATTATGGCTAAAATGTAGCCTTGCCCGTAGAAAGAAAACGAGTGAGGATTGGAACTAAAAATTGGAACAAAAGGAAACAAAATTAGTGCACACGCAACCAAAATACGTTCGAATAGACACCTGCTTCAGTAGTATTCTTTTTGCTAACTATTACACCGGTCTAGTTGGCAACTCACATCAAAGATGATCAGCGAATGTATTTTGTTCCCACGCTCTATTAAACGCAACTGCACATGGCCACGAAAAGGCTTGGTAAAAAGAATTTTTTCGCTGTATGGTCAGATGGTCAGTTGAATGTTGGCCACATAAACATATTAGCACCTGCGTGGTGGTGGTGGTGGGGAGGAGGAGGAGGGGAAATGAAAGCACCGCCCAGACACATACACGTTTTCGACTAACAATATATGACAGTTTGGCTCTAACTTCACGTTATAGCTGTATGCAAATGTGTTAATACTTAATTTTTGCTTGCCGGAAAGATGTCAGCCTCCCATGCATCCCATTCACTTTAAATATCGTTCCGCCGGCTCTGATCAGTTTCAATGGGTAGTCCTAACTAGGCGTGTAGTAATTGTACTATACAGGTGAATCTTCTTCATCCGCAATTGAATATAATCATACCATCGGAAGCTACATGAATTTGCATTGATTCTGGATGCCAACTGAGATATGTATGTCTGTAAAGTGCACAAAGGCATAAAATTCACAGATTAATAGAATAACATATGCATAGCAACTATATTTGTGTAAATCATTCTCTGTGCTACATGATGTGACAAAAAATCTTTGATGTTTTCCAGAGGTGTTCTAATATCTTCACACGATTGATATCTCTATACTTGGCTGAGTCTTTATAACAATATACATGTCTTACTCTTTGTTGGTGAGCATGACTTCATTTCTGTTTTGTTCCATTTTTTTCTAGTGTCATATGTCCCCTTTTAAAATTAACATATAACTTGGGATTTGTAGGGTCACACATGTCTCTGTTAACATAAACTTTTATGCACTATCTTCAGCACAGCCAGTCTGCCCCTCATTTTTCCCTAAAACGTATAGACCCCATACGAACATCACTATGCATTTCTCATGAACAATTCTTTATATTCCACTCGCTATTTAAATAGATTTCACTCTATCATACTGAACCAATATAGATATCAACCAGCAATCATAATTTAGCTTCCATTTGATGAAGTAGTATAAACAGACAGTTCTACAATGTATTCATTAATTATGCATTCTTCACTCCACAGCAGTGGTGCTCAGCCGGGTCTCAGTTTGACTGTGTGGATCTGGTTTGTTCTAATAGACCGGTCAAAATCCATGTGATTATCTTCCTAACTGAAGAATGCATTAATTTTCATCACAGGTGTTTACACCAGGCAGCATTGCTGAAAGTATGCTATCAACAGAACCTTCTTTAGTAGTGTGTTGTGATGTAGTGAGATGTGCTAGGTTGTGGAGGGTGGGATTAAGGACACCATTCTTCACACCTGCTTCCCTATTTCACACTCACCTCCACACACCCACTTCCTCTCATCTCTTGCCTTCCCTCTCCACACTGTCCCCATCCCATTTCATCCATTTCCCCTCCTCACCAACTCCTCTACACATCCATTTCCACCTTCCCAATCACCTGTCCTGATCCCCAGCTTCCTTTCTCCCCTCTTCTACATTGTTATTCACTCTTGGCATACATGTCCTCACTTACCAGACCCCTACTCTCCGCATCTGCTTTTTTACCTTTGCTCCCCACACACGCTCTTCCCATTTGCACCTCCCCTCTTCAACTCCCTACCTTATCTATGTTGGCTCTCAATGTCCACCATAACAGCTTCACTCTCCCCTTAACCCATCACGCTAGTCCTCTCCTGAGCCCACCTCCCTCTCTACTCAGTCTCCATCTTCCACTCTTCCGGCTCCCCTCCTGTCTCTACTTCCACCAGCCTCTCCTCACACACTGACCTCCCTCCCTCATACCTACTGTTGCTCACCTACCATATTCCCTGTTTTCATCCATACCCTCTGCTCACTCACATTCCTCTTTCCTCACTTATGTTCCTTCTCCCACCTCACTCTCTCCTTAATACACCTTTCCCCACTCACTACTCCCCCACCCACATTCCTCCCTACCTTATCTTGCCTCCCCTGTCCTATTACTAGCATCTCATGTACCAGAAACCTTCACTCTCCTCATACACCTATTTCACCTTACCGCATCCCCTCTTCTTCACTGCCCCTCTCCTTACCAGCCTCCTCTCCGTCACCCACTTCTTTGCACTTATACTACACTCCACTCATCTCATCAATATCCCTTCTCATCACCCACCTCATTAATCTCACCCACATCTCCTTACTCTCCTCCTTGCATGCCTCTTCTCTCCACTCTTTAACTCCTCAAGTCACCTCCCCTCCCTTACTGCCACCTTTTCTCCTTACTCACCTCCCCTACCCAACTTCCTTTCCTTACTTACCTTCTCTCTGACTTACTCCTACTCTTCACACTTCCCTCTTTACTTCCTCACCCACCTCTTCTAACACATACTCCCTTCCCTTATTCCCTTCCATATTTCACTTTGTCCACCTCCCATCTCTACACTTATCTCTCCCACCCACATCTCTCCAAACTCACCTCTTCTAACACACCTCCTCGCCCCTTGTCATCCACCTCCCCTCTCCAAATTCTTAAACTCCCCTGTCCTCTCCCACCTTCCCTCTTTTCAGACACATGATATCCCTCACCTATCACCCACATCCCCTCTCCTTTCGACTTCCTCTCTCCTCACAATCCCATCCCCCACATTTCCATACCCACCTCATCCTCTCTCATCATCCTCCCCATCTCCCCTTTTTTTACTTCCCTCCTTACATACCTCACTCTCCTATTCCACTCTCTCATATCATTCCTCCCACACCATGTTACCTCTCTTCTCCTTGCCCATCTACCCTCTGTTCACCCACACTCTCCTCCTCCACTGTCCATCATCATCTCCCCTCTCCATCTTTCCTCCTCACTCAACTGCACAGCATCCTCTTTAACACCCTCCTCAGCCAGCCCTACCCACCCATACCTCAGCACTTCCTAACCTAACCCACTTTCCTCTCTCTCTCACTTAAGTCCTTTGTTCCCCTTTTCTCACAACTATTCTCCATTTGCTCACCTCCCATCTTCACACTCCCTCCCTCACCAACCTCACTTACTCTCACTTGCTCACTTATCCACCTAACTCCCCTCACCAAAGTCACTCTCCTTATCCCCATACCTCTCTCTAGGAGAGAGAAAACATTCATGCGTACAGCTATATGTAGGAGCTTTTTTTGATGAATTCAAGTAATTGGTTTGAGTCTAAAATGGCAAGAAGTCACTGCAATGTGATTTAACCGTTCTTGGGTCATTGTTGAGCGCAGGTATGATTTGAGTCTTTGAACAAATGCTGCATATGAATCCTTCTCTCGTGATGTAGTTGGAAGGGGCATTTGCAACTTGACAGCATTTGTACAAGCTGAACAAAGACACGTCAATCCAGTTGTACTTCGCTTTCCAACTAAGCTGAAATTTTCTATCCGAACCACATAGCTCTTCAGATCTAGGTTCATTACACTTCTCTGAGGTCATCTTTGAGGTCATCTGACTTACCTCCGAAAGTTCCGTTACGTGTCGTGATCGATTCATGATCATCAGCGTTGCCTTTGTCCACGGGATGTTCACAAGCATCTGCAGGTACTTCACCCTGCTTACTAGGCTCAACTGCTGTCGATATTGGTTGCTGACATATCTACAAAATAGTAGTCAATTCGCTTCATTGTTGTGCACGTGCACGATTTGCAAATTAGAAGGCGGGTCTAACACACAATTAAATCATAGCGCACATTAATATAAAATGAATAAGTACGCCGGGGGGGGGCCTCAGCCCCTCAGCCCCCCCGTACTCTACGCCCATGGATACATGCACGCATGCAAATGTTTGCTACACTTGTGACCTTATAAGTACATGATATGTTTGGTTAATTTACTACTGTAGTAATTATGTTTCTTCTGAAGAACTCATGTTCATATACCTTCACTAATGCGATTACTCTCACAACAGTATCCCACATTAGATGTTTAAAATGCCAGTTCACTCCATCTCCATCTGCCTTTTCCAGTTCATATCAGTATCATCAGTAGTTTGTTACAACCATATGTGAGAGGTAATGATGGATACCCAAGATGTACATATACGTACACACCAATGCTCCTCCTGGGTTTAACTTCAGCATCTATGTGGCTGGTTTACATGCATGTCACTGAATTTCGTGTATGTAAATGTACAATATGGTGTTCAAAGCGATTCTTTGTAATAAACACAACACTGGTATGCATCACACAGGTTGTGTGAAAATGCATGTATATATGCACTAGGCGTTCAAAGAGTTAACCTTAGGCCAGCCTCTCCCAAATTGGACAAACTGCCTCCAAAGTTTTCAAATGATCTTCCTCTGATGATCTAGCCACTAAAATGTCATCAATATACCACACAAATGTGCTTGGGATACCCTGAAGGATACATTCCATTGTCCTCTGGAAAACCGCTGGTGTCAAAGTTATTCCAAATGGAAGTCTTGTGTAATGGAATAGCCCTTTTTGAGCACAGGATCACCAGCAGGCCATCCCAGTTCTGAATGTCACACACCCTGGAATCTAGACTGATGCTTTCTTAGATGGTGGACCTTAAATATGTCCTAAACTGGTTATACCTCACTCTGCTGTTCCACTGATGTATTTCCTGTTCCATTGTCAACCAGTTACTACACCCACCTCCTTTATTTCACCTATCCTACCTCCCTACATGCCTCCACCTACACCCCTCCATTTACTAATCTCCCTCACCACCTCCCTCCTCACCTCACCCCTAGCACATCCCTATCCTCACCCACCTTCTCTATTCTACTATACTCATCCACAGGAAAAAAGTTAGATCACATCCAGTCATGGTTTTTTATGATGGTTTTTAACATAAAACCACTCTATGATTGGTGGTCTTAGAGCGTGGAAATAGTGTAAAAACCATCCTGGGGTTAAGCGTCCAGGGTGGGAATATAGTAGAAACTATATGGTCTTGTCCTGGTTTTGTCGAACAAAAATTATGTTGAAGCAATGAATATTCATTGCTTCAACATGGTTTTTGTTCGTACCAGGACAAGACCATCGGGCTTTTTTACTATACTTCCACTTTGGACGCTTAATCCCAGGATGGTTATTACGACATTTGCACGCAAGACCACCAATCCCAGAGTGGTGTTGTGTTAAAAACCATCATGAAAAACCATGACTGGAGTTTTCTAACCTTTTCGTGTGATCATCTCCACCTCCCTTCCCTCCTTTCCCACCTCTTTTCACTTACCTCACCACTCTTTACCTCCTTACCTCTTCTCACTATCCTATCTCCTCTCCACCTAGTCCACCTCCCCTCTCCTCACTCACCTCTCTCCCCACCCACAGGCACCTCCTCTGAACTCACCTCTGTACATCATCACCTCGTAACCACACCTCATTAATCTTCCTTCTCCTCGTCCACCTCTTTGATCTTATCCACATCTCCTTACTTACTCTCCTCCTTAACCTATACCTCATCCTTAGCCATCTTCCCTCCCTCATCACCACCTCCTTTCCTTACAGACCTTCCTTCTCAGCCACTCTCCTTACCACCCACATTCCCTCTTCTACCCACCAACCTCCCTTATCCTTTCTCATCTTCTCTCTTCTTACTTACTCTCACTCTGTTCCTCAATCACCTTCCTCTACCCTCACCCACCTCTCCTTATCTACTTCTCCTCTCCTCCATACACACATGCACATATACACGTATACACACGCATGCATACACACGTATGCAACACATATACACGCATACATGTACACATACCATACCACACCACACAAACATGCATACACACACATGCATATACATACACACATGCATGCACATACATACGCATACACACACATGTATACAGCATACATACACACATATATGCACACGCCTGATAGGATTGTATGTGCTGAAGATTGACATGAGGAACACATTTAATGTGGTATTCTGTCAAGCCATCTTGAATGAGTGTAACACTAGCTTTCCCTTTCATGTTACATATGGACATATGGACACAACTTAACTAGTACTGGTTTTGGCACCATGGAAGCAAAAAGATATGTGAAATGTGATATTTTAATTAAAGTAATTGTCATTGCAGGTGACCAATCATTCTGAATTTGAAAAGGGATTGTGTAGGGAATTGTAATTAATGCTGAGTGACCACTTTTAATCTATGATGTATATTTGTTATTATGTATTATTAACAATACTGCACTAAAGTTAGGATTTCTGAAATGATGTTGTGCCTGATATGTATATTTTTTCAGTTGTATGAAGACTAAATGTTTGGCAGGCATGTCAAACACGGAGCCAAAAGTAAAGTTTTTTTCCCTTGTAACATGGCTGTTTCCATGTGATGTTTTCACTTTCACACATTGATCATTGCAGTCAATTTCTATTACCAGTGTACACGGTGCCCATAACTAAATAAAAAACCAACCACGTATTGAATTAAGAAATATATCACTTGTAATAAAAAATTAAGACAAGACACCCTAGCTTCTTCACATGTATTGTTTTATATCAGGTCAAAAGTGAATTGCAATATGTGCTTTTTCCTCTCCCCATGGCAGACCCTCTATATCTTGTACTCACAAGTCTTTGCAGATGAAAGACCGAAACATTCATTTTTCAAGCCTCCTACTTCCTTGTCCATGCATATCTGTAACAATTGAACAATTGATAGCTGTGACGGAACACAGAAGCGGAAGCAAACACTATATGATTTGAAAAACCCTGGTGGCACGGGTCTGATTGTGAAATAGCCATGGGAAAGCATGTAATGGGTAAGCAGTACAACACATATCATATCTCCTCCCTGACACAGATACACCAGTGGTAACCTGAGAAAGAAGAGGCCAATTAAAGATACGATTTAATTTTGATTCCCAGGTGATTTCCCATTACGTAACAGTTCGCAAACAATGGACTACTATAAATTAAATTCACTGCCCTTCTCTCTATAGTGTACGTAGTCATAACTAAGCGGCTATGACGTCGCCGCGTTGCAAGGAAGAGCTGCTTTACAAGTACGGTGGAAAGCCGATGAAGAAGGAATGGAGGCATTACCGTTTACAACTGGATAAAACCTACTTGATGTACTTCCAGTTGGACGAGGTAAGTTTCGATTCATATAGATTCACGAACGCCATTAGTCTCCTCCTTCATGCATGGCGTACCCTTTACACGTACATGCATCGATACTCGCCTTGTACTTATCAATGCACTATTAAGTGTAAGTGCACGTTGTGTTTCCAGTGCGACGAACCGAAACAGAAAATTATAAGAAGCAAGATCGTAAGTGCCACCGCTGGAGAGGTCCTTCTAATAAAGAAGGTGAACCGCTTTACTTTTGTGGTGAACTTCAGCGACGAAACTCCATCGTGGATTTTTGCTGCGGATACGGAGGTCAGCTGTAATTTAAATCTATATATAGGAGGGGGGTTTATTTACCGTTTCTAAATTTTGGCGAGATATGTATTTATATAGTGAAATATATCGCTATAGATACACCTCTCCTACCTTAAAAGAAGTCCAACTCTTTTCGTCGGTGGGATGTTTTAAACTCTAATTATAAGAGCACCGGCTTACTTGAACGCAAAATTGCACCAGCAGTTTAGACGCGGATCGGGAACGGCCGCACTACTCACTTGTGACAAAGGCACGATTCGGGGAGCGGAGGGGGAGGGGATGGGGATCAGTACACGGGACGTATAAGGCTACGTGACGTCTGCCAGAGTTATGTTGTCAGGGCGGATCCAGGAATTCAGGAAGGGGGGGGGGGGGGGGGGGGGGGGGTTAAAGATAAAATTCTTGAAGGAGGAGGGTTCGGGAGGGGGCGTGCCCCTACCCGTGGCGCCGCTTTTTTAGTTTTCCATTTATTTGGCATGTAAATTAAAGCACTTTTCACAATGATACTGTTCCAAAACAACTTAATATCGACGGCATCAAGTATAACCTTTACTCTGAAAATGGGTTAATTAACAAAGGCCTGCGTGGATAACGACGAGAAAATTCTTCAACCACCGCATCTGGATTCAACTCCATGCACATCCTATGAATCAGCATCACCATTTAATCTGTCATGCTCTTCACACTGCTGTGGTACCCCCCAGTAATTCGCAACGCCATTGTGTGCACCCGAAGCATCAACAGTGGCATCTGCTGGATGAAGCGCCCCTTCGGGTACTTCCAAAGAAGACGTTAATGATATGGTCCCTTTTGTAAGACACTGACTTGGGCATGAGTCTTCTTCATTGGGCAAATGACGCAAATCCACGAGAACAATTGTGTCTTGCTCTTCACACTGCTGTGGTTCCTGCTGCTCAGTTATTAACGTAACGCCATTGTGTGCACCCGAAGCTTCACCGTGACCAACAGCTGATCTAAATGACATACAAATACACATGAAAATAAGTTTACTTAGATCTACCTGTTTCCTGAGAAAAAGGATCTGAGATCCATTGCATTGACGCGCTTACATCCGATGGAACGGCTCGGCCCTTTCGATCGCTTCATTTCGCGGTATACGATAACTGATTTAATTAACCACGCTGTAATTAAATATTCAATACTTGGGGCCGAGGGGGGGGGTCTTTAGACCCCAAAGACCCCCCCCCCCCTCCCGGAATCCGGTCCGCCCCTGAAATTAGTTGTCTACTACATATCTACTTGCAACTACTGAGTAGTTCCTGACCAAAGTTATAATAAGAAACCCGGCCATACTAAGTAAAAGTACAGGGGTTTTTTTTTTTTTTTTTATCTCTAGACGAGTAATCTCCTTTTTTTTTCACCCACACAACGTGGTATTGGCAAGCTAAATATTGTCTTTATCACCATTTGGTGATGATTCAATGCTGTGGTATTCATGGCCTGTCACTGCCTGGTCAAGCAAACATGATGTGATGTCAAAAAAAAAAATGACTGCAACTTGTAGACACCATCAAGTGCTGTCTAGTACTAAAACTTCATGAGGACAGGGGCGGCGGAAGCTAATTTTAAATGGGGGGGGGGGGGGGGCTGGCGATATCGGTTAATGATATTCATTCTAGTTTTAATTAAACACATACATGTACACATACATTACTGTCATATCAAGTACACTTGCAAGTTGTTCAAAATTTGCCAAAGTATCTCATTCGTTCGTCGTTTGTTGCAATGAACTCTCGCGCTATCTCTTCCACATTCAGGGTTTCTGTCAGCTCTTTGTGAACATGCAACAAGAAACATTGGTTCAATCTATTCTCACTCAAGCTCGATCTAAGATAAGTAAAAAGTCGTCTTAGTGCTGAAAAACTCCTTTCTGAGGTGCTTGATGTTATGGGGAATGTGAGGTACAGTCGAAGTAGTAAATGCACCTCAGATAAAAGATCCTTGTTCACATGCTGTGCCATGGCATCGCAAATGGTTCTAATGGTGGTAACTTTCTTAACTTCGGGTAGTTCCACACGAATCACATCTACTACAATTCTTAACTGGTTCTCAAGCTTATCCATACAAACGTCGGTGCTAAAAATGGATTTTTCATATCTGAAAGTTCCTGCACGCAACTATCTCCATTGGCAGACTTCATTAACAGTGACTCCAAGGTAATGATTGGTTTAACATCGCGTTGAAAAAACCGATCGTTTAATTCTTGAACTAAAAGGTCACAGGATTCAAAATATTTCTGACGGTAAAAGGATCGAGGATCACTAAAGAAGATACATCGTCATATTGAAGCGGAGCCCTTCTGTACCTGGGCAGCATGGGTTCTCCTATTTCCAGAGCTTGAGCATTTTTCACAATAGATTCATTCATTGCAGTTATGAACAATATAATGTTATTGGACACGTACGTACGTAATGGGAGTGAACACATTTTGAACCACGCGCACGCCTCAAGCGCTAGCGCTTATTTGTAATTAAGGTGTAGTACAGTACAATTTTGGGGGGGCTCTGCCCCCCCAACATCATATTTGGGGGGGCAACTGCCCCCCTTGCCCCCCCTCTTCCGCCGCCCCTGGAGGATGGTTTATACTCATCCATGTGCACTTAAGTTACATTAATTAAGCCATGTAGCAGCTTCTATACCCTGTTCAAGATGGCTTGTTGTCACAAACCAACGTTCAGTTAGTGCAAATGAGGAGGCTTCGGAATCTTAATGGAGACAATGATATATAATTAATGATGACTGGTATGTACATGTATAGCACATATCCACCAAAAAGAATAGAAAGGACTTTATATTCCAGCAGCTACCATACAATTTAAGGAGCGTTCTTATGATTTTGCATGCAAGAAATGATGGAGTACATACACAGCCTTGAGCAGGGCTTTGCTTTGGACCCACTAGATGTTACTAGCGCGTGCGTCTCACTGCCAAATACAAGATAAAGTTTGGCCTCCTTTTAAATCAATAAAACTTCTGTGTAAGCCCATCTCAAAATGGTTTTTTTCATTTCATGTCTTCTACTCTGACATGCTATGTTGGTATGTACAGGTGGGTCTAACGTACGAGACTATAATTTTGCAACCAGGACGCCACACAAAATGACACTAGAGAAGTGTTGAAAGGAAAGTCCAGGGAATTATGGCGATTCACTGCTGGGGTGGGTATATCCATGAATAGCGATTGTGTATACTCATAAAATATAAATGGCACAAGTACTCAATACTATAAATGGCACAAGAATTCAATACTATAAATGGCACAAGTACTCAATACTATAAATGGCACAATGGCACAAGTAATATTTTGACCCGCACACAACAGGAGGTGAGGCAAGAATGGATCAGAGTACTAAATGAGCGCGGGTCACTGACCAGAGCGGCCTCCCTGATGGTGGCAAGTGGCAAGGACGCACGCCACAAAGAATTGCCGAGAGGACATACGACTTTATTACTACCAGCTACGACTCCTCCCTCCCCAGGTCCAGCCTGTGCACTCACTACGTGCTACGGCTCTTCGCTGAGAGGGCACCAACCAAAGGTTTCCACAGCACCACAGCCACCTGATCAACTTGTGGCAAGACAACCTCCAACTGACACCCAGAACCCAAGCACTAACAGTCGCGATGATGAGTCACAACAGAGTACAGCCATTGGGGGCACTGGAGGTGCATCAGACCATGAGTCCATATACGAACAGATTCTTAACCCCCCACCTAGCTATGCGGATGTGATGCATGACACAGACGAATATGTGGAAATGAAACCTGGCACAAGCGAAGATTCAGAATATGTGAATGTGCTACGCAAAAAATGAAGCAAAATGTGTGTGTATTGTGTGTTTGTTGTGTGTGTTTGTGTGTGTGTTGTGTGTGTGTGTGTGTGTGTGTGTGTGTGTTTGTGTGTGTGTGTGTGTGTGTGTGTGTGTGTGTGTGTGTGTGTGTGTGTGTGTGTGTGTGTGTGTGTGTGTGTGTGTGTGTGTGTGTGTGTGTGTGTGTGTGTGTGTGTGTGTGTGTGTGTGTGTGTGTGTGTGTGTGTGTGTGTGTGTGTGTGTGTGTGTGTGTGTGTGTGTGTGTGTGTGTGTGTGTGTGTGTGTGTGTGTGTGTGTGTGTGTGTGTGTGTGTGTGTGTGTGTGTGTGTGTGTACTATGTTTTGTGTGCTATGTATATGTGCTGGCTGTATGTACTAGATGTTTGCAATTGAAGAGAACATTTATGTTCTTATACATTTTGTGATTTCTTTCATTGTTGCTCATATAATATACAAGGATACATAAGGCATGGACTGTCACAAGAAGAGGATGATGGATGGGACATAGATGGGACACTGGAATATAAATTTATGGATATGCAGTCACTAGGCAAATACAAATTGTGTTTTCAAATCTAATTAAGTACTCTGAGGAACAATCTATTCATGTATTGCATATCAATCAACGCTAAGTGTCCGTTACGCGCAATACCAACAAAGTCGTTGAAGCGTTATTCAGTACTAACTGGGAGGTGAGGGTGGGGGGAGGGGTGGAAGTGAGGAGGGAGCTTGCGACCATTAAAACGCTCTCTTCTCTATCATACCACTGGTCCGTTATTTATTTAAATCTTCAATCGACCACCGGCCCTCCACTGTTTAGCTCAGTTTTGCGAATTCCAGAAAACCATGCACGTGACGTTCACTGATGACGGTGACTTAATGAGAAGACGACCTTAGAGCTGCTGATGCAACCGGTTCATGAGGCGCGCATGCGTGGTACGTTGTCTCCAATTACACATGCATGCGAGCGCCACGGAGAAGCTGCGAGTACGTGTCGGTTTTGGGATTGCATTTAGTATTTCATTCTGTGCTTGAACGGTATGTAACGCGAGTGGTGCTTTAATAATGAGACACGCCACAAGTTTGGAATACCTTTAATTTTATCAGATGACAATAGTTTTACTATTAAAACGATCGCTCTGAATATCGTCAAGACTTGTCCTCACGAGCTGGCAACATAATGTCGCTGCTTAGCAACGCCAGTATTGTGCGTTGATATACGTTTGCTACTTTATTTCAATCGTGCATATGGTTTCGGTGACGTTATATCAGAGGCTCCTAGGCACTCCCCCGGTCATTAACGCCTAAGGTGTAAATGACTCCTAATATAACCCCCCCCCCCCCCCCCCCCCCCCCCCCCCCCCCCCCCCCCATGCGAAACCATAAGTCACGTGTACCTGTTTAAGTGAGAAAGCAAGCTCGCATGGATAACTGAGGATGAATTCAGTATTGTCGAGGATTATCTGCCAATGAAATCCTAAGGACATTTCGAAGGGGAGATAAGGCCAATCTATAAGGCGCAAATGCAAGTTCGACTGTGGAAGCCCGGAAGATTTGTGTTAGAACCGAAATCGAAATAAGCAGCATTCTCGTCCTGGGATTAAAGGTAGTATATTTATTATGGTAATTGTATGCCTGTATGTACATGTAGGAATTAAGCCACTTAGGCAGAGATAAAACCATTCAAAAAAATATCCAGTCTTCTTTTCGGAAAAACATATATGAAGACACTAGAATATTTGTACAACACTGCGACAGTATATGATCACCTATAATGTTTGGTACCAGGTTGGTGACTTCATGTAGAAATCTAAATCTCAACACCGATAGTCATGATAGAGAAGAGAGGGTTTTAATGGTTGTCCTCACTTCCACCCCTCCTCCCACCCTCACCTCCCAGCATATGGAGAAATGGCCATACATAGGCGGTCATCTTGCTTTTTTTTTTCAAATTGAATTTCAAACACGTTTATAATTTACGATAAATCAGACTGATTGTGAATATCTGTGCTTTATAAGATTATACCATAAACCATTCGTAAACTATAATCAAGACCAAAATTTAATTTCTACCGCGCATAATTTATTCATAAACGAAGTATCATTACGTAATACCTTGCGTCATCTTAGAATAAAGTTATAATTATTTAAATTCTGTCGGCGCGGCTAGCTAACGATATAAACTTTAATGTCTGTAACGTAACTATCAATACAATTTGAAATACAATTATAGTTGAACCGATACGCAAATTAAAATTAACTTATCGGCTATTGTGCGTCACTTGCACTGGAGATGTGGAGCGCATCAATTAGGCACAATGATGCATGCAGGGATCGAACTATTCATGCTTTCATCCTCTGAGACGCAGGTGTTATGGTGAGTATACTATGTGCATTTAGTAGCGTAGGGTATGTTCGGCAGTGGGTAGTGTTCGGCCCTATGTGCATATCTTGGAAGAAGTAGATATGGCCTTCTCCCTATACTAGTACAGTTGGCCATCTCTCAATAATTGTGCACATCTCCTTGTACTGTAACCAGTGGTAGCCTTCTCCCTTTACTCCCGAACCGTTAATTGCCCGTCTCCTTATACTGTTGGTCTTCTTCCTTTATTGTTAGACTGGTGGCCTTCTCCCTGTACTGCTGGTCTTCTCCCTATACTGTTCGCTATGTCTTTATAAAGTTGGCCTTATACTGTTGGCCTTCTCCCTATACTGTTGGCCTTCTCGGCCTATTCTGTTGGCCTTGTTGAGTGTGGATGGTATACTGTTGGCCTTCTCCCTGGGTTATTCAAATTAGGGGCAAACCAGGGGGTGGATAGGGGGTGGGAGCGGTAAATCCCTGCCCTGTCCAATACCATACATGGACTACAACTGTTTACAGCGTACATACTGGTACAGGCTTGCACATCCGGTGGGTGTGGCCAAAGCAACTCCAGCAGCTTGAAGACATTACAAGCCATGCCCACATCCCAGGCTGCTCCCAATGTTACTGCTCTGAATGCTGTGACTGCACTGTCCAATCCAAACAGCCTGCTGATCCAGTATGATGTGTGGGATGGGGGGGCACCTTTCTTGGGGAAACCCCACCCTTTGGAAGTGTTTGATCTCTGATTATTATATATACCCCCCCCCCCCCCCCCCCCCCCTCCCCCCCCCCCCCCCCCGATTTACTGTGAACACGACTTGTATTTGTAGCCCCGCTCACGCCACATGCTGTGTAAGTACATGTAGGTGCCACACCCCCTGTATTGCAATGAAAATCAATGTGAGGCACGTGTGTGTGTGTTCATGCATACTCACATTCACACATGTATCACTCGCACACATACTCACATACATGTACATGTATATGCACACTGTCGTGTGTGTGTGTGTGTGTGTGTGTGTGTGTGTGTGTGTGTGTGTGTGTGTGTGTGTGTGTGTGTGTGTGTGTGTGTGTGTGTGTGTGTGTGTGTGTGTATGTATTTGTGTATGGTTGTCACATCTTGGTCCCTTTCACAGCACCATTGGGGGTTCCAAGCCCTCAGCTTCTGGCACTCTCCTCTTCTTCTGTCAATGTGATGTACTCAGTTCCCAATGGGTTCATCACAGCCTGCAATGGGCTATTCCATAAAATAATTGTACACCCCTACTGATGACCCAAAAAGTTGTCCAGAGGGGGTCCAATGGTAATGTCCTAGGGGGATGTTCTATTGCAGTGAGATGTGTCCAGAGGGGGGTCCAATGGCAATGATGGCAATGTCCTAGGGGTGTCGCACAGTGAGATGTGTCCAGATGGGTTTCAAAGGTAATGCTCTAGGGGGTATCCTACATCAGGATGTGTCCAGAGGGGGTTCAATGGTAATGTCCTAGGGGGGTGTCCTACATCGAGATGTGTCCAGAGGGGGTTCAATGGTAATGTCCTAGGGGGGTATCCTACATCAGGTTGTGTCCAGAGGGGGTTCAATGGTAATGTACAGGGAAGTGTGTCCAGAGGGGGTCCAAAATAAATGTCCTGGGGGGGTATGGTGTAGAGGCTTTATGTCCTGGGGGGATACCTTGATATTAGTCATCAGTAGGGGTGTACAATTATATTATGGAATAGCCCAATGTGTAAGCTGTTTCCGTACTGGGGAACATCCTTCTCACTACCTCCAGTGTCCTGTGGTACATAACCTGCAGCCGTCAACGCAGTACAGCTTTGTGGAAGCAGCATGCGCCACAGCTGGATATCAGACTGGTGGTGTTGCCAATGTCATAACACTGAATAGTGGTATGTATACGTTGTGTATGTATACGTTGTGTATGTATACGTTGTGTATGTATACGTTGTGTATGTGGACCGTGTGTGTGTGTGTGTGTGTGTGTGTTGTGTGTGTGTTGTGTGTGTGTTGTGTGTGTGTTGTGTGTGTGTGTGTGTTGTGTGTGTGCATGCGTGTGTGTGCATGTGCACATGTGTATGTGTGTGTGTGGGTGTGTATTTACATGTATGTGTGTGGATGTTGTTTCTGTTGCAGGTACATGTACATGTGTATGATTTGGTGTTGTAGGTACATGTTTTCTTCTTGCCTTGCGTAAAGAAAATGGCAGTCATCATTCAGTTTGTACACTTAGCAGACACAAGCAGCATTTGCATGCATGTGTGCCATGTGCACATGATGTGTGTATGGGTTATGTGTTCAATTATATTCTAAAAAGCCCGAAGTGGTCATTGACAACCACTTTGTATCTTTCTCACACCCTTAGCACCTGTGGGCCAAGCTCCCCCCTCATCCCCTCTTCCATGTCCCTCCAATGGAATGCTCCCCTCCAACCCGACTATGTCATCACTGCCTACACCTTGCACCATCGAGTCCCCAGCCTTAAGAGATGTGGGGACCTCCTTCGACGGTAGGGGCCTGGCTACATTCAGCGGGCACATGTTCCTTTGTGGTTTTATTAACCAGGCCACAGTCCAGTTCCATACCTACAACCCCAGCAGCATTCTCTTCTACCAGATCAACAGTGTAGTGACTGACTTCCTGGGGGTGAAGCTTCATGGCGGGTTGCCATGGTTAATATTTGATGTGGGCTCTGGACCAGCTGTCGTTGTATCCAACAGTACCAGAAACTTCAATGATGGTCAGTGGCACACTGTGAGCTTCAGAACTCATCGGTCATGTTGAGCTTGTACGTCGGTGCGAGTGTGGTGCAGTCCCCTCCTGTAACCTCTGTGATGGCCAGGGGTACGTGGTACTGTTTGAGCAGGCCTCCAATACCTTCTACATCACCGTGGATACGGTGCACATGGCAGCCATCACTGCCAACCATGAAAGTCTACTTTGAGGGATTTCCCAGCACGACGAGCAGATATGGCATTGCAACCCCTTACAGCATGTGTCTTATCCCCTCCTGAATGGTACCTCGGTGTGGGTGATTGTGTGTATGTGTGTGTCACTGACTGTGTATACATGTACATGTATGTGTGATGTCATTGTGTGCATGTGATGTCATCCTCTTCCCCCTCCTTCCCCCAGCACCGGATGGATTTGATGCTGTGTCGGTGCAGAATGTGGGCTCCACCTACATCATTGTGTCTTGGGACTTGCCAACTCACAGTAATGGCATCCTCATCAACTTCAGTTTGTATTGCAATGGTGCTCTGGCGGGTGTCCTGCCCCTTACTGTGATCAGCTACAACACCACCGGCCTCCTCCCCTTCACTTTGTACATGTACATGTATGTCTTCTCTGCTACTGTGTGCAACATGCGCAAATAACAGTGTGCATGGTACATGTATATGATCTGTGCTCAGTACGTTATCTGTTGGACAGGTCCTCCAGTCACTCCCGCAGGCACTGCACTCCAGTTGGAATGGGCGTCATCAGTGCTGCAGCCAGCCTGCCCAGGTACATTGTGTACAGTGTACACTTCAATCACTTAGTTTGTGTTCCATCTTTCTTTGCTCTTATCCCTCTCTCCTCCTTCCTTTCTTTCTCTCCTGTCCCTCCCTCCCTCACTTTCTCCCTCCGTCCCTCCCTCCTCCCTCCCTCCCTCCCTCCTCCCCCCTCCCTCCCTCACTCCCTCTCTCCTGTCCTCCTGTAGTCATGTACATGTACACCAGCAGGGACATCTCTGGCAAAATTACACATACCATTTATCCTCCCTGTACTGACTTGTTGGAGTCATGAATGTTTGGGGCAGTATGCTCCACTAGCAGAGAGGAGAGTTGTAGGAGAAGGGTGTAGTGTAGCCATGTACTATTAGCGTTGATATGGTATACTCAGTACTTCTTAGGTACTGTTGTTTATGTTGGCCTTGGGGCCTGACCACTACCACAAAACCCACAAGGACAGTCCAAGGTGTACACAACCACACAACCATTGTCCTGGCTAAAATGAATAGCATCTTGTGACTGACCTTCACTTGATTGGCAGATATACCTTTACATGAAGATTGGATTTCTTGTGAAGGAGGTTGTGTGTGTGTGTGTGTGTGTGTGTGTGTGTGTGTGTGTGTGTGTGTGTGTGTGTGTGTGTGTGTGTGTGTGTGTGTGTGTGTGTGTGTGTGTGTGTGTGTGTGTGTGTGTGTGTGTGTGTGTGTGTGTGTGTGTGTGTGTGTGTGTGTGTGTGTGTGTGTGTGTGTGTGTGTGTGTGTGTGTGTGGTGTGTGTGTTGTGTGTGTAGTAATGCCTGTAGTTATCTTGTCTTACATCCATGGGAGGAGCTACACCTCTATGTAATGGGCATTATCTGTGTACATAGGCACAAGTGCTTCCATACACTCTTTGACTTGTTGAAATATGGGTTGATGTTGAAGTACTTACAATGTAATGTGCTCTTCCCTAGACCCTATGGAGGAGCTTACAGCCACTCCCCCATACCCCAGCTGGAGCAGGACGTGGGCATGGGTCATTTGCCCCCCCCCCCCCCCCCCCCCCACAAACTGGAAATCCTGGATCCATCACTGAAATTGAATGTACTCTCTTGTCAGGATCAGCTGAACAGGATGCCCTTACAATGAAAGAGTCACCCCTCAAAAACTTGATACCATTCTTCCTAAGGCCCCACCCATCATGGGGGTGGTTGCAAAATGACTAACAGTTTTTGCTGCCTCTATCTTTGTTTTCTGTATCAGTCCCTGCACCATCATCTTTTATTAAAATGCTTGACCTTGCACCCACAACATACATGTATGTGCTTGTTTACTCATTGTTACATATATGTGATTCAATGGCTGGGCACTGGACAATATCACCACCCTGTTTACAGGTAGTAGCGCCAGGGCACAAAGAACATGAGGAGCCTCTAGCCGTGTCCATACCTAGCCACCATTGGATGGAGAATTACAGTTCATTGGGTTCAAAGTTCAGGTCAAGACTAGGAGGTGTGACCAGTAGCCAGGATGCAGCATGAGGTGCTGACACAGAGAGCAGCTGAGCCTTGTCAGCAGGTGATGATGCTTTCAACAACAATGAGAACTGGGTCCTCTAGTTTCTTTGACAGTACCTTTGGTGGACGGGTGAGGCTGTGATAGCATCCACAGATATTACTTCAGACAGGGAGATTATACCTTATATTTGTGTCCCATAAAACAAACATCAGTCATAACAAGATCTTTTTATCACCTTCAGAAGCAATTCATTACTTAAAACAAAAGCTTACATATAATTAAGTGGCCAGAAAGCAATAGGCCTGTGGTGAAGTACTGAAATGACTACAATTAAGCACACACTAATGTATCATTAACTCCAATACTCCTAAATCAAAGTTCAACTTGACTGCGACCTATTTTACATCTTGCAGCACTCTTTCAGGCAGGAGCATGCCGAATAGTTCAAGAGAGCTGACACTGAATCACCAACATAGCTACACACATGGTTCTTCCTTCAGTGAGTCTCTACAAGGCTGAGAAGACATGAAGGTCAAGAACATAGAATTTTCACATATATACATGTACATAAAACACATGTATGACACACACATATTGGACAGTTTCCACAAAAATACCTCTCAAAATTTCCTTGCGTTTGAATTGCAATAACTTCCAAACGGTTAAGGCTATTGACTTCTTATTCTCAACACTTCATACTACACCATTTCTGTATGGTGAAATACGTTTTGGGGCATTGTAATGTATGATACCCCACTAGGTTCAAACCCGCCAAATACCTTTCGGTTCTCCTATAATCAAATTACTTTTAAAATTCGGTTTGTGGGTACAGAGGTTCCTGTACCTATCGCGGCAAACTGTGTCCCGCCATATCAAGCGGGAAAATGTGCACCTCTCTATTTAACTGAATTTGAAGCGATTTGATTACTCCTACTTAAAGTTATGGTAGGTTTGAACCCGGTGGAGTATTGGACGTTGCGATACTTGCACAGAGCAAGTGCAAGGCCCCAAAATGTATGAAGTGTTGAAAATAGGAAGTCGATAGCGTTAATCATTCGGAAGTTATAATGAATCAAACACAAAGAATTTTTATAACATTTTATACAGTCATGTATTATATGCGATGGGCCGTTTCGTGGAAACTGTCCCATACACATGTACATGTACATGCATGTACATACACATATGGGGCAGAGAAAACATGGTAGTTTTCAAATGCTATAGTTGACACAAATCTTATGCACCTCAACTTAAAGTCGGACTAACTGTTGCAAAGTTAAAAGTGTGGAATGTTTAATAAGGCATTACTTTTCAATAGGATAGCTCAATAAAGTGCGTACTGCCAGTGTATGACTGCTATTGTACATTTGATGCTTCCACCGTTTGTACCAGACTTTACCATACATGTAGATAGTTTAGAGATCTATGACGTTACCTCACTATGTGTAAGCTCTTATCAGGCCCATAGCCGGGGGGGGGGGGGGGGGGGGGGGGGGAGGGGATCCCCCCACCCCCTTCTAGTTATGGAACTTATTAAAATGCATTAGGCCCGAAGGTGTCTCTCTTTTCGTATTTGACCCGCTAAACGCGAGGGGGACCTGACGGACTTACCTCCCCCCCCACCTCAACTTAAAGTCGGACTAACTGTTGCAAAGTTAAAAGTGTGTGGAATCTTTAATAAGGCATTACTTTTCAATGGGAAAGGTCAATAACGTGTGTACCGCCAGTGTATGACTGTATGACTGCTATTATACATTTGATGCTTCCACCGTCTGTACCAGACGTTACCATACATTTAGAGATCTATATGTGTAAGCTATTATCAGGCCCACAGCCAGGGGGGATCCCCCCCCCCCCTTGCCGGTTCGATGCTTGACTTCCGCCTCTTCTAGTTATGGTACTTATAAAAATGCATTAGGCCCGAAGGTGTCTCTCTTTTCGTAATTGGCCCGCTAAACGCGAGGGAACCTGGACTTCCCTCCCCCCACCGCTCTCGTATTTGGGCCTCCGGATAAATGCTTTCAGAAGTATTAATCCCCCCCCTCCCCCCCGGCCTAACTTCCTGGCTACGGGCCTGCATGCTTATATGTACTAACGATCCGTTATAGTACAGTTACACAACCATTTTAGCATATTACGGACGTAGCTACTGTAATCATGTACGTGTCACATTCATGCTAACCTAGGACTCTGAGACTTGCAAGATGCTTCCGTAAGAAGACTGGTTGGTTGTCATGCCCAGGCACTCCTGTGTTCTATAAGTGGCAAACTCCTCTGTGTAATCGCCACCTCCGTCTTTGCAACATATAATCCCAATTAGTGCCCACTCTTACAAGGGGTCATGCTAAGTCAGTACATATTGGTCATAAATAACAACATCAAAAAACAACCAGGTCTGGGCACGGCTGACTGACGATAGAGTGGCACGTGATGATCGTGGTAAGCACATTGAATGTGGGGTGTATCTCACTAACCATTCAAGGGAAGTGCGATTTGAATGCCCTAAGCTCTGAAAAAATAATGATAAATAAGTTCATTGATTACTCTCATGTAATCCGTGAGCAGGTAAGGAAAATATCATTTGGTTTGGAAACTATTGATGACTGAATAAGGAAATGAGAAAAAATGAATGGACATTGGAAACCTTGCATAACTAATGTGGAAGTGCGGATATAGGTACTTAAGTTCCGAAAAACTACACAAAATATGTCAACTAGTCCCCACATTGCAAATCCGAGAGCAGCTAGTCAATATTTGTTTTTTTTTCTGCAGTTAGCTGCAGTTTTCTGAATGCGTCCATACATTTTCTATGGACATTGAATTACGCAATGACCGAATACCGCGTAATCCTTTTGACCGCCAATTTCTCGATATGGTTAGTAAGACTGCAGCAAGTGTAGCACTTTTCTTGTTCGAAACTTTCTGCATGCAGGTATGTAAATAATTAATACATGGAAGATTTGAATTGGTTGCATACACATGCATGGATCAATGCAGGTTATTATACCGGGTGTCACGAAAGAACGCAATCTATCAAATGTTATTCCCGTTCAAAAGCATTGCGTTCTTTCGTGGACACCCGGTATTATATGTTTTAGAATTGGATGCTATGAACTTATCATTTTGGAGAATTTGTTAATAAAGTTAAAGAGGAGCTCTTTCATCTTACTCAAACTCATTATGAAGTTTCTTCAGCGTACCACCTGCAGACAAATGACTTAACTGAATGGTTTAATCAGTAGCATGCAAGATGACTGGGATGAACATGTACTATTAACTTATCAAACCAGCATACTAAAAGCCACCAAACTGACTCCTTTTGAATTCATAAACATATGCATGTAACAAGCGTGCAGGTACTCTACTTTTGTTTCATGAGCTACCGTGCACATTTCATACAGAACCCCCTCCTTAGGTTTTGTAGGGGATTTGACACCGTTGAACTATTTAATGTTTATGCTATACCTCAGAAACTGTGCGTCTGCAAGGTCTTTGAGCCTGACTTGGTCACAGAATGTCAACTGGATTGGACCTAGATTTGTGTGTGCATACATGTGTGTGTGATAGAGAGAGTTGTGTGAGAGAGAGCTGCAAACCTGTGCCCTTCTTCTCACCAGTACATAAACTTTCACCTTTCTTAGTATCAACAATTCTCATCATCATTTTGAAGGAATACAAAGGTTACCCAAACATAAAACAAAAAAACATGCTCCACTGTTGCCTGGGCAAGTACATTATCATGTCCTCAACACATCCAAGTTTTAAAAGCTCCTTGAAATACATACCAAAATAATAGTAATACTGGGAACGAGACTAGCTAGAAACAGCAGCGTTTCACCATATGCCATGCTGTAGATGCAACGGAAGGAACGCCGTATGTAAGGGCTGTTCGTGCGTGAGGAAGAAGATTGCGTGCTCGGATTGCTATCCTTGCCGTCAAGGGAAGTGCATGAACTTAACCACGTCGTCCCAGCAATGATCTAGTACCTCGGCGCTACCACTTCGAATTCTCTCTCCGACATCCGTAGCTTCTAATTCTGATGATCTGCCTCCTCTAGTCTCCGCACCACCGCATGCAACTTCTTTCTCCATTATCACATTCACAGCATCCCCATCGCTGCCTTCTGCACATTCACAGCAGCTGCCCACAAATCCACCGCGGCCTTCGCAGCAGCTGACTGCAGTTTCTATTTCTCCGCGTCAGCCGCATTCACCACCCGCATTGTCGCTGTGCTCTTCGTCGCATCATTCTTCTCCACCGCCCCGACAACCTCCATCCCCGACTCCATCTCCTGAACAGCCAATTTTACCGCGGGTCCTCCAACAGCACCTCGATCACGAGCTCTCATTACCACCCACCCCAGGATTTTCCTCCACCACACCACAGGCCTCTTCAGGACTCTCCTCCACCACACACCAGGCTTCTTCTTCAGGACTTTCCTCCACCACACACCAGACCTTCTCTTCAGGAATTCCCTCCAGCAGGAAGCAATGCACTGTTGATGGTTGCCCTGCACAGATAGCTCCATCCATGTGGCACAACCACATGACCCTCCATGCCAAAGGTGCTCTTCCTGGGAGTGTACCATCAGAATGGCTGAGGGTCCAAAATGTATTTGTTTGCCCCAGCTGTTCCCAGCTGGTTTCTAACTCCCGGCAAGCTTCTCACCTGCGCCAATGTCCCTTGAGGAGCATCACACCAGTTTCCTTACAGCAGCCTGTTCCAACCCCCTCTTCAGATGCCAGTCACAACCTTCCTACTTTTGAGGAAGTGTGCCAACTGAACCACCCAACTCTGCGGTACATCCCAGCTAAAGCCAGACCAGCTTTTGCAAAAGCTGTCTCATCTGCTCTAAGAGATGTCCTACTAAAGAATACTGAAGATGCATGGTTGAAGCTCTTCATGCTCCCAAAGTGTGTCCTCCCTTCCTTGAAGCACAAAGGAAGCCACAATCCACATGTAGCAATAGAGTCTCTTTGCAAAATGTGGTTGAATAATGACCTATCCACTCTTTGGACAATGGCAAAAAGTCGGGAGAACAACCACAGCATCACAGAGTAGGCCACTGTGGGCAAGAATTACAGAAGAGTGATCAATTCTGCAGTTTCTCTCGGCCGCTCTGGATTGACAGGCAAAGCTTGCCGGATGTTATTATCAAGTGGCATTGCCCCCAATAGTGACACAACCTGGCGCTTGTTGCAGGCCAAGCATCCAGCCTGTCCACCTCCAGTGACCCCAAATGCTACCTCTGAGCCTGTTACACTAGGTCCCACCTTTAACATACTGAAGATCTTGAGATCCTTCCCTAAAGGTACCTCAGCTGGTTCTTCAGGACTCTCTGTTCAGCACCTTTTGGATGCTGCACTATTCCCCTTCACACATCAATTGGTGACTCCCTTAAGGGCATTGTGAATCTTATGGCTTCTGGAAAGGTCCCTGTGCCAGTGGCAACATTTTTGGCAGGCGACAGGCTAATTGCACTGAACAA
Source organism: Ephydatia muelleri (assembly GCA_013339895.1). Lineage (NCBI taxonomy): Eukaryota > Metazoa > Porifera > Demospongiae > Spongillida > Spongillidae > Ephydatia > Ephydatia muelleri. The sequence goes on along the minus strand of JABACO010000002.1, from coordinate 4,758,876 downwards.
AGGTAAGGAGGGTAACCCACCAGATGTTAGGCCGATTGCAGTGGGAAAAACATTGCGTAGGCTGACGGGGAAATGCATCTGTGCCATCCTAAGGGACAAGATCTCCTCATTCTTTCAGCCCTCACAATTTGGAGTGGCTTGTAGGAGATGCATTGAAGAAAACTGGTTGAGTGGCGACTTTGTAGTGTTCAAGGTGGACATGTCAAATGCCTTCAATATGGTATCGAGGCAGGCAGTTATGGATCAGTGTGCTACTTACTTTCCAGAGCTTCTTCCATGGGTCTCGTGGTGCAATGGATCTCATACATCATTGTGGGACCCTATGGGCCAGATTAGTTCCCAGACTGGTGTCCAGCAAGGTGATTCACTGGGCCCAATGCTGTTCGCCTTGGTTCTCCATAAGCTTGTTTGCAGTATTGATGCAGATGATGAATGACTCCAGCTGCTTCTGGAAGCTTGGTATCTTGATGATAGGGTTCTAGCAGGGGAGAGGTCTGCAGTAATACGTGCTCTGCACCTCATAGAAGATCATGGTCCTCACTTGGGGCTTTACATCAATTTTTCCAAGTGTGAACTTTTCAGTAGGAGTAGTAACTCACTATTTCCACCAGTGGTGAAGTCATCTCTCCTTCCCAACCTGGACATCCTAGGGGCCCCAATTGGAGATTTTGTCCACTGTTCTCGCTTCATTGCTGAGAAATGTGCAATGCCCAAGATCTTGCGTAAGCCTTATGTGGATGTCTCTACAGTTGACCTTCACGTGGCCTTTTTGGTTTTATCGTATGTGTGGAAGTTAGTACATCTAGCCAGAGCCACTCCTCCAAGCCATTGTGCTGACTATCTTAAGCTCTTTGATGAGGAGGTAAGGCTATGCTTCACCTCCTGCATTGCAGTGGACGTCCCTGACCCAAATTGGCAGCAAGCACAACTCAGTCAAAGTTTTGGTGGGCTTGGCTTTCGGTCCCTTGCTTTGCACTGTTCTGCTGCGTTTATAGCTTCCCTTGCTTCATCAGGATTTGGTAGTGCCGATAACATACACATGCTTCAGGCTGTGACCTGCTTCAATACTCAGGTTCCCCCTGATGAGTCAATCACAGCCGAGGAGGTTCTGGTCAACCTGCCTCCACAAAGAGCTCTGTCTAAGAAGCTGGATATGCATGCTTTCCAATCACTGCTATCTTCCTCCTCTCCAGTGAGTAAGGCTCGGATCCTTTCTGTTTCTGCCCCTCATGCGGGTTCTTTGATTTCAGTCATCCCTTCTACTGGTCTGGATCTGCACCTTAACTCTGATGAATGTCAGATAGCACTTAGATGGTGGTTGGGTCTTGACACCTCTGGAGGTTCCCTGTGTCCACATTGTCCTGATAGTGCCCTTGACCCTTTAGGTCATCATGCAGCCTCCTGCAGACATGGTGGTGATGTGGTTGCAAGGCACAATCACTTGCGGGATATCTTTGCTAACTTTTGTCGCCGGGCCCATCTTTCTGTGAGGGTTGAAGTGGGGTATGGCTTAGCTAGGGACCATGTTAACTCTTGCCCTGCGGATGTCCTTGTTCAGGGATGGGACAGAGGAAAGCCTGCGGCCTTTGACGTTACTGTTGCTTCACCTCTTACACCAGTAACTCTCAACAATGCCAGTACATCTATGGGAGCAGCAGCCTATGCTGCTGAACTTAGAAAGCATGTGGCTAATGCCACCAGATGCCAGGAGTTGGGATGGACATGTATCCCCCTAGCCGTAGAAACATACGGTAACTGGGGGATGGAGGCTCAGAGTGTTTTTTCCCGTCTCGCCTCTCTACTTGCCATCGGCCAGGCCATTCCCAAACCCAAAATGCTGGGTGACATCTATGGCCACCTCAACATGTCACTGGTGAGGTCAGTGGCTAGGGCCATCATGGGGAGAGAAAATATCCGGATAGGTTAGTAGAACTGTAGGTTTGTTAGCGGCATCTAATGTAAGTTACTTATCCTTATTATAATTAAAATAATGTCATTGTGTTTGTCCATTTATCCTGCTGTAACTGTATTCAATAATAATAATAATAATAAGAAGAAGAACTAGGTTGGGTTTGTGTCCCTATGGTAGTGGAAACCTATGGGGCTTGGGGAAAGGAAGCCACAGCCATCATCTCTTCTGTAGCCTCCAGACTTGCAACCTCCACATGCCGGCCAAAGTCCACCATACTCCACGAGATCTATGGTCGGCTGAATCTCAACCTTGTGTGTGCCAATGCCACAGCTATCCTTTCTAGGATAGCTCCTCCGCCATAAACCTTTTATTATCTGGTGCATATATATATTGAAATAAGGATGTAAATAATGATGTGCATTTATTTGTTTTGTGTATTCCCTGTAATGTTGTTATTTAATATACAGCATAGAATAGAATAATAATAATAATAATAATAATAGTGTAGAGCTTGGTTTACATCTTGACCCCCATGAGTTCTGTGTAGGCATTAGGTGGTGGCTGGGATTGGATATTTCCAGAGGGCTTTCCTGTTCTCTTTGTGCTAACACAGCATTAGATCTCCTGGGTCACCATGCTGTTACATGTAAGAAGGGTGGAGATGTGGTCACACGACATAATCGACTTCGAGATGTCTTTGTTGATTTCTGTCACAAGGGTCATAACGTGTCGAACTCGTGAATGGAACATTTCGTAGGCTTTTCTGTGTGTATATAATGGTGTGAACTGTGCGGGGGGTCTGGTGACGAGATTAAGTGGCTAGCAGGTGGAACAACGTGAGCAGAGCAGCGCTAGCGGCGGGGCGCGCAAGCTGTAGCTAGTTCGGTCCGTTACATATACCCATGGCTGCACATCTTAAATGACCAGTGCAAATCCAAGGAGGTGTCTGGCAGGGTACCCCCTGCATTACCTTCCGGGAAAGTAAACTAGCTCACGCAGATGCCACTATACAAATAAGACCATCATTACACCGCCTGAAACAAAACGGCCAATGAGCATTACCATAGTTGTAACGTTATACAAAGTGACGCTCCGATCCTTTAAAAAATATACATCATGTCATGTCAATGCATATGTCATGTCTATCTAGGCTATACTGAGATATTATGCATTACTGCATGCATGTACAAAACTCTACAGAGTAGCTACAAATCCTGGCCTATATGTACATCGCTGACGCTGAGAAGCCTGCCAAAACTAATGGAACCTGTTTGGGCCTATCCGCATTCCGTCCTGCTTTTCAAGGTCAAGGGTTACAATATTTCCAGCGACCTTCTCCCATTCGCTGCATGGATTTTGGGAGTAGGAAAAGCCTTCATGGTAGACATTGTAGAATGGATTTGCTGGGTCCAAGATGCGAGGAGCTGCGGCGCAGTGAGGTGGGAGGGTGATTCCAGTGCCGGAGTACCCTATTGAGTAGTACTCATCCCAATGGACGCTGAAAGCCAAAGGCACCTATCAATGTGAAACCTCCCCTCCCCCTCCCCCCCCGCCCCCCCTCCCCCCCCGCCCCCCCTCCCCCTCCCCCCCCGCCCCCCCTCCCCCTCCCCCCCCGCCCCCCTCCCCCTCCCCCCCGCCCCCCTCCCCCTCCCCCTCCCCCCAGCCCGGTACTCTTTCACGCGGAGTAGTCTTTAGGACCCGGGGGGGGGGGGGGGGGGGGGGGGGGTTTGAATAAATACGGACGTTTAACGTGAAAATTTTGATAGTCAAATCGTCCCCAGGGTCAGGCAGTTTGAAATGATACAATATCAAATTTTCAAATCCCCCTTACGAGGGAGGAGTCCCAAAATTATTATAGTTGAAGTTTTCTTATGTTTAGAACGCCTTGACTTACTCGATGGATTGATTGTTTTCCACCAGTTTCTTTAACTCCTTTGTCACTCTATTCATATTATGTGCATTATAATAGCAAAATAAATAAAACACTTTATAAGCAATCCTTACGCAGACGCTTCCTCTGAACCAGCTTGACGATGTGCCGCAATCACAAGCAACGCCATTAAGTAAGACTTTGGCCTTGCACGATGCGTATCGCAATAGATCGCATTCCTCCACATTTTTGCTTTCCTGATTAAGTCTTTCACCTACAGTGTAAATATTAAACAATTTAACCGCCATTCCATGGACGCACATGCGCACGCAAAATCTCCAATGACCACGCCCCCTCACCAGCCCCGCCCCCTACGCACGGCAGTCGGTGGTTACCTTGTTCGGCTGCTTGGAGATGAATTCTACTTGCCATTTATTAGTGCAGACAGTGTAACTGGTGGGCATGATAAGAAGTACATCAATTCCTCTCTACTTGCATGCGCATGGCTTCTAGTATGACCAAATGACATCACGAGCATAACAGAGCTGTGCCAATATATGGGACCGTTTCCGGACCTAGCGCACTTTTTTATTTCAAGATTTTTATGATATTCTAGAAGTCTATACTGAAGTCGTACGCACATTATATGTCACGAAGTTATAAGCACTGAATTTTTAAGCAGCCATACATTTCAACGCATGCATTACGTCATTTCTATTGCGCGTACTATAACTTAATGACAAACGCGCTTGGTCCTTTTTCACGGAAACAGTCCCATAATTATCTTGAGTTAAATTGGGCCAAACAAACGGCAGCATGTATGCAATACACTTGCCTTGAGTGGTACTCCGAAGGGATGAATACCAGAAAATGGTAGAGCACGAAAGGATCAGCGATGTGTGGACTGATGAGAAGATCTACCTCGATCTCATTCTCGTACTGGAATATCACGGCCATTTTGGTGACTCGCATATTTGTGCATCGGTCCGGCAAGGTGTTAAGGAGATACCCCTCGAGCTGTTTTAGCCAATGCGTGTAATCAGCGGCTCCATTATTCCCTTTAATGTTCTCCAACGTAATATCTAAAATTATGTAACAATCATGTTCCTAACGCCTATAACTTTTTAGGTACACGTGCATCTGTATCTGCAATGACATGCAATAATTGCACTTGTCGTTGTCGAAAAGTGTCACAAATATAAACAAAAGGCCATATTTGTACTAGATTTTGCTCATAGCTGGGTTTTTAATTTTATTTAACGCTATTACCCGCGCCTCTGGCACACTGGTGATGGCAATACCTTCAGTGATGATGACTAAGTCAAGATCAAACTCTCCGTTCACTGCCGTTCCCTGCCCCAACGATCCTCCCTTTTTCACTTCCATGGGAGTGATGCCTGTCTTTTCATGAAGTGTTTCCTGGTAGCAGTGAATATGAACACGTAATTTATTGTTAATACACTGCATACGCGTAATGCATTTATTTAGCGCTGCCCAAAGCCAGAAACAACACATAATTACAATTGTCCAAGTGCATGCTATGTATCAGCGGCTGCAGAGGTACATAACATTGGGGGGGGGGGGGGGGGGGGGGGCGGACACTAAACGGATAGTATTCATCGTGTTCAGCGAGAGAGTTGGGAGAATGAGGTAAGAAGCTCCGCCGTCGAGAAAGTTGATGAATTATTATTGCTGCATTACAAGTGAGCGTACTGGACTGGACAGTTAGCCTTTAATTGGCATCTCTCAATCAATTGTAGGTTAGGTAATTTCTTTGGACAGTTATATCCACTCGCAACATTACCAGTTTTTAACGCTTCGACGGCACGTCATGCACGCTAACCGGCCTTCGCGGGCGCGCTTCAGATTGTAATATGCACATCATGCAATGCATTATCAACAAACGGTTAAATTTACTGTCATTGCGCGCGGCACGCTCATTGACCTCGCTTTGTATTAGCATGCGCGTACAACTCATGCAGCGAAAGCGCTCGTGCAAATTATTTATCATTGCATGAGCGTTACTAGCGCGTTTGGACTCGGGTAAGTTGGTGGCGCGCGCGACTCAAAGCAGCTCGAACTCTGTCGCAAAGGCCGAGATGGCCTCAGGGGTGTGGTTCGAAGTGGCCAAGCACTACATAGAGAAGGTTTCGGCCAACTGGCGATGGTATATTATAGATTAGTACTTATCGCATAGCCGCGCGGAGCAGACTTTTTCTTTAATCTACAATAGCATAATTTATTATGTTTACACTCGCACATTGCTCTCGTATGCATAACACTCCTCTCGAAGGCTAATGCACTCGTGTCGCTCGAACATACACGTGCAGTACATGTATTTCCACACACGCGTGGCGCTCGCCTGTTTCTTTTAACTGCATTGTATATTTTTTCAGTATAACTTCTTCGTGGCCGGGCGGCTACATGTATATTTGTATTCCATCGCAGCTAAAGGACTTCATGATGCATGTACATATACGGGCTAATGGTCGAGTGGGAACATATATTTGCAATGAAACTATCGGAAAAGACGATTATGACTGTTCTCGCAAGTGATCGTGTGCATGCAACACGCAGTTGCAACTGTGGCTCTCAAACTATTGAACTCACGTAGATGTGCTGTACAAGTTCGTCTGTGATCTCTCTTGCCTCCTCCTGTGTGATGGACATGTTTTCTGCCAAACCTTCGGCTGGTAATACTGAATTCCTATATATGCCGACACAGCTCTGAGCACCGCTAACAATATACATTAAGTTCCCCGAAATACATGCATGCACATACGTATAGTAAGAATAAGGCGATGAATATATTTTAGCTGTACCAGTAATTCATGAATATAATTGTCCCAGTGCTGCCTAAAGGTTACTGTAACCATAGGACCTAACGGGCCAGACCAACGGTACGTGGGGCCATGTATATGTGTACTGGATGTAAACACTGAGAGATATGTGAAATTACAAAGTTCATTCAATTTTGATTATGCATGAAGAAGAATAGTTCATTCAGTATTTGCATGCATGTACGAATAAAATTCAATAAATCAAATTAAAGTCAGTTCTGCAGCTATGGAATTGTTTTGAATTTCACCTCAGGGAAATATCATTACATCTACATGTACTGAACATTCAGGTACGCTTTTCAGTCTACTGAATTAGAAGGATTCTCATTGTCGTGGAGAAGCCCTTTCAACAGGTTGAAATACTTCCTTACTAGCGACTCTACCATTGAATGCAATGAATCGTATGGACTGCTGTGATCATACTGTACATGCTGAAGAATATTACACTTTTTTCCTGACATTCTGCTACTTTCCGAATAGCTGATATCGTCCTCTTCCGGTGTTTCTTTGTTAGTCGCTCCTCTGAATATTTATCATCCTCTGCAATTCAGACATCAGTTTTCACATCTTAGAGTCGCACGTGCTGAATAATGCTATGTTTATTTGCATGGTCTATGTTCTACACTTGTTATAGTTCCCATGCCTAAGATCAGTAGGATCCCCTCATGCTAGCTAATATATGTTTGCTCCAAGATTAATCCTTTAAATTCTTAAAAACCTTGCTTTCAAATATGTTCTAATGTTTTATTTTGTCTTGTTGTTCTGTTTATTGGTATAAATGCTTCTGAAAATCAAATCAAATCAGAGCAATGAGGTTGACAGTATTTATCATGAGCTGCACAATATCATTGATCTTTATATACCAGTACAAATAATCACATGTACAATAAGCTAGCGGCTAGATTCTGCAGTCTGCTGCATACACATACTTATGTTGTGCTTCTTTGCAATCCTGACAGCAAGTGCTCTGTTGTTTCCACCAACAGGAGACTCCACTGCCTTGCACAACGTGGTCCAAGATGGCAAACCATATTTTTTTACATTGTCGTTTTGTCTTAGCCATGCCGTGAGAGTGTTCATCAAATAATATTGAGGTTGGGTGGTGCCAATTGTTTCAAGTGTAGAAGGTCGAAGTCCTAGTTCCAGTCCTAGTCCTTTCCAATGAGCAGCCACATCATTGACTTCTTTCAAAACATCCACAAGATCATCTTCATCTAGCAAAAAGGGATTAATCTTATAACACTCCACCATGGCTAGTACAACAGAGCACATACCAAGGAGTATTTCTTCTTTTGTAGACATACATGCAGCACCTGGAGTTTAACGAAAGGATGTGAATACAAATGCATTCCATATTATTTAGAGTCGCCATAAAAATAGATGATAGCAGAACCGGCTTTTAGTTGATTGGTTTTATAAATAATTTTATATTTTGACATCCTTTACTATCGGTGTGCATGTTTGCTTGCAGACAACGTATCTTACCAAGGTGCCACAAATAAAGTGAGGCACTCATTTCAACCTATAGTCCTTAGAAAATCCAAGCTGAATGTACAAAAAGGGATTGAATTGAAGCGCATTTTCATGTTTTGACATATCAGCTGCAGTCAAGATACATGTAAAGGTGTGCTTCATACAGATATTAAATTAAGCATTATACATCTTATAAGTAGTAATATTACCTTCAAGCAAATTGAAATGCTATAATCCCACTGAACCGTTCCAGGTGCATGCATAATGAAAGTGATTCACTTTTAAGCTCAGAGCAATAGTAATGACCTTTTGATTACATTTCTTGTAATATACTATAATATATATGTATTATCATAATAATTGGAACGATAATGGTCCTTGTGGATTTTTTTCAAGTTTTCAAATTTATTTAAAAACAAATCCACAAGGATCATTTTCTCATAGGTACTAAACCCTCTACAAAAAGGCTCTTACCCACTTAAAGTTGGACTATCCGTCATGAAGTAAATAAAGCACAGAATTTTTAATTAGGCGTATATTTCAATGGCAACGGACAACTTCCATTGCTTGTTCTGACAATTTTACAACTATGCATCTATACATAATGAATTTTCAGAACGGAAGTTGACTGTTGCCATTGAAAAGTGCGCCTAGTTAAAAATTCAGTGCTTTATTACTTCATGATGGATAGTCCAACTTTAAGTGCGTAAGAGCCATTTTGTAGAGTGTTTAAGTACGTAATAGAAAAAATATAAATATGAAAACTTGAAAACAGGGTCTTCTCATATATGCTTCAGGTTTTCATTAGGCAACGTAGAAATGCATAACTTAAACAATAATTGAAAATTGTTTCAAACAAAAAGTACAACAGTCTATACACCCAGGGCATGCAAATCGTTCTAAATAAGAACAATGATGTACCTTCTCCATGTACTTCAACCTTTTTTGCAATCCATTTGCTTTCATTGCTCACTAATTGAGAGAAAATGAGTTCAAAGTGCATTTCTTCACATATGCACTTTCTTTGTACAGATCTGTTTATATGCATATTTCACACATAAATCTCTTGTCACTATCAGCTCTAAAACGCCTTTACTAGGTTGTCTACCAGTTGTCAGATATTTATGATGTGCTGTCTAGTTATCTGATGCTCAAAACTTACCCTATGGAATGTTTCAATGGCAAAACATTACTTGACTATTTGAAAATACAGTTTTGCATTGTCCATAATGAATGCTTTGAGATCATATTAAATCGTATTTGATAACAGCTACTGGCAATTGTGTACATATAAATGCACGCTGCACTGTCTGTAACTGGTACTCCAGAATCAATGACTATGTTTTCATTTAGGGAGCAAGTTGAGCAAAATGTTTAGACATGTCCACCTCCATTGCTTACAAGTAGGTGTAATACTAAATGCAAAAATGCCATCATCATCTAGAAGAGAGTAGACGAGTGTACTTATGTGTACATGCATGTAGTACCTTCTAGCTCCAAAAGTTTCATCTCCAACAATGGTGCTTTATCCTTAAGAGAGCCTCCAAATACTAACACTTGCATTTGAGATGTTGGCAATGAGAAGCAAACAGCGGAGTGATGACGCCTTTGAATTATACACTCATCAGGCAGCTTCGTGGAAGTAAACAAATATTGATAAGGACCAAAGACACGTGTAGGTATAAAAAGCATTCACATTGAGTTAAACACTTTCAAATGCATTGTAATGTTACCAGTTTCTATTATTAACCTGCATGTTTACCTCAACCTGTGCCCAAGTTTCTGTACCAAAATTGAAAATCCACATATCAGAATTCGTACGTCCGTTGCAGCGCTCTCCTCCAGTTATGACAAGAGAGGCATTGCCTCCTAGTGTGCATGCACAAGAGGAGTGAAATGATCTCCCACGTGGACCATTCGTACGTACTTCACTCCAAACCTTGTGAGACATAAAAAGATAAAATGATATATGTTAATTGAGCACTACATATTCTTTTCAGTTTAGAGGTATATTTTTTTCAATCGTATAGGATTCTGAAGTGGTGTACAATATCTTTGCTATTGTGGGTTGTTCATTAGATTAAAATTAGTAATGTACTAAAATAATACACATATTAATTGATTGTAGAAATATAACAAATGGAGATTTACAATAATCTCTACATTAATACATTTATAGTTTCAGAGAGATAGTGTGCATATAGCATTATATTGCAAGTTGATATTATAGATGGAATCTGATGAGGCATTAATTTTAGATGTAAACAAAGCAAATACTAAACAGTTGAGTAACTAAATGCGGGAGAAAATCAATTCATCAAGGTCCTCTGTACTCATCATTATTCAAGTTAGCTTATAATAATAATTGATTATTGTCACATGATCTAGTTTGGATTGACTACTTTTAATTAGCTTATTTGTCACATGATCTAGTTGGATTGATTACTTTTCAAGTTACTCATTCTATACTGAAGTTAAATTTTTTTGTTTTTAATGGCTTACTACGTCTAATTAATTTTGTTTATAACCAGCAATTATACACATGTTGTATTCAGAGAAACATAACTCAGTCCCTGATAACGAATATCTCAATAAATTAAATTCAATAGTGAGTTATTAAACTGCAAATCTCTTGAGTGGTGTGAAGTACAGTTTGTTGATTTGAATTTAATGGAACTTTATTGTGTACCAAATCTTAGGCGTTAGCTGACCTCTATGGTCGTCTCAGTCATTCACTAATTAGAGCTAATGCTCATGCCATCCTGACACAGAAGGTGGATGATTTTTGTGTGCAGTTGTTTGTGGTTGTGTGTGCACACCTGGCTAACATATATCATGTGTGTACATGTAGGCCAGGACAAATGCTGTACTTGTCGATAATTACTCATTACACAGATTAAGCACAACTGAACAATAGAAAACAATTGGGACAGTTCACGAGAAAATTGCACCACTCATATATTATAAAAATGTTATAAAAATGCATCACGTTTGCATCGCTATAACTTCCCAACGATTAACGCTATCGACATCCTATTTTCACCACTTCATACTACACCATTTCTCTACAGTAAAATGCATTTTGGAGTCTTGGACTATATCCGTGCCGACGTTCCTACGTGCGATACCCCCTGGGGTTCAAAACTACCATATCTTCGTGTAGGAGTAATCAAATCGCTTCAAATTCGGTTTGTAGGTGGAGAGGTCCTATATCTATCTATTTGTTCTGTTCGTTAATTTTTATGCAATCCGTTACGGAGATACAGTTGAACAAACTACGTGCACATTTTCGCGCTCGTTTCGCGCCAATGATTTGGGCAAATTGCGCTCCGCTCAATGTATGGGGAGGCGGGGATTATTACATTGGCGCGAATCAAGCGGGAAAACGTGCACGTAGTTTATTCAACTGTATCTCCGTAACAGATGGCATAAAAATTAACGAACAGAACAAATCGATAGGTATAGGACCTCTCTACCTACATACCGAATTTGAAGCGATTTGACCGCTCCTACACGAAGATATGGTAGTTTTGAACCCCAGGGGGTATCGCACGTAGGAACGTCGGCACGGATATAGTCCAAGACTCCAAAATGCATTTTACTGTAGAGAAATGGTGTAGTATGAAGTGGTGAAAATAGGATGTCGATAGCGTTAATCGTTGGGAAGTTATAGCGATGCAAACGTGATGCATTTTAATAACATTTTTATAATATATGAGTGGTGCAATTTTCTCGTGAACTGTCCCAATTTGTTATATATATTATTACTTTATGATAATCAAACTATTGCTGATGATTCTAGTTATTTTATTTATTTAAAATTTGCAACTTTTAATAATGCGCAAATAATAATACGAGCACACAATACTACAAACCTACCTACCTAAGACATGATTATTTTATATTACAGAGGGTATTTCTTTTGACAATACAGAATATTGACATAATCAACTAATATACAGTATATGATCAAACACGCTTGAAGGCTTTATAGGTCAGCAAAGGAAGAAAGTGTTTTTCATTAGTTAATATTAAAAGCACTTACCATTTAAGTTGTGCTATTATTAATTGCGTAATGATTGTATGTGTATTTTTATAGGCTATTGATGGAGTTATTATAATTAAAAGTTGTCCAGTTAATTTGTGGACACCCTGCAGCAATTTCTATTTCATGTTCATCACTAAATGAGATCGACCACAACATTGTAGAAAGTGAATCATTGCATGTGCTATGTCGTTATTTATCTTTTCAGAATATGACATGCATGTTTGCAATTATGATGCTACAACAAACCCAAGAGGAAAGGTCCAGAAGGTTCATTGTTGGGACACATTTCTGCCGAGGTTCACTTCCTCCATATTTGAAAATATATTTATCACTATAGCTAACAAATGAAAAACCATTGCTGGGTTGTGGTGTCCCTTGTGATGGCTTAAACTGCCAGATTCCTGAGAAGTAAGAAAAATAGAGCAGATATCAGTCATACCACCTTGAATGAACACGACACCCTCTGTGGTCAATGATAAGCCCCAAGAAAATATGCAGCTGGATGTAAACAAAGCTGTGTATATGTTGAAACATTTTCAGACTGCCGTATCTTGAATGTGCAACAGTGCAATATTCCATGTAATGTGCACAACTTTTAGACAATCCAAATGTTTGTGTTATTAAGTAAGACCAATCGATTGAGTGTAGTGATTACAAAAACTGACAAAATAATGGTGTAGATACATTCTGTACTCTTATCAAATGATTTGTAATTGCAATAATTCTTTTGGTAGATCATATCATTGACTTTGAGCTACATATAATGTGGCATGCTGTATTTTACATAGTCAACATTCTGGATGTACAGCTACAGTTTTGCTTTACATCACTTACCATCAGTAAAGAAGTATACATAAAGGTCATTTGTCCACCCTCTGCCATCACTAAAATACTTCCTGTTTTCTTCATATATAGCTGTGGGATGTTGATTTTTTGGAGGAAAACCAAACCCTCCAAAAAGCACAAGCATGTCCATTTGATATGCCAATCCAGCAGCAGATTTCTTTCCTGGATCACTTTCAGCTGACGAAGGCATTTTAGTCCAGCTAAGTGTGTCAAGGTGTAATCTGTGCAACGAATTGTCATGTTCTGTTGATAAATAGTCATATCCACCAAATATGTACAGGCTTGCTCCATTTGTGGTGTATGCACACCGTTCTGATGTAGTCGGGCATGGGCCTGTCGTGGTGTGTGTTGTCCATGTTTTCGTTATCACATCAAACGCATTCACAACTGAGATTGTCCTCTCCTTTGCAGCGGAATCCTCAACCTCCAGCTTGCCTCCCCACAGATACAGCGTATTGTTGTAAATAGTTGCAACATGCCCCCAGCGAGGAACGGGTTCTAAAGCAAAAACAAATGTTCATGTCATAAATAACACTGTAATCCCATCACTTTGGCTCTATCTTCAATATCCTTCATGGGATAAGTGCATTCTCCTTTAATTTTTTGGCCCTTGCTACACTGTATGTTAGCACTTGACCACATACTATTCTAAGCATCTTTATGTAATGCAGATGCTACAATACATGCAGAACGAATAATTATTAGTCTTCGCTAATTAAAGTTACCTATGTTTTTTTTAATTCATTACTAATCCTACTTGTATGTCTTGATTATTAGGATGATTTTCCACGCTATTATTGCACTGAATGCAGAGCAATTTCAGATGCATTTGATCATACACAAAGGTAAGCAGCCTAAATCCATCCTTTATTTGCCGCGATTGATGGAGTATTTTTAACCACCAAAAAGTGGGTGTGGGGATTATTTTAATGCCCTGGCATTGATTGTCTTGAGTAGTTATCAAATAGCGCTCCTCGACATCCTTCACTCAATAGGCAGGTACATGTATTTGTGATTGACTGCCGTTGAATTCCATATGGCACAAGGCTGTCTTACAACAACTAAATGGTGCTTCCATGCTAGCTGCTGTGTTTTGATTTCATGGCAGAGGAAATACAAGTAGTAACTAGACTAGCTTGAGTAGCATGAACACCTACCTCTTTAGGCAACGATAGTGCACTACGCTACAATAACATATTTTACTTAAAAAGCTGGCTTTTTGAGTGTTATTTAAAAGGAGTTGGGTCAATAATATTTTATGAAACACTGCTATGCATATTATGCTGTGTGATAGGTCTAGGAACACATACATGTGTCTGTGTGGAATTGTGAGACGAAACATGCTATAGATGCTGAGATGAACACACACCTTCAGATGGTCCAGGGTTTACTTCAACTCCACTTCTTGTCAATAAAATTGCAATTACAGACGGATATTGCCACATGCAGAAGTATGGTAATTCTGAACCATGCCTGACATGAAGAAGCTGAAATAGGACATCAGTTAGATTGTCTAATGTACAATCCAAAGAGATTACAAACAATTGTGTTACAACGTGGTACAAGACATGATACATTATACAAGTTGAATACAACTTAAATGGGACAGTGCCCAGCATAATTGTCCTTGTGGTTTGTTTTTCAATGTTTAGATTTTCTGTGAACTGAGAAGCCTCCATTATATGACTCTTATGGATCAAAAATTGAACTATTGTTTGGAATCGAGTTTTATTAATAAGCATTACATTCAAGTCCCAATATTGCCCTTCTATTGCATGTCCTGCAAACATTGAAAGCACTGGGAACCCATACATGCATGTATTTCAATGTCACTTTAAGTGTTCAGTGAAAAGATAGTGATGATAATGGAGGCCATGCATGCATGGTCAGAATCTGAACAATTGTTTGCCTCTCAATCTTCTTTAGCTCTCAAGTATTCCTCAAAATAAAAATGAATACAACGAGGTGATAACTGACTACAGCACTGATGCTTACACAACGAACATGGTGGGCATTAAAAAGGCTCTGTTTATAAAATCTCATATGCTAAAGAGGAGCCAAGACATGTAATGCTTAAATAGTTCATCAAAACAACAGTGAACGATTTTGCTGTCCACAGTTCAATGATTCTGACAGTCGCAATGTGCATGCTTGGATGAGGGGATGACATGCGGATTGGAGATGGTGGCCACTTTCCCTGGTCCCCATTCTTTTCGTCTAGGTTTGTTAGGTTTCTGAGACTAGTCTCATGTAGCCAAACGTTTTGCGGGACCATTTACATTCTGACGCCACAGGAGAACGACGTTGAGCTCATTAACCACAATGGAGTGAATGTGATGATCCAGAATCCCTTCTGAATTACTTAATTCTATGCAAGCTGTACAAGTAGGCCGTACAAGTTCCGGGGACCACAAGTAGCCCTTGTCAAGCCACTGCACCATTTCGCAAATTACCTGAAACGAAACTATTTGTTAATTGTCAATTTGCTATCTTTTTTTTTTCTTTTTTTTTTTTTTCTGTCAATAGCCATCGAACTGCAAAGCTCCACCCCACAAACAGGTTGAGGTGGGGTTGGGAGGAGAGGTTAAAGGGCTCCCCCTAACTGTGTGTCACAAACCCAATGGCGCAGAAGAAATAATTTATTTTCCGCCCCCTTCCCCTCTACCCTCCCTTCCCCTCTAACCCAGACCCAAGCCGCTCTGGCAACGTGCATATCAATCGGGCCAGCGCCGGATCAGCATGCACAGTAACGTCAACTCACACAGGTGTGCCACATAAGGGCGCCTGTCAGTAGTCCGACTTTCATTTCGTTTGCAATCGTCGAAGGTGTCGGTCAGCAGTCAATCAACGTGCGCAGGCGGTCGCTGCGTCTCTTATGTCATCGAGGAAATAATCTATGCTTACATGTACAGTATGTCTAGGCTGTCAATCTATTAACATAGCTTCTTAGAAAGGCACTTCTCTCTCTTAATTCCTTCGTATGGTAGTAATTTCTTGGAATGTGCTTGTGAATGAATACACCATGCAGTGGTGATAGTGAATATATGTGAGCGGGCAAGATCTGACTCCGGATACTGACGGACACTGCGAGTCATCCTTTGACGCCCAGCTATTGAGGTTCTGATTTGTATTCGCGTGCGTGCAAGCGCGCGCGCGTGTGTGTGTGTTTGTGATGTAATAAAACTGCTGTGCCTGCATTCATGCCAGTAAGGACACCATTGATTATTTGCATGTGCATGAAGAAGTACATATGTTGACCTCCTAAAGTACAGTACAATACATATATTACCTTAAGCAGCCTAGAAAGATCAAAGCTATTTTTATTTGCTTCCTGGCATCATTGAAAACCATTTTTAGCCTAATTGCAATTCTCAGTGGTTCCAAAGAAGATAGATTAGCTTAAAACAATTTCATCAACAATATAAATGCTGATGCATTGAGACAAATGTTTTTAAAACAAACAATACAAAAAGCGTTAATTATAGTGCTTCACTGATCTAGACATAAATAAAAATATAATTATGGTTATATATAAACAGGTAAATCCTCTTGTTGGTAAAAAATGAAATACAATGAAAACATATAGTAACCTTGTTTGCAGACACATTATCCTTCACTAGATCAATGTCAGAAGAATTCTGGGTTGAAAGAAAAATAAAAATAAAGTTTAGGTCCTCTACTGCACCATAGCCCATCTACACGTATATACCTTGTTTGCAGGCACGCGCGCACAAATCATTATGACCTCTTGAAGTCACAAACACTATCCTAGTTTGTATGCAAATGTTTCAAATCAGTCAATCACAACTGAAAACACATTCACCTTCTCTTCAGATACATCTCCTTAAGATCATAAGGTAAATAAATAGACTTTGTCTAACTATACCGTTCACAAATAAGGGCCTCCTTTCGTGGCTATAAGTGCTACAGCTGTCAAATAACGCATGCCAGTACAAAAAATGAAATTATGCAAGCATATTTATTGCATCAGTGCTTTTGTCATCCCCTCAGTTAGTCAATTGGAAAACTGTACCCAAACGTGTGACAAACATCCATCTATAAATACATGCACATTTACAGGGTGTAAATTATCAAGCTTATACATTGTTAGGAGACTCGTATACATTTAGTAGATCAAGGTACCACTGAAAAGGTACAATATAGGTACGTTTACTGTTTCAATACTTCTGGTGAGTAGTATGACATGATGGACAACGGTTCAAGATCCACTCGTTTTGTGGTTTGTAAATCCTTTACCTTTGGAAAATATGATATAAGAAGTTCCTTTTAAACTCCTCACCTGTCATTTTAAAAGTATTAAACTTGACAAGCTTTTCTTCAAGCCAGTCCAGCAAGAAGCAGTGTGTCTTTATTCTTCTCGGTGGATGTTAGTATTTGATATTCCATCCGTTTTTGAAGACATGCAAGGTGGTGTCTCCATACCATATTGGGTGTGCCCTAGCAAAATGACTATTTGGAACTATTATAGCTTATTCCTTCTCTCATTCTATGTCTATATTCTTCTGTTCTTCAATGAAAGCAGGTTCTGCATGGAACATTGCAGATGGAGTGGAAATTATTACTTTAGTTCCCAACAAAAACAACACTTAGCCATCACCGGGCAACATAAATAGTGATTCTGTGCCTGCAAGCAAGGTATATCACCTGCAATTTCAGCAAAGGCTGCAGTACTGGCCTTCAACAAGGAATCCCCATTTAGGTTCTGGTTCTTAAAGACCTTTATGATGCCCAATTATGATCTCGCATATATGACTTTAATTCTTAAGAAATCATTCTTTCAATCCAGAATTCTTCTGACATTGATCTAGTGAAAGAAATTGTGTCTGCAAACAAGGATACAATACGCTATTTGAAGTTCTCATTGTTTTTTTTTTTTAAAATCAACTATAGGAATTGTCTCAGTGTTGATTTACATCTCAGGTATCACCATATTGTTATTTATGTCTAGATCAGTGCAGTACTATAATTAACGATTCTTGTTTTTTTTTTGGTTTAAACATTTATCTCAATGCATCAGTATAATTAATGAAATTGTTTTAAGCTAATCTATCTTGAGAATTGCAATTAGGCAGAAATTTGTTTTCAATGATGCAAACAGAAGTAGCTTTTATTGTATTGTGCTGTACTGTATGAGGTCATGCTACATACATACTTAATCATGCACAAGCAAACAATTAATGGTGTCCTTACTGGCATGCATGCAGGCACAGCAGTTTTACTATCTAGGTGTATACATTTGCAATGTGAATTGTGCAAGGATGATGTTGCGACCTTCCTGTTCTTGCTGAAGTGGTGTACATCAGGTTCTAATACAAACATCGCTGCTGATTTTTGTGATATTCCTGATAATATAAGTGAGATTGTACAAAAGGTAGTAGAATAATGTGTCTCATAGATTTGTACATGAAGTAGCTAAATCATTACTTAACCTGCATGTAGTAATGGTTGCAAGAAATGATAGAGAGTTGTTTGGTGCTGATTATGCAGCGAATGCAGTATTTGAGATAGGTAATAGCAAGATGTCAATTTGCAATCACTAATACATTAGAGCATTACTTCAGGACAATTAAATTTAAAGTAGTTATGGATCAAGATCAATTCATAGGGGGATTAAAAACATTATTTGTGCAGGGTTAATCCACAACAGAATAGCACACCTTATAAATAAACACTCCCAATGACAACACACACACACTTCACAGACATACACACACATGCATATGCAAAGAGATTGTGATAACCTGATCAGTGGACTGAGCACACACACACATACATACACATGCGCGCACACTTGCACATACAAAGAAAATGATAACTGGAGAAGTGACCAGTCTGTTGTTTGGATGGTAGGTCTAAACATTCCAATGACACCGCTAACATACACTCTTTCCAGGGCTGTTGCCGCCAGAACGGTTGTACAGTTTTAACAGACCACTTTTCCCACCAGTGTCTCGGTTTTTACAGGTACTGATTGGCCTTCAACAGATCCAGCGACTGGGGCTTCATTATGCTGTGCTGCTTCGTCCCTCTTGTGCCGAATGGCTTCCAGTTCAGCTAGCATGTTAAATGATGAGGGAGTGGCCTGAGGTATGGAGGAAGAGAGAAGAGTGGTATGTACTGTTACGAGGCTGTTCACCAGCAAAGTAGGAGGGATAGAGGAAGGAGAGAAGGGGGAGGAGGAAACAGGGCCGTAGCAAGATTTACGAAGGGGGAGGAGGTCGGATGTGTGTGAGCGAGTATACTTAGAGGGACCCTATTCTAAATGCAGACAAAATGTACTATTAAAACAGTCAATAGTACCATTGAAAACATGCGCCTAATAACAATTCATTATTGGAACATAGCGGGTCACGTCACTTGTGACCTTCATTACGGAAGGGGAGTTTTTGACCCCCCCCCGCCCCCCAGCCCTGGGATTAGGGGAGCATAGAAGGGGAGGAGGGGAGGTGGGAAGAAAAAGAGGAGGGAATTTTTGTAATCTATTTGTTTGGCTCACCTGCTGATCAAGTTCTCCTTCCCTCTGGCATCATGGTGATGTCATGCATCTATTGTGGATAGCTGCATTGGCATACTGACCCAATTATCTGATGCTAACCAGCTGCTGATAAAACTCTTCGCGAATGGCCTGCAGGCGTAGACAGCTATTTATGAGTGGGGGGGCTAAACACACAAATTAGTTTTCATGGTTATGTCACGTGTACACAGGTAAAAAAATGTCGCTGCTATAGTATCTCATGCTGAATTGCCGCGCACAAATTGAACAATTGTAATGATATTCATACAATTATTGTAATTGTATTCATACCAATAGGATAAAACTGGGGGGGGCTATTGCCCCCCTTGCCCCCCCCCCCCCCCCCTGTCTACGCCCTAGTGCTGACTGCCATAAGGGTGAAATGCAGGAGCCCTTAGAATGGTGGTCTAGTACAGAGGACTGCAATGGATCTAAGGAGGTAGTGAGCGAAAGAAAGGGAAGGGAGACAGAGGAGGCAGTAGGGAAAGCAAAATTGCTGTGAAGTAAGCCCTGGGGTTACCCCCTCATTTTGTTCACAGAGTCGCCTTCAGCAGGGACTATAGACAGTGAACAATGGCAGACCCAGTCCATTTTAATGACCCCACAGCAAGATTTCCAACAGCTCAAACTTGCAAAATGGAAGTTTCAGCTGTTGGGAATCTTGCAGTGGGGTCATTACAATGGACTGGGTCAAACGTCCATGGGGCAATTTTCCATCTGGAAGAGAATGTTGGTAACACGTATGCGAATGTACGTTGACATGACATACCGTCTGCCTCCCCCCCCCCCCCCCCCCCCCCCCCCCCCCGGGGTCCTAAAGACTACTCCGCGTGAAAGAGTACCGGGAGGGGCCGGGGGGGGGGGGGGGGAGGGGGAGGGGAGGTTTCAAATTGATAGGTGCGTAATTGCCTTTGGCTTTCAGCGTCCATTGGGATTAGTACTACTCAGTAGAGCACACCGGCACTGGAATCACCCTCCCACCTCACTGCGCCGCAGCTCCTCGCATCTTGGACCCAGCAAATCCATTCTACAATGTCTACCATGAAGGCTTTTCCTACTCCCTAAATCCATGCAGCGAATGGGAGAAGGTCGCTGGAAATATTGACACCCTTGACCTTGAAAAGCAGGACGGAATGCGGATAGGCCCAAACAGGTTCCATTAGTTTTGGCAGGCTTCTCAGCGTCAGCGATGTACATATAGGCCAGGATTTGTAGCTACTCTGTAGAGTTTTGTACATGCATGCAGTAATGCATAATATCTCAGTATAGCCTAGATAGACATGACATATGCATTGACATGACATGATGTATATTTTTTAAAGGATCGGAGCGTCACTTTGTATAACGTTACAACTATGCTCATTGGCCGTTATGTTTCAGGCGGTGTAATGATCGTTTTATTTGTATTGTGGCATCTGCGTGAGCTAGTTTACTTTCCAGGAAGGTATAATGCAGGGGGTATCCTGCCAGATACCTCCTTGGATTTGCACTGGTCATTTAAGATGTGCAGCCATGGGTATATGTAACGGACCGAACTAGCTACAGCTTGCGCGCCCCGCCGCTAGCGTTGCTCTGCTCACGTTGTTCCACCTGCTAGCCACTTAATCTCGTCACCAGACCCACCGCACAGTTCAGACCATTATATACACCTAGACAAGCCTACGAAATGTTCCATTCACGAGTTCGACACGTTATGACCCCGTGTGAACTTATGACATCAGAGAGACCTCTGGTCTCTCACAGTATACTCTAGCATATGCCATTGTAGTAGTTTGCGTTGCCAGCCAGGGTGTTATTTTGCGACCCTGATAAGTCATGTTTGTTGAACAGTGGGTCAAGTTGCCATGTGGTGTGTTGGTCTTTGTGAGGCACTATTTAGGGGAATGGCAGATGACCTTACCAAGAAGCATATGGGTGCCTTTTAGGAGATACTGTAGAAACAATGGGCAGAAGCAAGGCAATGGGTACCAAGCGCTCTGGCCCCCCAGGACACACACGTTGTTATGTAACCTGCAACACTTAAAATTGGGTCTATTTAGTCCACATCAGCTATTCAGTGAGGAGGCTCTGAATGAACTTTCCCGGCAGGAATTAAAGCCAGTGAGTGGTGCTACTCAGGTTTTAGGTGCTATAATTGTCATAACCCTAAGGTTGTGTAACACCAGGAGCTATATATGCAGTGATGGCTGAAGGCCACGACATGACACTATCTGAGCCCTCTTCTTGTCTGAGGTCCTCCTGTGTCATTATTACAATTAGCAGCAAGGCAAATGGAGGAGAGAAAGCACTCAAATAATGATTCGATCTGCTCTGAACTGGGTTGGAAGTGTGTTCCACCAGTGGTGGAGACATTTGGTGCATGGGGAAAAACTGCGGGAAAGTTTTTTGGACAACTTGCTGTACGAATTGCGGCACAAGGCAATTCAACAAAGGCTACCACGCTAAATTCCATTTATGGCAGGCTACATCTCCTATTAGTTCAAGCCAATGCCCGTGCTTTTATTGCAAGGTCTATCTCTGAAGCTACGACAATGGACCTGCTTGAGGGTTAGGGTAGATTGGTGCATGGTCATTTGTAATAATATGTAAAAATTAATAATAATGATATTTAGTTTTGGTCATGTTTTCGTGTGTTTTGTATGTCCTATAATTGTATCTTGTATCAATAACAAATCATTTCAATTCAATAATGATATATATTTTATTACTATTATTTTGGTATGTATTTCAAGGAGCTTTTAAAACTTGGATGTGTTGAGGACATGATAATGTACTTGCCCAGGCAACAGTGGAGCATGTTTTTTTTTTATGTTTGGGTAATCTTTGTATTCCTTCAAAATGATGATGAGAATTGTTGATACTAAGAAAGGTGAAAGTTTATGTACTGGTGAGAAGAAGGGCACAGGTTTGAGTTACACATAGCTTAGGGATCGCTTGCTCAGTTGGGAAGGTATAAGCTCAGAGCAATATAACATGAGCAATATTATACGGGGTGCACACAAATGAATGCAAAGATCTATTACTCAGGATAAAAATTAATTAATCACTTAATTACTTTATGTACATTATAGCCGAATATTCATTCAATTAAATTGTTGTAAGTAGTTAAGTAATTATATCAAAACCCTCATAAATCAACATATTCAAAGCCCTCTGTTATCAAAGTTATTCAAGATGAATGGCTAGAGGCAATTATAATACTTTTGCATAGGTAACATGATACCTCTGGCTGCATGCCCTACATGGCTATTGATGCCCATGCCCTATATGGCTATTGATACCCATTCATACACCAATCATCCATTTGGTGCCAGTGTCACTTGATGCATGCCACAATACACATGTAGCTTCAGCACACAACATAAAGCATCCCAATTAACACCCAATAAAATGCCAATTCAGTGATCGGGAGAAGCCTATGGTCTTTTAGTTTTTTCAAGTTTGATTTGCTGTTTCGAGTATAGACTAAAAACCCACAAACAATATTCTTATATAACTAATTTTCATTCAGGTTACATTATTGAATAATTTGATATTATCTTTAGACCTATTAACTTTAATTAGATTTGAATAACACAATTTGTATATGCCTAGTGATATCCATAAATTTATATTCCAATAAAGATGTGTCCCTTGTATGTCCCATCCATCATCCTCTTCTTGTGACATTCCATGCTTTATGTAACCTTGTATCTTATATGAGCAACAACAATCGCAATAATTATAAGAACAAAAATGTCCTTTTCAATTGCAAACATCTAGTATGTTCTGTACATAAAACACAGGCAAACATGGTTCAATATACAATAAGAAGAGTGTCTGAAGACCAGACATGTTTGTTCGCATGTGGCAGGACATGGGGCTGAGACTGCACATTTGTGAACTGTGTGTGCATGCATGTGCATGTTTGGTGATAGAAATGTGCCAGCACATACACATAGCACACAAAACATAGTACACACACACATAGACACACACGCAACACACACATTAACACACACAATACACACACACACAAAACACACACAACAAACACACAAAACACACACATTGCCATCACCAAAGGCATACATAGCACATGTTGCTTCATATTTTGCGTAGCACATTCACATATTCTGAATCTTCGCTTGTGCCAGGTTTCATTTCCACATATTCATCTGTGTCATGCATCACATCTGCATAGCTAGGTGGTGGGTCAGGAGTCGGTTCGTATATGGGCTCACGGTCAGATGCGCCTCCAGTGCCCCCAATGGCTGTACTCTGTTGTGACTCATCATCGCGACTGTTAGTGTTTGGGTTCTGTGTGTCAGTTGGAGGTCGTCTTGCCACAAGTTGATCAGGTGGCTGTGGTGCTGTGGAAACCTTTGGTTGGTGCTCTCTCAGTGAAGAGCCGTAGCATGTATTGAGTGCACAGGCTGGACCTGGGGAGGGAGGAGTCGTTGCTGGTAGTGATAAAGTCGTATGTCGTCTCGGCAATTCTTTGTGGCGTGCGTCCTTGCCACTTGCCACCATAAGAGAGGACGCTCTGGTCAGTGACCAGCGCTCATTTAGCACTCTGATCCATTCTTGCCTCACCTCCTGTTGTGTGCGGGGCAAAATATTACTTGTGCCATTGTGCCATTTATAGTATTGAGTACTTGTGCTAGTTATCGTATTATGAGTATACACAATCGCTATTCATCGATATACCCACCCCTGCAGTGAATCACCATAATTCCCTGGACTTTCCTTTCAACACTTCTCTAGTGTCATTTTGTGTGGCATCCTGATTGCATATCTATAGTCTCGTATGTTAGACCCACCTGTACATACCAACATAGCAAGACCATTTTGAGATGTGCTTACACAGATGTATTATTGATTTAAAAGGAGGCCAAACTTTATCTTGTATTTGGCAGTGAGACGCATGTGCTAATAACATCTAGTGGGTCCAAAGCAAAGCCCTGCTCAAGGCTGTGCATGTACTCCATCATTTCTTGCATGCAAAATCATAAGAATGCTTTTTAAATTGTATGGTAGCTGCTGGAGTATAAAGTCCTTTCTATTCTTTTTGGTGGATATGTGCTATACATGTACATATAAGTCATCACTAGCATTAATTATATCATTGTCTCCATTAAGATTCCGAAGCCTCCTCATTTGCGCTAGCTGAACGTTGGTTTGTGACAACAAGCCACCTTGAACAGGGTATAGAAGCTGCTACATGGCTTAATTAATGTAAGTGCACATGGATGAGTATAAACCATCCTCATGAGGTTTTACAGTCATTATTCTTTTTTGACATCACATCATGTTTGCTTGGCCAGGCAGTGACAGGCCATGAATACCACAGCATTGAATCATCACCAAATGGTGATAAAGACAATGTTTAGCTTGCCAATAGACATAGAGATAAAACTTGTGCTTTTATTTTAGAATGTCAACTGGATTGGACCAAGATTTGTGTGTGCATACATGAGTATGATAGAGAGAGTTGTGTGAGGGAGGGAGGGAGGGAGGGAGGGAGGGAGGGAGGGAGGGAGGGAGGGAGGGAGGGAGGGAGGGAGGGAGGGAGGGAGGGAGGGAGGGAGGGAGGGAGGGAGGGAGGGAGGGAGGGAGGGAGGGAGGGAGGGAGGGAGGGAGGGAGGGAGGGAGGGAGGGGAGAGAGATATACGTATACAAATGCATGCTTACGCACATGTATGCAACACATATATGTACACATACCATGCCACACCACACAAACACGCATACACACACATGCGTATACATACACACATACATGCACAAAACATACGCATTCACACACATGTGCACACATGCACGCACACATCATACATGCATACACACATATATGCACACGCATGATAGGATTGTATGTGCTGAAGATTGACACGAGGAACACATTTAATGTGGTATCCTGTCAAGCCATCTTGAATGAGTGTAACACTAGCTTTCCCTTTCGTGTTACATATGGACACAACTTAACTAGTACTGGTTTTGGCACCATGGAAGCAAAAAGATATGTGAAATGTGATATTTTAATTTAAGTAATTGTCATGGCAGGTGACCAATCATTCTGAATTCACTGTTTGTAAACTTCCACTTACATGGTCCATGAAAAGGGACTGGTTTCATTAATTCACTCTGTAAGGAATTGTAATGAATGCTGATTGACCACTTTTGATCTATAATGCATATTTGTTATTATGTATTATTACAATATAACACTGCACAAAAGTTAGGATTTTTGAATTGATGTTGTGCCTGATATGTATTTGTATGAAGACTAAATGTTTGGCAGGTATGTCAAACACAGAGCCAAAAGTAAAGTTTTTTTTCCTTGTAACATGGCTGTTTCATCTGACGTTTTCACTTTCACACATTGATCATTGCAGTCAATTTCTATTACCAGTGTACACGGTGCCCATAACTAAGTAAAAAACCAACCACGTATTGAATTATCATAAATGTATCACTTGTAATAAAAAATTAAGACAAGACACCCTAGCTTCACATGTATTGTTTTATATCAGGTCAAAAGTGAATTGCAATGTGTGCTTTTTCTTCTCCCCATGGCAGACCCTCTATATCTTGTACTCACAAGTCTTTGCAGATGAAAGACCGAAACATTCATTTTTCATGCCTCCTACTTCCTTGTCCTTGCATATCTGTACCAATTGAACAATTGATAGCTGTGACGGAACACAGAAGCGGAAGCAAACACTATATGATTTGAAAAACCCTGGTGTATGTCTGACACGGGTCTGATTGTGAAATAGCCATGGGAAAGCATGTAATGCATGGGTAAGCAGTACAACACAATATCGTATCTCCTCCCTGACACAGATATCATTGGTAACCTGAGAAGAAGAGGCCAATTAAGGATATGATTTAATCCTTCAGGAGCCGACATATATAATGTATTCATATCTGAAAACATGCACATTTAAGCTAAAAATAGATTTATTTCAAATGCATTTGAACATGCACTACATTTGTCATATTCTCTCTCTCTCTCTCTCTCTCTCTCTCTCTCTCTCTATCACACACAAGCACATCTCTATCACACACACACACACACACATGTACGCACACACAAATGTGACCAAGTCATCTCAGTCAGGCTCATAGACCTTGCAGACGCAGTTTCCGAGGTATAGCAATAGTTTGGCAGTGTCTAAACTCGTACAAAACCTGGGGGGGGGGGGCCTTCCCATGTTACAATACTCAGACGCGGGTTTGCAGGGAAAGGGGCAAGGGGGGGGGGGGCAAACCCGTCCTATGCCCCCTTAACTCATATGGATACGCGTCCTGTCCGTTAATGTTTGCATGACTATAAAATTCGGGGGAGTCCCTTTCGCGTGCACGTGGTGATTTCCCACTGAATAGATACTAGCCTCAAATTCCTCAGCCTCACATTCCAGCGGTTAGATCATTTTTCTGATAATGACCGGCCATAATCTAGTTATGAATAAAATTGATGTTCTTTTAAAAACTTACTCAACAGGGACATCTTTTTTGAAAAGTAACAAATTCTAGACAAAGTGATCCATCGAGCGTTTATGCTGATGTATACCTCTGAATTGCAATTTGCATATCAGTCATTTTCAACCTTCATGTCTTACATATGTAAAATCACCACAAGATGGCTGACTATCTCACTCCAGGAAGGGGTATGGTTAAAACCAGTGGTACCCTGAAGTAGAGTAAGTACACTTGTGTACTGCTGGTGTATAGCCTCACATGGCCATGCAGGTTGTCCATCACTACAGCCATGCCCACACAATAGATTTTAACAATCACAACAAGATGGCTGACTATCTTATGTCAGGAAGGGGTATGGTCAAAACCAGTGGTACCCTGAAGTAGAGTAAGCACACCTGTGTACTGCTGGCGTATATTCTCACATGGCCATGCATGTTGTCCATCAC
Organism: Ephydatia muelleri; assembly: GCA_013339895.1. Classification (NCBI taxonomy): domain Eukaryota; kingdom Metazoa; phylum Porifera; class Demospongiae; order Spongillida; family Spongillidae; genus Ephydatia; species Ephydatia muelleri. Next base: position 4,731,439 of record JABACO010000002.1, on the reverse strand, counting down.
TACAGCAACACACTCCCGCTACATAATAAAAATCACAACAAGATGGCTGCCTATCTTACTCCAGGAAGGGGTGTGGTCAAAACCAGTGGTACCCTGAAGTAGAGTAAGCACACCTGTGTACTGCTGGTGTATAGCCTCGCATGGCCATGCAGGTTGTTCATCACTACATCATGCCCACACAATAGATTTTAACAATCACAACAAGATAGCTGACTATCTTATGTCAGGAAGGGGTGTGGTCAAAACCAGTGGTACCCTGAAGTAGAGTAAGCCTATGCACTGCTGGTGTATAGCCTCACATGGCCATGCATGTTTGTCCATCACTACAGCCATGCCCACACCTTAGATTTTTAAAAATACCACAAAATGGCTGCCTATCTTACTCCAGGAAGGGATGTGGTCAAAACCAGTGGTACCCTGAAGTAGAGTAAGCACACCTGTGTACTGCTGGTGTATAGCCTCACATGGCCATGCATGTTGTCCATCACTACAGCCATGCCCTCACCTTACGTATTAAAAATCACCAAAAGATGGCTGCCTATCTTACTCCAGGAAGGGGTGTGGTCAAAACCAGTGGTACCCTGAAGTAGAGTAAGCACACCTGTGTACTGCTGGTTTATAGCCTCACATGGCCATGCATGTTCTCCATCACTACAGCCATGCCCTCACCTTACGTATTAAAAATCACCCCAAGATGGCTGCCTATCTTACTCCAGGAAGGGGAGTCGTCAAAAACCAGGGGTACCCTGAAGTAGAGTAAGCCTATGCACTGCTGGTGTATAGCCTCACATGGCCATGCATGTTTGTCCATCACTACAGCCATGCCCACACCTTAGATTTTTAAAAATACCACAAAATGGCTGCCTATCTTACTCCAGGAAGGGATGTGGTCAAAACCAGTGGTACCCTGAAGTAGAGTAAGCACACCTGTGTACTGCTGGTGTATAGCCTCACATGGCTATGCATGTTGTCCATCACTACTGTAATATATGACTGTATTATATGGACTATGCGCATGCGCAATGAGGTATATATTTTTATATATAAATGTATGCTGTGCTGTAATTGTCAGTCTGATGATTAAGTGATTCAATTATTACACTGGCGACGAGGGTGCACTATGGCAGTGGCTTTCGGTCACATTCGTGAGTTTGAATTGGGTACGGAGTCAATATCGGCGTATTTGGAAGGGGTACAACTGTATTTTGTTGCAAATGATGTTGCTAATGAAAAAAAGGTGGCAGTTTTGCTTAGCGTTATAGGGAGCAAGACTTACGTATTGCTACGCAGTCTACTACACCCAGAGGCGCCGAAGGAAAAGACATTTGACCAATTAGCTAAGACGCTAAAAGAACACCTGGAGCCAAAGCCGCAAACTATTGTGGAGCGGTTCCATTTTCACCGTAGGAACCAAGAACAGAGTGAGTCAGTATTAGACTACATAGCAGAACTAAGGCGTCTGTCTGCAACATGTGACTTTGGGGGGTATTTGAATGAAGTGTTGCGTGACCGTTTTGTATGTGGCTTGTCAAACGAAGCAACGCAGAAGCGCCTGCTGACTGAACAGAACCTGGACCTTGCCAAGGCACTGGGGGTAGCTCAGGCTATGGAGGCGGCGCAGAAGAATGCGCTACAGTTCAAAGACCTGTCGGTGGGGCGTGTGAAGCTGGACCCAAAGGGCAGTCAGGTTGCGGAAAAACAGGTAACACCTTGTAGGAACGCATGCTATCGTTGTGGCAAGAACAATCATTTTGCCAACAAGTGTAAATTTATAGACGCCACGTGTCATTGCTGTGGAAAGACGGGTCATATTGCTTCCGTATGTAGGAGAAAACAGAAGAATGAAAGGAGAGGGGGTAGTAAATTGCGTTGGGTAGAGAATGAGTCACAGACAGAAACTGAGGAAGGTGACAAAGATAGAACCAGAGAGGAGGATGACAGAACTGAAGGTATTTGCACCCTATCAGAACCCTCAGGTAGGAAACCCATGTTGGCTGAGTTTAAAATCCAGGGTGTATGTCTTACAATGGAAATTGATACTGGTGCAGCGGTAACCTTGATATCTCTAGTCACATTTAATAGACATTTCCCAAAAATGACTTTATCTCCTAGTTCAGCACGACACTCAACATATACTGGTCAAAAGATTTCTGTATGTGGTGAAATCAAGGTTAAAGTAAGGTACGGGCAGCAAGTGAGGGTGTGCACACTGATAGTGGTGGAGGGCGATGGACCAAATTTGGTGGGAAGAGATTGGCTTCGAAGTTTCAAACTGGACTGGCATCGTATACAAAAGGTGCAAGTGAGTGATAGTCTCAACAGGGGACTCGACACACTGTTAACTAGATTTGTAGAGGTGTTTGAGAAAAGTAAGAGCCCAATTGTTCCATATTTAGCGAAGTTGCATTTAAAGGGTCAGAGTAAGCCAGTATTTTGCCGTCCAAGGTCTGTACCATTTGCATTGAAGGAAGGAATAGAGCAAGAGTTAGATCGATTTGAAAAGGAGGGAATTGTCCACAGAGTAATGCATAGTGAGTGGGCCACCCCAATTGTACCAATTTTGAAACCAGATAAAAAGGTACGGATTTGTGGTGATTTCAAGGTCACAATTAACCCTGCCCTTGATGTGGATAGATATCCCTTGCCGAAACTTGAAGAACTGTTAGCAACAGTGTCTGGGGGAAAATGGTTTAGTAAATTGGACCTTACAAATGCATATTTACAATTGGCTTTAGATGAAGAGTCTCAGAAACTTTGTACCCTTAATACTCATCGAAGGTTGTACCAATACAGGCGTATGCCGTTCGGAATAGCATCTGCTCCAGCCCTGTTTCAGAAAACAATGGATTCTGTACTGCAGGGGATCAAACATGTGGTGTGCTACATTGATGACATCCTAGTGACAGGCAGTAATGAAAGTGAACACTTAAGAAACCTGGAGCAAGTTTTCAACAGATTGAAAGAACATGGAATACGGTTGCGTAAGGATAAGTGTGTTTTTCTCTCCCACTCAGTGAATTTCTTAGGCCATCGAATTGATGCAGAAGGGATCCATCCATTGCCAAGTAAGGTAGAAGCCATGATAAAGGCCCCTGCTCCTAGAAACATTACCGAATTGAAATCATTTCTAGGAATGGTAAACTATTACGCCAAGTTCTTGCCAAATGTGTCCACCCACCTGTTTCCGTTGTATGCACTATTAAAGAAAGAACATGGTTGGAAATGGGACAAGGAGTGTCAGCATGCCTTTGTCCTAATAAAGAAAATGCTTAGTTCCACACAGGTTCTTACTCCTTATGACCCTAAACTATCACTACGTCTGGCAGCAGATGCCTCAGCATATGGACTTGGAGCTGTCTTATCACATGAGTGGCCTGATGGCAGTGATTGTGTGCTTGGTTGTACTGCATGTCAAGAGGTAAAAACTACTGTACCTCTAGCTCCCCTACATCCTTGGGTTTGGCCAGGAAGACCATGGCAAAGAGTACATGTTGACTTTGCAGGACCAATAAATGGAAAGATGTTTATATTGTTAGTTGATGCCCATTCAAAGTGGCCTGAAGTATTTGAGATGCCGAACACAACATCTCAGAAAACAATTGAAATTTTGCGACAGGTGTTTTCAGCATATGGATTGCCTGAACAACTTGTCTCAGACAATGGACCACAATTCATATCAAGAGAGTTTGCAGAGTTCATGGCTAAAAATGGAATAAAACATATCCGTAGTGCTCCATACCATCCTGCCACAAATGGCCAAGTGGAAAGGTTTGTTCAAACATTTAAGCGAGCTATGAAGACAGGTACCACCAAAGTAACACTCAATCAGAGACTGTGCTCTTTTTTGTTGTCATACAGAACCACACCCCACAGTGTGACTAATGTTCCCCCATGTGTTCTATTTCTCCAGAGAGAGGTGAGAACAAGGCTCCATTTGCTGAGAGAAACTACTGAGCAACAGGTCTGCAAGAAACAAGCAGAGCAGAAGTGGCACCATGATAAGAAGGCCAGAGATAGGGAGTGTGCAGAAAGAGAGACTGTCTTGTCAAGAAATTATGGCAGTGATCCCAAGTGGGTTCGGGGAAGAATTGGAAAGCAATGTGGTCCTGTGTCCTACCAGGTGGAATTGCCTGATGGTAGGGTTTGGAGAAGACATATTGAGCAGTTGAGTGCTGTACCAGAAGCCGTATGTGTGCCAGTGCCTACCACCAAGGTGGATGGAAGGGCACCCGACATGACAGAGCCAGATGAAGTGGCCGAGGAAACAAGGCCAAGGGAGGAACTGATGAGGCAACCTGAAATAACAAGTACTGATCTGGACATACAAGATAGTAACCCAACTGCGAGTAATGAACAAAGAGGAGTAAGAAGAAACGAAGGGCAGTCCACTGAAGGAAAGGCTCCTCATGATCACCGGCCAAAAACAACAACAACAACAACTCCATCAACCACTCGACGTTACCCTGAGAGAACCCGCCGCCCCCCTGACAGATTTTAAGGGGGAAGAAGTGTAATATATGACTGTATTATATGGACTATGTGCATGCGCAATGATGTATATATTTTTATATGCTGTGCTGTAATTGTCAGTCTGATGATTAAGTGATTCAATTATTACAACTACAGCCATGCCCTCACCTTACGTATTAAAAATCACCACAAGATGGCTGCCTATGAAAAGGTGTGGTCATATCAAGTGGTACCCTGAAGTAGAGTAAGCACACCTGTGTACTGCTGGTGTATATCCTCACATGGCCATGCATGTTGTCCATCACTACAGCCATGCCCACACCTTAGATTATAAAAATCACCACAAGATGGCTGACTATCTTATGTCGGGAAGGGGTGTGGTCAAAACAAGTGGTACTCTGAAGTAGAGTAAGCACACTTGTGTACTGCTGGTGTATAGCCTCACATAGCTATTTATATCATCTGTAACTGGACTGTCCTATATTTATGAAGCCATGAGGTAGTGCATGTCTGAACTGATCTACCGACAAGTCATATTACCAACGGTATGTTGTTTACCATGTAGCTATAATGGCTGTTTTACATGGCATGGATTGTAACAATGAAGTGATTGAATTGTTTTTTCTTGGAACCGTAATGCAATTGTATAGTTGTTTGGTGAAGTTGGTAAATATATACAAAATGTGACTACAATACGTTTGGATTTGCGTAGTGAAAATGGATTAGTTCTTATAGTAGTAGATATAGGACCGCAGCACAGATGGTATATAATATACAGTTAATGGGGTAACTTGTGTTCGAAAAAACATTCAACAGCTTGCTGATGATCCACTGCGTATTTCTTCATCATGAGAGTAGTGATAATCTGCATGATGGTGTGGTTATTTAGGGGAAAACAACTAGAATTTATTTAACTCAGGCCAAACGATAAATTTATTTATACGTGTAGTGCATATAATGGCTGTTGATTTAACATCACTTTCCAGCTCTTGTAGGTAACGACTATAACCTGTAGTATAGATATAAATGCCTATAGATATAAAAATGGGTTGAGGTATCATATCATAGCAGTGATATAAAGGCCAGCCACAATCCGTCTTAGTAATTTTTTCCACAATTTTGATTTTCTGGTGATAGTCAGTTAACTGCTTTCCTTCTAAAATGTTCCTTATCGTGGGCTGAAATGCATTCACAGGGTATGACTTAAACTACCAAATCATGAAATGCTTATTACTTCCATAGCTTTCACTTCTCTTCTTATAAATTCTCTTGAAAAAGGACACTGATTATCTCTAAAATCCATTGTGACCAATGTTGAAACTTAACATATAAATTGATCATGCCTTAACTCACATGTACAAGCATCTACTAAGAGAAGGAAAATGTCGTATGCAATGGTCTTTCCCCCATTGTAGGCCACATATGTCGTCTGGATCTGGTTGATTCTTATAATCTGGAATTAGAAATTGTGATTCAGTCTGGTTCTGTACATCATTGGTTGGGCTGCTGGTTTCTGATCTACTACTACTGCTACTGATATCAATGTGTTCACTATCACTGTGATCATTGTTCTCAGACTCATTACTACATGCATAATGTTGGTCTTGTTTTCTGACATCAGATGTGCATCCATCTACATTTTGGCAGCTGTCCATACTGTTGCTGGACTGATACATTACCATGCCTGATATACACAATATTAAGTGAATCATGGCAGCACATACCTTCTCATCTGCACCACCTTGCAAAGGATATAGACAGTTCATACACCATTTGTAACCTAAACTTGGTTACTGATTCCTTTGATACAGAATTACATATCTGATACTGTTATCAACTTGACCTGTGTATGAAGACAAGGTAACCCCTCCACCAGTTGCCGTGCTGCCTAGGTGGTATATGCATGTTTAAACCAAATGTGATTTTATATATATGCACTTACAAAGCACACAAATGCTTAACAATCATATGTATTCTTCTGAGTTGGGGCATCCTTCTAGCAAAGGCAGTAACATATTTTAGGAGTAGTGTTAAATTATATGCACACATTTACTGAATCATGCATGATATTTCCATTCACAAGATGTTGACTTGATTGATTGTTTTGCTACACAGATAGAAGATATATGTTAATGGTGTACCCATGCACAACATATATGTACATAATATTATTATATCTAACCATATCCAGTTCACTTCATCTGCATTGGAGAAGTGCAAAGAGTCAATGCAGAGTATGAATTTTAATTTCGGATAAACAACCTGTATATTATAATAATAACATTTGAAATGACTCATTGTGTGACAACTAACCACTAAACTCCAATGTTGTGGCTTGTGTACTGGAAAAAGCATGAGATCATGCTCAAAAATATTGCATCCCTTTAAATAAATTGCATTACATTATATAATCGTATCACTGACTCAGTTTGTACAATGGTACCTTGGTTTAGTGTTTGACGCTCTGATATCCTCTACTGATAAAAGTTGGAAGAAAAGTAGGATCAAAAGAGATCACCTTTTGTACATCCTAAATGTCATCAATAAAAGATCATACAAATAACCAGCACAACTACGGACGGAATTACTGTTACTGTGGAAGTTTTCAAACGCTCCATATATGCTACAATGATTTAGAAAAAAAAAAAAGAATTAAGGATTAGTACATATCTATATTTCAAACTCTTGAATAAATCCATGAATCAGAAACTAGAAGGGTTAAATCACTTTCTGTCCAACTGAAATCTTGAGTGTGGCTCTGGAATGCTCTGGCTGAGCTACGATATAAGCATAGAAATTGTATAATAAACAGTTGGCACTAATTTACCTTTGACTGTTCATGCAGTGGCAAGCCATGCATTGTATTTCTGCATTAAACATAATTTTGAATTTCAAGTATAAACATATGTTTACAAATTTGTGGTGATTTTTAAGGTGAGGGCATGGCTGTAGTGATGGACAACATGCATGGCCATGTGAGGCTATACACCAGCAGTACACAGGTGTGCTTACTCTACTTCAGGGAACCACTGGTTTTGACCACATCCCTTCCTGGAGTAAGACAGGCAGCCATCTTGTGGTGATGGCTGTAGTGATGGACAAACATGCATGGCCATGTGAGGCTATACACCAGCAGTACACAGGTGTGCTTACTCACTTCATGGTTTTGATCACACCCCTTCCTGGAGTAAGATAGGCAGCCATCTTGTGGTGAGTTTTAATATGCAAGGTGAGGGCATGGCTGTAGTGATGGACAAACATGCATAGCCATGTGAGGCTATACACCAGCAGTACACAGGTGTGCTTACTCTACTTCAGGGTACCACTGGTTTTGATCACGCCCCTTCCTGGAGTAAGATAGGCAGCCATCTTGTGGTGATTTTTAATACGTAATTTGAGGGCATGGCTGTAGTGATGGACAACATGCATGGCCATGCGAGGCTATACACCAGCAGTACACAGGTGTGCTTACTCTACATCAGGGTACCACTGGTTTTGACCACACCCCTTCCTGGAGTAAGATAGGCAGCCATCTTGTTGTGATTGTTAATATGTAAGGTGAGGGCATGGCTGTAGTGATGGACAACATGCATGGCCATGTGAGGCTATACACCAGCAGTGCACAGGTGTGCTTGCCTTATACATGTGTATCACTATAGTTCACTATAGTTGGTAGCGCCACTTCGTCATCCTATAGCATAGTATAGACAAAGCGTAGGTTTTGTCAGCTCATGTAATCGTCGCATAAATCAGGTAGACGGCACTCCAAATCGCAGGGGAAATACGCCCAGTCCTTCTTTGAATGTTTTTGTCGATCACAGCTCATTGCGCTCATCTAGCCAATAACCGCGCGCGCCGGTTATCGGCATGCTATTGATCTAACCGCTGGAATATGAGGCTGAGGAATGTGAGGCTAGCTTCTATTCGGTTGATTTCCCATTACGTAACATTTCGCAAATATAAATTAAATTCACTCCCTGCTCTCTACGTAGTAAGCGGCTATGACGTCGCCGCGTTGCAAGGAAGAGCTGCTTTTCAAGTACGGTGGAAAACCGATGAAGAAGGAATGGAGGCTTTACCGTTTACAACTGGATAAAACCTACTTGATGTACTTCCAGTTGGACGAGGTAAGTTTCGATTCATATGGATTCACGAACACCATTAGTCCCCTCCGTCGTGCATGGCGTACCCTTTATACGTACTTATACGTACATGCATCGATACTCGCCTTGTACATACATGTATATCAATGCACTATTAAGTGCACGTTGTGTTTCCAGTGCAACGAACCGAAACACAAAATTTTAAGGAGCAAGATCATAAGTGCCACCACTGGAGAGGTCCGTCTAATAAAGAAGGTGAACCGCTTTACTTTTGTGGTGAACTTCAGCGACGACACTCCATCATGGAATTTTGCTGCGGATACGGAGGTCAGCTGTAAATCTATAGGAGGGGGGTTTATTTACCGTTTCTAAATTTCGGCGAGATATGTATTTAAATAGTGAAATACATCGCTGTAGATATTCCTCTCGTACCTTGAAAAAAGTCCAACTCTTTTCGTCAGTGGGATGTTTTAAGCTCTAAGAGCACTGTAAAAGTGTGCTTACTTGAACGCAAAATTGTACCAGCATGCAGTTTAGACGCGGATCGGGAACGGCCGCACTACACTTGTAACAAAGGCACGATTCGGGGAGCGGAGGGGGAGGTGGTGGGGATCAGTACACGGGACGTATAAGGCTAAGTGACGTCTGCCAGAGATATGTTGTCTACTACATATCTACTTGCATCTACTATACTACTGAGTAGTTCCTGACCAAAGTTATAATAAGAAACCCATACTAAGACTTATATCACAATAAAAGCACAGGTTTTTTTTTTCAGTTTAATCTCTAGACGAGTATATCTCTTTTTGTTTTTTTTTACCTACACAACGTGGTATTGGCAAGGTAAATATTGTCTTTATCACCATTTGGTGATGATTCAATGCTGTGGTATTCATGGCCTGTCACTGCCTGGCCAAGCAAACATGATGTGATGTCAAAAAAGAATAATGACTGCAACTGTAGACACCATCAAGTGCTGTCTAGTACTAAAACCTCATGAGGATGGTTTATTTATACTCATCCCTGTGCACTTAACCGATTAACGCCGAGACGCATATCTGCGTCAAATATGTGTTTACCGTTACAGAACAATTCGTCCAGAACATTATACCACTTAGAAGTTATTCATGTTCATGACTTCAATTAATATTGTTGAAACCCCCTTTCCTACTACCAAACATTCCTCTGCTGCCTCATTTAGTTGATTTTGGACAACTCTACTGCGCATAAACAAACAATATTCCGGCGTTAATCGGTTAATTAAGCCATGTAGCACCACCCTGTTCAAGATGGCTTGTTGTCACAAACCAACGTTCAGTTAGCGCAAATGAGGAGGCTTCGTAATCTTAATGGAGACAATGATATAATTTATGCTAGTGATGACTGGTGTGTACATGTACAGCACATATCCACCAAAAAGAATAGAAAGGACTTTATACTCCAGCAGCTACCATACAATTAAAGGAGCATTCTTATGATTTTGCATGCAAGTAGTGATGGAGTACATACACAACCTTGAGCAGGGCCTTGCTTTAGACCCAATAGATGTTATTAGCATGTGCGTCTCACTACCAAATACAAGATAAAGTTTGGCCTCCTTTTAAATCAATGAAACATCTGTGTAAGCCCATCTCAAAATGGTCTTTTTCATTTCGTGTCTTCTACTCTGACATAGGTGGGTCTAACGTACGAGACTATAGATATGCAATCAGGAAGCCACACAAAATGCACTAGAGAAGTATTGAAAGGAAAGTCCAGGGAATGGACCTTTTGCCTTTGACGTCACGCATGAATTTTGGGGGGGCAACTTTAAAAATGGTATAACTTCACCATCATAGCTCCTACATGCTTTTCCTTTTAAATTTTTATTGAGAAGTAAATTACCACACGTTTCATTTTTGTTGTATTTCACGATGAAGCTCTGTAAGGGATTTGTATGCAACGAAACATTGCGAAAGTTGCTAATGAGACACGCGAAGTCGCGCTTTTTGATTTTTGGGGGGGCAACTTCCGGTAACTTGTGAGCGCTGTGACATTTGCACCGTAACTGGCGAAGGTACTTCATTTTGGAATACAGTCAGGCATTCATTTACCATTAATTTAGTACTTGCTGTGTTTCTTCGTGAAGTTCCTATAAGGACTTATGTTATGCCAAACACAACCAATCAATTTGTGACGTCAGAAGGCAAAAGGTCCATTATGGCGATTCACTGCTGGGGTGGGTATATCGATGAATAGCGATTGTGTATACTCATAATACGATAACTGGCACAAGTACTCAATACTATAAATGGCACAATGGCACAAGTAATATTTTGCCCCGCACACAACAGGAGGTGAGGCAAGAATGGATCAGAGTGCTAAATGAGCGCTGGTCACTGACCAGAGCGGCCTCCCTGATGGTGGCAAGTGGCAAGGACGCACGCCACAAAGCATTGCCGAGACGAAATACGACTTTATCACTACCAGCAACAACTCCCCCCTCCCCAGGTCCAGCCTGTGCACTCAATATGTGCTACGGCTCTTCGCTGAGAGGGCACCAACCAAAGGTTTCCACAGCACCACAGCCACCTGATCAACTTGTGGCAAGACGACCTCCAACTGACACACAGAACCCAAGCACTAACAGTCGCGATGACGAGTCACAACAGAGTACAGCCATTGGGGGCACTGGAAGCGCATCTGACCGTGAGTCCATACACGAACAGATTCTTAACCCCCCACCTAGCTCTCCGGATGTGATGCATGACACAGACAAATATGTGGAAATGAAACCTGGCACAAGCGAAGATTCAGAATATGTGAATGTGCTACGCGAAGCAACATGTGTGTATATTGTGTGTGCATGTTGTGTGTGTGTGTGTGTGTGTGTGTGTGTGTACTATGTTTTGTGTGCTATGTGTGGTGGCAAGTGGCACGGACGCACGCCACAAAGAATTGCCGAGACGACATACGACTTTTTTACTACCAGCAACAACTCCCCCCTCCCCAGGTCCAGCCTGTGCACTCAATATGTGCTACGGCTCTTCGCTGAGAGGGCACCAACCAAAGGTTTCCACAGCACCACAGCCACCTGATCAACTTGTGGCAAGACGACCTCCAACTGACACACAGAACCCAAGCACTAACAGTCGCGATGACGAGTCACAATAGAGTACAGCCATTGTAGGCACTGGAGGCGCATCTGACCGTGAGTCCATATACAAACAGATTCTTAACCCCCCACCTAGCTATGCGGATGTGATGCATGACACAGACAGATATGTGGAAATGAAACCTGGCACAAGCGAAGATTCAGAATATGTGAATGTGCTACGCAAAAAATGAAGCAACATTATATTGTGTGTGTTTGTTGTGTGTGTTTGTGTGTGTGCATGTGTGTGTGTGTGTTTGTGTGTGTGTGTGTGTGTGTGTGTGTGTGTGTGTGTGTGTGTGTGTGTGTGTGTGTGTGTGTGTGTGTGTGTGTGTGTGTGTGTGTGTGTGTGTGTGTGTGTGTGTGTGTGTGTGTGTGTGTGTGTGTGTGTACTATGTTTTGTGTGCTATGTGTATGTGCTGGCTGTATGTACTAGATGTTTGCAATTGAAAAGAACATTTTTGTTCTTATAATTTTTGTTATTTTTGTGATTACTTTCATTGTTTTATTGTTATATAATATACAAGGATACATAAGGCATGGACTGTCACAAGAAGAGGATGATGGATGGGACATACATGGGACACATCTTAATTGGAATATAAATTTATGGATATGCAGTCACTAGGCAAATACAGATTGTGTTTTCAAATCTAATTAAAGTTAATAGGTCTGTGGAAGACTAATTAAGAATATCTGTAATTAATCACCACGCAATACAACATACATCCTAAATAAAGCTCATGTCCGTATATGTCTGCTACATAGCTCCCCCTCCATTGACCAAGATTGGGAACGGAACGGCTCATAGGTAGTTGGGAGGCCGCACTTGCCGACCAGACCTAGTAACTGTGACAGCGGGTGGAACAGATTTATGTGGTGGGAGCAAAATCGCAGGGTCATGTGGTGTCTCTTCCACGTGAGCGGACTTAAGACGATCAATGGTGATAACCTCTTTGCAGCCATTGATGTCTAAAGTAAAGTGCTTGTCGGTACGATGCAAAACCTTAAATGGGCCATCATAAGGTTGCTGTAATGGTGGCTGGATAGCATCATGCCGCACAAAATCATGTGTGCTAGACATTAAGTCAGATGGTTTATAAACCCTATGGCTTTGATTCTGTCGAGGTGAAGTGGCCCTTATAGCTGCCTTCAGCTGGGCAAAATATGCGGATGGATCACATGGGGAAACTGAACCTGCTGAGAACTCCCCAGGTAGGCACAATATTGTTCCATACACAAGTTCAGCAGCACTACATTTAAGGTCTTCCTTAAGAGTTGATCTAATGCTGAGAAGAACTAATGGAAGCGAATCAACCCAGTGAGCAGGGTTGTGGTGCGCTTTGAGAGTGGTTTTCAATTGTCGATGGAAGCGTTCCACATGGCCGTTAGCTGCTGGATGTTATGCTGTGGTCCTCAGTCAAGTGCAACCTAGCAGATGAATAAGCTCCTTCCATAATGTGGACTCAAATTGACGGCCACGATCGGTAGTTACAACAGAGGGAATGCCAAAACATGCAACCCATCCACTGTCAAAAGATTGAGCCACCGAAGAAGCAGTCATGTCTACGATTGGAATAGCCTCTGGCCAGCATGTAAAACGATTGACAGCTGTGAAAAGATACCGAAATCCCTGAGAGAGAGGAAGTGGCCTAACAATATCCACATGTACATGGTCGAATCGTGCATCAGGGGTTCCAAACTGAAATAGTGGTGCAGATGTGTGGCGGTTTACTTTTGATCGCTGACATTGAAGACACGTACGAACCCAGTTCCTGACAACAATATGAATGTTGGGCCAAATGAAACGGGCCACAATTAGACGTTGCGTGGCTTGTATGAGCCAAGGAATGCAAAACATCAAAAACATGTCGTCGAAGAGCAGCAGGAACTAGAGGCCGTGGCACTCATGTGGAAACATCACAAAGGATGGTAAGATCAGATGACTGCAATGGAATGGACTCCAATTTCGCAGACGATGGTTGTGGCATGGTGCCATCCATTATTTGGCGAATCTCTGGATCTTATTGCTGAGCATTGGCCATGTTATGAAAATCCAAACCATCTATACCCTTGAGTAACAGAGCATCAACAGTGAACCGGGACAGGGTGTCAGCTGCTGCATTGTCTTCTCCTTTGACATGTCTAACGTCGGATGTGAACTGAGAGATAAAGTCTAGGTGACGGGCTTGGCGGGGGGTATTACTAGCAGAGTTTGAAGCTAGTGCAAACGTCAAGGGCTTGTGATCGGTGAGTAGATGAAAAACACGACCTTCTACAAAGTGTCGGAAATGCTTAACAGCTAAGTACATTGCCAGCAGCTCTTTGTCAAAGTCACTGTATCGGACTTCAGCAGGTTTCAACTTCCGGGAAAAGTAGGCAATGGGATGCCATGCGTCTCCGATGCATTGCTGCAAAACAGCCCCAACAGCTTTGTCAGATGCATCCGTCATAATCGAGGTTGGGGCATCAGGCTTTGGATAGTAAAGCTACAATGAGGCATTTGCCAGAGCCTCCTTGATTGACACAAATGCTTTATCTGCTTCAGTGGTCCAGGACAGCATATGATCCTCGCCCTTACGGGAGGAAAACAGGATATGCAGGAATGAAGCAATGATAAAAGTTGACAAGTCCTAAAAACTCACGAAGTTTACATGGTGTAGAAGGTCTGGGGAACGGTCTCAATGTGGAAGCGCGTTCATCCAAAGGTCGAATACCACATTAATCAACTCTGTACCCAAGAAAGTCTAACTCAGCGACCCTGAATTGACACTTGGCTGGGTTAACAACAATACCGTGCTCCTGAAACTGCTGCAGGACCAACCGAAGATGGTGCTCATGTTCCTCCGGGGATGTGCTAGCAACCAGGACATCGTCAATGTACGCCTAGGTAAAGTGAAGGCCACGAAGTACTTCATCAATAAAGCTTTGAAAAGTCTGTGCTGCGTTCCACAACCCAAAGGGCATCCTTAAAAATTCGAACAAACCAAATGGTGTGATAACTGCAGTTTTAGGGACATCAGCAGGTTCCACTGGTATTTGATGGTATGCTCTGACTAAATCCAATTTAGATAAAATTGTGGCTCCATATAGGGTTAATGCAAAGTCCTGAATGTGCGGAATAGGGTAGCGATCTGGAATTGTGGCATTATTTAGAGCGCGATAGTCACCACACGGGCATGATATCAATAACCATGTAGGGCATGCAGCCAGAGCTATCATGTTACCTATGCAAAAGTATTATAATTGCCTCTAACCATTCATCTGGAATAACTTTGATAACAGAGGGCTTTGAGTATGTTGATTTATGAGGGTTTTGATATAACTACTTACAACAATTTAATTGAAAGAATATTCGGCTATAGCTATTATAATGTACATAAAGTAATCAAGTGATTAATTAATTTTGATTTTGAGTTAAAGATCATTGCGTTCATTTGTGTACACCTGTAAATATTGCTCGTCTTATATTGCTCTGATTGAGCTTATACCTTCCCAACTGAGCAAGCAATCCCTAAGCTTTGTGTAACTCAAACCTGCGCCCTTCTTCACCCTCCCCCTCACCAGTACATAAACTTTCACTTGTCTTAGTATCAACTATTCTCATCATCATTGCGAAGGAATACAAAGGTTACCCAAACATTTAAAAAAAAACGTGCTCCACTGTTGCCTGGGCAAGTACATTATCCTGTCCTCAACACATCCAAGTTTTAAAAGCTCGATGAAATACATACCAAAATAATTATTATTATAATAAAATAAGGACACAGACATCTACCTAACCTCAGACAAGAGGAGGGCTCAGATAGTGCCTTGTCATGGCCTTCAGCCATCACTGCATATATAGCTTCTGGTGTTACACAACCTTAGGGTTATGACAATTATAGCACCTAAAACCCGGCCAGAGTTGAGTAGCACCACTCACTGGCTTTAATTCCTGCCAAGACAGTTGATTCAGAGCCTCCTCACTGAATAGCTGATGTGGACTAAATAGACCCAGTTTTAAGTGTAGCAGGTTACATAACAACGTGTGTGTCCTGGTCCCTTGCTTCTGCCCATTGTTTCTACAGTATCTCCTAAAAGGCACCCATATACTACTTGGTAAGGTCATCTGCCATTCCCCTAAATAGTGCCTCACAAAGACCAACACACCACATGGCCACTTGACCACTGTTCAACAAACACGACTTATTAGGGTTGCAAAATAACACCCTGGCTGGCAATACTACTACAATGGCATGCTAGAGTATACCCATGGCTGCACATCTTAAATGACCAGTGCAAATCCAAGGAGGTGTCTGGCAGGGTACCCCCTGCATTACCTTCCTGGAAAGTAAACTAGCTCACGCAGATGCCACTACAAATAAAACTGAACATTACACCACCTGAAACAAAATGGCCAATAACATTTCCATAGTTGTAACGTTATACAAAGTGACGCTTCGATCCTCTAAAAAATATACATCATGTCATGTCTATGCATATGTCATGTCTATCTAGGCTATACTGAGATATTAAGCATTACTGCATGCATGTACAAAACACTACAGAGTAGCTACAAATCCTGGCCTATATGTACATCGCTGACGCTGAGAAGCCTGCCAAAACTAATGGAACCTGTTTGGGCCTATCCGCATTCCGTCTTGCTTTTCAAAGGTCAAGGGTGTCAATATTTCCAGCGACCTTCTCCCATTCGCTGCATGGATTTAGGGAGTAGGAAAAGCCTTCATGGTAGACATTGTAGAATGGATTTGCTGGGTCCAAGATGCGAGGAGCTGCGGCGCAGTGAGGCGGGAGGGTGATTCCAGTGCCGGTGTGCCCTACTGAGTAGTACTCATCCCAATGGACGCTGAAAGCCAAAGGCAATTACGCACCTATCAATTTGAAACCTCCCCTCCCCCCCCCCCCCTACCCCTCCCCTCCCGGTACTATTTGACGCGGAGTATTCTTTAGGACCCGAATAAACAAATGTGAACTTTTCTATACACAAATCGTCCCACTTTGAACTTGGAGGGATGGGGGGGAGAAGTCCCAAAAATATTACAGCTGAAATTATCTACAGGTTCCTTATAATTGGAACTACTTGACTTACTCGATGGATTGATTTTTTCCCACCAGCTTCTTTAACTCCTTTGTCACTCTATTCATATCATGTGCATTATAATAGCAAATATATATACCGCAGCGGCTTTATAAGTAATCCTTACGCAGACGCTTCCTCTGAACCAGCTTGACGATGTGCCGCAATCACAAGCAACGCCATCAAGTAAGACTTTGGCCTTGCACGCTGCGTATCGAGATCGATCGCATTCCTCCACATTTTTGCTTTCCTGATTAGGTCTTTCACCTACAAGTGTAATATCAAACAATGTAACCGGTTGAACGCATTCCATGGACGCCCATCCAAGGACCATGCCCTTAACCAGCCCCGACCTTACCCACGGCAGTTGGTGGTTACCTTGTCCAGCTGTTTGGAGATGAATTCTACTTGCCATTTATTAGTGCAGACAGTGTAACTGGTGGGCATGATATGAAGTAGTTTAATTCCTCTCAACGGTACATGCGCAAGTATCACCACGTGACATCATGAGCATAACAGGCCCAATATGGGACCTTTTCCGGACCTAGCGCATGTTTTTTCAAGATTTCAATTTTTACTAGAAGTCTGGAATGAAGTCATACGTGTCACGGAGTTATAAGGCACTGTATTTTTCATTAGCCATAAATTTCAACGAAAGCATTACATTTCTATTGCGCACACATGCAATAACTTTAATGAACTTGTTCCCTTTTCGCGGAAACAATCCCATAATTATCTTGAGTTAAATTGGGCTGAACAAATTTAATTCAAACGGCAGCATGCATGCAATACACTTGCCTTGAGTGGGGTACTCCGAAGGGATGGGTACCAGAAAATGGTAGAGCACGAAAGGATTAGCGATGTGTGGACTGATGAGAAGATCTACCTCGATCTCATTCTCGTACTGGAATATCACGGCCATTTTGGTGACTTCCATATTTGTGCATCGGTCCGGCCAGGTGTTAAGGAGATACCACTCGAGCTTTTCTAGCCAATGCGTGTAATCAGCGGCTCCATTATTCCCTTTAATGCTCTCCAACGTAATATCTAAAATTATGTAACAATCATGTTCCTAACGCCTATAACTTTTTAGGTACACGTGCATCTGTATCTGCAATGACATGCAATAATTGCACTTGTCGTAGTCGAAAAGTGTCACAAATATAAACAAAGGGCCATATTTGTACTAGATATTTTGCTCATAGCTGGGTTTTTAATTTTATTTAACGCTATTACCCGCGCCTCTGGCACGCTGGTGATGGCAATACCTTCAGACAAGTTCAGTGATGATGACTAAGTCAAGATCAAACTTTCCGTTCACTGCCGTTCCCTGCCCCAACGATCCTCCTTTTATCACTTCCATGGGGGTGATGCCTGTCTTGTCATAAAGTGTTTCCTAGTGGCAGTGAATATGAACACGTAATTTATATTGTTAGTATACACTGCATACGCGTAATACATTTATTTAGCGGAGGAATACATAACATTGTGGGGGGGGGGGGGGGGGGGGGGGGGGGGGGGGGGGGGGGGGGGGGGTATACGGATTGTATTCATTCTGTTCAGCGAGGGAGATGGGAAGAAGCTCCTCCGTCGAGAAAGTGCATTACAAGTGAGCGTACTAGATGGGCTATGGTGTGCCCTCTGGGTGGACGGTTAGCCTTTAATTGGCATCTCACAATTAATTGTAGGTTAGGTTATTTCTTTGGACAGTTATCCACTCGCAACATCCAATTTTTAACGCTTCGACGGCACGTAACGCTAACCTGCCTTCGCGGACGCGCTTCAGATTGTATATGCACATCATGCAATGCATTGTCAACCAACTGTTAAATTTACTGTCATTGCGTGCGGCACGCTCATTGGCCTCGCTTTGTATTAATGGTAAACGTATGCACGTACAACTCGTTCAGCGAAAGTGCTCGCATGAGCGTTACTAGCGCGTTTGGACTCGGGTAAGTTGGTGGCGCGTGTAAACTCTGTCACAAAGGCCGAGATGGCCTCGGGGGTGTGGTTCGAAGTGGCCAAGCACTACATAGAGAAGGTTTCGGCCAACTGGCGATGGTATATTAGATTAGTACTTATCGCATTGCCGGAGCAGACTTTTTCTTAATCTACAATAGCATAATTTATTATGTTTACACTCGCACATTGCATAACGCTCGTCTCGAAGGCAAATGCACTCGTGTCGCTCGAACATACACGTGCAGTATAGCTCATGTATATCCACGCGAGTGACACACGCGTGGCGCTAGCCTGTTTCAGATTTTAACTGCATTGTGTATAACTTCTTCGTGGCCGGGCGGCAATATTTGTATTCCATCGCAGCTAAAGGACTGCATGATGCATGTACATGTATGGGCTAATGGTCGAGTGGGAACATATATTCGTGTATTTGCAATGAAACTATCGGTTATGACTGTTCTCGCAAGTGATCGTGTGCATGCAACAGGCATGCAGTTGCAACTGTGGCACTCAAACTATTGAACTCACGTAGATGTGCTGTACAAGTTCGTCTGTGATCTCTCTTGCCTCCTCCTGTGTGATGGACATGTTTTCTGCCAAACTTTCGGCTGGTAATACTGAATTCCTATATATGCCGACACAGCTCTAAGCACTGCTAACAATATACATTAAGTTCCCCGAAATACATGCATGCACATACGTATAGTTAGAAGGCGATGAATATATTTTAGCTGTACCCGTAATTCATGAATATAATTGTCCCAACTGGTGCTTCCTAAGGCTACTGTAACCATAGGACCTAACGGGCCAGACCAACGGTACGTGGGGCCATGTATATGTGTACAGGATCTAAACACTGAGAGATATGTGAAATTACAAATTTCATTGAATTTTGAATATGCATGAAGAAGAATAGCCTCGGTGCATTCAGTATTTGCATGTACATGTACGATTAAAATTCAAAAAATCAAATTACAGTTCAGTTCTGCAGCTATGGAACAGTTTTGAATTTCACCTCAGGGAAATATCATTACATTTACATGTACTGAACCATTCAGGTACGCTTTTCAGTCTACTGAATTAGAAGGATTCTCATTGCCGCCTTTCAGCAGGTGCTTGTTGAACTGAAACAGATACATGTATACTTCCTTACTAGCAGGGAAGTGTGACTCTACCATTGAAAGCAATGGATCATATGGACTGCTTTGGTTATACTGTACATGCTGAAGAATATTACACTTTTTTCCTGATACTCTGCCTCTTAAACGTACCGTGTTGCGTATTGTGAAGGCAGCTGAATCCACGTATTTCTATTGCTTTACGAATCTTCTGTCCGCTATGGTCAAGAAGGGGAAACAGAACCAGACGTTCGATGCACTCGTTATTACATTTTGGGCGGTGAGATATCGGTGGGTGGAGACACGGTTATTGAACAGGAAGTAGGCCAGTCGTAATACGTTAATGGCGCGTAGCAAGAGAGATGAGAGAAGAGAGTGGTGTGAGGAGGGAGAAGAGAGAGGAGGGTCGTGTGTGAAGTGAGATGCAGTGTGAGGCAGGAGAGGGGAGATAAGAGTGGTGTGATGAGGAGGGAGCCAAAACAGAAGGCTATTGCAAAGCTGAAGGATGAGACAATGTGGCAGCTGCAGGAGCAGAGGGGAACTTCATGCAGCATTTAAGTTAAAGACACTCTAAACTATCAAGGTGGTGTATTGTGCAGTGTATGGAACTTGGGCCCTTAGGGGGTTAGGCCGAATGTCATTCTCCACTATGAACCCACTACCACCTCTATTGGCTGTGTTGCCAAGGTGTTGCTATGCATGGAGCATGACATCTCCATTGAATCATCACTTACTTGCAATTGCTCACAGGGTGCTTAATAGCATCAACTGCTCAGATCAGCCCCTTCACCTTGCTCTGGTACTAGGCTGCAATGATTCTGAAAATGCAGCCTTGCACCATATTGACCTGATGTGTTGCCATCCTTAGAAAGAATGCATACACACTTAAGTATTTACATGTCCTCATACAATTATAGACATATTTATAAAAATGCTTCACGTAATTTTGAATCGCTAAAACTCCGTAAAACACTTCGTGCCACACCACTTCTCTCTAAGAAAATGTCTTACCCTTGCTCCTTGCCGACGTTGTAAGGAACAATACCCCGAGGGGATCGAAATCCAGCTACATGTAGCTCCCTGCAGGAATGTCCAAATCGCTTCAAGATTGGTACGCACGTAAAGGAGTCCTGTCGCTAGATTTTTGCAGATCATTGAATTTTACGTCTTCCGTTATGGAGATTGTAGCGATATAAAGTAAGTCCAGTTTCCCGCTCGAATCGCGCCTTTCTCTGTTTTTTCACCTTTTTTTTTCCGGGAGATGGAAGCGGTTCAGGGACTGAGAAAGGCGCGATTCGAGCGGGAAACATGAACTTACTTTGCATTATCTCCATAACGGAGAGGTAAAAATCAACGATCTGCAGAAATCAATAGTGACAGGACTCCTTTATGTGCATATCAATTTTGAAGTGATTTGGACATTCCTGCAGGGAGCTACCTGGATTTTGAACCCCTCAAGGTATTGTGCCTTGCAACGTCGGCAAGGAGCAAGGGTAAGACACCAAAGTCGATTTTCGTAGAGAGAAGTGGTGTGGCACGAAGTGTTCGAAATAGGAAGTTGATTGCTTAAACCGTTATGGAGTTTTAGCGATTCAAAAGTGAAGCATTTTTATAACTTTATATATATATACGCCACTTTTCATTTTCTCAGAAACTGACCCATAAAATGAAAATGAAAAGTGGCGTATGTATATAAAAAGTTATAAAAATGCTTCACTTTTGAATCGCTAAAACTCCGTAATGGTTTAAGCTATCAACTTCTTATTTCGAACATTTCGTGCCACACCACTTCTCTACGAAAATCGACTTTGGTGTCTTACCCTTGCTTCTTGCCGACGTTGCAAGGCACAATACCCCGAGGGGTTCAAAATCCAGGTATAATTATAATATTATATTACAAGAAGTGTAATAAAAAGGTTTAGGCTATTGCTCTGAGCTTAAAAGTGAATCACTTTCATTATGCATGCACCTGGAACGGTTCAGCGGGATTATAGCATTTCAATTTGCTTGAAGGCAGATGTAAGTAATATTACTACTTGTAAGAAGTACAATGCTTAATTTAACATCTGTATAAAGCGCACGTATCTTGAATGCAGCTGATATGTCAAAGCATAAAGATGCACTTCAATTCAATCTTTTTTATATACATTCAGCTTGGATTTTCTAAGAACTATAGGTCGTAATGAGTGCCTCAATTTATTTGTGGCACCTTGGTAAGATAAGTTGTCTGCAAGCAAACTTGCACACCGGTAATAAAGGATGTCAAAATAAAAATAATTTATAAAGCCAATCAATTAAAAGCCGGTTCTGCTATCATCTCTTTATAGAATGCATATATGTATTTATATCCTTTCGTTAAAGGTGCTGCATGTATGTCTACAAAAGAAGAAATAGTCCTTGGTATGTGCTCTGTTGTACTAGCCATGGCAGAGTGTTACATGTATATGATCACATGTAATCCCGTTTTGCTGGATGAAGAGGATCTTGTGGATGTATTGGAAGAAGTCAGTGATGTGGTTCTAATTGGAATGGGCTAGGACTGAAGGACTTCGACATTCTACGCTTGAAAAGATTGAAGAGATTGGCACCACCCAACCTCAAGATGTTTTGATTAAAACTCTCACAGCATGGCTAAGACAAAACTACAATGTGATAGAATAAGGTTGCCATCTTGGGCCATGTTGTGCAAGGCAACGAAGTCTCCTGTTAGTGGAAATAACAGAGCACTCGCTGTCAGGATTGCAAAGAAGCACAACATAAGTATTTGAATGCAGCAGACTGCAAAATCTAGCCGCTAGCTTATTGTACATGTGATTATTTGTACTGGTATTTAAAAACCAATGATATTGTGCAGCTCATGATAAAATTGTCAACATTGCTCTGCTTTGATTTGATTTTCAGGAGCATTTATGCCAATAAACAGAACAACAAGACAAAATAAAACTGATATAAGAACATACTTGAAAGCAAAACTCCAGTCCCTTACCTAGAGAACTGAGCATGTTGTAGTTATATATGTATCTGAATCAATCCAGATTGCAATGAATTTTAAATGATCATTATAGTGGCCAATAAATTGACTTTACATTGCAAAGTTCCAATAAAGTTAATACTAAAACACCTATCTTTCCTTCTCATCACACATTGTGACTGTTATAGATTTCTAATGATATTTACATGAAATGCATACAAAGCCTATTCAGTACAATTAACACCACCACCATTACATCATTTCCTCTATCCTCTTAACTATGTAGCCATATTTTAATTTTTCAAATGTATTGGTCAGAACTCTGTAAGTGGCCAGTGGCCCCTTCTGACTTTGCCACATCATCAACATTTTCTCTCTCCTGTTTTGTTCATTTGATTCTTCTTTAAAAATGTCTGTGATGTTTTGTTCAGACTCAAGCAAGCGTCGTCCAACTGACTTCCAATCAAAATCCAACAAAGCAATATCCAAGAGGTGGTCTCTGGTGCATACTGTGAGGGATTAAAATGGTGGATGTCAAAAGTAACATGGAATGGGTACAAGAGTAACATGCATATGTATAGAAACCCATACCTGATACTCATACTCCTAAACATAAACACACAAATCTTCTGACACTTTTCAACCCATCCTAAACACCTGATAATCCTGCATGTTGTCTAACATACCCTTCATTGATGAGTTGGGGGGGGGAGGGAGGGGAAAAATTGGCAGGAATCACTTCGTGGTTGATTCGTGTCATTCGAGTTCCATCTTTGCTGCATATGGCCCAGGAACCAAGATCTGTCACCCTGATGTCAGCATGGTGCCTCTCCCCTCCTACACAGTCACCATGGCTACAGTGCACAGCATCTATAATGTCCTCCTCTTCACACTGGTAGCCAAGGTGTTTACACGCACTCATGATCCCTTGGTGAATAAATGATCGTACAGTGGAGTGTTGAGGCTTACAATCTTGAGGTAGCACAACATGAAAAGCAAAATGCGAAAGGTTATCGATGATGGTAATTATTGTAGGTGCAGCTGAAAAGGCAACTGCATTACTGTACAGACATTTGGGTTTCCCATCTTTGATGCATACTGTCCACTTTTTATCATTGAGCAAATAGGCCACAAGAAAGCAAAAGACTCCATTGGGAAAACTTCCTCCCTTAAACCGTATCAGGAGAGGATCACCTGACAGCAGACCTGATTGATTATCTCCAAGGCAACATTCAGGAAGAAGGGCAGGCATCAAATATTCTCCATTACCCACTGCAGCTACTAACGAATGACTGGTGAACAGCTTGAGGAGGTCAGAAGATGAGAACACACCACCATAGTAGTGTCTAGGAAATTGTTGTAGTAACTTCTGGGTAAGAAATGCATAATCCTTGAACCGTTTCCAATCACCACTGATTGATTTGGTTGGATCTGGCTGTTCCAGTAGCTTGTAACGATACTGCACCAGCTCAGTAATGATGCTCAGGAGAACTTGAGGGTTACAGAACACCACATCTGGAAGGACATCTGGGTAATAGAGAAGGATATTGCACTTCACAAAGTGTTCCAAAGCAGCAGTGAAAGCCTCATCCTTTAATTGAACACGCTCAGCAGTTTGTTTGCACTCTGACAGACTCAACACTTCTCTGTTCTTCTTTTGGGCCAGGTCATGCAGCAATACCTCCAATCCAAACCAGGCAATGGGCTCCTTCTCAGGTGTTGGAGTCCGCTCTGATATCTTTGTACGCAAGACTTTAGCAACATCGTTTTCATGTTTACCAGGTCTTTTGGAATTGACACCAAAAATCAATTGTGTCATGTCTTGTCCCACATATAATGGTATGCAATTTTCATTTATTTTCAAACATTCAGCAATTTTTTTGTTCTTATCTTCTCTTGATTCATCACACGGACCTTCAAGGTCTACATGAGTGCCTATCACCGCAACTTGAGGATACATTGAGCTGGACTGAAATGCCTTCAAAAAGCGCTCCATCACCTGCTTATGTGATAAACATGTTTCGTATGTTCCTCCAACCATCTTACCATTACTTCCATAGCATGCTATTTCTCGTTTCTGATCAAACCTTTCTGAAAGTTTGAGGACAAACAGCACCACAGAGAGGTTAGAGACAAAGAATGGGAGGAGATGGTGGAACTGTGGCTGACCCCCACTGTCTATTAAGTGGACCCACTTCATTTTTAGGTGTTCTTTATTACCTATATTGAGACACATAAAGATAAGAAAGATGCGTCATGAAACAAAAATAATGAGGCTGATGAGATAGATATAATGATGCCTTCAATACTGCAACTAAATTCAAAACACATGCAGTGCTCATAAATTATTCAAAACCTGCCAAGAAGTGGGGAGAACAGGGACATGCATGCTGGAACACCATTTGGTTCACCAATTAGATATCAGCTGGTATTTGTGACACTTTTGAAATCCATTACCTTAGACTCACCTGAAAGCTGGTTAATAATACTGATAAAGCTTTCCTCCACAGACATTTGGCTTCTGGTGGTATCTGAATCAATTGAATCAGGATCTGATGCAGGAACTGTAGAGTGGATGTCTCCTGTGTGAATGTGTTGTTCATCTGGTGACGGTACCATCACATCATGTATGTTTTTACTGGTGACTGGAGAAGATGGCATGAGCACATCTTCATACCCATCTGCTGAGGACCTTGAGGGTCCTGGATCACCAGAATGGCTCACTGGTTGTACCTCACGTGGATCATTCTTGGGAAGAGGTACCACGTATCCTTTGATCATCTGGCTCACTGTACGCATGAGGTCATAGTCCCCATCAAGGATATACCAGTCATCCTCATCTTGCTTGGACACACTCACTGCAGACACAGTCACAGCACGGATAGGGTTATCAGCAATTCCCGTACTGATTCTTAGCTCAGGGGGAGGCATTTTAAGGAGGAGATGTTTGACATGTGTTTTGCCCACTCCAGCTGATCCGTGAATGAGACATTTGATAGTTGAACATTCAGCATACCCCTTCTTCATGGCTTCATCATACAGCCTCTTGGCTTCATCATACAGCCTCTTGGCCTGCTTTTTTTGGTCTTTCCACGACACTAGAAGTAATAAGCAATTAATGAATACACTATTTATAACAGTTTGTATTTCAATGTCAGTCTGTTGGTTTTTCAGCTCACAAAATTTTTAAATCCTTGAATATTTGAGATGAATACAACAAGTAAATAAAACAAGAAAATTTACCATCCACGTGATGCTTGTGAGGAGCACAGTGTATTGCTCATAAAATACTATTGTATGTACAACAAATGGTGGACAAATGTCCATTATTTGCAGCAATAAAGCAACCTGCCAATAGCAATGGTGTTCAACAGCATTTTAATGTAAAACACAATGAACTTCAGACATTCTGCCTTTCAAATAAAGTCATAGTTGTGGATACAGTTAATTACAGATTGTTTTCTGACCATGGAGCCAACCGGTCCGCCCATTGCACCAATGTTGCCCGTACCCCTAGTGCACTGATCATGCACTCATCTACCCCACAGCTCAAAAGCTAAGAAACATGTTCAATAGACTGCCCCCCCCCCTCCCCCCCAAGAAAAATGTCCCACTGTTAATCATAAGATAACTTTCACAAGAGCTGACACTCAGTGCAATGGCACACTCTGTGGCCTGATGCCTGTGCTAAAAGTGCAGGCTTTTCATAGTTCATACATGTAGCCTGCCATTCTAAATTATTATACTGCGTTTGTGCAGACCATTATGACATAGGATATGATTCCAGCATAGAAATTCATGACCATTAAATGCTTATGAGCCCTGGGTACTGTGCTATTTATGTAAAACCTAATCGGTGAGATGGGGGCAATATTTCATAGACATTAGAACCAGGTGGACATACATTTTATCTTCCGCACAGCCCTCCGTTTGCAAGTACCTTAACAATGTAGTAAATAGCTTAAGTGAAAGAGGAGGGGTGGGTGCATGAGACAAATATATCCACTTGACTGTTGAATTGTCTGGGTACTGGACATGTTACAGTATATATCTCATCCCCAGACCTTGAAGAGTATAGGGTCACTGTACTTGTACTGAGTAAAGGCCATGAGAAGTTGTCATGTGGACAGTTCTACATAATCATCAAGACAATATTATTTCTGTTACATGAATACATGACTTACTGGGTACATTCCGTGGATGTTCCATCATAATTTTCTTGATAATGGATGAGTTGTCTCCCCACAGACGATGAAGGAGGCAGTCCACCAGCTCTTGCCATGAAGGTATAACCTTATCATGTCTAAGCCATAGTTCTACCACCTTGTGCAAACAGTCTTTGGGGGTGGAGCCAGAAACCGCCTTCACCACTGATGGGTCTAGCTTCAGAGCTAGGCCAAGAGCTTTCCATTGGTCCTTCAGATCTGCGATGGTATCAACCACCTCAAGAAGTGAATTGTCATCTGTTAGATCAGTAATTAGTTTGTCATTGAATAGCTCAGATATAGCAAACCAACTCACCTAACTTTACAGTGCTCACAGAATTTCCTGAAATATAATACACGTGATCATCAGTAAGGTAATCACTTCTAACACCCTACCACAATTCTTTGACCACATTTTCTGAAATCTGTTACGATGAATAATGGCTTAAAACATAATGGTTTCATAATATCTAAAAAGCCATCCTTGTAACTTAATGTTATTGACTATAAAATAAATGATAATAATGGAACGTTCTATACGAAAATGGGTCTTGTGGATTTTTTTTTTAACATACAATTTAAATCAATATATCTTCCGACATAGTAACGCTATCGGGTTCCTATTTTTAACACAACATACCACACCATTACTATATGTGAAAATCCATTGTGGTGTCTTACACATGCGGGGTACCGACGCTACAATGTCCGATACCCCGTAGGGTTCAAAACGGCCACATCTTCAGGTAGGAGTGTCCAAATCTGTTCAAAATACATGTAGGTCCTACTGCTATTGATTTGTTCTGTTCGTTAATTTTTGCTTTATCCGTTATGGAGATAGAAGTGTGTAAAGAAATTGCATATTTCCCGGGCGTTACGCGCCATTAATGTGGCTTCGAGGGCAATTACTTCCTGTTCAATAACCGTGTCTCCACCCACCGATATCTCACCGCCCAAAATGTAATAACAAGTGCATCGAACGTCTGGTTATGGTTCCCCTTCTTGACCATAGCGGACAGAAGATTCGTAAAGCAATAGAAATACGTGGATTCAGCTGCCTTCACAATACGCAACACGGTACGTTTAGTAGTACGCTGCATCTACGTGTAGTTAATGCAACAGGGGTTAGCTTAATCTGAAACGCAACCGTTCTTGCGTTCTGCACACGAACAAATAACACCCCCTTAGAGCTACATGTATGTACCAGTACCGACTTCAATTGGTGAACCTTTTATATTAGGTTGTACAAAATAAAATGCGTAGGTCCCTTTCCAGCTTCCAGTGTGATTTATGGACGATTTGGTCACACACACACACACACACACACACACACACACACACACACACACACACATGTGTACATTCATGTACATGCACGATTTGTGAAAACAATATGAGAAATTAGAACCCAAAGTCACTGCAAGTGGGATAAGCCCAGTCTCTGTGTATGTGTGGTGTGTGTGTTTGAGTGTGTGTGTGTGTGTGTGTGTGTGTGTGTGTGTGTGTTTGTTTGAGTGTGTGTGTGTGTCTGTGTGTGTGTGTGTGTCTGTGTGTGTGTGTGTGTTTGTGTGTGTGTGTGTGTGTGTGTGTGTGCGCGCGCGCGCGCACACAGGTGTGTACATTCATGGACATGTACGATTTGTGTGAGAAATAAGAACCCAAAGTCTCTGCAAGTTGTACAAGCCCATGTGTGTGTGTGTGTGTGTGGCGTGGACGTGTTTGTGTGTGCAAAGATACAGTAGGTAGGTGTGTGGCAGGTAGCAATGCAAGTGCGTAGTGCATGTTCACGTGCTATGTGAGCTAAGTTATAGCATCGTGATCCCTGCAGTGTAGCCGAGTGGGCGTGACAGGAATGAAGTCAAGCAAGCGAATGTGGGAAAGCTTTATAATACACTACTAGATACCGAACGGTGATGCGAGTGAGTAGGAAAATAAATCCTTACGCGCGTCCGCGACGAGAGAGACGGCGACAACTATCAGGCGCCAACCATTCACTTGGATCCGTTAATTCGGTACGATCGTCATACGAAGTGATAACTCATCTTCTTTGACCCATAAAGACTCAGAAAGTAAAACAGACACTGAGTTGCGAACGGCTATAGCTTAGTTTAAGGCGGAGAATGGGCGGAACAAGGAAGTGATTAATATTCATGCGGAATGGGAGAATGGAACTAGGGTTGCCTGGGCAAATCGAGCAGGAAATGTGCATTAACTTTGCACACCTGTGAACAAATCAATAGCTATAGGACCCCTGGACCGGCCTACAAACCGAATTTGAAGCGATTTGATTACTCCTGCGAAAGTTATGACGGGTTCATACCCTGTGGAATATCGGACGTTGCAATACGGGCACGGAGCAAGTGCAAGACACCCAAAAGTATTTTACCGTAGAGAAATGGTGCAGTATGAAGTGTAGAAAATAGGAAGTTGATATCTTAAACCGTTACGGAGCTTTAGCGATTCAAACGTGAAGTATTATATACGCCACTTTTCATTTTCTCGTATTAAAACTGATGGGTCAGTTTCAATACGAGAAAATGAAAAGTGGCGTATATAATACTTCACGTTTGAATCGCTAAAGCTCCGTAACGGTTTAAGCTATCAACTTCCTATTTTCTACACTTCATACTGCACCATTTCTCTACGGTAAAATACTTTTGGGTGTCTTGCACTTGCTCCGTGCCCGTATTGCAACGTACGATATTCCACAGGGTATAAACCCGTCATAACTTTCGGCAGGAGTAATCAAATCGCTTCAAATTCGGTTTGTAGGTAGAGGGGTCCTATAGCTATTGATTTGTTCACAGGTGCAAATTTAATGCGTATTATATACGCCACTTTTCATTTTCTCGTTATAAAACTGACCCATATATAATTATATAATTATATGCTTTCATTTTCTTCAGGTTTTCTTAGGCAATGTACAAATGCATACCTTAAACAATAATTGAAAATTGTTTCAAACAAAAACTAACAATAGTCTATACACCCAGGGCATGCAAATAAATCTAAATAAGAACAATGATGTACATGTACCTTCTCCGCGGTGTACTTCAACCTTTTTTGCAATCCATTTGCTTTCATTGCTCACTAATTGAGAGGAAATGAGTTCAACATGCATTTCTTCACACATGCACTTTCTTTGTACTGATCTGTTCACATGCATATTTCATATTGCCCTCTGGAACATTGCTCAATGCATAGCTAGCAAAGGATACACATTAAATTCCTCATATAAATCTCTTGTCACTATCTGCTCTAAAACGCTGGTGCTAGAAATGTGTTTCACACTTGGATAATGCTTGGATTGGTGCAATAAGTTGCAATATATTGCACACTTTGCACTGCTATCTTTTGATACAAGGAGGTGAACTTGGCAATATACCATATTGAAGTTGCCTACCGGTTGTCTGATGTTTATGATGTGCTGTCTAGTTATCTGATGCTCAAAACTTACCCTATGGATTGTTTCAATGGCTAAACATTACTTGACTACTTCGAAATACAGTTTGCATTGTCCACAATGAGTGCTTTGAGATCATATTAAATCGCTTTTGATAACAGCTACTGGCTATTGTGTGCATATTAATGCAAGCTGCACTGTCTGTACATGTAGCTGGTACTCCAGAATATCAATAACACTATGTTTTTGTTTTTGTTTTTTGGAGCAAGTTGAGCAAAATGTTTAGACATGTCCACCTCAATTGCTTACAAGTAGGTTATATTTGTGCTGTTTTACTAAATGCATAAATGCCATCATCATCTAAAAGAGAGTAGACAAGTGTACTTATGTGTACATGAATGTAGTACCTTCTAGCTCCAAACGTTTCATCTCCAACAATAGTGCTTTATCCTTTTGAGAGCCTCCAAATACTAACACTTGCATTTGAGATGTTGGCAATGAGAAGCAAATAGCAGAGTGATGATATCTTTGAATTGTACACTCGTCAGGCAGCTTTGTAGAAGTAAACAAATACTGATAAGGACCAAAGACACATGTAGATATAAAAAGTATTCACATTGAGTTAAACACTTTCAATTGCATTGTAATGATACCAGTTTCTATTATTAACCAGCATGTTTACCTCAACCTGTGCCCAAGTGTCTGTACCAAAATTGAAAATCCACATATCAGAATTCGTATGTCCGTTGCAGTGCTCTCCTCCAGTTATGACAAGAGAGGCATTGCCTCCTAGTGTGCATGCACAAGAGGAGTGATATGATCTCCCACTTGGACCATTCGTACGTATTTCACTCCAAACCTTGTGAGACATAAAAAGATAGATTGTTAAATGCTAATTGAGCACGGTATATTCTTTTCCGTTTAGAGGTATACCTTGTCAATCATGCAGATTCTGAAGTGGTGTACAATATCTTTGCTTTTGTGGGTTGGTCATTTAATTAATAAATTGTAATATACTAAAATTATTAAATACTATTCAAAATATTAATTGATTGTAGAACTACATAACAAATTAATCGATGAATAACAATAATCTTTAAATTTATACATGTATAGTTTCAGAGAGATAGTGTGTATTATATTGCAAGTTGATATTTGGTTTATAGATGGCTCTGATGAGGCACATCATTTAGATGTAAACAAAGTAAATAGTTACGAAATGCAAATGTTGGAAAATCAATTCATCAAGGCCCTCTGTACTCATCATTATTCAAGTTAGAATAATTGATTATTGTCACATGATCTGGTTTGGATTGACTACTTTCAATTAGTTTATTTGTCACATGATCTAGTTTGGATTGATTATTTTTCTGAAGTGGTGTACAATATCTTTGCTTTTATGGGTTGTTCATTTGATTAAAATTAGTCATGTACTAAAATATTAATTGATTGTAGAACTATATAAAAAATTAATGGATGAATAATATGGGACAGTTCACGCGACAATGATAACTCGCATTTATATATAAAACGTTATATAAATGCTTCTCGTTTGAATCGTTATATCTTCCGAACGGTAAACGCTATCAACATCCTATTTTCAACACTTCATACCACACCATTTCTCTATGGTAAAATACTTTTTGGGATCTTGCACTTGCTCCTTGCCAGTATTGCAACGTTCGATACCCCACCGGGTTCAAACCCGCCATAACTTTCTGTAGGAGTAATGAAATCGCTTCAAAATCGGTATGTAGGTAGAGAGGTCCTATACCTATCGATTTGTTCTGTTCGTTAATTTTTATGCCATCTGTTACGGAGATAAAGTTGAATAAACTACGTGCACGTTTTCCCGCTTGATTCGCGCCAATGTCCGCCTCCCCATACATTGAGCGGAGCGCAATTTGCCCAAATCATTGTATGACTCTTATGGATCAAAAATTGCACTATTGTTCAGGATTGAGTTATATTAATAAGCATTACATTCCAGTCCCAATATTGCCCTTCTATTGCATGTCCTGCAAACATTGAAAAGCACCCACAAGGAACCCATACATACATGTATCTCAATGTCACTTTAAGTGTTCAGTGAAAGGACAGTGATGATAATGGAGGCCATGGTCAGAATCTGAACAATTATTTGCCTCTCAATCTTCTTTGGTCCTCAAAACAAAAAAGAATACGACGAGGTGATAACTGGCCACAGCACTCGGATGCTTACACAACGAATGTGGTGGGCATTAAAAAGGCTCTGTCTATAAAATATCATATGCTAAAGAGAAGCCAATACATGTAATGCTTAAATAAAGGATTAATTGTCCATCAAATCAACAGTGAACAACTTTTGTTGTCCACAGTTTAATGATTCTGACCATCGCAATGTGGATGAGGGGATGACAAGTGGACTGGGGATGGTGGCCACTTTCCCTGGTCCCCAGTTATTTCGTCTAGGTTTGTTAGGCTTCTGTGACTAGTCTCATGCAGTCACCCAAAATACGCTCAACAAACGTTTTGCGGGACCATTTACATTCTGACGCCACAGGAGCACGACGTCGAGTTCATTAACTACAATGGTGAGTGAATGTGATGATCCAGAATCCTTTCTGAATTCTCTGTACAAGTGTACAAGTAGGCCGTACAAGTTCAGGGGACCACAAGTAGCCCTTGTCAAGCCACTGCACCACTTCGCTGAAACGAAACTATTTGGTGATTGTCAATTTGCTATCGTTTTTTTATCTTTTAAATTTATTCAGTCAATAGCTTATTTTACATCGAAAAAAACAACTGCAAAGCTCCACCCCACACACAGGTTGAGGTGGGAGGAGAGGTTAAAGGGCTCCCCCTAACTGTGCGGAAGGGGACCTGTCACAAACCCCAATCGCGCAGAAGGAATAACTTATTTTCCGCCCCCTTCCTCTCTAACCCCCCCCCCCCCCCCCCCCCCCCCTTCCCAAGCCGCTCTGGCAACGTGCATATCAATCGGGCCAGCGCCGGATCAGCATGCACAGTAACATCAACTCACACAGGTGTGCCACATAAGGGCGTCTGTCAGTAGTCCGACTTTCATTTCGTTTGCAATCATCGAAGGTGTCGGTCAGCAGTCAATCAACGTTGACAACGAGCGCAAGCGGTCGCTGCGTCTTTTATGCCACAGATTAAATAATCTATGAATACATGTATGTCTAGGCTATCAATCTATTAACATAGCTTCTTAGAAAGGCATTTCTCTCTCTCTTCCTTCGTATGGCAGTAATTTCTTGGAATGTGCTTGTGAATGAATACACCATGCAGTGGTGATAGTGAATATATGTAAGCGGGCAAGATCTGACTCCGGATACTGACGGCCACTGCGAGTCATCCTTTTTTGACGCCCAGCTATTGATGTTCTGATTTGTATACGCGTGCTTGCGCGTGCGTGCGTGCGTGCGTGCGTGTGTGTGTGTGTGTGTGTGTGTGTGTGTGTGTGTGTGTGTGTGCGTGCGTGCGTGCGTGTAGTCTCGTACCCAAACCCACCATGACGTAATTGTTTTTCGCTTACAGTATAAACACTACGACAGGTGTCGTAGTGTTTATACTGTAAGCGATAAACACTTACGTCATGGTGGGTCTGGGTACGAGACTAGTGTGCGTGCGCGTGTGTGTGTGGTGTGTGTGTGTGTGTGTGTGTGTGTGTGTGTGTGTGTGTGTGTGTGTGTGTGTGTGTGTGTGTGTGTGTGTGTGTGTGTGTGTGTGTGTGGATGTTGTATTTTGGCAGTATAAATAATGAAAGATGCACTATAATAGAGGATGGGCACGGGGAACGTTTCAGGTGATTTTATCTCATGCAACCACACTACACGCATGCATCCATTTACTTTACCTTACCACCTGTATGGCTATGAATATTTGACCAGTTAAGAATAGACGCTGCACGCCGACTATATTTACAGAACATCATGGAGTGTGCATGGAGCTTTTTAAAAGCGGTATGTGCCCTTATCGTCATGCCCCCGCTGCTGCAATTAGAACATGCGTGCATATAGCGCTGATCATGCTGCATGGGCATAAGTACTCTGAGGAGGCGGGGTAACAATCTATTCATGTATTACACATCAATCAACGCTAAGAGTCCGTTACGCGCAATATCAACAAAGTCGTTGAAGCGCTATTCAGTACTAACTGGGTTGTGATGGTGGGGGGGAGGGGTGGAAGTGAGGAGGGAGCTTGCAACCATTAAAACGCTCTCTTCTCTATCATGCCACTGGTCCGTTATTTCATTAAATCTTCAATCGACCACCGACCCTCCACTGTTTAGCTCAGTTCTGCGAATTCCAGAAAACCATGCACGTGACGTTCACTGATGACGATGACTTAATGAGAAGACGACCTTGATGCAACCGGTTCATGAGGCGCGCATGCGTGGTACGTTGTCTCCAATTACACATGCATGCGAGCGCCACGGAGAAGCTGCGAGTACGTGTCGGTTTGGGGATTGCATTTAGTATTTCATTCTGTGCTTGAACGGTATGTAACCCGAGTAGTGCTTTAATAATGAGACACGCCACAAGTTTGGAATACCTTTAATTTTATCAGATGACAATAGTTTGACTATTAAAACTATCGCTCTGAATATCGTCAAGACTTGTCCTCACGAGCTGGGAACATAATGTCGCTGCTTAGCAACGCCAGTATTGTGCGTTGATATACGTTTGCTACTTTATTTCAATCGTGCATATGGTTTCGGCGACGTTATATCAGAGGCAAAAATGGCTCCCAGGCACTCCCCCCGGTCATTAACGCCTAAGGTGTAAATGACTCCTCATATATAACCCCCCCACGCGAGTCAAGTGTACCTGTTGAAGTGAGAAAGCAAGCTCGCATGGATGAGGATGAATTCAGTATTGTCGAGGATTATCTGCCAATGAATCAATATCCTAAGGACATTTCGAAGGGGAGATAAGGCTAATCTATAAGGCGCAAATGCAAAATCTTCAAGTTCGACTGTGGAAGCGCGGAAGATGTGTGTTAGAACAAAGACGCATACTCGTCCTGGGATTAAAACAGGAAGTATGGTAATTGTATGCCTGTATGTACATGTAGGAATTAAGCCACTTAGGCAGAGATAAAACCATTCACAAAATATCCAGTCTTCTCTTTGGGAAAACATATATGAAGACACTAGAATATTTGTACAACACTGCGACTAGTATATGATCGCCTATAACGTTTGGTATCAGGTTGCGGGTGACTTCATGTAGAAATATAAATCTCAGCACCGATAGGCATGATAGAGAAGAGACAGTTTTAATGGTTGTCCTCACTTCCACCCCTCCCCCCACCCTCACCTCCCAGTTAGTAAGACTGCAGCAAGTGTAGCACTTTTCTTGTTCGAAACTTTCTGCAGGTATGTAAAAAAATTAATAAAGGGAGGGAGGGAGGGAGGGAGGGAGGGAGGGAGGGAGGGAGGGAGGGAGGGAGGGAGGGAGGGAGGGAGGGAGGGAGGGAGGGAGGGAGGGAGGGAGGGAGGGAGGGAGGGAGGGAGGGAGGGAGGGAGGGAGGGAGGGAGGGAGGGAGGGAGGGAGGGAGGGAGGAGGAGGGAGAGAGATACGTATGCGTACACACACGTATGCAACACATATACATGCATACATGTACACATACCATACCACACCACACAAACACGCATACACACATACATGCAAATACATACACACATACATGCACATACATACGCATACACACACATGTACACACATGCACGCACACATGCATACAGCATACATGCATATATGCACACGCATGATAGGATTGTATGTGCTGAAGATTGACACGAGGAACACATTTAATGTGGTATCCTGTCAAGCCATCTTGAATGACTGTAACACTAGCTTTCCCTTTCGTGTTACATATGGACACAACTTAACTAGTACTGGATTTGGCACATGAAAGCAAAAAGATATGTGAAATGTGGTGTTTTATTTAAAGTAAATGTCATTGCAGGTGATCAATCATTCTGAATTTGAAAAGGGATTGGTTTCATTTATTCACTCTGTAAGGAAATGTAATGAATGCTGAGTGACCACTTTTGATCTATAATGTATATTTGTTATTATGTATTATTAACAATACTGCACTAAAGTTAGGATGTCTGAAATGATGTTGTGCCTGATATGTATTTATTTTTCAGTTGTATGAAGACTAAATGTTTGGCAGGTATGTCAAACACGGAGACAAAAGTAAAGTTTTTTCCCCTTGTAACATGGCTGTTTCATCTGATGTTTTCACTTTCACATATTGATCATTGCAGTCAATTTCTATTACCAGAGTACACGGTGCCCATAACTAAGTAAAAAACCAACCACGCATTGAATTAAGAAATATATCACTTGTAATAAAAAATTAAGACAAGACACCCTAGCTTCACATGTATTGTTTTATATCAGGTCAAAAGTGAATTGCAATGTGTGCTTTTTCCTCTCCCCATGGCAGACCCTCTATATCTTGTACTCACAAGTCTTTGCAGATGAAAGACCGAAACATTCATTTTTCATGCCTCCTACTTCCTTGTCCTTGCATATCTGTACCAATTGAACAATTGATAGCTGTGATGGAACACAGAAGCGGAAGCAAACACTATATGATTTGAAAAACCCTGGTGTATGTCTGACACGGGTCTGATTGTGAAATAGCCATGGGAAAGCATGTAATGGGTAAGAAGTACAACACATATCGTATCTCTTCTCTGACACAGATACACCATTGGTAACCTGAGAAAGAAGAGGCCAATTAAGGATATGATTTTATCCTTCAGTTGCATATGGTAGGAGCCGACATATATAATGTATTCACCCCTGAAAACAATGGCACATTTAAGTTAAATATATATTGATTTCAAATGCATTTGAAAATGCACTACATTTGTCATATTCTCTCTCACTCTCACTCTCTCTCTCTCTCTCTCTCTCTCTCTCTCTTTCTCTCTCTCTCTCTCTCTCTCTCTCTCTCTCTTCTCTCTCTCTCTCTCTCTCTCTCTCTCTCTCTCTCTCTCTCTCTCTCTCTCTCTCTCTCTCTCTCTCTCTCTCTCTCTCTCTTTCACATACGCACATCTCTATCACACACAAACACTAGCTCACACACACATGTATGCACAACAAATGTGACCAAGTCACCTCAGTCAGGCTCAAAGACCTTGCAGACGCAGTTTCCGAGGTATAGCATTAACTTTAAATAGTCTGGCAGTGTCTAAACTCGTACAAAACCTTGGGGAGGAGGGGGGGGGGGGGGGGGGGGGGGGGGGGGGGGCTTCACATGTTACAATACTCAGACGCGGGTTTAGAGGGAAAGGGCACTAGGGGGGGGGGGGGGCAAACCCGTCCTATGCCCCCTTAACTCATATGAATACGCGTCTTGTCTGTTAATGTTTGCATAATTATAAAATTCGGGGAATTCCATTTCGTGGTGATTTCCCAGGTGATTTCCCATTACGTAACGGTTAGCAAATATAAATTTAATTAATTCACTGCCCTGCTCTCTACATAATCATAACTAAGCGGCTATGACGTCGCCGTGTTGCAAGGAAGAGCTGCTTTACAAGTTCGGTGGAAAGCCGATGAAGAAGGAATGGAGGCATTACCGTTTACAACTGGATAAAACCTACTTGATGTACTTCCAGTTGGACGAGGTAAGTTTGGATTCATATAGATTCACGAACGCCATTAGTCCCCTCCGTTGTGCATGGCGTACCCTTTATACGTACTTATACGTACATGCATCGATACTCGCCTTGTACATATATCAATGCACTATTAAGTGCACGTTGTGTTTCCAGTGCAACGAACCGAAACACAAAATTTTAAGAAGCAAGATCGTAAGTGCCACCGCTGGAAAGGTCCTTCTAATAAAGAAGGTGAACCGCTTTACGTTTGTGGTGAACTTCAGCGACGACACTCCATCGTGGATTTTTGCTGCGGATACGGAGGTCAGCTGTAAATCTAGGAGGGGGATTTTATTTACCGTTTCTAAATTTCGGCAAGATATGTATTTATATAGTGAAGCACATCGCTATAGATACTCCTCTCGTACCTTGAAAGAAGTCCAACCCTTTTCGTGGGTGGGATGTTAAGCTCTAAGAGCAGAGTTAAAGTGTGCTTACTTGAACGAAAAATTGCACCAGCAGTTTAGACGCGGATCGGGAACAGCCGCACTACACACTTGTGACAAAGGCACGATTCGGGGAGGGGGTGGGGATCAGTACACGGGACGTATAAGACTACGTGACGTCTGCCAGAGATATGTTGTCTACTACATATCTACTTGCATCTATAGCAGCTTCGATTCTATACCCTGTTCAAGATGGCTTGTTGTCACAAATCAACGTTCAGTTAGTGCAAATGAGGAGGCTTCGGAATCTTAATGGAGACAATGATATAATTAATGCTAGTGATGGCTAGTATGTATTACACATATCCACCAAAAAGAAAGGACTTTATACTCTAGCAGCTACCATACAACTTAAAAGGAACATTCTGATGATGTTGCTTGCAAAAAATGATAGAGTACATACACAGCCTCGAGCAGGGCTTTGCTTTGGACCCACTAGATGTTATTAGCACATGCCTCTGAATTCCTTGCCTCACTGCCAAATACAAGATAAAGTTTGGTCTCCTTTTGAATCAATTAAACATCTGTGTAAGCCCATTTCAATATGGTCTTTTTCATTCCGTGTCTTCTACTCTGACATGCTATATTGGTATGTACAGGTAGGTCTAACTTACGAGACCAAGATGGTAGATATGCAACCAGGAAGCCACACAAAATGACACTAGAGAAGTG
The DNA here is from genome assembly GCA_013339895.1 of Ephydatia muelleri. Taxonomy (NCBI): domain Eukaryota; kingdom Metazoa; phylum Porifera; class Demospongiae; order Spongillida; family Spongillidae; genus Ephydatia; species Ephydatia muelleri. The sequence continues at coordinate 4,692,183 of JABACO010000002.1, read as the reverse complement.
TTGAAAGGAAAGTCCAGGGAATTATGGCGATTCACTGCTGGGGTGGGTATATCGATGAATAGTGTACTCATAATACTATAAATGGCACAATGGCACAAGCTCAATATATTGCCTCGCACACAACAGGAGGCGAGGCAAGAATGGATCAGAGTGCTAAATGAGCGCTGGTCACTGACCAGAGCATCCTCCCTGATGGTGGGAAGTGGCAAGGATGCACGCCACGAAGAATTGCTGAGACGACATACGACGTCATCACTACCAGCAATGACTCCTCCCTCCCCGAGTCCAGCCTGTGCACTTAATACGTGCTACAGCTCTTCGCTGAGACGGCACCAACCAGAGAGGTCAGACTCAGTAGTGACATCATCTACACGCAAGGTTTCCACAACACCACAGCCACCTGCTCAACATGTGGCAAGACGACCTCCAACTGACACACAGAACCCAAGTAATGACAGTCGCATTGACGAGTCACAACAGAGTACAGCCTTTGGGGGCACTGGAGGCGCATCTGATCGTGAGCCCGTGTATGAACCAATTCCTGACTCCCCACCTAGCTATAAGGATGTGATGCATGACACAGATGGATATGTGGAAATGAAACCAGGCACAAGCGAAGATTCAGAATATATTAATGTGCTATGCAAAAAATAAAGCAACACTTGCAATGTATGCCTTTGGTGATAGCAATGTGTGTGTGTGTGTGTATGTGTGTGTTGTGTGTGTTTGTGTGTGTGTGTGTGTGTGTGTGTGTGTGTGTGTGTGTGTGTGTGTGTGTGTGTGTGTGTGTGTGTGTGTGTGTGTGTGTGTGTACTATGTTTTGTGTGCTTTGTGTATGTGCTGGCACATTTCTATCACCAAACATGCACATGCATGCACACACAGTTCACAAATGTGCAGCCTCAGCCCCATGTCCTGCCACATGCGAACAAACATGCCTGGTCTTCAGACACTCGTCTTATGTGCATGTATTGTAACTTGAACCATGCTTGCCTGTGTTTCGTGTAAAGAACATACTAGATGTTTGCAATTGAACAGAACATTTTTGTTCTTAATTTTGTGATTTCTTTCATTGTTGTTCATATAATATACAAGTGATACATAAGCTATGGAATGTCAAGATGATGCATCTTAAACTTGAATTGAGTACAGGTAGGTGTGTCCCACTGTAAAAACATGGATCATTGAGGGTTCAGTCTCAGCCACATACAAGTATCCACCAGGAGATGATGTAATATCTGCTACACCCATGCCAAGCCTGGTGCAAATCAAGTTCATGATATTAAGGTTTTGATCAAATACCTGAACACTTCCCGCGTCACAAACGTACAGATCGTTACGAATCATCTTGATTGTAGAGGGTGCCACAATCAATTATGAATTTACAATATACAATCACTAGGCAAATACAAATTGCGTTATTCAAATCAAACTATCACCACCACAAATATATAATTACATCTCAGATTTCAAAGCAGATGACATCAAAATCAGCATCGTTTCATGTGTTGGAGGGGGCACGAAACACCCTCCCATCTATCTATCCACAGCAGCTGCCAGTAATGCCTCTACGTTTGCAGCCGCAGACACCACCATCCACATCACCCCAGCTCTTTTCACCAATCCAACTCCCTTTACCACAACTACCTTCAGCACAACCACAAGTCATTGCTAATGACACCACTACAACCACCATTGCTACAACCACCACCACAGACAACCTCTACATCACCAGTTAAGCGTATCTCCAGCATCTCCTCCACTCAATCAACACAACCATATAAAACCAGGAGGTGGAAGGCCTGACAGACAGCTCAGGAAGAAGTGCATTGTGCAAGGCTGTACTGAATTTGCAGCCCCTTCAATGTGGAAAAATCACCTCAATCTACACACACAAGGCGTCCTTCCTGGATCAGTTCCTGATGACTGGCTTCATGAGAACAATATGGTCACCTGTTCTCACTGTCACCACTTGGTGGCATCTACACACATCATGTCTCATCAGAGGAAATGTGCTACACCTAGGTCAAATACAAATACACAAATGGATGTTCCACTATTTAATGACAGAACTGCCCAGCTTCCATCCTTTGAAGAAGTGTGCCACTTACATTGTAGTACTATTCACCATATTCCAGCTAAAGCAAGACCAGCATTTGCAAAAACCTTATCGTCAACTTTGCAAGATATTTTGCACACTAAAAATGAAGAATCTTGGTTGAAGCTCTTTTTGCTCCCAAAGTGTGTCCTGGTATCTTCTAAAAGGAGAGGACATCACCACAAACCACCTTACTAGTGTGATCTGTGGTCAAAGGGTCATTTCTTAACCCTCTGGGAGCATGCTTCTCAACAAGAATCATCCAAAGCATTCCAGACCCATACGAAAGGTTCTGACTACAACATCCAGGCAGCCATCAGGCATGCAAAGAATGGCTTGAAGGCTTGCCAAGTTTTGAACTCTTCAGGAATTGCTCCCAACAATGACACCACCAGGCATTAAATGAAGACAGAGCATCAAAATGCCGCACCTCCTGTAATCCCTCCAAGCAACTCATCTGACAACCCCCCTATCCTTCCACCAGATTTTAATATCTTGTCCGTCTTAAGGTCCTTTCCAAAGGCTACAGCGTGTGGACCATCCGGATTGCGAATCCAGCATCTACTGAACGCTGCTGAGGTTACATTACAAAAGAAGATCTGTTCTTCCCTTAAGGATGCAGTAAATCTTCTAGCATCCAGAAAGGTTCATTTAGTAGTCTCCAAGTTCCTTGCAGGTGGTAACCTCATTGCCCTTAAAGGACAAACCTGGCTCCCCTCCAGATATTCGTCCGATCACTGTAGGAGAAACATTGATACGTTTGGTCGGCAAATGCTTATGTCGGATCACTAAGAGAAGGCATCTGATTTATTTCTCTCCTCACCAATTGAGTGTTGCCTGTTCATATGAGGTTGAGAAGATTGTACACGGGTTACGCATCTGCATCGAAGACCATGTGAATGAATATGATTTCGTAGTGATGAAGATTGACCTGCGGAATGCTTTTAATCTTGTTTCTCGCCAAGCTCTCCTTGATGAATGCAGGGTACACTTTTCTGAGCTCTTCCAATGGGCAGCTGGGTGTTATGGTGATCACCCCTTATTGTTGTCTGCCATGGGTACATTGAGATCGGAGTCTGGAGTCCAGCAGGGAGACCCATTAGGACCTTTACTCTTTTGCTTGGTTCTCGATAAGGTGGTTACTGCTATTGCAGCCGACTCAATTTGCTCACAGCTTTTATTTCACTCCTGGTACATGGATGATGGGGTTATTGCTGGGACAAAACAGGCAGCTTTACAAGCACTCAGCATTATTAAACAGCTTGGTCCTCCACTGGGTCTCTTTATCAATACTTCCAAATGTGAATTGTTCAGTAAAGGAGGCCTTAGAGGCTTTCCTGATGAGATGAAGATATCAAATGCACTGAATATTGAAATCTTAGGGGTGCCGATAGGAGACCCAATCTTTTGTGCCAAGTCCATTGCGGAGAAAAGAGCACATGCCTCTAAGTTTTTGGCACTGCTAAAATGAAGTAGGTTCAGTTGACTCCCAAGTTGCTCTGTTGTTGCTACGTCAATGCGGTGGTTTCTGTTGGATGGTCCATATTGCCAGATGCACCCCTCCTTCTGTAGCACTGGAAGGATTGCACTGATTTCATGAGGAGGTCCGCCAGACTTTTTCAGATAGCATGTGCATTGACCCATCTGATTAAGTTTGGCAACAGGCCCAGCTGAGTCTGAGCAGGGGTGGTCTGGGGCTTCGCAGTGCATCATTACACTCATCAGCAGCATTCATGTCTTCCTTTTTTATGTCGGACTTATACTAGTCACCATCTTCTCCTTCTCCGATCTTTGGACCACTTTAATGCTGGCAGAGGTTATTTCTATTGATGAGTTGCTTAATTCTCCAACGAACCAAAAGATGCTGTCCACTAAAACAGAGAACAAGCAGTTTCAGTTGCTTTTTGATGCCTCCTCTATTCCAAACAGGGCTCGTTTAATGTCTGCTTCATCAAACCTTGCAGCTTCTTGGGTCTTAACCTCCACCTTGACACAGCTGAATTCCAAACAGCCTTAAAATGGTGGCTAGGTATTGACATGTTTGGTGGTAGTAGGTGCCCATCTTGTTCAACCCAGTCATTAGATCCCTTAGGTCACCACGCCCTAACATGTAGATATAATGGGGATGTAGTGTCACGTCACAACCAACTAAGGAATACCTTTTCTGAATCCTGCAGACAGGCTGGTGTTGGTGGACAAATGGAGGTAGGAAGTGGTGGGGCATGATGAACGGCGCACCCGGCCAGCTGATGTCCTAGTGCCAAATTGGGATCTGGGGAAACATGCAGCTTATAATCTTACTGTTACATCCTCACCGCTTAATCAAAGCATCCTCAATGAAGTGTGTGTGACAGCAGGATCATCTGCCTGGGTTTCCGAACAAAGGAAGCATGCCTCCAACAATGTTAAGGGCTCAGAGCTAGGCTGGTCATGAATACCTTTAGCTATTGAGACTTATGGTTGCTGGGGAGCGGAAGCACGCTTACATCTTTCACGCCTTGCCTCTTGCCTGGCTGCTACACTGAATTGCTCCAAATCGCATGCCACCTCAACACTGTATGGCAGGCTCAACTTGGTTCTAGTCAGAGCAAATGCAAGGGCACTGCTATCCCGAGCATATGGCGTCGGCTCTGACATCCCAGCTTAACTATAGGTTGACAATCAGCTGTTCAGACATAGTCGTTGTGTATTATTTGTTTGCTCATTTACGTTGTAGTAATAGCGTGCATTACCTGCTGTGGTGCTGTGTACAATCTATGTTTAGTATTATTGAATAATAATAATTAAAATCAAAATAGGTATAAAGATAAAATTAAATCATTTACAATAATGTAGGATTTATTAAACTGAATGAAAATTATTAAATAAGAATCTTGTTTGTGTGTTTTTAGTCTATACTTGAAACAGCAAATCAAACTTGTAAAAACTAAAAGACCATAGGCTGCTCGCTATCACTTAATTGGTATTTCTTTGGGTGTTAATTGGAATGCTTTATGTTGTGTGCTGGAGCTACATGTGTATTGTGGCATGCATCAAGGGACACTGGCACCAATTGGATGATCAGTGTATCAATAACCATGTAGGGCATGGATATCAAAAGCCATATAAGGCATGGATACTAAAAGCCATGTAGGGCATGCATTGGATATCAATAGCCATATAGGGCATGGGTATCAATAGCCATGTAGGGCATGGATATCAATAGCCATGTAGGGCATGGGTATCAATAGCCATGTAGGGCATGGATATCAATAGCCATGTAGGGCATGGATATCAATAACTATGTAGGGCATGCAGCCAGAGCTATCATGTTACCTATGCAAAAGTATTATAATTGCCTCTAACCATTCATCTGGAATAACATTGATAACAGAGGGCTTTGAGTATGTTGATTTATGAGGGTTTTGATATAATTACTTAACTGCTCACAAATTGAATGAATGAATTCAGCTATAACTATTGTAATGTACATAAAGTAATCAAGTGCTTAATTAATTTGATCCTGAGTAATAGATCTTTGCATTCATTTGTGTACACCCCGGATAATATTGCTCATGTTGTATTGCTCTGAGCTTATACCTTTCCAACTGAGCAAGCAATCCCTAAGCTATGTGTAACTCAAACCCGCGCCCTTTCCTGCCCCCCCCCCCCTCACCCTCACAAGTACATAAACTTTCACCTGTCTTAGTATCAACAATTCTCATCATCATCTGAACGAATACAAAGGTTTCCCAAACAAAAACAGAAAACATGATCCACTGTTGCCTGGGCAATTAGTACATTATCATGTCCTCAACACATCCAAAGCTCCTTGAATAACATACCAAAATAGTAATAATAATAAAATAAGGACACAGACATCTACCTGACCTCAGACAAGAGGAGGGCTCAGATAGTGTCTTGTCGTGGCCTTCAGCCATCACTGCATATATAGCTCCTGGTGTTACACAACCTTTGGGTTATGACAATTATAGCACCTAAAACCTGAGTAGCACCACTCACTGGCTTTAATTCCTGCCAGGAAAGTTCATTCAGAGCCTCCTCACTGAATAGCTGATGTGGACTAAATAGACCCAGTTTTAAGTGTTGCAGGTTACATAGCAACGTGTGTGTCCTGGGCCAGAGTGCTTGGTGCCCATTGCCTTGCTTCTGACCATTGTTTATACAGTATCCGCTCCTAAAAGGCACCCCATATGCTTCTTGGTACGATCATCTGCCATTCTCCTAAATAGTGCCTCACAAAGACCAACACACCACATGGCAACTTGACCACTGTTCAACAAACATTACTTATTAGGGTCGCAAAACAACACCCTGGCTGGCAACACAAACTACTACAATGGCATGCTAGAGTATACCCATGGCTGCCCATCTAAAATGACCAGTGCAAATCCAAGGAGGTGTCTGGCAAGGTACCTGCATTACCTTCCGGGAAAGTAAACTAGCTCACGCAGATGCCACTACAAATAAAACGATCATTACACCACCTGAAACAAAATGGCCAATGAACATTGCCATAGTTGTAACGTTATACAAAGTGACGCTCCGATCCTTTAAAAAAATATACATCATGTCATGTCTATGCATGTGTCATGTCTATTTAGGCTATACTGAAATATTATGCATTACTTCATGCATGTACAAAACACTACAGAGTAGATACAAATCCTGGCCTATATGTACATCGCTGACGCTGAGAAGCCTGCCAAAACTAATGGAACCTGTTTGGGCCTATCCGCATTCCGTCCTGCTTGTCAAGGTCAAGGGTGTCAATATTTCCAGCGACCTTCTCCCATTCGCTGCATGGATTTTGGGAGTAGGAAAAGCCTTCATGGTAGACATTGTAGAATGGATTTGCTGGGTCTAAGATGCGAGGAGCTGCGGCGCAGTGTGGCGGGAGGGTGATTCCAGTGCCGGTGTGCCCTATTGAGTAGTACTCATCCCAATGGACGCTGAAAGCCAAAGGCACCTATCAATGTGAAACCTCCCCTCCCCCTCCCCCTCCCCCTCCCCCAGCCCGGTACTCTTTCACGCTTTCACGCGGAGTAGTCTTTAGGACCCCGGGGGGGGGGGGGGGGAGTTTGAATAAATACGGACGTTTAACGTGAAATTTTTTTATAGTCAAATCGTTCACAGGGTCGGGCAGTTTGAAATGATACAATTTCAAATTTTCAAATCCCCAAAATTATTATAGCTGAAATTATCTACAGTTTTCTTATGTTTAGAACGCCTTGACTTACTCGATGAATTGATTTTTTTCCACCAGCTTCTTTAACTCCTTTGTCACTCTATTCATATTATGTGCATTATAATAGCAAAATAAATTAAACACTTTATAAGCAATCCTTACGCAGACGCTTCCTCTGAACCAGCTTGACGATGTGCCGCATCACAAGCAACGCCATCAAGTAAGACTTTGGCCTTGCACGATGCGTATCGCAATAGATCGCATTCCTCCACATTTTTGCTTTCCTGATTAAGTCTTTCACCTACAGTGTAATATTAAACAATTTAACCGCCATTCCATGGACGCCCATGCGCACGCAAAATCTCCCATGACCACGCCCCCTCACCAGCCCCGCCCCCTACGCACGGCAGTCGGTGGTTACCTTGTTCGGCTGCTTGGAGATGAATTCTACTTGCCATTTATTAGTGCAGACAGTATAACTGGTGGGCATGATATGAAGTACATCAATTCCTCTCTACTTGCATGCGCATGGCTTCTAGTATGACCACATGACACCACGAGCATAACAGAGCTGTGCCAATATATGGGACCGTTTCCGGACCTTGCGCACTTTCTATTTCAAGATTTTTATGATATTCTAGAAGTCTAAAATAAAGTCGTACGCACATTATATGTCACGAAGTTATAAGCATTGAATTTTTAAGCAGCCATACATTTCAACTCATACATTACGTCATTTCTATTGCGCGTACTATAACTTAATGACAAACGCGCTTGGTCCTTTTTCACGGAAACAATCCCATAATTATCTTGAGTAAAATTGGGCCAAACAAACGGCAGCATGTTTGCAATACACTTGCCTTGAGTGGTACTCCGAAGGGATGGGTACCAGAAAATGGTAGAGCACAAAAGGATCAGCGATGTGTGGACTGATGAGGAGATCTACCTCGATCTCGTTCTCGTACTGGAATATCACGGCCATTTCGGTGACTTCCATATTTGTGCATCGGTCCGGCAAGGTGTTAAGGAGATACCCCTCGAGATTTTCTAGCCAAGGCGTGTAATCAGCGGCTCCGTTATTCCCTTTAATGTTCTCCAACGTAATGTCTATAATTATGTAGCAATCATGTTCCTAACGCCTATAACTTTTTAGGTACACGTGCATCTGTAGCTGCAATGACATGCACTTGTCGTTGTCGAAAAGTGTCACAAATATAAACAAAGGGCCATATTTGTACAACATATTTTGCTCATGGCTGGGTTTTTAATTTTATATAACGCTATTACCCGCGCCTCTGGCACGCTGGTGATGGCAATACCTCTAGTGATGATGACTAAGTCAAGATCAAACTTTCCGTTCACTGCCGTTCCCTGCCCCAACGATCCTCCTTTTATCACTTCCATGGGGGTGATGCCTGTCTTTTCATAAAGTGTTTCCTAGTGGCAGTGAATATGAACACGTAATTCATTGTTAGTATATACACTGCATACGCGTAATGCATTTATTTAGCGCTGCACAAAGCCAGAAACAACACATAATAACATTATTACATGCAATTGTCTAAGTGCATGCTACTGTACATGTATGTATCAGCGGCTGCGGAGGAATACATAACATTGGGGGGGGGGGGGGGGGGGGGGGGGGCCTATACGGATTGTATTAATCCTGTTCAGCGAGGGAGATGGGAAGAAGCTCCTCCGTCGAGAATATGCATTACAAGTGAGCGTACTAGATGAGCTATGGTGTGCCCTCTGGGTGGACAGTTAGCCTTTAATTGGCATCTCACAATTAATTGTAGGTTAGGTTATTCTTTGGACAGTTATCCGCTCGCCAATTTTTAACGCTCAACGGTACGTCACGCTAACCGGTTTTCGCGGGCGCGCTTCAGGTTGTAATATGCACATCATGCAATGCATTATCAACAAACTGTTAAATTTACTGTGTCATTGCGCGCGGCACGCTAATTGACCTCGCTTTGTATTAGCATGCGCGTACAACTCATGCAGCGAAAGTGCTCGCGCAAATTACTTTAAATCATTGCTTGAGCGACTGAGTAGCGCGTTTGGACTCGAGTAAGTTGGTGGCGCGCGCGACTCAAAGCAGCTCGAACTCTGTCACAAAGGCCTCGGGGGTGTGGTTCGAAGTGGCCAAGCACTACATAGAGAAGGTTTCGGCCAACTGGCGATGGTATATTAGATTAGTACTTATCGCATTGCCGGAGCAGACTTTTTCTTAATCTACAATATAGCATAATTTATTATGCTTACACTCGCACATTGCTCTCGTATGCATGACGCTCGTCTCGAAGGCAAATGCACTCGTGTCGCACACGTGCAGTATAGCACAAGTATATCCACGCGAGGGACACACGCGTGGCGCTAGCCTGTTTCAGATTTTAACTGCATTGTGTATAACTTCTTCGTGGCCGGGCGGCTATATTTGTATTCCATCGCAGCTAAAGGACTGCATGATGCATGTACATGTATGGGCTAATGGTCGAGTGGGAACATATATTCGTGTATTTGCAATGAAACTATCGGTTATCACTGCAGCTGTTCTCGCAAGTGATCGTGTGCATGCAACACGCATGCAGTTGCAACTGTGGCTCTCAAACTATTGAACTCACGTAGATGTGCTCGTCTGTGATCTCTCTTGCCTCCTCCTGTGTGATGGACATGTTTTCTGCCAAACTTTCGGCTGGTAATACTGAATTCCTATATATGCCGACACAGCTCTGAGCACTGCTAACAATATACATTAAGTTCCCCGAAATACATGCATGCACATACGTATCGTTAGAAGGCGATGAATATATTTTAGCTGTACCCGTAATTCATGAATATAATTGTCCCAGTGCTGCCTAAGGCTACTGTAACCATAGGACCTAACGGGCCAGACCAACGGTACGTGGGGCCATGTATACTGTATGTGTACAGGATGTAAACACTGAGAGATATGTGAAATTACAAAGTTCATTGAAATTTGATTATGCATGAAGAAGAATAGTGCATTCAGTATTTGCATTTACATGTACGATGAAAATTCAAAAAATCTAATTACAATTCAGTTCTGCAGCTATGGAACAGTTTTGAATTTCACCTCAGGGAAATATCATTACATTTACATGTACTGAACCATTCAGGTACGCTTTTCAGTCTACTAAATTAGAAGGATTCTCATTGCCGTGGAGAAGCCCTTTCAGCAAGTGCTTGTTGAAGCTGAAACAGATATATTTGTACTTCCTTACTAGCAAGGAAGTATGACTCTACCATTGAATGCAATGAATCATATGGACTGCTGTGATCATACTGTACATGCTGAAGATTGTTACACTTTTTTCCTGACATTCTGCCTCTTTCCGAATAGCTGATATCGTTCTCTTCCGGTGTTTCTTTGTTAGCCGCTCCTCTGAATATTTATCATCCTCTTCAATTCAGCCATCAGCATTCACATTTTAGAGTCGCACGTGCTGAATAATGCTATGCTTATTTGCAAGGCCTGTGTGTTCTACACTTGTTATTACTCCCATGCCTAAGATCAGTAGGATCCCCTCATGCTAGCTAATGTATGATTGCTCCAAGATTAATCCTTTGAATTCTTAAAAACCTTGCTTTCAAGTATGCTTTATTTTGTCTTGTTGTTCTGTTTATTGGCATAAATGCTTCTGAAAATCAAATCAGAGCAATGAGGTTGACAGTTTTATCATGAGCTGCACAATATCATTGGTTTTTAAATACCAGTACAAAAATCACATGTACAACTAGCTAGGGGCTAGATTCTGCAGTCTGCTGCATACAAATACTTATGTTGTGCTTCTTTGCAATCCTGACAGCAAGTGCTCTGTTATTTCCACCAACAGGAGACTCCATTGCCTTGCACAATGTGGTCCAAGATGGTGAACCATATTTTCTCACATTGTTGTTTTGTCTTAGCCTTGCTGTGAGAGTGTTCATCAAATAATCTTGAGGTTGGGTGGTGCCAATTTTTTCAAGCGTAGAAGGTCAAAGTCCTAGTTTCAGTCCTAGCCCTTTCCAATTAGTAGCCACATCACTGACTTCTTCCAATACATCCACAAGATCATCTTCATCTAGCAAAAAGGGATTAATCTTATAACACTCCGCCATGGCTAGTACAACAGAGCACATACCAAGGAGTATTTCTTCTTTTGTAGACATACATGCAGCACCTGGAGTTTAACGAAAGGATTTGAATACTAATGCATTCTATATTGTTTAGAGTCGCTATAAAAATAGATGATAGCAGAACCGGCTTTTAGTTGATTGGTTTTACTATCGGTGTGCATGTTTGCTTGCAGACAACCATGGTGCCACAAATAAATTGAGGCACTCATTTCAACCTATAGTCCTTCGAAAATCCAAGCTGAATGTACAAAAAGAGATTGAATTGAAGCGCATCTTCATGTTTTGACATATCAGCTGCAAAGATACATGTAAAAGGTGTGCTTGATACAGATATTAAATTAAGCATTAAACATCTTATAAGTAGTAATATTACCTTCAAGCAAATTGAAATGCTATAATCCCACTGAACTTTTCCAGGTGCATGCATAATGAAAGTGATTCACTTTTAAGCTCAGAGCAATAGTAATGACCTTTTGATTACATTTCTTGTAATATACTATAATATATATGTATTATCATAATAATTGGAACGTGAGAAAATGGTCCTTGTGGATTTTTTTCAAGTTTTCAAATTTATTTAAAAACAAATCCACAAGGATCATTTTCTTATAGGTACTAAACCCTCTACAAAACGGCTCTTACCCACTTAAAGTTGGACTATCCGTCATGAAGTAATAAAGCACTGGATTTTTAATTAGGCGTACATTTCAATGGCAACGGTCAACTTCCATTGCTTGTTCTGTCAATTTTACAACTATACAACTATACATAATGTATAGTTGTAGTTGTAACATTTTCAGAACGGAAGTTGACCGTTGCCATTGAAAAGTACGCCTAATTAAAAATTCAGTGCTTTATTACTTCATGACGGATAGTCCAACTTTAAGTGCGTAAGAGCCATTTTGTAGAGGGTTTTAGTACGTAGTAGAAAATTAATAAATATGAAAACTTGAAAACAATCCACAAGGGTCTTCTCATATATGCTTTCATTTTCTTCAGGTTTTCATTAGGCAATGTAGAAATGCATTCCTTAAACAATAATTGAAAAATGTTTCAAACAGAAACTAACAACAGTCTGTACACCCAGGGCATGCAAATCATTCTAAATGAGGACAATGATGTACCTTTTCCGTGTACTTCAACCTTTTTTTGCAATCCATTTGCTTTCATTGCTCACTAATTGAGAGGAAATGAGTTCAAAGTGCATTTCTTCACATATGCACTTTCTTTGTACTGATCTGTTTACATGCATATTTCACACATAAATCTCTTGTCACTATCTGCTCTAAAACGCTTGTATCAGGTTGTCTACCGGTTGTCAGATATTTATGATGTGTTGTCTAGTTATCTGATGCTCAAAACATACCCTATGGAATGTTTCAATGACAAAACATTACTTGACTACTTGAAAATACAGTTTTGCATTGTCCACATGAATGCTTTGAGATCATATTAAATGGCATTTGATAATAGCTACTGGCTACTGTGTGCATATAAATGCACGCTGCACTGTCTGTAACTGGTACTCCAGAATCAATAAGACTTTTTTTTTTTTTTAGGGAGCAAGTTGAGCAAAATGTTTAGACATGTCCACCTCCAGTGCTTACAAGTAGGTTATATTTGTGCTGTATAACTAAATGCATAAATGCCATCATCATCAAGAAGAGAGTAGAGGAGTGTACTTATGTGTACATGCATGTAGTACCTTCTAGCTCCAAAAGTTTCATCTCCAAAAATGGTGGTTTATAATTAAGAGAGCCTCCAAATACTAACACTTGCATTTGAGATGTTGGCAATGAGAAGCAAACAGCGGAGTGATGACGCCGTTGAATTAGACACTCGTCAGGCAGCTTTGTAGAAGTAAACAAATATTGATAAAGACCAAAGACAGGACTTGTACATGTAGGTATTCACATTGAGTTAAACACTTGCATTGTAATGATATCAGTTTCTATTATTAACCTGCATGTTTACCTCAACCTGTGCCCAAGTGTCTGTACCAAAATTGAAAATCCACATATCAGAATTCGTATGTCCGTTGCAGCGCTCTCCTCCAGTTATGACAAGAGAGGCATTGCCTCCTAGCGTGCATGCACAAGAGGAGTGAAATGATCTCCCACTTGGACCATTCGTATGTATTTCACTCCAAACCTTGTGAGACATAAAAAGATATAATGTTATATGTTAATTGAGCACTATATATTCTTTTCAGTTTAGAGGTATACATTTTCAATCATATGGGATTCTGAGTGGTGTACAATATCTTGGTTGTTCATTTGATTAAAATTAGTAATGTACTAAAATGTAACAGATATTAATTGATTGTCAAAATATAACAAATGGATGAATATTAGATTTACAATAATCTCTACATTTATACATTTATAATTTCAGAGAGATAGTGTGCATATAGCATTATATTGCAAGTTGATATTATAGATGGAATCTGATGAGGCATATAATTTAGATGTAAACAAAGCAAATACTAAACAGTCGAGTAACTAAATGCGGGAGAAAATCAATTCATCAAGGTCCTCTGTACTCATCATTATTCAAGTTAGCTTATAATAATAATTGATTATTGTCACATGATCTAGTTTGGATTGACTACTTTTAATTAGCTTATTTGTCACATGATCTATTTGGATTGATTACTTTTCAAGTTACTCATTGTATACTGAAGTTAAATATTATATATATTTTTATGGTTTATTACGTCTAATTAATTTTGTTTATAACCAGCAATTATACTCAAGTTGTATTCAGAGAAACATAACTCAGTCCCTGATAACGAATATCTCAATAAATTAAATTCAATAGTGAGTTATTAAACTGCAAATCTCTTGAGTGTGTGAAGTACAGTTTGTTGATTTGAATTTAATGGAACTTTATTGTCTACCAAATCTTAGGTGTTAGCTGACCTCTATGGTCATCTCAGTCATTCACTAATTAGAGCTAATGCTCATGCCATCCTGACACAGAAGGTGAATGATCTTTGTGTGCAGTTGTTTGCGGTTGTGTGTGCACACCTGGCTAACATATATCATGCGTGTACATGTAGGCCAGGACAAATGCTGTACTTGTCAATAATTACTCATTACACAGATTAAGCATAACTGAACAATAGAAAATAATTTGCTGCATATTACTACTTTATGATACTCAAACTATTGCTGATGATTTTAGTTATTTTATTTATTTAAAAATTTGCAACTTTTAATAATGCGCAAATGATAATACGAGCACACAATACTACAAACCTACCTACCTAAGACATGATTATTTTATATTACAGAGGGTATTTCTTTTGACAATACAGAATATTGACATAATCAACTAATATACAGTATATGATCAAACACGCTTGAAGGCTTTATAGGTCAGCAAAGGAAGAAAGTGTTTTTCATTTGTTAATATTAAAAGCACTTACCATTTAAGTTGTGCTATTATTAATTGCGTGATGATTTTAGTGTGTATTCTTATAAGCTATTGATGGAGTTATTATAATTAAAAGTTGTCCAGTTAATTTGTGGACACCCTGTAGCAATCTCTATTTCATGTTCATCACTAAATGAGATCGACCACAACATTGTAGAAAGTGAATCATTGCATGTGCTATGTCGTTATTTATCTTTTCAGCACATGAAATGCATGTTTGCAATTATGATGCTACTACAAACCCAAGAGGAAAGGTCCAGAAGGTTTATTGTTGGGACACATTTCTGCCGAGGTTCACTTCCTCCATATTTGAAAATATAGTTCTCTCTATAGCTAACAAATGAAAAACCATTGCTGGGTTATGGTGTCCCTTGTGATGGCTTAAACTGCCAGATTCCTGTGAATTAAAAACAAAATAGAGCAATCAGTCATACCACCTTGAATGAACATGATACCCTCTGTGGTCAATGATGAGCCCCAAGAAAATATGCAGCTGGATGTAAACAAAGCTGTGTATTTGTTGAAACATTTATAGACTGCTGTATCTTGAATGTGCAACAGTGCAATATTCCATGTAATTTTAGACAATCCAACTGTTTGTGTTATTATGTAAGACCAATCGATTGAGCTTAGTGATTACAAAATAATGAATGGTGTACATACATTCTGTACTCTTATCAAATGATTTTTAATTGCAATAATTCTTTTGGTAGATCATATCATTGACTTTGAGCTACATATAATGTGGCACGCTGTATTTTACATGGTCAACATTCTGTATGTACAGCTACAGTTTCACTTACCATCAGTAAAGAAGTATACATAAAGGTCATTTGTCCACCCTCTGCCATCACTAAAATACTTCCTGTTTTCTTCATATATAGCTGTGGGATGTTGATTTTTTGGAGGAAAACCAAACCCTCCAAAAAGCACAAGCATGTCCATTTGATATGCCAATCCCGCAGAAGATTTCTTTCCTGGATCACTTTCAGCTGACGAAGGCATTTTAGTCCAGCTAAGTGTGTCAAGGTGTAATCTGTGCAACGAATTGTCATGTTCTGTTGATAAATAGTCATATCCACCAAATATGTATAGGCTTGCTCCATTTGTGGTGTATGCACACCGTTCTGATGCAGTCGGGCATGGGCCTGTCGTGGTGTGTGTTGTCCATGTTTTCGTGATCACATCAAATGCATTCACAACTGAGATTGTCCTCTCCTTTGCAGTGGAATCCTCAACCTCCAGCTTGCATCCCCACAGATACAGCATATTGTTGTAAATAGTCGCAACATGCCCCCAGCGAGGAACTGGTTCTAAAGCAAAAACAAATGTTCATGTCATAATTAACACTGTCATCCCATCACTTTGGCTACATCTTCAATGTCCTTCATGGGATAAGTGCATGATGGATACATGTCTCCTTTAATTTCTTGGCCCTTGCTATGTTAGCACTTGACCACAAATTATTCTAAGCATCATTATGTATTGCAGATGCTACAATACATGCAGAACAAATAACTATTAGTCTTCGCTAATTAAAGTTACCTATGTTGTTTTTTTTCATTACTAATCCTACTTGTATGTCGTGATTATTGGGATTTTCCAAGCTATTATTGCACTGAAAGCAGAGCAATTTCAGATGCAATTGATCATACATGAAGATAAGCAGCCTAAATCCATCATTTATTTGCCGCACTTAACGGAGTATTTTTAACCTAAAAAAAGTGGGTGTGGGGATTATTTTAATGCCCTGGCATTGATTGTCTTGAGTAGTTATCAAATAGCTCTCCTCGACATCCTTCACTCAATAGGCTGGTACATGTATTTGTGATTGACTGCCATTCAAATCCATATGGCACAAGGCTGTCTTACAACAATTAAATGGTGCTTCCAAGCTAGCTGCTGTGTTTTGATTTCATGGCAGAGAAAATACAAGTAGTAGCTAGAGTAGCATGAACACCTACCTCTTTAGGCAACAATAGTGTACTACGCTACAATAACACATTTAATTAAATAGCTGGCTATTTGGGTATTATTTAAAGGAGTTGGGTAAATAATATTTTGTGATACACCGCTATGCATATTATGCTGTGTGTGATGGGTCTATGAACACATACATGTAAGCACATGTGGGTCTGTGTGGATTTGTGAGACGGAACATGCTATAGATGTTGAGATGCACACACACCTTCAGATGGTCCAGGGTTTAATTCAACTCCACGTCTTGTCAATAAAATTGCAATTACAGACAGATATTGCCAGATGCAGAAGTGTGGTAATTCTGAACCATGCCTGACATGAAAGAGCTGAAATAGGGCATCAGTTAGATTGTCTGATGAACAATCCATAAACAATTGTATTACAACGTGGTACATGACATGTGGGAACCCATACATGCATGCATCTCAATGTCACTTTAAGTGTTCAGTGAAAGGACAGTGATGATAATGGAGGCCATGGTCAGAATCTGAACAATTATTTGCCTCTCAATCTTCTTTTGGTCTCAAGTATTCCTCAAAACAAAAAAGAATGTGACGAGGTGATAACAGGCCACAGCACTGATGCTTACACAACGAACGTGGTGGGCATTAAAAAGGCTCTGTCTATAAAATATCATATGCTAAAGAGAAGCCAATATCTGTCATGCTTAAATAAAGGATTAATTGTCCATCAAAACAACAGTGAACGATTCTGCTGTCCACAGTTTAATGATTCTAACAGTCGCAATGTGCATGCTTGGATGAGGGGATGACAAGTGGTGGCCACTTTCCCTGGTCCCCAGTCTTTTCGTCTAGGTTTGTTAGGCTTCTGTGGCTAGTCTCATGCAGTCACCCAAAATAAGCTCTACAAACGTTTTGCGGGACCATTTACATTCTGACGCCACAGGAGCACGACGTCGAGTTCATTAACTACAATGGTGAGTGAATGATCCGGAATCCCTTCTGAATTACTTCTCTGTGCAAGCTGTACAAGTAGGCCGTACAAGTTCAGGGGACCACAAGTAGCCCTTGTCAAGCCACTGCACTTCGCTGAAACGAAACTATTTGTTAATTGTCAATTTGCTATCGTTTTTTTATTTTATACTGTCAATAGCTTATTTTACATCAACAACTGCAAAGCTCCACCCCACGCACAGGTTGAGGTGGGGTTGGGGGGGAGGAGAGGTTAAAGGGCTCCCCCTAACTGTGAGGAAGGGGACCTGTCACAAACCCCAATCGTGCAGAAGGAATAACTTATTTTCCGCCCCTTCCCCTCTAACCCAGACCCAAGCAGTTATGTATCGCTCTGGCAACGTGCATATCAATCGGGCCAGCGCCGGATCAGCATGCACAGTAACGTCAACTCACACAGGTGTGCCACATAAGGGCGTCTGTCAGTAGTCCGACTTTCATTTCGTTCGCAATCATCGAAAGTGTCGGTCAGCACGTTGCGCTGCCTCTCTTATGTCATAGAGTAAATAATCTATGCATACATGTATGTCTAGGCTGTCAATCTATTAACATAGCTTCTTAGAAAGGCATTTCTCTCTCTTAATTCCTTCGTATGGCAGTAATTTCTTGGAATGTGCTTGTGAATGAATACACCATGCAGTGGTGATAGTGAATATATGTAAGCGGGCAAGATCTGACTCCGGATACTGACGGACACTGCGAGTCATCCTTTGACGCCCAGCTATTGAGGTTCTGATTTGTATACGCATGCTTGCACGTGCGTGCGTGTGCGTGTGTGTGTGTGTGTGTGTGTGTGTGTGTGTGTGTGTGTGTGTGTGTGTGTGTGTGTGTGTGTGTGTGTGTGTGTGTGTGCATGTTTGTGTTTTGGCGTATAAATAATGAAAGATGCACTATAATAGAGGATGGGCGCGGGGAACGTTTCAGGTGATTTATCTCATGCAACCACACTACACGCATGCATCCATTTACTTTACCGTACCACCTGTATGGCTATGGATATTTGACCATGGCCAGTAAAGAATACATGTAGACGCTGCACGACTATATCAGAGATAATACTATATTATCTCTGACTATATTTACAGAACGCGACGTATGAACATTATGGAGTGTGGATGGAGCTTTTTAAAAGCGGTATGTGCCCTTATCGTCATGCCCGGCTGCTGCAATTAGTACATGCGTGCATATAGCGCTGATCATGCTGCATGGGCATAAGTACTCTGAGGAGGCGGGGTAACAATCTATTCATGTATTGCATATCAATCAACGCTAAATGTCCGTTACGCGCAATATCAACAAAGTCGTTGAAGCGCTATTCAGTACATAATCTTACTAACTGGGAGGTGAGGGTGGGGGGGAGGGGTGGAAGTGAGGAGGGAGCTTGCAATCATCAAAACGCTCTCTTCTCTATCATGCCACTGGTCCGTTATTTCATTAAATCTTCAATCGACCACCGGCCCTCCACTTTTTAGCTCAGTTCTGCGAGTTCCAGAAAACCATGCACGTGACGTTCACTGATGACGATGACTTAATGAGAAGACGACTTTGATGCATGACCGGTTCATGAGGCGCGCATGCGTAGTACGTTGTCGCTAATTACACGAGTATTTCATTCTGTGCTTGAACGGTATGTAACCCGAGTAGTGCTTTAATGATTAGACACGCCACAAGTTTGGAATACCTTTTATCAGATGACAATAGTTTTACTATTAAAACGGTCGCTCTGAATATCGTCAAGACTTGTCCTCACGAGCTGGCAACATAATGTCGCTGCTTAGCAACGCCAGTATTGTGCGTTGATATACGTTTGCTACTTTATTTCAATCGTGCATATGGTTTCCGCGACGTAATATCAGAGGCATAAATGACTCCCAGGCACTCCCCCGGTCATTAACGCCTAAGTTGTAAATGACTCCTCATATAACATCCCCCCCATGCGAAATCCATAAGTCACGTGCACCTGTTGAAGTGAGAAAGCAAGCTCGCATGGATAAGGATGAATTCAGTATTGTCGAGGATTATCTGCCAATGAATCAATATCCTAAAGACATTTCGAAGGGGAGATAAGGCCAATCTATATGGCGAGATTTGTGTTAGAACCGAAGTCGAAAAAAGAGTAGACGCATACTCGACCTGGGAATTAAAGGTAAAAAAGGAAGTATATGTATGTACATGTAGGAATTAAGCCACTTAGGCAGAGATAAAACCATCCAGTCTTCTCTTCGGGAAAGCATATATGAAGACACTAGAATATTTGTACAGCACTGCGACAAGTATATGATCGCCTATAATGTTTGGTATCAGGTTGGTGACTTCATGTAGAAATATAAATCTCAACACCGATAGGCATGATAGAGAAGAGAGGGTTGTAATGGTTGTCCTCACTTCCACCCCTCCTCCCACCCTCACCTCCCAGTTAGTAAGACCTCATTGGTTCATTGCCACCACCTCATAGGGTTGTAAGTACTAAATGCTGTCACTTGAGTTGGTCATTTCAGCAAGTGGTCTGAAACCGCACCACTCAAGGAACTGCAGCAAGTGTAGCACTTTTCTTGTTTGAACTTTCTGCGAAAATTAATACATGGAAGAGTTGAATTGATTGCATACACATGGATCAATGCAGGTTATTATATCATATGTATTAAGTTTGGATGCTACAAAGTTAAATTATCATTTCGGACCAAGCCAGTTAATAAAGTTAAAGAGGAGCTCTTTCATACTCATCATGAAGTTTCTACAGCGTCCCACCTGCAGAAAATTGACTTAACTGAACAATTTATTCAGTAGCAAGATGACTGCATGGGATGAACATGTCCTATTAACTTATCAAACCAGCATACAAAAAGCCACCAAACTGACTGACTCATTTTGAAATCATAAACATATAAAATGCTGCAGGTACCCTATTTTTGTTTCATGAACTACCATGCGCATTTCATACAGAACCCCCTCCTTAGGTTTTGTAGGGGATTTGACACCGCTGAACTATTTAATGTTTATGCTATACCTCGGAAACTGTGCGTCTGCAAGGTCTTTGAGCCTGACTTGGTCACAGAATGTCAATTGGATTGGACCAAGATTTGTGTGTGCATACATGTGTGTGTAATAGAGAGAGTTGTGTGCGAGAGAGGGAGGAGAGAGGAGAGAGAGAGAGAGAAGAGGAGAGAGAGAGAGAGGAGAGAGAGAGATAGAGAAGAGAGAGAGAAGAGAGAGAGAAGGAGAGAGAGAGAGAGAGGGAGAGTGTAGAGAGAGAGGAGAGGGAGAGAGGGGAGGAGAGAGAGGGGGGGAGAGAGGAGGTGGGGAAGAGGAGGGGAAGGGGAAGAGAGGAAGAGGGGGGAAGGGGAGGAGAGGGGGAAGGGGGAGAGGGGGAAGGGGAGGGAGGGGGAAGGGGAGAGAAGGGGTCCCTTTTCTTCTCTTTTTCACAGGGGAGGAGGGGGGAAGGGGGGAGGGAGGGAGGGAGGGAGGGAAGGGGGGAGGGGAGGGAGGGAGGGAGGGAGGAGGGAAGAGAGAGCTCATCTGTGCATGTACGCGCTTCTAACGAAACACCTAAATCAATTAATGCTATAAATTAGGTGGAGGTCAATGCCTGCTCACGTTCTCTGTCCCGCCCCTATCGGCATAAGTGACCTTCCAGACGACCAATTCCACCACACCCATTAACATTTAACTAAACTGTCAACAACTCGTGCAATTGAGAAACCAAACCAGATTGGCAATTGCTCTCCATTTCCGTATCACAATACTGATGCGCACTGGATTACTTGTGTAGACTGGGACACACTCACACCCTCCAACGAGCCTGAATCCTCCTGCGGTAACAAGGCATTTCTGTCGACGGCAATTATATGCTAGCGATGAATTCTTTGCACTATGCAATTAGGTGGTGTATTTTGAAAGCGCCGTCTGCCAGCGGCGCCCGCCAAAAAGCGGTCAAAGACACGTGATAATGCATGTTTGTGTATAACGTGGAAATGTCATGTGACGATAATAGAAGTGAATTGATATGGTGTAGGCCGACTGCTGCACTGTCGGATACAACACGTATGTGGTTCCTTACGAAGTGCAAGTGAGATGGACTCTGTTAAGAGACTCATCGAAACAATTGGAGGGAAGAAGAGTATTTGTCCCAAAGAGGCAGCGTAAGTTTTCGATTCTTTTCGTGCGTGGGGTTAGTGCATAAAGTGACTCACGGTTTACTTTTCCTTACCTTCATACGTGCATTTATCGTGAGTGTTTCAGCGTACGTATGTGCGTGTGTGTGTGTGTGTGTGTGTGTGTGTGTGTGTGTGTGTGTGTGTGTGTGTGTGTGTGTGTGTGTGTGCGTGTGTGTGGTTACGCGCGTGTGTGTGCGCGCACGCGTGTGTGTTGACGTGGCTTGTATAAGCGAGTATTCACTTGTCGTTCGCGCGCACTTTTCGCGCACTTGTGCGTGTACGTGTGTTTGTGTACGTGTGGGCTATGTACAGTTATGTGCGTCATGCTCCGGATTTGTATCCGTGTCTCTGCTGTGCAAACCTTTACAGCTACACAAACTGGCATTGGTATTTAGTCCTGTCGCCTTAGGGACTTCGCGCCGAGAGGCATAGTTATATAATCATTTGAGGCGCCAATTGCATCCGTTCAAAACAGTTACATAACTCGTACTTGAAGTGCACTTCTATCGTCGTGCCGCTGGGGACGCGAAGGCTGTGTATTGGGGGAGAGCACGCGGTCCCGCAGTTCTTTAGTTTACTGGTAGAAAACAATTCTTAATTGCTTGCATTTGTTTGTACATGGAGCGTAATTGGTTTATTCATGCATTACCTGCGGTCAACGTTACGCAACCAATCCGTTGTCTGAAGTACTTTTCAATTGTGGATGTGGGCTCTGAAACAGTTAGGGGGGGGGGGGAGGGGGGGGGGGGGGGGGGGGTAATGTTCACACAAGAGGCAGAGGAGTTGGTGGAAATAGAATTGCAGTGTGTGTGTGTGTGTGTGTGTGTGTGTGTGTGTGTGTACAAGCAGTGGGCAGTCATGTGTCACAAGGTGTGTTAGCCTCACCCATAGCACTGATAAAGTACACTAGAATGTGAGTGATTATTTCCACTTTGCTATCTGAGAACCACCTCGTTTAGTAGTGAGTTGACTTAAGG